>JANXHW010000003.1:220695508-221310508 GCA_026170595.1 Plestiodon gilberti rubricaudatus
TTGGAAACTTTGGAATTCTTGTGCATTTGCAAATTTCAGAACTGGAATTAGATGCCAGGCTTCAAAATTTGCCTGTTTTGATTAGCACCGTGGAAGTTCCTATTGCCTTCATGAAATCTGACTGGGGATCAGCTATCAGATACAGTACTGGTAGCTGCTGCATGTCTGCTGTCAGATGCTATCAAGTGGTGAATGCCACATGTCAGATATTGTCAAAGACTGCTTGCTATTGTATGCCAGATGTGGACTGTGCAGATGTTTGACAGCTGCTACAACATTTTGGGATGTGAAATGCTGATACTGAAAACTGAATATATACCAAATATTTGCCTGCCCAGGGAATACCGTATTGGTCTGAGTATAAGACTCACTTTTTTCTCCTAATTTAAGTTTTTAAACTAGGGGTGCGTCTTATAATCAGGCTGTTGCAATTTAATGCCAGTGATTTAATTAATTTTTTTTTAATTTAAGGGTGCGTCTTATAATCAGGTGCGACTTATACTCGGGACAATACGGTATTTACTACCAGAATTTTCAGAGGAGGCTAGGCTTTTTCGTGGGCCAAATTGTTTCAGCTCTGCGACACAAATCTTTACCAGTATGGCTGCTGCTGCTGCCTCTGCAGTTGCCCTCATACCAGTTCTGATGCTGCAATGATGTTTCACACAAGCAACAGGTGTCTGCCACTTTGGTGGTATATAAACGCAGCATCAACATAAACCACATGGGAGAAAGCCTTTACATGCACCCTGCTGACCAGGCATAAAAGCCATCACAGAGAGACACGGGTTTATGTGAGTAAAGTCACGTACTATATAGTCTCAGACTATGCAAAGTTGGGCCGGCCCAAAATTTAGAAGACCCCCCCCCCCCACCTTGAGTAGTTTACAATCTAAAAGCAGATAGCAAGGAAAACAACAGAGGGTGTTGGTAGGGAGAGAGGTAGCAGGTTGAATGCGAGCAAATGCAGGAGTGCTTATGTAGTTGAGGTAGGGGTAGTGGCGGGGGGCGTGGACCCCAAGGTGGTGGGGGAGCATATCTGCCTCTGGGATGCGTCCCGTCGTCTTGGAGCTGGCCAGTCCGTTTTTGTGTTGGGCCCTCCCGCCTGCCCTGGAGTTGATAGGCTCTGAAATGCAGAGGCGTAACAAGGGTGGAGCGAAGGCAAGTAGTTCTGCAAGACTTGGTTACACTGGAGTCAGCGGCCCCTCCCCCTTGCTGTTGGAGCCATTCTGGCAGCAAAGGCAACATGCAGGACACTCCCCTGTCGCTGCTGGAATGGCTCCAACAGCAAGGGGGAGGGGCCGCTGACTCCAGTGTAACGGAGTCTTGCAAAACTACTTGCCTCCGCTCCACCCTTGTTTCACTCCTGCTGAAATGCCTACTATTTTTGCTCCAGGGGGCGTGGCTTGCAGCATCACATGGGGCATCACGTTGGTAGGGACCCCCACGTGGGGTGCAGCTTCGTCTCTGTTTCTCCAAGTGTGCTCCTAGGAGTCCTGGGCCTCTCTGAGTCCCCTGCAGGGGCTCCGTAAGCACACCATAAGTGGCTGCCATCTGCCCCCTGACATGCTACTCCGTGCATATGCGGCACTCTGGAACTTCCCGAGACTCTGTGTATAATAGTATGTGCCGGCGGAGCTCCCTCAGATTATTTTTAGGACTGTAAAGGCCAGAGACCAAAACGTTTAAGAACTGCTGTAGTTGAGAATGAGGATTAAGGGGTTAAGGCAGAAAAGGTAGATTTTGAGGAGGGCTGGAATGTAGAAGGACACATATGCCCAAGGAGAGAGTTCCACATAAAGGGAGAAGAGCTCCATTGGGCCTTAGTGCAGAGCAGACGCAAATTTGTGTCAAACCACAGTACATGACGCTAACACTTTATAATGAATGCCCTTTACACTCGGCAGTCTCTGAACTGATTTCATTGAGAGGATCTAACAATACTTTTCTCCTGATCTGGTGTACTGCATAACAACGCAATCTGCCCCCATCTCTGACTTCCTCACATGTCAAGATGGGAATGTAACATTTGAATACAACCTAAGCACATAAAGGCATTGGCCAAGATTGCACAATTGATGCTCAAAGTCAAAGAAAACATCTAGTAATAGGGCACTTAGTTTGGGCCTGTGTGCATTGAATTCTGCATGCTTAGGCTGCATTAAAATGTTTCATCCCCGTGTGGAGACATGACAGTCTTCAATGCGCAGTAACTGTACTAAGTGGACAGAGGAGACAGGTGTGTTGCACTCAAGACAAAAAGATACCTGTATCCCAGATGCCATCACCACATCCTGTGGCAAGGAGTTCCACAGATTAATTACGCCCTGGGTAAAGCCTGTGCACGCTGGCACAAAAAACAATTAGCACAAGAATCAGTACATGCTTTCACTGGCTAGAGCAGGATGTTTATTGCCCTTGGAAGGGCAAACGTTCAGGGGGAACTTCCAACCCCTGTTGGCTTGCAAGTGTTGCTTGGATACATGCAGACAGACACAGGAAGTCTGCCCAAGAATGATTGGCAGCATGGGAGGAGGGACTGGTGCAACTTGTGCCTCAAATTAAAGCTCTGGATTGCAGTGAATGTGTAGTTGCAAATCCCATGTGAGTTCAAATCCACGGATCTGTTTTCCCATGATGGAACCCCAAACACATGCTGCAGTGTTTTGCTTGCCCCCGTGCTTTTGGGGGGAGGGAGGAAATACAGGCTAAATAAGCATGTTCTTTGTAACATGTACTTTGGCCTTTAGAGATGCTTCCTTCCATGTGAGATCTGTGTGACTTGCAATGTGACACTCCTAAGCAATGGTGCCCCATGCCATAAATCTGCACGCAATGAAGGCACAAAAGTGGAATTTCTTTTAAAGGTACAAATCTATTCATCTCTGGCTGAATAATACTTAACTACCGGCAGTTCGAATCCGCGATGGGGTGAGCTCTTGTTGCTTGGCCAGCTCCGGCCAACCTAGCAGTTCCAAAGCATGTTAATGCGAGTAGATAAATAGGTAACGCTTGCGGGAAGGTAAACAGTGCTCCGTGTTCCAGCCGCATGCTATGCGCTGCGGCAAGGAGAGTCAGGCCGGCCACATGACCACGGAGGCGTCTTCGAACAACGCTGGCTCTGACACGACTGGACTTAATTGTCAGGGGTCACCTTTACCTTTTTACCGGTATATTCTTTTAATTTAGGAGGGTTTTTATTTCATAGAAGAGCGAAATGCTTTAAGATGGAGTTTCTTTGACAATTCAATGCTGTCTTGAGACTTAAAAAAGTGCCAGCATTTGAACAAATCTTTCTCATTATAGAACCATTATGAAGAGGCTATCAAAAAGGAGGAGGATCAGCAAGATTCTGGAGCAAATGAGCAAAGGGGGATAATTGCAAAACTTTGGGGATTTCTTTGGGAACAGCTTCAAGTTGATGTATGTCACTCAGACATTGTCAGTCACTAATGCCTTTTTAATGCCTTTTAAAATACAGTAATATTGCTATTGAGCCAGCGGGTGGTGCAGTGGGTTAAACCACTGAACCACAAGCTGTCGATCGAAAGGTCGGCAGTTCGAATCCGTGCGACGGCTCCTGCCTACCTAGCAGTTCAAAAGCAAGAAATTGCAAGTAGATTAATAGGTACCGCGTCAGCGGGACAGTAACAGCGTTCCATGCGCCTCGGTGTTGAGTCATGCCGGCCACGTGACCATGGAAACGTCTTCGGACAGCGCTGGCTCTTCGGCTTTGAAACGGAGATGAGCACCGCTCCCTAGAGTCGGACACGACTGGACTTAATTGTCAAGGGATACCTTTACCTTTACCTTAATATTGCTATTACAACAACAGAATGGGGAGGACTAGAGATCTCTTCAAGAAAATTGGAGATATCAAGGGAACGTTTTGTGCAAAGATGGGCATGATAAAGGATAAAAAAGGCAGGGACCTGACAGAAGCAGAAGAGATTAAGAAGAGATGGCAAGAATACACAAAAGAACTATACAAGAAAGATCTTAATGTTCCTGACAACCATGCTGGTGTGGTCACTGACCCTGAGCCGGACATCCTAGAGAGTGAAGTCAAGTGGGCCTTAGGTAGCATTACTAACAACAAAGCTAGCAGAGATGATAATATCCCAGCTGAGCTACTTAAAATCCTAAATGATGATGCTGTGAAAGTGCTGCACTCAATATGCCAACAAATTTGGAAAACTCAGCAGTGGCCAAAGGATTGGAAAAGGTCAGTTTACGTTCCAATTCCAAAGAAGGGCAGTGCCAAAGAGTGTTCAAACTATCGCACAATTGCACTCATTTCACATGCTAGCAAGGTTATGCTCAAAATCCTACAAGCTAGGCTTCAGCAGTACGTGGACCGAGAACTACCGGAAGTACAAGCTGGGTTTCGAAGAGGCAGAGGAACTAGAGTTCAAATTGCCAACATGCGCTGGATCATGGAGAAAGCACGAGAGTTCCAAAAAAAACACCTACTTCTGCTTCATTGACTACGCAAAAGCCTTTGATTGTGTGGATCACAACAAACTGTGGCAAATTCTTAAAGAGATGGGGGTACCAGACCACGTTACCTGTCTCCTGAGAAACCTGTATGCGGGTCAAGAAGCAACAGTTCGAACCGGCCATGGAACAACCGATTGGTTCAAAATTGGGAAGGGAGTGCGGCAAGGCTGTATATTGTCACCCTGCTTATTTAACTTATATGGAGAGTACATTATGAGAAATGCAGGGCTGAATGAATCGCAAGCCGGAATCAAGATTGCCGGGAGAAACATCAACAACCTCAGATATGCAGACGATACCACCCTAATGGCAGAAAGTGAAGAAGAACTAAAGAGCCTCTTGATGAGAGTGAAAGAGGAGAGTGCAAAAGTTGGCTTGAATCTCAACATTAATAAAACTAAGATCATGGCATCTGGTCCCATCAATTCCTGGCAAATAGAAGGGGCAGAAATGGAAGCAGTAACAGATTTTACTTTTTTGGGTTCCAAGATCACTGCAGACGGAGACTGCAGCCATGAAATTAAAAGACGCTTACTCCTTGGAAGGAAAGCTATGGCAAATTTAGATAGCATAATAAAAAGCAGAGATATCACCATGCCAACAAAAGTTCGCATAGTCAGGGCGATGGTGTTCCCAGTAGCAATGTATGGTTGCGAGAGTTGGACCATAAGGAAGGCTGAGCGCCGAAGAATAGATGCTTTTGAACTGTGGTGCTGGAGAAGACTCCTGAGAGTCCCTTGGACTGCTAGGAGATCAAATCAGTCAATCCTAAATGAAATCAATCCTGACTGTTCCCTGGAAGGACAGGTACTAAGGCTGAAACTCAAATATTTTGGCCACCTAATGCGAAGAGAGGACTCTCTGGAGAAGACTCTGATGCTGGGAAAGATTGAAGGCAAAAGGAGAAGGGGAAGGCAAAGGATGAGATGGTTAGACAGCATCACCGATGCAACAAACATGAAAATGAGCGAACTCAGGAAGATAGTGGAGGACAGGAAGGCCTGGCAGGATATGGTTTATGGGATCACGAAGGGTCGGACACAACTTAACGACTGAACAACAACAACAACAATATTGCTATACTTTAGTAATTCACAGATTGTGTTCCAGGACACATGAGTACACCATGAGAAATAGGCTAATTAAATAGCTAATACCAGGGCTGGCCCTACCATACGGCAAAGTGAAGTGTGAGTCACCTCAGGGAGCAAATTCTAGAGAGCAGCAGATTTGGAGCCACCAGGATCAGACCGGGCCTTCTGATGCCTGAGGCAGCAGGCCAAATGCTGCCCACTTACCCAATGATGTGGCAGCCTCTGCTCCTCCTACTGTCCAGTGTTCTCACTCAGCACTCTCCTCCCTTCCTCCACACTTCCTCTTTGTTCCTCTCTTCCTTTTCCAATCCAGGGAGTGAGAGGAATGGAGGTAAATAGGCAGACAGAGGTAGGCGCCCCCCTCCCCAATTTGCTCCCTGAGCTCCATTTCAGTTGGCCTCACGGGTGGGTCAGCATCTGGGAGCCACCCGTTTCTGCTTGCTCATCTCTGCTGTGGCACCACAGAGCTGCCAGCTCCACTCTCGCCAGCCCTACAACAACTCTATGGGCCAATATCCCTCCTCTTCTCCTCTCTTCCTCTTTCTCCTCTATGGCTGCCATCACCATCCTGCATGCCACTTAGAGCAGCTAAGAGCAAATGTGGCATGGCATGAAAGGAGGGCAGGGGATGAATGTGTGTGGGGAAATGGGGGGGGCGTTTAGTGCCCCACTGCAGGTGTCACTATGTCTTAGCTGCTACTGACTACTATGACATTCCTATCCCATTCTTCCTTCAAGGGATTCAGGGTAGCATGTCCCCCTTTTATCCTCACAGAAACCCTATGAGGCAAGTTAATTTGAGGGTGGATGACTGACCCAAAATCACCCAATGAGCTTCCTGTCTGAGTAGGAATTCAGGTCTCCCCAGGTCTAGTTCAACTCTAACCACTACACCATACTGTTGAACAACTCAAGTGAGCCCAAAACTACCCTTTAATAATAATAATTAAAAAAACTGCTATACTGCTTGATTTGGACTGAGCACATGGCTCTGAAGGAGGGGGTTTAACCTTCCCCAGCCCCTACTTGACTTTGATCCAAATTGCACACATCCAAAGCTGCAGAAGTGAACGTTCTGGACAAATTGTGTCCATACGTTTTCCCTCTGAAGGTGATAACAGCTTCAGCTGTGGGGTGGGGATTATAAGGTAAGGGTACAATCCTATCCAACTTTCTAGCTCCGATACAGCCGCAATGCAGTCCTGAGCTAAGGGAACAGATGTTCCCTTACCTTGAGGAGGCCTCCTTGACTGCCCAGCACTGCACTGCATCATGGCACTGGCGTCGCTGGAGGTGAGGCAGAAAGCTAAGTTCTGCAGCTTTCCGCCCCACTGTTACTCTCTGGTACGAGGCGCCCCATCCCCTCGCCGTAGGAGCCCATCAGCGGAGAGAAAGCAACGTGCAGGGACTCTCCTGCGCGTTGCTTTCTCTCTGCTGACGGGCTCCTATGACGAGGGGGTGGGGCGCCTTGTACCAGAGAGTAACGGTAGGGCGGAAAACTGCAGAACTTAGCTTTCCGCCTCACCTCCAGCGACGCCAGTGCATCATGGCTGCATCAGCGCTGGAAAGTTGGATAGGATTGGGCCCCCAATGTTCTAACCACTACACCACTTGAACTGGACACTTAAAGCCTGAGCTCAGTCACGTGTCTCTGTTGTGCACGTGGACAGGTTCCGCGTCATTCAAGCACTCTGCTGCTACCTTTCACGCAAAACATCCCCGTTTAGCATCCTTCCACAATCCGTGACCAGGTGGACTTTTTTTCTGGTCCCTTGGCAGTCCTGTTCATCAGGGCAAAGGAGGCTGCTGAATTGTACCAGCAAATGGAATTCCCTTGACCTCTTCTACAGAGGGTGCGATTGTTGTCATTGATTTGCTGCTCGAAAGAGAGACTCTCCATCTGTGAATAGCCTTACCGCAGCATTGCTCCTTTTTAAAAGCCACGGATGGGGCCATAATGATAGTGCGCTCTTGTCATTGCCTGCAGCTCCCTTGGTTGCTTGATGGCCAAGTGATCCTAAAACTGTGGGACATACCGTATTGTCCCGAGTATAAGACGCACCTGATTATAAGACGCACCCTTAAAGTTTGGTGCTATTAAAAAAATTGAATTAAATCACTGGCATTAAATTGCAACAGCCTGATTATAAGACGCACCCCTAGTTTAAAAACTTAAATTAGGAGAAAAAAGTGAGTCTTATACTCAGACCAATACGGTAATTACCTCTGATAAAATAAAGCCTCATTGATTTTTAATCTCTGGCCTTCCTCTCCACGAATGCATGCAAGTCATTTGCTTTTTCCTTTAAGAAAAACGCACACACACACACACACACACACACACACACACACACACACACACACACACACACACACACACACACACACACCCTCCCAAATCAGCCCAATAAAAATGCCAAGTTTTTATCTTAACTGCTTTCTAATTTTAAAGCCATGCTTAGATGAACATTGTATTGCTTCAGCATACTTGCCGGCATCAGCAGCACAATTTTCAATGAAGACCTGAAGGCACTCTGGAGCTCAAATTGTGCCACTGAAGAGGACTGGAAATGAATGCAAATGCCAAGTGTAACCCTCAAAAGTGCAGATTCAGGGTTTTTGGAAAAGTGGTTGTGCTCACTCCATCTGGGACGTGGCGTAGATACACTGAACCTCTACCCCAATGAATAACTGAATGACCCTGAGGTAAGTTCTCTTAACCTGGTTAGTTGCATGTACTGTTTTTGTTGAAAAGTGGTATACAGGTGTCCCCCGCTTAATGACGGATCCCTTAACAACGATCCGGATATATGACATAGGTCCCCAGTAAAAAAGAACAAAGGATTTAAAAAGACTCATCTGAGGCTTACACAGGGAGTACACAGCCAACAAGATAACCTGTTTCCTGTTGTCACTCCCTTGCACCTCGCACAGAGAAAACCTACTACTAAAACCAGGAGGTTGCTTATGGCTTGTAACCTGTGATGGTCTTTTCCTTCATGAATTTATCCAAACCTCTTTTAAAGGCATCTAGGCCAGGTGCCATCACCACATCCTGTGGCAAGGAGTTCCACAGATGAATTACACACTGGAATTCCCACACATGTCTACTCAGATGTAAATCCCATTTAGCTCAATGGGGTTTACTCCCAGGAAAGTTTCCTGCAGATGCAGTGTGCACTCTGGAAAAATTGAGAGTATGTAGCACACTTTTGGGTGCTCTGCACAAATTTGGCTCTGCACATAATGATCAGTAAAGGCTAGCAAGTTCATCTCCTATTCTCTCCTCCACATGTTACTGTCTTTCCATAACTAGACTTACCAGATTTTCCCAGTTCTCAACCGCCCCCCTTGAATAATTGATTGATTGATTGATTGTTTGATTGATTTATTAAAATAAAAAACCCAAAAAGAATTTTCCCAAATTTTTTATTTATTTATTTTTAATTAATTAACTTGCCTGTTGTCCCCCCACCGCCATTCTGCCACCGCCATCATCATCGTAGCCGCCATCATCATCGTCATAGCCTCCGCCCACCACCATCATCTTCGTCACCATCATCATCTTCATTATCTTTGTTTTCTGCGGCGGCGGTGGCTGCCGCCACCACCAGAACCTTGCCGGCTCAGATGCCCCTGCCGGCGGCCGCATGGAGATCCGGCGGCAGAGTAAGGGCTGCCGGCCTAGCGCCAGTGGCCCTTACTCTAGAGCTCGCTCTGCCGCCGGAAATCTGTGGAGGATTGCGCTGCCCGTGAGGGCCCAATCCTATCCAACTTTCCAACGCTGATGCAGCTGTGCCAATGGGGTGTGCGATACATCTTGCAGTGGGGGGGGAGGGCTGTCACAGAGGCCTCCTCAAAGTAAGAGAACATTTGTTCCCTTTCCTTGGGGCTGCATTGCAGCTGCATCAATGCTGGAAAGTTGGATAGGATTGGGCCCTGAATCTGGTACCTCGAGCAGCAACGTTTTGTTGCCATTAAGGATAAGAACAGTAAAAAAAAAAAAAAAAGACCCATCTAGCCAAGCATCCTGTTCCCACAGTGGCCCACCAGTTGCGTTTGGGAAGCCCATAAGCAAGTGTGAAAGGCGTCCTTTGCTCCTGCCATTGCTCCTCACTACATCTTGTAGCAAGAAATTCCACAGATAGATGATGCACTGGGTGAAAAAGGACCTCCTTTCATCTGTCTTAATTCTCCTGCTAACCAGTTTCATTCGATGATCCCTGGCTCTAGTATTGCAAGAGAGGGAGAGAAACGTTATTCACACTATGCCTAATTATACCCTGTTTTCCCGAAAATAAGACCTACCCCAAAAATAAGACCTACCGGCAGTTTGGAGCTCGCCTGCCAATACTTGCCTGCTCTATTGCTGGACATGAGAGATTGGGCCAATGGTTCTACAGGCAATGGAGTCGCAAGAAATTCGGTCCGGAATGCGGGGTTTGGAGAGTTACGACGATGTTCCAGAAGAAGATGATATGATTGCATTTGGATAAATGTAAATTGTTGTACCGGTACATTAAAAAAATAAGACATCCCCTGAAAATAAGACCTACTGTGGTTTTTGGAGCCAAAATTAATATAAGATCCGGTCTTATTTTCGGGGAAACAGGGTATGTCTTAATCATGTCTCCCCTTCACTGCCTCATTTCCAAGCTTAAAAGCCCCAAACGTAGCTTTTTCTCATAAGGAAGACAAATGTTTCATTCTCTGATCATTTGGACTGCCCTCTTTTACTCCTTAACCAGCTCTGCAATATGCTTCTTGAGGTGCTGAGTTCAGAACACTATTCCATAGATTTGTATAGAGCCAGGATGGTGTAGTGGTTTGGGAGTCGGACTTAGACCTGGAAGATCCACGTTCAAATCCCTGCTCAGCTACGAAGCTTCCTGGGTGACCTTGGGCCAGTCACTATCTCTCAGCCCCACCTACCTCACAGGGTTGTTGTGAGGACAAAAAAAAAGGAGGGGAGGAAATATGTGAAAATTTGCCATTTATTCCCCTCTCTCCTTCCTGTTCTTTAACCAGTTACTAATCCATAAAAGGACCTCTTCTCTTATTCCATGACTGCTAAGTGTACTCAAGAGCCTTTGGTGAGGAACTGTCAAAAAGTTATTAAATGTCCAAGTATACAATGTCAGCTGAATGACCTCTATCCTCATGCCTCTTCACATTCTTGAAGAACTCTTGCATGTTTGAGGAAGGACTTACGTTTGCAAAAACCATGCTGATTCTTCTTTAGCAAGATTCATTCTTCTCTGTACTTCATAATTTTATCTTTAGTTATGTTTTCTACCAGTTTACAAGGAACAAAAATTAAACTGACAAACCTGTTATTTCCTAGATCCCTCTTTCTCGATCCCTTTTTAAATATTGATATTACACTGGCTAACTTCCAGTCCTCTGGCACAGAATTGACTAAGAGGACAAATCAAATCACATACATTTGTTAGAAGATCAGCAATTTCACACTTGAGTTCCATAGGAACATTTGGATGGATGCTAATTTTTCAATACACTCCAGTACCTCATCCCTTGTCTCTTCTATTTGACTCAGTTCTTCAGACTCCCTCCTTGAGATGCAGAAGTGTCGTAAGAGGGGGCGGTGGGGCCCTGGGCGGTGGAATCAGG
Source organism: Plestiodon gilberti rubricaudatus (assembly GCA_026170595.1). Lineage (NCBI taxonomy): Eukaryota > Metazoa > Chordata > Lepidosauria > Squamata > Scincidae > Plestiodon > Plestiodon gilberti. The sequence continues at coordinate 220,706,734 of JANXHW010000003.1, forward strand.
GCCCCGGACGACAGGCGGGCGGGGTGTGTGTGTGTCAAGGGTGGCAGGCAGCGGCGTGACTCACACCATTTGTCTGCACGAGCGAGGAGCAGCGGAGAGTTTGGCCCTCCCACCCGCCCTGCGCCTCCATAGTGACCTTAACGACTGCAGCCATTACATCACTTCCGGCGTGGAGGGGGGGCAGTCAGCGCTCCGCCACTGTTGAGGAGTTCAGTTCAGCCACAGGCATCTGTCCTACATTTTCTGTAGAGAAGATAGGTGCAAAGAATTCATTTAGCTTCTCTGCGATCTCCATATCCTTGTTAAGCTTCCTTTTTATTCCTTTATTATCTAAAAGTCCAGCTGCCTCCCTAACAGATTCCCTACTTTTAATGGATTTATAAAGAAGTGTTTGCCTTGATTTTTTTTTATCCATGTGTTCTTTTTTGTTTCCCTTGTTGTCAATTTACATTCCGTTTTCCAGAATTTCTGTGGTCAAGGTTTCCATTTCTCCAAGTCAAGAATACCCTCAGCATTTTGATCAGGAAGGTTGATGGCAAGTTCCTACATCTTTACTTGGGTCTGATATGTCCAAGGATGGCAAATTGGGAGAAAGGTAGATCTTTCACCCATCAGGATGTTCTTGCGATCCCATTCAAATGAGAGGGAAGGGGGGATTTTGCTTTTTCTGCCCCAGGCACCCGAACGTCTTGGGTATTCCTTTTTTGATTTAATGTATGCTGCATGACGGTATGAGCTACTGTCTCCAGCTCCTGCCAACCTAGCAGTTCGAAAGCAAGAAATTGCAAGTAGATTAATAGGTACCGCCTTGGCGGGAAGGTAACAGCGTTCCGTGTGCCCTGGCGTTGAGTCCTGCTGACCACATGACCACGGAAGCGTCTTTGGACATCGCTGGCTTTTCAGCTTTGAAACGGAGATGAGCACCACCCCTAGAGTCGGACACGACTGGCTTTCGAGCAAGGGGAACCTTTACCTATTGCTACGCCACTATTTTCACAAGGCAGTGTGCAAAAATATGGATCTCGGGGGGATGGTCCTGTATTTAATCCCCAGGAAAGGAGAGTGCTAAAAAGCCAGCCTCTTGTTGCCTTTGGCAGAACTTTCAGGGTGCTCCTGTTGACCTGGGATGGTATAGCTTAGGAGAGTCTGTTTCATTTTGCTGCATTTTCATTCATCCTAAGTTTTAACAGCAGAGTGAACATAAACATGCCACCTAACGAATGAGATGCAGGATTTATAGGACTGAAATGCACATTAGTGGGAAAGAGCTGAGAAGATCAAGAGGTGCTTTTAGGGGCAGGCACCAATTTTTATCTTTAACAGACTAATTGGCCATACATTTGCCCCGTTTAATAAACATTGGATGGGTCCAATGCTGCACACTTGACAGAGTGTACATGGTGAAGTAATTACATTGAGGAGATTAATTGTGAGACAGAGCTGGGAAGTAATGAATACAAAGTACTTAATTAGGCCATAAGCAAACACATTAAAGCTTGCCAAGATTGTAATGGCGGGCATGGGGTGCTTCGAAAGGACAGAGACATTGCAGATGGAAAACAGCATCGCTGTGCAGCTTCCAGCAATGCAAGGGAAAAAGGGTTATGCAATCGGTGCAAAAGCATAAGGCATAAGGGGTGTGGGTTAGAAAGCACTGGCATCGCTGCAGGGGGAGCTGAGCTCTAAGTTCCGCCCCGGTCCGACCCTCTGTTACACCGGTGCACAAAGCGGCCCCGCCCCCTCGCCTTCAGAATCATTCAAGGCGGTGAAAGCAACATTGCTTTCACTGCCTTGAATGGCTCCGAAGGCGAGGGGGTGGGGCCGCTTCATGCACCGGTGTAACGGAGGGTCGGACCGGACCGGAACTTAGAGCTCCGCCCCCCTGCAGCGACACCAGTGGGTTAGAGCTTAGCCACTTCAATCCTCCAGCCATCAGGGGCTACGATGTCTAGACCCTGTGACTGGGTTCAGTACGACCAAACAGTTAGGAACTAGAGAAGAAGATCTTGAATCAAAAGCAAGATGGAGGTTTCACCGCAGCAGTTAATTCAGCTACTTGATTTCCAAGTACAGTCGGACCTTTTTATCCACTGGGGTTCTGTTCCTGGAACCACAATGGATAAGAAAATCAGTGTTATATGAAATCCGGGGGGGGGGTGTCGGGAGCGGTGCCACATTACCTTTTTCCCAGCATCTTCGCCGCTTCCCTCCTCCTGAGTTTGTTTAAACTGACTGAAAAAACAAAAACCACTACTGGAAGCAACCTGTAAATGGCGCCAGAGACTCAAGGCTGCATTTTTCAGCGGTTGGACATGTGCAGGAGACACAGCTGAAAAAAGACAACGCTGAAAAAAGAGTTAATGTTGTGCGGTTGGACTCCCTCTTCCACAGTTTTGCCGTCCGTGTTGAGTCAAATCCGTGGATAAAAAAACCGTGGATAAAAGGTCCGACTGTAATATCTGGCAATATTTAGCCTTCTCCCATATATGCTCCCTGTGCCTTCTGCCTTGCTGGAAGAGCTCTCTTTGGGGGTTGCCTTGTATGAAACTGCCCACATGCTTGGAAATATGTGTACTAACATGCACACAGTGCAGCACGAATGTGTGTGTTTGGGCCTTGGTCATTGGCTAGTGGTACCGTTGTGAGCGAGAGTGATGTAATGGAAGGAGGAGAGGAAAAAAAAACTTTGTACATCCCAAGAGAAGTTGGGATTTACCAGAGACAAAGATGTGGAGATATACTGTGTAGGTGCACACCCAGTGATACTGTTTTTGCAGAATAAGTGTACAATAACAGGGAGAGGGGGAAGGAAAACAAGAGTGCAATCAAAATAAAACAATCCGTGAATTGGCTATTGTTGTTGTTCAGTCGTTAAGTCGTGTCCGACCCTTCGTGATCCCATGGACCATATCCCGCCAGGCCTTCCTGTCCTCCACTATCTTCCTGAGTTCGCTCAGTGATGCTGTCTAACCATCTCATCCTTTGCCTTCCCCTTCTCCTTTTGCCTTCAATCTTTCCCAGCATCAGAGTCTTCTCCAGAGAGTCCTCTCTTTGCATTAGGTGGCCAAAATATTTGAGTTTCAGCCTTAGTACCTGTTCTTCCAGGGAACAGTCAGGGTTGATTTCATTTAGGATTGACTGATTTGATCTCCTAGCAGTCCAAGGAACTCTCAGGAGTCTTCTCCAGCACCACAGTTCAAAAGCATCTATTCTTCGGCGCTCAGCCTTCCTTATGGTCCAACTCTCGCAACCATACATTGCTACTGGGAACACCATGGCCCTATAGCTATTAGGCTATATGCAAATCACAAATCCAGCTTAACATAATTGGTTAAGTATCGGTTCCTGGAGGATAAGAGGGAACATGGAGATGCAAAGAGGAGGAGGGGGAATGATGAAGGAGGGAAAACAAGGAAGCCCACAAAAGGGTGTTATAGGCAAAGAGTTGAGAAGGGGAATAAATAAGGAGTTTGGAGAACACAAGAAGGGAGCAAGAGGAGAGACTCAAACTGAGATGCGGGGACCTGGCTGCAATTTTTCTCATGATAATTTGGAGGCAGGTCATGAAGGGTGACCTAAGCTCAGTTTCATGAGCCCAAAAAATGAATGCACTTTGCAGTGGGAGAGCTTGCAAAACTAAACTATAGCTCAAAACTAATACCTCAGTGTCTCTAAGAAGAATGCACAGAAGTAGTGACTTCTCTTGCTCAATATTTTGGAGGGCTTGATGGATCAGGTAGTAGGGGCTGCATGCAAAGAAGTGGGTCTGCAGGAAAGACTCCAGGCTCCTGCCTAAACTGGTTAAAAGACAAACAAAACTAAATGGATACGCAGAGGTAAAACCTAAGTAGGTTTGCAAAATAGATTTCAAGACTTATGGCGCAGTCCTGTGTAAAGATAGGCTTACCAGATCTTCAACTGGGACAGAGTGCTAGACCTTTAGGAGAAGGAATGCGGGCAGGTGTAGCTTCAGTGGCATCACTAGGACGCGTGTCACCCCAAGGCGGGGCGGTGCGCGTCACCCTAGTGACACCTCCGACTATGCACCCCCTATTAGAAACTCGGCGCGGCCATAGGCTGCGCCGCGATTTGGGGGGGCGACCCGGCTGAACCCTGCCCGGGTACCCCCTCGCCCCTTCGTGTCGCCCTCCGGACGCTCCGAGGCCGGCCTGGGAGCCGGCCTCGGAGCGTCCGGCCCGGCCGGCGCTCCAAAGCGTCAATACGGGTATTTTAGTTGTTTTGCGCATGTGCAGACCGTTTTCGTCTCTGCGCATGCACGAAACTACTAAAATACCCGTATTGACACTTTGGGCCTTTTTTCAGAAGGCCCTGGAGCGCCGGCAGGGTTGGACGCTCCGAGGCCGGCTCCCAGGCCGGCCTCGGAGCGTCCAGAGGTGACGCGCATCACGAAGGTGACGCACACAGGGGGTGCGTGCGTCACCCCTTTGCGCGTGTCACCCCGTAGCGGCCCGCTCCCGTCGCCTGACAGGAGCAACGCCTCTGTGTAGCTTGTTAAACCTTAGAGCACAATCCTAGGCATGTCTACTTAGAAGCAAGCCCCATTGTGATCAGTGGGGCTTGCTTCTGAGTAGAAATGCCTAGGATTGCGCTGTAAGGTTTAACAAGCTACACCTGCCCGCATTCCTTCTCCTAAAGGTTTAGCACTCTGTCCCGGTTGGAGATCTGGTAAGCCTATGTAAAGTTGTACGGCCGGCCTAAAGGGCCAGCCACTGCATCCTATGCCGTTCCCCCGGGAGCACCTCGGGAGAAGGGAATGTTTGTCCCCTTCACTGGGTGTAAGTCAGCCTGGGTGCTATGGGCCTCCTTGGATGTACGGCAGCTATGCAGCTGACGTATCTCCGTGGAGACCGTGTAAGGCCAAACTGGGCTGGGAATGGACAGGTATCCGCGGAGCACGGCGCCTATATCCCCGCCCCCTCCTAGCCTGGGCTGGCCAATGGTCACCAGCCTGGCTGCCCCATTCCACCCTTCCCCCGCCCCTGCACCAACCGGTGTAGGACTTCCTTGGATCGGTGGCCACGGGGCCTAGAGGCTGGGGAAGTGAGGGCTGCCGGCCTCTGCACTGGTGGCCCTTACTCTCGAGTCATCGCAAACGTGCTTTATGGCACATTTGTGACACTTTGGAGTGGTGGAGTGCGCGCTCTGCCGCTCCAAATTTAGAGAGGATCGGGTTGTTAGTATAACAGGGCTAGAGAAACCAAGGAAGGGCACACATAGAACTGCACCATCAATGGACCATGTACATATTGTTCACTTGTATCTCTAACACCTTTCAACATGAATGCTCCTGGCCCTTGAATGGTTGTATAGGTGAGAGCATTTCAGCAGGTACAGCTGCTTTAGCAGCACCATCAGCAATTGCAGCTGCCAAGATTCTGTCTTCTACACAACTCTTAAAAACGCAGAGGTCCTCATGGTGGAAGGTTGGCCACCCCTACTCTAACGCATCCCACTGTTCTTTGTGCAATGGTGAGTTATCAAACTCTGTTACCATTCTGGCCTGCTCCAAACCATTACGAATGGACTCTGACTGGGAGGGGTACACACACAGAAGCATAACATTGGAACATTTTCAGATCTAAAATACGGCTCTCGTGTGTCTCCAACTCACCTCACTGTTTTTTTGCATCTGTTTCATTTACTAAGGGCCTGGTCCAACCCATCCCGTTCCAGGCTTTACACCATCCTCAAAACGATCATAGATAGTCGTATTGGTCCATCAGGAAAACAATCAAAAAGCCACAATCTAGTAATACCTTTATTAGGACCGGCCCAAAATATGGGAAAGCGGAAGCAGGCTTGGGAGTGCTCCAGAACGCTTTATCCAACTGGAGGTTAAGCAAAGTGAAACGGGAGTGGGCGGTACACCATGATGTAAGAGCCCCACAAGTAGCGCCCGTGTGTTACAAACCTCCTTATAGCATCCCTGGAGCATTTAAAAGAGAACAAAGAGAAAAGCTTGCAGGTTATAATAAAGTAGGGAGGAAATTGTGTGGAGAGAAATTGACGCTTAATTCGCAGCTTTGTTTTCATTAGCTTAATGGGAGGGGGAGGGGGGAAGAGACTCAATCACCATCTTTTTATCTGTCACTGTTTCACTGCTGGGGAAGAATCCCGCCCCTCTTGATTCCAAGGCAGAAACTGCAGTCCTATGCACCTTTACGTCAGAGTAAACCCCCTTGAACACAGCAGGGCTTCCTTGAGTAAACATACATAGGAAAGCGCAGAAGCCAAGGGGGGGGGGGAGGAAAACGATGTGAAATTAGAAAGGAGGCTGGCAGGGGGTGTTCATTTGTATATTGCTGTCATCTCCCTGGAACTAAGGAACCAAACAGCCCTGGTTTTCGTTTCCCCAAAGCAATTGATTATTTGCTCTTTTTAAATGGCTGGTAATGAAGAAATGGGGTGGGAGGGCTGATGCAGAAAATCCTTAGAGAATGTTCTTTCCTTCCACATGTTCTTTAGGGTACAACAAATGCTGAGCCCAGCTAGGAGGGGAGGGCTAGGGGGGGAAGCTATTGGAGAAGCAGAGCAGCTGGAGAAAGGCGAATCCTGGAGGCAGCAGGCAAAAGGAGAGGGGAAACCAACACAAACACAACCCTGTTAGAAAGAGGAAGTCGGGGGAGCAGTTAAACGACACAGGTGGCCAATAATGCCCAGTTAGAAACTCGGCCAAACAAGAACACACAGGTGCCCCACTCCCCCCACCTGACTGTGCTGGAAGTGAGCTGGGTTCGCCTGCTGTCCCACACCTGGGCTGCTAACCTCATCTACCAGAAGGTCCCATGCAGGGATGGAAGGGAGACAAGGCAGCTGCCATGCAGGGTGAGGCGAATGAACGTCAGGAAGCCAACAGAGCAAGAGCAGCTGGGCAGGCAGGCAGCATCAGAAACGTCGGCAGGGAGGGGGCGATGGGTCCCTGGGTGGCGGGATTGGGGGCCCGGGTGGCAGGCGTGGCTGGTGGCGCGTTCGTCGGTGTGAGCGAGGAGCGGCGGTGGTGGTTTTGACCCTCCCACTGTCCTGCGCCTCGGTATGGTCTACATCGGCTGCAGCGGTGACGTCACTTCCAGCACGGGGGGGGGAGCAGTCCGCGATACGCCACTGGGCAGCATAAATGTGAGCAGGCTGGCAGGGGCCTGTGATTCCTTCCCTGCTGCTCCCGTTACAGTATCCAGCGCTCCCATGCAGTGGGCAGGAAGGCAAGTATACTGTTGCCTCCTGGGCCACCTCTTCCTTGTTCTGGGACTGCACTGCTCTGCCTCTTTTCAGGGGAGGCTGGGCATGGAAGAGGCTCCTCCCACCAGTCTGGTTTAAAGACAGTTCTGTGTGCAATAGGAGGCTAAGCATGTTTATTCAGAAATAACCCTCCCCCCAAAAAAATTCATTGGGACTTGCTTCCCAGAAAACACGCTTAGTAGTGCAGCCGTATTTCAGCCCTTTTTATTCACAGTAGGTCTGTCGTAGGGGCTCGTGTACATATTCAGTAAACAGCACCTGCTTGCTTAATCCTCTGGCCTCACCACGGTCCTGATCCGCATCGCCCCTGGCGGCTATTTGCTCTTGGGGAAAATCCGCCATTGGTGCCAGAAATGGTCCCGATTCAATACCCTGGCATTGCTTGTTCCAAAGTCGCTCAAGCAGCAGACCTGGGAAAGGCCAGTCAGAGCAGCCCATAGGCTAGACTGGGACCGCAGCTCTCTCTGCTTCAGTATCAGGCAGCAGCTTCATCTGTTCATCATTTGACTGCACAGATGTCTGCGCAAACAGGCACCACCCAGCTGCAGACACTTTGGAGGTTACCTGCTTGCCAACTGCACAGTAACTCAGGGCCCAGATGGATGGTGCTGCTGCTGCCTCCGGCAATGAGGACAGCTGGGAATAGCAATGTATCAACACAAAGATGTCGAGTATGTTTTGCAAACCCTTGAACAAAACCTCTGGATAGAGCAGGGATGGGGACGGGGCGGGGGGGGGGGGAGGGTGTTGCATTGTAGTCTGGCAAGACAGGATCTCACCAGTGACAGTCATCTGTTTGCTTTAAACAAGCTGTGGGTTTTATGGGTTGGTTTTCAAAGGTGCCCTATGGCTCTAAACTGCTGCCTGAGCATCCTCCCGCTGTTGCCATGTGGCCCAATGGTCTGAGTTCCACCCAGATTTGAACTCAGACCATTGGGCATGTTATAAGATTTGCATGTTATTCAGTGCCTATTTGGGTCATTGGCTAACCTGGACTCCCAGCTTTCATGCTATTTTTTTTCTTTATTTAAAAGAAAAGTCTCTAGCCCTTGCAAGTGCACAGAGATGAGTCCAGGGTATTCTCGAGCCAGCCCCAAAGGTTTTTGCCAAGGCCTGAGACTGAAGAGAAGCTCCAGTTCCACACACACTATAGACCCCTTACCTGGAGACATCCAGAAGATACTTGAGTTGCAGGCCAATCATGTTGCAAATTTATTTCATTCTGCTTTGGCCATTTATTTATTTTTCCCTATATATATTTATATTTTATTGATATATTAAAATATAAAAACAATACATATTTCATAAAGTTATAGCAAGCACGAAGCAATACATCCTACTAGCATACTATTCACTATTTTCTACATATAATATCCAACTAAGCCAAAATAACACCCACATTCTATTCATTAAATCTGCATATCATCACATCGTTCTTCTCTCTCTCTCTCTCTCTCTTAAAAAATCGATAAATGGTTTCCAGTTATTCACGAAAAGGTTAACTGACTTTTCCTTAATTAAAATTGCTTTGGCCATTTATTTTTATTTGGTCTCCAAACTGACATTTTCTCTGGGACCTCTAAAGTTTGTCAACAACAGGAACCAAGAATGTGAACTTTCCTCTCTAGAATCTGGTGTGAAAAGCACTTCAGTGGGCCTCCTATCAAAATGCCTTAGAGATGCAGGTTCCGGTATCTAAAAATAGGATGACCGACACTCATAAAAATAGCAGTTCCCTGGAAGGAGCAGATTTCAGCACAGAGGCTGTGGGCCAGTCCACCTTTATAGCAGTCTTTGTGTAAGGTAGGACATCGGAAGAACTTGGGGGACACCATTTACACAGAGGTGCCATTTGCAAGGACTAGCACTGTAACACATAGAGCTGTGAAGACCTCTGAATTTGATCAGAGCAGAAGTCAGGTGTAGGGGGGGAAATGCTGGACGGGCCAAGGCTAAGAACTGCTAATCAGAGAAAAGATTTTCATTCTCAAGGACTCTGCTCAGATACCCACTATAATGGCACAGGCCTCAAGGAAACTGATAGGAGTCAATAGAGTTACTGGTGTGGAACCAAGGAGAGTGAGAAAGTACAATGTAAATCTCTCCCATTCAATGAGGATTGTGCTCAGTTGAACAAAGCATATTGATTTTGAATGGCTGCCTGGCTGTTCGTGTATGTTGAACCTAGATCAAAACAGAATTGTTCCCAATGGGATGATTCTGAGAGTTCTTTCTAAAGTTAAGTTCATAAGTAGAACTGAACTACTCCGGAGCTTCGCTTGGTCTTAATAACAGGTATATACCGTATTGGTCTGAGTATAAGACTCACTTTTTTCTCCTAATTTAAGTTTTTAAACTAGGAGTGCGTCTTATAATCAGGCTGTTGCAATTTAATGCCAGTGATTTAATTAATTTTTTTTAATAGCACCAAACGTTAAGGGTGCGTCTTATAATCAGGTGCGTCTTATACTCGGGACAATACGGTAATACCGGTAACATGTTTCTTTCTCCATTTCTCTCTCTCTCCCCCCCCCCTTAGAATCATACAGTTGGGACACAACGATCATCTAATTGAATCCTATCTAAAGACTATCTGTCCACATGTCCCTGCACTCTAGATCAAAAGTGGAGAGCAGGTGTGTGTTGTCAAAAGAAGCCTAGCACGTAAACAACTCCAGGTGGCACTTACAATTGTTCTCTGGCTGCTTTCATTTGTACTTCTGGTTTCATCTACCATCTGTTTGCTGATAACTCTCTGATCTATTTTTACAACAATGTTTAGAGGGGCTGGAAACTGGTGGCATCGGCTGCACAGAACCAGCTCCAGGGAACAATGAGGCTGAACCTTTGCTGAGACCCCAATAACAGCAAAAGGTATGTACTAGCCTAATAGTGCCACCAAAGTCACCTATACAGGGAGCTCAAGAAAAGCAAATGTAGCACGAGAAAATTCTGAGTTTGCATGCCTCGCCAATTCCAGGTAAAGGAAGCCCACTGAGGCCGTCTAGATTGAGGGGTCCTTAAACCGTGAGCAGGCACTGTGGATGCACAGGGTACTTATGGGCTGGGTGGCAGCAGAACAGCCATAACTGGCAGTGCACTGAGTAGCACGTTGCCAGGATGCTGGCGGGAAGACTGAATCCTTCCCGCCTACACCAGCGGATCTCCAGCTGCCCGGCGAGGAAGGTAAGGTGGCGTGGGAGGTGGGGAACAGGGCAAGAAGGGGCTAAGCTGGGCAGGGAGGGGGAAGAACGGGGCGGGGAGGCTCTGGAAGAGGGTGGAACCAAGGGTGATGGGGCACACCGGATCCTATCTCCCTTTTCTATAGCCTCTCTGCCCCCTTTCTCTCGGACTTGCGGTAGTGAAATCGCTACCGCAGGTCTGAGAAACCCATTGTTGGGCAGGAGGCATATGCTGGGGTAAGGGGATTTAAAAACCTCTTTCCATGCTGAAACCTCCCGGCCCAGACCCCCCCCCCCATTGGATGCAACGGTTGCCATTTTGGCGTAGCTGCACCAGCACCAGCGGGGGGGGGGGTAGGAGGATAGGATTGGGGACTGAAAATCTCCATTTTAAGCTGCTGCTCTACCAGCGGTACACGTGGAGCCCAGTTGTTACAGGCTTCTGCACCAAAGCCACCCACGTGTAACCACCCTGTTCCACCAAAGACCTGTTCTTTACCCCCAGAAAGCTCTCCCTGTGATGTTCGCAGCCCAATCCTATCCTGGGTTGGCTCATAGTGTGCAGTGGCACTGGTGTAGCCTCCGCTGCATGCTGTGGGCTGGCCAGGGACCAGGCAGCAATGGAGAGGAAAGTAAAAGACTTTTTTCTTACGTGCTCCGCTGCACCATCCCAATGGGCCTACTTGGGCCTGCGCCAGCTCTTTAGCTGGGGTAAATCTGAGTGGGTCGGGGGGGGGGTGTTGAGTCCGGGCTGGAGCATAGAATGTCAACAGAGCTGCTGCTGACAATATCCACTCCCAGCCTGCCCTCAACATGCCCCCAGCTGGCCCTGATCCTTGCAATCCTCCCCCAGAATGCCCCCCTCTGCTGATGTACCTTTTCTAACAGTGGTTGGGTGCTCTGTTGGCACATACCCGCGGCTGCCAGCCATTCGTGCTGGCGGCCCCATCCTGTGTGCCATTGCTGCAGCGGCTGCATCTGCAGTCCGGGCCTTGCACTGATGGAACTCAAGTCCCATCAGCACAAGGCCTGGATAGGATTAGGCCATTCATCTGTTTCCCACGTCGCATCACAGCACATCAATTCATGCAAGACATCAAATTAGGCTGCAGTTGAGTGATGAACGCATATGCACGCCTTCTTAATCCAAAGCAGTTTTCTTCGCTTAAATGGGACTACTACAGACTTGTGGTTTGTAGTCTGTATGTGTGTGTGTTTTATTCAGTGACATAATCTATTGGAACTGTGATGAGCAGCATGCAAGATCAGCATTCTGTAGTCATGTCCTCATTGGCTGGGATCCAAAGAGCTGCATTAGGTGTAACCAAGGATTTGGCCATGTGCCTGATGGGATTTTTTAACATCAGGTCCCCATGTGTTGACATGCACCATGTGACTGCAGCTCAGTGGCAGAACATGTTTGACGTGTTCTGCAGAAAGATTCAGCCTCCAGTTGAAAAAGAGTCCGGTGTCTGAAATCCTGGTCAGCCACTCCTAGTCAGTATAGGCAGTGGTGGCTATATATGGACTAATGACCTGATGATCCAGTATTACTATCAGGCAGCTTCAAACTGGTTGTGAAAGGTCCCTTACCTTGCAGAGCAGCCTTTCTGTGTGACACGAGTGGTTACTGACCAAGAAATACAATCACAAAGATTCCTTGGGCACATGGAACTATTTGTGCTGTTCTTCGGATCTTAGCCTAAATCGATAAATAGCACCGTCAGTTAGATTGTTTTCGATGATCTTGGAGACATTCTGTTAGTTATGCTTATCTGTAAACGTAACACATCTTGAAATGCAACACAACATGATCTTGAAATGCTTGAACAGAAGCGAGCAGCCCGATCCTGCCTAAGATGCAGGGGCTGGCCTAAAGGGTCATTGTGGGCCGCACTGGTGCGGCCTGGGCTCACCTTGGGGGAAGGGGTCCCCTTCCCCTGAGGTGAGCCCGGGTTGCACCGGCATGGGCTGCAATTGGCCTAGGATGCAACAGCCGGCCCCTTCCCCCAGTATAAGGGACATGGGCCCCAATGGACCTCCTCAGATGCACGGCAGCTCTGGATCTGGTGTGTGTCCGGGGAGGCCAGCCCGGCCTGGGATGAGGCTCAGGATATCGGCGCAATCCAGCACCGAAATCCCTGCCCCCTCCCAACTCGGGCCTCGCCACCCCTACCCACCCTCTCCACACTCCTGCACCGACCGGCGTGGGCCTTACCTGCATTAGCTGGCGCGAGTCCTGGTCAATGCATGGCGGAGTGAGCAACGCCGGCCTCCGCCACTTACTCGAAAGGAGTTGCAAACGTGCTTTATGGCACTTTTGCGATTCCATAGGTTAGCAGAGTGTGCGCTCCGCCGGTCTTTAATTGCGCTGGATTGCGCTGTTAGTCTCTACCATATTCTTTTTTCCTCTTTGTGAGAAGATGCCTTCGTAGTTACTGGTGGCTAAGCACACCAGATTTGCTTCCCCCATGCTATTATGCTGTGCTTTGTCACAAATGGAAGAAGCGCATTTCAAGTCAATTGACAGATTAAATAGTAATAAATCTCCAGGACCAGATGGCAGGCACACGAGAGTTCTAAAGGAGCTCAAATATGAAATGTCTGAGCTATTGATTTGGGTATTTATCCTCTCTTTAACATCCATCTCTACAGCACAATACTGGAGATCACTAATATGCTGCCCATTTGTCAGAATGCTTCCAGAGATTATCAGAAACTACAGGAATGTGAAATCGGCACTGGGCAAAATAGAAGACATGTGATAGCTGTTATCTGTCCATTGCATTTATATGCCACCTTTTGTCCGATGCACTCAGGAAAAACTTACCATTTAACATTCGTCTTCGTCTTCGTCTTCTTCTTCTTCTTCTTCTTCTTCTTCTTATTATTATTATTATTATTAGTAGTAGTAGTAGTAGTAGTAGTAGTAGTAGTAGTAGTATGTTAAATGGTACATTTTCCTGAACGTATTGGCAGAAAGGTGATATATAAATATACAACCTTATATAAAGATATCTCTCTCTCTCTCTCTCTCTCTCTCTCTCTCTCTATATATATATATATATATATATATATATATATATATATATATATATATATATATATATATCAATTTTGCTCTTTTTCAAATGAAGGCACAAATTCTCAGGCTGCTGAATTCTATGGCCAACAGTACAACATTCTGGGTTTTTCTTCGGCATGTCCGCAAAACCAACGCAAACACACAATCCTGGGTACAGAACTTTAAGGACACTCACTCACCAAGGGCTCATAAAAATATCTAAGCAGTTACGGAATAATAGGAACAAGTTTTCACGGATTAATAACTTGGTTAAAAGATTGGAACCAGAGGATAGGCATCCATTTCCGCAGCAGACTGATGTAAAACAGAGCAGTGCCTTGAGGAACTGCATTTGAATCTGTGCTTTTTAACATCCTCAGTAATTTTCTGGGGGGAGAAAAGTGAGAATGCTGTAGTGCAAGAATGTTCAAATGATACAAAATTATCATTTTGACAACTGCATCAGAGGCAAGCCTTAAAAATGGTCATAAAGAACTCCTAGCAATAAAAAAAGAAATGGACAAGGTAGTTAAGTGCATTTGTAGCTGGTAGTTTAGAGCAGCCAACCCACGGCACCTGTGTGCCACAAGTGAGACAGGAAGGAATCACAGCATACCTGGACAAGAGCGCTGATCGGCCTGCCTGCAATCCTGTGTGCTTCTCCCATACTGCCTAGCTGTGGCAGCGCCATAAGGCGAGGTGAAATCATGGCTGCTTGGAGTACTGAGTGGGTGCAGCAGGAGGCACCCTGCGCCCATAATCTATCCCTGCAGCCACCTCACTATCCGTCTACTCCTCTACCATTTCCAAAAAAGGAAATAAAACTTCCTTTTGGGAAGTGGGGCGGTACTCCTTCCTGCTTCCAGCCGCACTCTGCTGCTCTAATTCAAAACAAAATGGCAGAACGAGAAGCAACAGTGTAAGGAAAGGACAGGAGGTGGAAGACCTGAGAGGCCTCCAGCACCACTGCCAAAGATCAGAGCTAGAGTAGGAGGAGGGAGGCGGCAGTTCACCACTGCCAGTTTCCGCCACAGTTCCACAGACATCATAATCTCCCCACCTCTGTCACCGCTTATTCCAAACTGACCAGGCAGAGGGAATCCTGGAAGTCAGTTTAGATGAACCAGTGGCGGAGGAGGTGATGGGGGGGGAGGTGCGTACTAACATGCATGTGGAGCAAAAAAAGTGAGCGTGTGGAATTTGACTAACCTCCTGTTTGCCTACTTCATATCATTAAAACCCCTGCTAACTGGGCAAGAGGCACTTTTTCAGTTGGTGCTCCTCTTATATTTAGCAGGGGGAGAGTAACTGCCCCCCCTTTCACCCCAGCACAGTGTCTTTTCTGGTGGCTGTTTGCTGGTGTTCTTCTGCATCTTCTTTAGATTGTGAGCCCTTTGGGGACAGGGAGCCATTTAATCATTTGATTTTGTCTGTAAACTGCTTTGTGAACTTTTTGTTGAAAAGCAGTATAATAATAATAATAATAATAATAATAATAATAATAATAATAATAATAAAGCATTTCAGTAGATTGAACAAGTGCCAGCCAATGATCTGGATCCAGGTGGCGTACGGTTGCATAGCCCTGTAAAATAAGACTAACCCACCCGCTGCCCTCCCCTAACATACCTCCTGGCGGCCCCAATCTCCACCCCGATCCTGCTCTCTTCAACCCGATCCTCCCCTCCCTACCCACACCAATTTACCGCCGCCATTGGTGGCAGTGGCCTGGCAGTGCACGACAGTAGCCCGGTGTTGGTGCTGCCAGAATGCAAATTCCAGCAGCACAGTCCTCAGACAGGATTGGGCAGTCAGACCGCTGTCCGAACCACACTCACCTAGGAGTAAGTTGCATTGAACTCAGCAGGGCTTACATCTGATTAGACATGCCTAGGATTGCCCTGTTGCTAACAATATACAGCACACTGGGTGGCTCAGCACACATGCTGTCATTCTTCCAACACCATTATCTACTAGGCAATTGTTTGCCATTCAGACAACCATTTCCTACCTAGAGGCTAAGAGGTCTAATCATGTCTGAAGCCGCTCTGACCTGGCCCATTTTTTCTTGGCCTCACAATGCGGCTCCATCTTTTCTTCCTCACCTCTTCCCCTGTATTCCTTGTCTATCTGTCTGGCTCATGATACCTCTCAGCAGGACCCTCTTATTTTCGACTTCTCACAAAAGGCCTTGTAAATTTTAAGAGTACTAATAATAAATAATGATAATAATGGGATTTAGACATGCCTAATTTGCACAAATTCATCTTCACATGCAGGTAGAAAACACCACTCAGCAGTCTGGATATTTTAACAATTCAGGCAGGGCTCCCAATCTATTTGTTCGTGTTTATTTTTAAGAGGGAAAATTATACCTCTCCATAATTATTCTATCTGGGCAATGAACCATATAGGTATTCACTGCCAGTTATTCCAGTGAAAGGCACGACTGACTTTATTGACCTTGTGGTGTTTCACAGAGTTGTTAAATTAAAACCCGCAGAGGGAACAGAAACCACCCCAGAACAATTCTACAACTTTAATTAAGGCAATTTTGCTGTTGTTAGACCAGTATTACTTTTATAGCTTGAAAATGGCCCCTTATTTCACTTCAAACTGAGACTCTAAAAGGAGTAACTTGAATTCTTAACTATCTGTCTCACAGCATGAATAGGGAGCTTAGGAGAGTTGAAGAGCAATTTCGCAGTGAGATATAAATCTC
The DNA here is from genome assembly GCA_026170595.1 of Plestiodon gilberti rubricaudatus. NCBI lineage: Eukaryota > Metazoa > Chordata > Lepidosauria > Squamata > Scincidae > Plestiodon > Plestiodon gilberti. The sequence goes on from JANXHW010000003.1 coordinate 220,722,959, forward strand.
CAAGATCCGGAGAACTATTTCTTAGCAGGATTTTGCTTATAGATGTGAAATATGAACGGAGGAGGATCACAGATAAGGACAGAAATCTATGTCTGATTCATTTTTATATTTTTTAAAAATGTAACAGTTTCTTTGCAAGTATATTATTTCCACTGGAAGTTTTTTTAAAGATGGTTGACAAAATCCAATAAGAACTTGTCCTCTGCCAGCTCCATTGCAATGGGATCCTTACCGGACACACACACACACACTCACACACACACACACACACACACACACACACACACACACACACACACACACGTGGATAGCAAAGATATACATGGGTATACATGGGTATACCGGAGTCCGCCAAAAAAAAAAACTGTTAAAAGAAAAAAAAGCCCCAAAAGGTAAACCTTTGCGGGTCCAGGACCCGCGGTGTAACAAATCCGCAGGTCCCGAACCCACAGATAAAAAGGGTCTACCTCCTGTACTTGTATATCAGTAGTTCTTACAAAACTCTGTAAATTGTTTGGTCCATGGTACATACCGTAGAAACATACCGGTACTTCACTATGCTACATAAGGCAGAGTTTTCCCAACATCTGATCTATGGGGAATAACATCTATGGGAAATGTCTTCTTTTTCTTGCAATGTCACCAACAGTTCACAATTACCTGGTGTGCAATATGAATGTATTGGATTACTAACTGAGAATAATTTCCGCAAGAAGTCTTTCTCCAGTTCATAATGTAAAATGAGCTTCTGAGTGCACACTGTCAAGGATCCGGCTGACCAAGCTGCTTTGTAGATTCCTTAATGACATGTTAGTTCCTGACTCTCAATGAAACTCCCATTGATCGCTTTGAAACTACATGAACTTCAAAGCTATCATCGATGGATGTGCAGATATTCATTAATGTTAAGGCCTTACACTTGATGAAACTCTCATCAACTGCTGTGAACTAGGTGACCAGACCACCCAAGCAGGCAGCCTTTTGTTTGGTGAGTATCTAGTATTTGAGTCCATTTTCATCATGGTTTCGTGGCAATGTTCTAACTTCTATGCCAAGATCTAAAACTCGTCTCTTGTTCCTGGATGCTCTTGTGTTGAGGGTGTAAAAAATAGCTAAAGAACTTAGCTATAAGGATGTTACTTTTGCAGTTCTAAAAAAGAAATTTTATTATTGTTAAACTGAAGTTAGAGAATCTCGCTATCACAGGCAAGCATAATAAAAGCCGAATAGAATAGAGAGGCACAGTTACTTTGCAAGAGGATGAGGTCATGGCCCAGTTGAAAACAGGATGCTAAGGCAGGTGCTTTTGGTGTAATTTTAAGCAGAACCAGTTCTGTGGTTCAGGTAAAGGAAATATAGGAGCTTTTGGGGGAGGGCTGCACCATATAAGGATATAAAAATATCAGTAAGGGGATGTTTAAAGTAGGGTAGTGGGAGATGTAAACAGGGGTGGAGATTCACATGATAATGTATAGCACTTATAATTGGTTGCAAATCCTGTATTATCCAGCCAATGGGAGCCAAGGGAGGAAGCTTTTCATACAGGACAGGGGATAAACGATTGTGCTTTTTGATATGAGGGTGTGTCTACTTGGGTAGTTCACCCATTCTTACAAGAATGCTTAATCAAATCAGACTGTTGAGTCTGACCTGAATCTTTTGGTAAGCAAAGTGTGTTTTTAACAAGGAGGGTAGTGGTGGCTGAATTTCAGGTAGCTCTCATGACTGATGAGACAATTCCCAAGGGACAATATTGATAATGCACATTCAGATGGTGCATCTTAAACATTCTCAGAGACGGATTGTAAATGCTGAGTGAATTCCAAATGGAGCCAAGAGGAGTTCATCTATGGCTACTTTTTTTTCTGAATTAAAATTAGAGACACACTTCACTCTTACATCTGAAAGGTCTCATTTAAGAGTGTAAGAATAACCTGCCCTCAGAGGAACCCAACTCTAGTGTTTCTCTGTGAGTTACTGTGCTTGATTGGAAGGATGTAAGCACAGAGCAATAACATGCAGAGATGCAACAAGCAAACTCACTATGTGTATCACCTAAGAAACAGCATACATCAAATAAGGACTACACATTTTTTCTTGGCTATGAATACTTTTGTCTGCATTTTTGACATCCAGTATACTACACAGAGTTGTCCATTTCTTGTTTACCTCCAAGGTCACATGGAGGGCACAAATGTGAAACTATGGCACAGAGGCTGGGTTGTGAAAGTGTTTCTAGATGGCTTGTGTTTTCATTTTGTTCTAAGACTCTGTTCCATATCTGAGATCATAACCTGCTTTGTATGCATGTAGACACGGGTAGTTTCCCGTGGTGGGGCAGTGAAGTGGACTTAGTGATGGCAGGAAAGACTCTCTTCATTTAAAGTCTCTCGAGAAAGCTGAACCTCATGACTCCTGGTTCCTCCTGGGAAGGAAAAACCTGATAAAGAGAGTCATTTCAGTTCAGTTAATGCAACCAGGAATTGGCTTCTTAGAAATGCACTGATGTTGCCATTTCAAGGCAAGAGCCCGTAATAGGTCATTATCGCAAAGCTCAGAGTGGACTGCAATTTACAAGCAACTATTATTATCTTGGAAATGGAAAAAGAAGCCATGCTAGCAATCCAGGCACGGTAAAATTTGTTTTGTGTGCTGAGACCAAGTTTCGGTCCTTATTTAGCAGGGTGGAAGGCAGGCCCCCTGGCAGATGAATAAGCCAAAAAGTTTAGAAATTTGCCATGGTTGTGCTTAAGCTGTGGAATGTAGAATAAAATTTCCAGAAAGTGTGTATGTGTGTGTGTGTGTGGGGGGGTGTCAATGCATGATAAAAAAAATGCCCTCAGGCTCTATAGACCATCTGGTCAATGCTGATGGTTACTCTCTGGGTTTCCCAGCCCTAGCAGGGACTGAACCAGGAACCTTCTGAATACAAAGCATGTGTTCATCCATTGGCTTATGGCTCCTCTCCAAAAGTACATATTGTGCTTTACTTGTGGACAATGTATTATGAAAAGAACAAAGAGTCTTCAGATGCATGAAGGGGACTGTAGTCCATGAAAGCTTATGGCTGCAATCCTATAAATCAGTGGTTCCCAAACTGGGAGGCGCAGCTCCCAGGGGAGCCACAGATAGCAGCCAGGGGAGCCGCAGAGTGCTACGGAATCCTCTCGGAAAACGGTGCAGTGCCGATTGAGCAGGCGTCAACATCACGTAATGGGGAGCCGCGGCCAATGGTCGCCAATGGTCAAGGGAGCCGCAGGTCAGAAAAGTTTGGGAAACACTGCTATAAACACTTACCTGAGAGTAAGCCTCCATGAACTCAGTGGAACGTACTTCTGAGTAGCCATGCATAGGCTTTGTGCTGCATGTTACAATCACTGCCCAATTCTATTTAGGGTTGGGCTGTCACGTGGTGGAAGCATTTACAACAGCAGAATAGAGTTCCACTGTCATAAGGAGTGCTTTGCGCTCCTTCGGCAGCCATTTTCTGAGCACTGCTGCAAGAGGCAGCAGTGTTCCAACCCCACCGACAGACCCCACTGCGCCCACCAGAGAAGGAAAGGCAGCAGTGGGGGTGGGGGTGGGTGTTGCTGGATGGGGAGGTGGAGGAACATCCAGTGGAGGAACTGGTGGGGAGGTGGAGGATCAGGCAGCAGGGAGGATGTGGGAGGAGGTGGATCAAGCGGCAAAAGGGGGTGGATCAAGCAGCCTCTCTTTAACAGCCTCTCCACCCCCTTTCCTTCTTGGACTTGCGCCAGATAAAGAGCTGGTGCAGGTCTGAGGAGACCCACTGGCAATCGGGAGGCTTATTATGGATAGGTAAGGGATGGCACATTGGGTGGCGCAGTGGGTTAAACCGCTGAACCACGAGCTGTTGATTGAAAGGTCGGCAGTTCGAATCTGCGACGGGGTGAGCTCTCGTTGCTTGGCCAGCTCCTGCCAACCTAGCAGTTCCAAAGCATGTTAATGCGAGTAGATAAATAGGTACCGCTTGCGGGAAGGTAAACAGTGCTCCGTGTTCCAGCGCATGCTACGCGCTGCGGCAAGGAGAGTCATGCCGGCCACATGACCACGGAGGCATCTTCGGACAACGCTGGCTCTTCGGCTTTGAAATGGGGATGAGCACCACACCCTAGAGTCGGACATGACTGGACTTAATTGTCAGGTCACCTTTACCTTAAGGGAAAATATGCCCCCTTCTCCCCCCCCCACCGCAGGATACTGCGGTAGCCATTTTGGTGTGGCTGCATTGGCAGGGACGACGACAAATGATAGGATTGGCTCTCAGTGTGTTAACCTTTAAGGTGACATAAGACTGTTGTTTTTGGTGCTGTGGGCGGAAAGGGCCATCCCTCTGGAATATATCGTGAGCCACCCTTGAATTCTGTTTTGAAAATGTTAGGTGCTACCAAGGCTGTACTCAGGCCCTATAGGTCTGGGCCGCAGAAGACTCAGGAGCATAAAGTGGGCACCACTGTCCTCAAACCAGACTGTCCTCACAAAAATACACCGTTTGTGAGAATGAGCTCCTCACAAATTATGAGCTATACTTGTGGCCACCCTGATTTGTGATCATTCACAGTGACTCAAAATGGTCTGTCATAATAACATAAATGTCACAGAATTGCAACTCAGAGGTGCTGGTTCTCACAAATACTGTGATGTTGCTTGGATATGAGCCACCAATGTCCCTCACACACTTTGATTTCAGGCTTGAGCCTTGAGCTTCAAGTCCAAAATACTGTACAAGAAGATATCTTGTGGACTACAAACAGAATCAGAACAGAATGATTTTGGCAATAAGCAGTCCTTGAAGAAGAGCAAAAAGGGTAAACAAGGGGGCCTCCTCGGGCACATTTTGGCCCCCACCTTGCATCTTATATCCAAAAAGGTTTTGATTCAGGTTTCTTACCTGAAAGATCTGTGCTACCACTCCTGATGATGGAGATGATGGTAACTCATCTTCTCAAAGAGGTCCGTAGAAATGTCCCTTTTAGACTATGTGGAGGATTTGGAGGTGGTGGGACTCCCCTAGGCAAACGATTCGAGCTCGATTTGATTATTAGAGAGGTCAGTATTGACGGGATCTGAATGCTGGGTCTCAAAAGGAGCCCATTCTTCTTCTTGTTGCTTTTTAGGATGAGAAACGTTCTTGATTTTTTTTTATTTTCAAAACCTTGTCCTTACAGAGTAAATTTATCTCAGTGTCTCAGAATCAGATAAATGGATTTGCAAATGTGTCTCTGTGCCCATTTTTTGAGTAAAGTGTTAGGGAGTTCATCTCCTCCAGCCTCACCATGCACTGCCATCTGTCCCACAAGTCACAGATACATTTTTGGCAGCAGAAGTTTACCATCACTGATATGGTCCCCAAAAGCAGTACTCGTTAGGGAGTATGGATAGCATTCGGAAGAACGGTTGATAGATGTGATTTGGTATGGTGACTTACCTTCCCAGGCACTTAGGACGAGATTATTTTTTTCCTATCTCCGTGTGCAAATAGTTTGTTTAAACTACTTAGCAGCCTCATTAACATCTCTGTCCAAATCACGAGCCTATTAACGCAGATGGCAAAACGTGGACTGCAGGTGGCAAAGAAGCTCAATAGATTCATAGCTACGAATTCTGCTGTTTCCATCTCTTGATCACACTCAGCTCTCCCTCGCTCTGTTTTGCCAAGGAAAGCCAAGGTCAACACCCACAGCTTCTTTTGCCCTCTACCACCTGATTTTCTCCACCCATGATGTTCCTGTCAGTGGAATAGGAGGAACTTGCTTGCCCACTTAGCTGCCTGGGCAGGCAGACTTATGGCCCAAACCTATGGGCTGCCGCAAAGGCATGTATGACAGTGTACATAACTTTACAGTGTTGCGCACAGTGCAACACTGGAGGCCATTTTAGAACTCCTACCACAAACTGCAGCGGCAGTGCGTGGCCACAACTGGTGACCTGCTCTGATGCAAGTAAGCCGATACAGGAGGCGGGCGATGGGCAGGGGGAGCAGAACAAGGCTGACAATGGGCAGAACGGGGAGAGTGTGGGTGGCAATCAGGGGAGGGAGGGGTGGTTCTCAGCATCACCAGCATGGCAGGATCCTATCCTCAATCCCTCTCCTCTTCCCTCTCCCTTACTGTTCTTGGACATATGCCAGCAAAATAGCTGGCATAGATCTGAGGAGACCCATTGGGGAAGCAGAGGTTTACTTCAAGGAGCTGCCTTGGAAGTTTTAGGCACATCCTAACAGTCCAGCGGGTGGCGCAGTGGGTTAAACCGCTGAACCATAAGCTGTCGATCGAAAGGTCAGCAGTTCGAATCCGCGACGGGGTGAGCGCTCGTTGCTTGGCCAGCTCCTGCCAACCTAGCAGTTCCAAAGCATGTTAATGCGAGTAGATAAATAGGTACCGCTTGCGGGAAGGTAAACAGTGCTCTGTGTTCCAGCTGCATGCTACGCGCTGCAGCAAGGAGAGTCATGCCGGCCACATGACCACGGAGGCGTCTTCGGACAACGCTGGCTCTTCGGCTTTGAAATGGGGATGAGCACCACACCCTAGAGTCGGACACGACTGGACTTAATTGTCCAGGGATCACCTTTACCTTTAACTAGCCTACTGCACTCAAATCCTCTCATATATGACAACTAGTTTTCTCTGTTTGGGGATTTTTTTATATGGCGAAGCATGAGTCTCTACCTGAAGACTGAAGTGGTACAGTCCTGACACAGGTTGACTGGCTCTCAGAACCTTTGTTGATTTGAGGCTTTAATGGCACAGTAGCCTTAGGAGAGGTAAGCAAGCAACTCTGGTAGAAAATACATTTTTGAATCCCGTGTATTTCCAAAGGTGTCTTTCGCCAACAGACTGAAGGTTACTATCTCTTGGAGTAAGACAGGTTGACTGTCCTCTGGGAAATAATAAGACATTATCTTTCTTTTCCAGGCGACTAATTAAACAGGCTTGCTCTGTACCAATAGGTGTATTGTCATTTCTTCATTAGTGTCACTACAAAAATTAGCGTCAGGTACCAAAACCCAGCAGCAATAAAAGAAGCATTGTTGAAACATAATAAGGTAATTATTGCCTAAATATCTAGGAAAATGTATTATGTTGGCATTGTAAGACTTTCAATTGTGGATTATCTATTTCTTCTTCTGATTATTATCATCATCACTCTTTCTCTGTCCTTCATTTGCTTGCTCATTCTACCTCTCTCCTATTGTATAGTGATTTCTGCCCCGTGCTACCCATCTGGCTGGAAAGGAAGGGTGAGCAGGTGCTTTTGTTTAGATCCTTCTGAGTTCCTCATCCTTTTCACGTATTCACATGCCAACTCAGTCAGGGTATGTGAAATTATATTTATATCCCGTCGAGGGGAAATTTGCACAATACTGCTCTAGTGTCTGGAGTTTGTAACCAGAAAACTTGATTATTCAACATAGGCTTACATCATGGGATGGTGTGAGACAAAGAAGGAGATGGGCATGAATCTAAAAGCAGAGGAAAGGGATTAGCAGGTGGTTCTGCAACACTGGATTTCAGAGCATATAAATCCATGTAGACACATTGATATTAGCACACCACAGGAGCACTGCTTTATTTATTTCCTTATCACGTGTTTTTTTAAATGACTTTTCTCCCAATTGTTCAAGACAATGTACAAACAGTTCTTAAAGTAACTGTACTGACAAATCCATAAGAACATAACACCTATCAATTTGTTTGATAAAGGAAAGACAGAGCAGGACAAGATATCACTGGTCAGTGACTGGTGTGTAGAAGAGGGCAAACAGCCCAGTCCTCTGCCGGACTGGGCTGCTGGCTATAGCGCTTTGCGGCTGTAGCATTTTGCGAACTGAGTTCTGTTGTCATTAAATAAGGTAAAGCTGACCCCTGACAATTAAGTCCAGTTGTGTCCGACTCTACGGTGTGGTGCTCATCCCCATTTCAAAGCCGAAGAGCCAGCGTTGTCCGAAGACGCCTCCATGGTCATGTGGCCGGCATGACTCTCCTTGCCGCAGCGCGTAGCATGCCGCTGGAACACGGAGCGCTGTTTACCTTCCCGCAAGCGGTACCTATTTATCTACTCGCATTAACATGCTTTGGAACTGCTAGGTTGGCAGGAGCTGGCCAAGCAACAAGAGCTCACCCCGTCGCGGATTCGAACTGCCGACCTTTCGATCAACAGCTCATGGTTCAGCGGTTTAACCCACTGCACCACCCGCTGGCCTGTCATTAAATAGCTGTCGTTAAATCAGCAACCATTTGGGGAGTGCTCCACAAGAGGTGGAGCACTCCCGGGACGTCACCAGACCTCATTGTGCCTGCTGGAGCAGTTGAGGCAGCTGAAGGAGGAGGTGAAATGGGGTGGGGAGAGGGAAGGAACACGGGGTGGGTGGGCTGTGGGAGGGGGTGGATCTGGCAGCGATGGCCTTTTCTATCTCCTCTGAGGGCAGCCTTCCCACCTCCTTTCTTTCCTCAGACTTGCACCAGCTAAAGAGCTGACGCAGGTCCAAGGAGACCCATTGTAGAGTGGGAGGCTTACAGAGGAGTAAGGGGATTTAAATTTAAATCTCCTTTCCCCTCCAAAACTTCCCTATTCCCCCTCCCCCACTGGATACAGTGTGCATGTTTTCAGCACAGCCACACCAGCAGGAGGGAGGATAGGATTGGGCTCAAAGACATGTTCTCTGCTGCCCCAGAGGGCAGAATTAGTTCAAAAGGCTCAAATTACAGGAGGGCACATACCTAGTGGTCATTAGGAAAGGGATCAAGAATAATGCTGCTGCTAATCATCATGCCCACAGACAGAATCTATGGTGCATTTGGAATATCATGTTCACTTCTGGTGGCCACACCGCCAAAAAGGATACTGTAGAACTGACAAAGGTGAAAAAGAGAGCAACCAAAGTGATCACCAGGGTGGAGCACATTCTGTACCTGGGCATCTCACACACCCCCTTCTTGTCCCACAGGGGAAGGTCCACATCAAATGGTGGGGGGGGGGAAATGACATGTTATCTAGATTGTGCAGCACAGAGAGACTGGGAGCCTGGAGTAGATATTCAGAAAGGACGTTTGTTAATAAGGCAACTGAGTACAGAAGAGAAATCGAATGGAGGGACTGTTGTTGCTTAGTGTGAAGTCTTCCTCCTCTCCAAGTCCCTAGACTCCTCCTTCCCCTGTTGCTAACTCCATGCAGATGGAGGGAGAAAGGGGTGGGGCCTCTGACCGTGTTAAAGGGATGCTGTTTGGTCCCAAGTGTTGCTTCTCAGCTGGGCATGTTGCCCCATCATCTGTTGCCTTCCTATAGGGGCCAGGGACTCAGCAGAAGTCCAGTGAGTGACCTGCCTTAGCCTCCCCTGGGGATGGCTATCAAGAAGCTTGGGTATTCCTTCTTCCCTTTGTGCCTCTCCATCCCACCTTCTGTCATCCTCCTTCTCTAAAGCCTCTCCCTCATCTTCTCCCTCCTTTCCCTCTGTTTGCTTCACCCCCTCTTCCCTGCCTCTTTCTCCTTTGTACCCTCTTCAAGCTCTCCTTCCACCTCCATCTTCTTCCTTGTTCTTTCCTTCTGTTGCTTAGTTCCAATCTCTCTCTCTCTCTCTCTCTCTCTCTCTCTCTCTCTCTCTCTCTCTCTCTCTCTCTCTCTCTCTCTCATTCTCTCTCTCTCTCTCTCTCTCACACACACACACACACACACACACACACACACACACACAGAGCGCTACTGAATCATTGTTATGCACATATTCCTAATCCTTCCACAAAATTTCATTAAGGCTAAGATCATATCTGGAAGCGTTTCAGCTTCAGAAAGTTATATCCAATCAAGGGATTGAGTGGAAACCAACATGAAAACTGTTACTTCATTGTAGAGATAAAGATTAATTTAACGATGCTCTCTGATATGGGACGATGTTAGAAGCTAGGGTCCATGGAAGCTGCCCTATGAATTCTAGACGTTTACAGGCCCCAAGGAGTCTGTGTCCAACAGTGCAGTCCTATACATGTCTGTTGTTGTTGTTCAGTCGTTAAGTCGTGTCCGACCCTTCGTGATCCCATGAACCATATCCCGCCAGGCCTTCCTGTCCTCCACTATCTTCCTGAGTTCGCTCATTTTCATGTTTGTTGCATCGGTGATGCTGTCTAACCATCTCATCCTTGGCCTTCCCCTTCTCCTTTTGCCTTCAATTTTTCCCAGCATCAGAGTCTTCTCCAGAGAGTCCTCTCTTCGCATTAGGTGGCCAAAATATTTGAGTTTCAGCCTTAGTACCTGTCCTTCCAGGGAACAGTCAGGGTTGATTTCATTTAGGATTGACTGATTTGATCTCCTAGCAGTCCAAGGGACTCTCAGGAGTCTTCTCCAGCACCACAGTTCAAAAGCATCTATTCTTCGGCGCTCAGCCTTCCTTATGGTCCAACTCTCGCAACCATACATTGCTACTGGGAACACCATCGCCCTGACTATGCGAACTTTTGTTGGCATGGTGATATCTCTGCTTTTTATTATGCTGTCTAAGTTTGCCATAGCTTTCCTTCCAAGAAGTAAGCGTCTTTTAATTTCATGGCTGCTGTCTCCGTCTGCAGTGATCTTGGAGCCCAGAAAAGTAAAATCTGTTACTGCTTCCATTTCTGCCCCTTCTATTTGCCAGGAATTGATGGGCCTAGATGCCATGATCTTAGTTTTATTAATGTTGAGTTTCAAGCCAACTTTTGCACTCTCCTCTTTCACCCTCATCAAGAGGCTCTTTAGTTCTTCTTCACTTTCTGCCATTAGGGTGGTATCGTCTGCATATCTGAGGTTGTTGATATTTCTCCCGGCAATCTTGATTCCGGCTTGCGATTCATTCAGCCCTGCATTTCTCATAATGTACTCTGCATATAAGTTAAATAGGCAGGGTGACAATATACAGCCTTGCCGTACTCCCTTCCCAATTTTGAACCAGTCGGTTGTTCCATGGCCGGTCCGAACTGTTGCTTCTTGACCCGCATACAGGTTTCTCAGGAGACAGGTAAGGTGGTCTGGTACCCCCATCTCTTTAAGAATTTGCCACAGTTTGTTGTGATCCACACAATCAAAGGCTTTTGCGTAGTCAATGAAGCAGAAGTAGGTGGTTTTTTGGAACTCTCGGGCTTTCTCCATGATCCAGCGCATGTTGGCAATTTGATCTCTAGTTCCTCTGCCTAATGTCTAGATACATGTCTAATTGGACGCAAATCCCAGTTCCCAGGTAAGTGTGTACTGTATAGGTTTGCAGCCCAAGTCACTGAAGGATGTCCGATAATGATGGATAAACTTCCCTGGGTTCTATTTGGAATGAACTCCACAACGATGAGCAACATTGGGGAGTGCCTGAAAAAAATTCTGAGTCATTGTGTGATTCTAGATTTTCCGAAGTGAACTTTGAAGGTGATGCAACTCCTGCAGCAGCCAATAGGATTCTCCCAGAAGCCCTCTAGAGCCCCTGGGTGAATCTGTATTGGCTCTAGGAGGGAATCCAGTGGGGCACTACCTCTCCCTTCCCCAGAAGCCAGTGTGGCTGGAATGCTAGCAGTGGGAAGGGTGGGAGGGGGAAGAACCGCCTACCCCCTTCCATAATCACTGCCACCAAGCCCATCCGCCTTGTAAGGGGGGTATAAGCAGGGGAGAGGTTGAATGACAGGGCTGTACATGTGTGCATGCCCAGGAGCTCAACACGTTCTGGGACACAAAGACCTAGTGGACCCTATTGTTGTCCCCACTGCATATCCTTCCTCTTCCAGGTATGATTATATTTATATACCTATTTTCAACAAAAAAAGTAGTTTGGAATAAAACAATAAAGGAGGTCCAGCAAGTGAGCACGCCCCCCCCCAAAAAAAATCCTGAAGCAAGCACTAGTTTCCATAAATTCCCATAAATTAATGGAAGATCAGTCGATCAACAGCTGCCTCGATGATGTATGACGTGCAAGGATATATTACGTAGGGTAGAGAACTCAGTATGCCCCCCTAAACTCCTTGGAGGAAGGGCAAGATCAAATGCAATTAAACACACACACACACACACACACACACACACACACACACACACACACACACACACACAGAGAGAGAGAGAGAGAGAGAGAGAGAGAGAGAGAGAGAGAGAGAGAGAGGATGCTCCATTAAGAGGCTATTAGTTGCTAAGCCTCCTGTCTTGGCAGTTGACACTCTGACCTGTGGATGAAGGCAGCTGCCCCCCAGGTCGTCCCCCCATCGGGACGTTTGCCCGGGTCGTCCCCCCATCGGGACGTTGACCTTGTGTTTTTGGTGCCATGGCTCTTATCTCAGCCTTGTCACCTGTAACCAGTGCAGACCTCCCCACCCAAAGGCTTCAGTGCTTGAGCTGAGGCTCAGATGTGCATTTCTCTTAATAACATTAATAGAATCATATGTTTATGTTTTGTATGTTAATTATTTCTGCATTTGTTAGCTGCCTCAGGGACTCCGTTTTAGGAGGGGGGAGGTGGAATCTGCATTTTTTTAATAGCTTAGAATAAACCTATAGTTCTACGGGAGCAGGAGCTTCTCCAGGAATGCTCCCTGCATACAAGTGACAAATGTTCTTAACACTGCAAATGTTCTTAACACTGATGTGGCTGAGGAAGCCTCTGAGCATGCGGAGCTTCCTGTGTACATCCGGACTATTCCTGTATTGTAGCATTTGGCTGTCTCTTGTGTTGTGAAGGCTAGAATGGTAGGGTACCATGGAATACAGTTCCATGAACTTTTGCAGCAGCCAATTTTAACCTTATATTTTTTTTCTTTGAACTGCTGCTTTCCTTGAGTGTTTTTATTGCCCATTGTTCTCGGAACAAAGGCTTCCTTTTCTTTTCCTCCTCCTATGTTCGTCACCTGTTTCATCCTTTTGTCCTCCATTCACACACGAAGAAGAGCTACTAAATGAAACAGAAGCAAATGCCACTGAAATGACAATAGACTTGAGCATTATTATTAGGCATGTTACCTTATGACCTCACCCATAAGAGCACTTATTTTACATTCCTTGACAGGCATCATTTAGATTCTTTTACAGTGAATCTGACAGTCTTTCAGTTTCTTTGAACCACCCCACACCCCTGCAAGCTCTCTTTAATTCACTCAAGGATTTGGAAAATCAAACATCGCTGAGGCTGAGAGCAACTTTCCAAAGCAAATTCCAATAATAAGGTATCAGAACATGGAATGATGAGATTCCTTCATTGGCCAAAATGAGGCCTTTGGTCTGACTCACTTGTCTGACCAAAGGACCACCTTCTTTCTTGCACTGGCCAAGCAGATGGTACCAAGAAATTCACAAGGAGGGCATGAGGACAGTAGCAGCCCAATCCTATCCTATCTAAACCCACCTGGGCCAGCGCAGCACCACTGGAGCACACACTGCTTTTGGGGGGAGGCAGTTCCCTTGCCCGGGGGTAAGCCTCCGCTCCACTGCCCAAATGGGTCTACTCAGACCTGCGGCAGCAATTTTGGGACAAGATTGCTGACGCAAGTCCGAGTGGACCCAGGAAAGTGGATTCAGGCCAGGAAGGGGGACAGGATATCAGAGGTGCCACTGATGCTTATACTGCCCTCTTTCTGGCCTCAAAACACACCCCTTTCTGCCCTGGTCTCCACCCCATTCCTCGCCCTCCTCGCCCACTTTCATCCACCCACCGCCCACCCACCTCCCACACTGACTTACTGGCCCTTGTGTTCCTCAGCACAGTGGTGAACGTACACGCCCCATGGGGTGGGGGGCGCTGCCGCGACAACCCCCCAAGGACGCCACCCGCCCCGCCCCTGGGGTGTGTAATGTCATCGTTGTGCACCGCCACCGCACGGAAACACCCTCCCCCCGGCACTTTTGGGCTCCTTTTTGGAGCCCAAGGGAGGGTGGGAGGGCCGAATTTGCAGCCGGGAATGGCTGCGAAGAGGAGGAGGCAATGGATCTGCTGCTTGGGGCCCACTGCCCCTACCGCACCAACCATGACGACGCCTCTGCCTCAGCAAGCCACTGCTCACCATTGCGGCGGTAGCCCTGCTGCTCTGAACGGCACGTTGCCTTTGCAACTGCCGTAGAGCATGCTGCGCTACCAGAACACCGGTTCTGGTGGTGCAGCAGACCCATAGGATTTGACCAGAACTCTCTTAGATTCTTGCCTCTCAGAAAATATCGAGTGGTCTTATACTGATACATTGGTCCATCTAGCCCAGGATTGTCAACTCTGACCAGTCAAGGTCTCAGCATCGTTCTTCCCAGCCCTACTACTACTTGAGGTCCTTCTAACCAGAGATGCAACCTAGGACCTTCTGGATGCAAAGTACGGTCACTCCAAACTAGGAGTAAGTGTCTGTGTTCCCAAAAATGTTTGCAAGACCAGGCACTGAACCATGGCCCCTTCGAGCACATGAGGATTTTAAAGGTAGGACATCTGTTGGCTGTCAACCGCAGGCAGTAAAGGTGATTAAAGATGGTACTTTACAAGGTAATAGAATGTATCATGTATTTCCAGACCATCAGCATTTCTCCCATGGCTCTTTTGCCCTTTCTGATATCAGCAGAAGCAGCTACCTGCAATTACGCATGCCAAGGTAAATCAAACAAAAACAACCAATGACCAGTGGAAGAACAGAAAATGCAGCCCCTCTGGTAAACGCAGAAATGGATTGTGCTGCTGTTTGGAATACATAAATTCAGGCAGTATCTTTGGAATGAAATTTAACTGGCCTAAAGAGTTCTAGATCTAACTCTCTAGTGACTAGAGGGCTCGTGCGCAACCCAGAAAAAACGGCTACAGCTGCCCGTCATCAGCTGCTGATCACAGCAGCTGATAACGGGCAGCGCTTCGCGTACCCCCAGCAGGTTGAGAACCCCTGCTCTAGTCCCATATCCTACCATAATAAATCCTGCGTACATGATGCAACCAGAAATAACAGAACGGTCTTCCTACTAGGTACTCTCGCCTCCAGTTCCTTCCCCTTCTCAGTTGTCTACTGCCTGCATAAAACTCCAAATCTTTGCTTTTCTAGGTGGTGTAATTGTTAGTCATGGTTACAGCATAACACATCAAACCAGAACAGAAGGTGAATGTGGCTTACGGAATCAAAACCCAGGACAGCATCCAAGTTAGTGGGTGTCTAATTACGGGAGCGAACTATCAGGGAGTCAGCATCTTCGAGACTTGATGAAATTCACCGTAAGATGCTGATACTGGAATCAGCATATTTGGCATATATGAGAAAGTCATTAAAAACCAGAAATGCAATTACAAACTGAAAGGAGGGAAAAAGATATGAATGCCAGCTTTAAAAGAATGGGAGGGTGTGGGTAACAGACCAGAAATCCTGGCTGTTCTAGCTGGAAACGTATAGTAATGAATCTTTTATCAGAGGGAAAATGTAGTTGCTAAAAAGTTATAGCAGAGGCATAGGGAAGCAGGTGAAAGAAAGTTCCAACAACAAGAAACATCTAATCCCCAACGCTGTCTTTGGGCCAAATGTGTGAATGGGACAGATCCATGGTTTGAAAACTTTCGACAGTTAGAGAATTCTTTCGACACTGATTTGTCTACTGAGGAATACTTGAGTGTTTACCCTGGAGCACATATGTGCTGCAAAGGATTCTGGGTTAGTGATGGGGAAGCAAGAGGCTGGCCAGCCCAAAAGTGAATCGGGTCCCTTCAAGCATTTCACTCGAACACTGAAACCTCATGAAGATGGATTTGAGGTTCAACAGAAGACTCACAGGTAGGGCTGCCAACCCTCCAGGATTGGAGTCTCCGGGATCCAGTCTACAGGAGACTACTGAAAGCAATACTGGAGATTTGAACAGAGTCTTCTTGGCTAAATGACGGTATCAGTGCAATCCTATCCAATTGACACCATCAGTGTAACCAGTGGTGCAGTGAGAATGGGAGGCCCCAGAACGGAAAGGGGATTCAAATCCCCTCCAAAAGGGGAATTCAAAGGGGATTTAAATCTCTCCTCCCCTCCAAAGCCTCCCATCCTGCCCTCCCCCGCTGGTTACACCGGTGGTGTAAGTTGGATAGGATTGTGCTGTTTGTCATGTTGGAAAAATCTCAGATTATCTCAGATTAATCTGAACCGATCCATAGTTTCAGACCCCATTGCTCCCCTAGTCCCCTGATAGGGTCTGAAATCTATTCCACTTTGGTGCAATTGAAATCCAAACTGGAGAATTCAGAGATTGCATTCCTTCCTGCACCCCGCCCACATCCATCTTCTGCCCTTGAATACAATGCAAACTCTGTGCTGAATTTTCCTCAAAACTTGAGCAATATCTGACTTTGTGGTAGTAGTGGATAAGAATGACCAATATTTGCAGCAAATTCTGTGGGTACTTCTCAGAGCCAGAAATGAGAGTCGCCAATTTGCAGTTTTGTGTAGAACTGTTTACCATTCTTGGCAACCAGGCTTGTGGCATAGTCAGTTTGAGATACTTCACTGGTTTTATTTTCTAAGCGATGATCACAGCTGATATTTTTTAAAAAAAGAAACAGAAAAGGAAGAAAACAAGCTTTTTCCATCTACCTTTTTTCCCATGGGGATTGCAAAAAGGAACAGTCAAAAAGAACAAGAAGTAAGGTCCTTCTTTGCTTCCCAAATCACCCACCTCTCCTGCCATTTCAAGGATTAGCCCAGCAGGCCCTTGCAGGGGCATCCCAAGATGAATAGGCACTAAACTGGCTCCTTTGCACCAGTGGTGTGTGTGTGTGTGTGTGTGTGTGTGTGTGTGTGTGTGTGTGTGTGTGTGTGTGTGTGTGTGTGTGCTTCATTCTGGAAGGACTTCCACTCTGACTGGCACCCTTGGATCCTGGAGGAATGTATTTCCACAAAATATATGTGGAATTCAGTTATGGCACAGTTATGGCTGTGAGCAATAAAATGTATAGAGCAGGGGTTCTCAAAGTGGTGGGTCGCGACCCACCACACCAGGCAGGAGCTCGCGCTGCCCCTTTAAGGGGTGTTATGGTCCCCGATGGTGGCAGCAGTGATCCCGGGATCATGCTGCTGCTGGGGACAAAAGGGGTATTTTTAGACTTACCAGGGGTCGCACCGCCCTCCAGAAGGTGTGGGGGGTGTGGGCCTCCCCAAGCCTCCTAATGGCTCCTGAAGGCAATTAAAGCCCACTTCTGGTTTTCTGAGATCACTGCCCTACCATTGCCCTGCCCCTGTACTCAAAGTTCTCCCCTACTCACAGGGAGAACTTTGAAAAATGATGGTGTAGAATATCATGACTGGTGATTCCACCAGTGCTGCTGAGGAAAAAAAAAAGTCACTGGGTTAAAAAGAGATTACATAAGAACATAAGAACATAAGAAGAGCCCTGCTGGATCAGGCCAAAGGCCCATCTAGTCCAGCTTCCCGTATCACACAGTGGCCCCACCAGATGCCCCCGAGAGCACACAGCCAACAAGATACTTGTATCCTGTCGCCACTCCCTTGCACCTGGCACAAAGAAAACCTACTCCTACAACCAAGAGGTTGCTTATCCCTCCTGCATCTTGCATCTTGGCCTGTATTGAATTCCAGTATTGCATCTTGGCAATACTGTACCGATATGTTTACAGAGATTAAGAACATCAGAAGAGCCCCGCTGAATCAGGCCAATGGAACAACTAGTTCCAGCTTCCTGTATCTCACAGTGGCCCCACCAGATGCCTCAGGGAGCACACAAGACAACAAGATAACCTGTTTCCTGTTGTCACTCCCTTGCACCTGGCACAGAGAAAACCTACTTCTGTGATTAGTTTCACACCCCTTTTTGCAGCCTGAGACACAAACAAATTGAGCCAAATGTTCTCACCAGATAACCTCAGGTTCAGCACTGGTGATAAGGTAAAGGTATCCCCTGACAATTAAGTTCAGTCGTGTCCGACTCTAGGGTGTGGTGCTCATCTCCATTTCAAAACTGAAGAGCCAGCATTGTCCAAAGACACCTCCATGGTCATGTGGCCGGCATGACTCTCCTTGCCGCAGCGCATAGCATGCGGCTGGAACACGGAGCGCTGTTTACCTTCCCGCAAGCAGTACCTATTTATCTACTCACATTGACATGCTTTGGAACTGCTAGGTTGGCAGGAGCTGGCCAAGCAACGAGCGCTCACCCCGTCGCGGGAATCGAACTGCCGACCTTTCGATCGACAGCTTATGGTTCAGCTAAAATAATGACCAGGTGGAATATTCAGTGTAGGAGACGGTTGTGGGAGAGGAGGAGCCAAATTGTCATTGGCTTCAACTGGGTGGTCGATGGAGCGGGTCTCCCTTTTTCACTTCTCCCTCTCTTGCAGCCAGGTGGGACGTTGCCTTCACGCCTGTGACCTCCTAGGGCCATTTTGCTGGCTATTGCTGGAAATGAGATACTGGACTAGATGAAGCTTTATTCTGATCCATCCGGCAAGTCTCTTCTTGTGATCACATTACCTCCACCCCATCCCTCATCACTACTATCAAATTCAGGGTTTCTGTAACGATCTTCTGATGACCTTGAAGGCATCACCTGCAATCTCAGAAACATGAAAGCTGTTTCCAGTGTAGAGATGCAAACCAGAGGCAGAGTCATAGAGATGTGGACTAAGAGTATTGTCTACAGCTGAGCAGTGAGCCATGTTTCAACCACAGCACCACATTCCCATTCAAGTTCAAGATCTGCAACTATTTTGATATAACCACAGGCTGATAGAACACAGCATTCTATTGCTAATAATACGAACACATTGTCAGAAGGAAAATGAACCAAATTCAGTCCTGCAAGTGTATCAATCTTCTTCATTCTTTTTGTATTCAGAGAAATTATAAAGGCTTCTCGCTGGTGATCTTTTCCAGAGACAGGGACTGACAATGCACTGCTGAAAATTTTTATCAGCAGGGTCTGTTTTAATCAGGACCTCAGAAGTATTCTCATTACAGACTCAACTGAGTTGTTTGGACACCAACTGTCCACCTCCCTTGAAAAAAAAAAGTCCCAAAATACACTGTTGGATTCCTTTTGATTGAAGGAACAGATGCGACTGATTACTGGAGGAGGAGAAGTGGGTTTTTTTTTTCTTTCTCTGATACCTAATTGTACATTTAGACATGATTAGTTATCTATTCTTTTGATGTATGTTCACCTATTAGTCTGTCACAGATAAGGGGAATTAATGATAGTATTAAATTGAAGGCTTCATTGTGTCTTTGGTGGCTTCAAGAATGTGCCTGAAGGAGAAGAAGGAATGAAATTTCTCCTTCCTGTAACTGGAGACGTGGGAGATGCTGGCAAAGTTTGCCAGTTCAGTTCCAGAAACAAGTTTCGGGGACTTGATAACGCCCTCCTTAAGAAAAAAGTGACCAAAGTCTCTGAATTCTTCCCTGGCTCATAAAGGACTTCCACAACTTAACCCTTTTCCCACAGACTGCAGTCCCAATGAAAATCCCCCCATGGCTGCTACTTGCCCTGGGGGGAAGTTGCTCTTTGTGTTGGGATCTTGACGTAAGGGGGGGAAGGGTTAAAAAGCCTCCGTCCCCATGCTATGGTCTTGATTTTGATTGGACCCCCAATGGCTATTTTTAAAAAGACAGAAAAAGATGCGTTTATTTTTATTTTATTTATTTATTTTTCACATTTTTATACCGCCCTTCCTGCAAGGAGCTCAGAGTGGTGTACATATTTCCTCCCCTCCATTTTGTCCTCACAACAACCCTGTGAGGTAGGTGGGGCTAAGAGATAGTGACTGGCCCAAGGTCACCCAGGAAGCTTCGTGGCTGAGCGGGGATTTGAACCTGGATCTTCCAGGTCTAAGTCTGACTCCCAAACCACCGGTATGACTCTTAGTTGGAAGAGACAAGGGAGAGGATTGTTCCACTTGGAAATTCACCCAATGAAACCAGTTGACAGTAGATTCAGGATATACAAATGGCAGTATGTCTTCACAATCGACGCAATTAAGGGTCCAGTCCTGACCAACTTACAGCACTGATGCAGCCATGCCAATGGGGTGTATGCTGCATCCTGTGGAAGGGGAGACAGTCATGGAGGCGTCCTCAAGGTAAGGGAATGTTTGTTCCCTTACCTTGGGGCTGCATTGGCACTGGAGATTTGGATAGGATGGGGACCTAAGAATTCTCTACCACAGAATAGGGTGCCACCAGCCAAGAGGACTATCAAAGGGAAAGGGACAGAGTCTTTCAGCTATGGACCTTATCTAGATTCAAAGGCCTTATTCCTCTAGAAATACCAGTTGTTGGGTGACAACAGGGGTAGAGGACCGTGGCTTTCACGCCCATGGATTAGCAAGGAGAGTCTGGGTGGCAATTGTGCAAAGCAGGGTGCTGGGCAAGGCAAGGCGCACTCGTGATCTAATGCAACAGGGAATTTCTTATGTTCTGTTGTATGTTTTGTCTTCTTAGTTAATCCTAACCAGGAGTAACATTTGTGGCTCCTGCATCCATTGCCTTGAACTTGCCCTCATCTTTTGATGAGGCTGCACCTGGGCAGCCAATGTTCAAAACTGACACATAAGTGGGAAAATGAAGAGACTGCAGTGAAATGTTCCCCCATCACTCTTATGTCTGCCTCATGCATCTGCTGCTGAGTGCTCTCTCTCTCTCTCTCTCTCTCTCTCTCTCTCTCTCTCTCTCTCTCTCTCTCTCTCTCTCTCTCTCTCTCTCTCTCTCTCTCTCTCTCTCTCTTTCTCTCTCTCTCTCTCTGTGACCATTGCCTGACAGCAAGCTGGGAGCTACAGCCTACTTGCTTGTGGGCCCAAATCAAAGTGATGGTGCTTACATTTGGAGCCTAAATGATTTAGGATCCGAGTACCTGAAGAAGCACCTTCTCTCATGCATGCCTCCCCATAAGTTCCAGCTGTTATCAGAATCCCTGTTTTAGGTGCCATTACTATCTGAGCCAGGGCCGCGGGGTGGCGCAGTGGGTTAAACCACTGAACCATGTGCTGTCGATTGAAAGGTCGGCAGTTCGAGTCCGCGCGACAGGGTGAGATCTCGTCTCTCGGCCCAGCTCCTGTCAACCTAGCAGTTCGAAAGCATGTTAAAGCGAGTAAATAAATAGGTACCGCTTGCAGGAAGGTAAACAGCGTTCCATATTGTCATGCTGGCCACATGACCACGGAAGCATCTTCGGACAGCGCTGGCTCTTTGGCTTCGAAACGGGGATGAGCACTGCACCCAAAGCAAGACTTTGAGGAACATAAGAACATAAGAAGAGCCCTGCTGGATCAGGCCAAAAGCCCATCTAGTCCAGCTTCCTGTATCTCACAGTGGCTCCACCAGATGCCTCAGGGAGCAAAAGACAACAAGATAACCTGTTTCCCGTTGACACTCCCTTGCACCTGGCACAGAGAAAACCCACTTCTAAAACCAGGAGGTTGCTTATGGCTTGTAACCTGTGAGGGCCTTTTCCTCCATGAATCTGTCCAAACCCCTTTTAAAGGCATCTAGGCCAGGTGCCATCACCACATCCTGTGGCAAGGAGTTCCACAGATGAATTACACGTTGGGTAAAGAAATATTTTCTTTTATCCGTTCTAACCCTCCCTCCACTCAATTTTAGTCTATGTCCCCTGGTTCTGGTGTTGTGCGAGAGGGAGAAGAATTTCTCTCTATCCACTCTCTCCATCCCATGCATAATTTTATACGTCTCAATCATGTCCCCCCTCAGGCATCTTTTTTCTAGACTGAAAAGCCCCAGACGCTGTAGCCTTTCCTCATAAGGGAGGTGCTCTTGCCCACGAATCATTCTGGTCGCTCTTTTCTGCACCTTTTCCAATTCAACTATATCCTTTTTGAGGTGTGGTGACCAGAACTGGACACAATACTCCAGATGTGGCCTTACCATCGATTTGTACAAAGGCATAATGATATTGGCCGTTTTATTCTCAATCCCTTTTTTAATGATCCCGAACATGGAATTGGCCTTCTTCACAGCCGCCGCACACTGGGTCGACACTTTCATCGACCTGTCCACCAGCACCCCAAGATCTCTCTCTTGATCCGTCACAGACAACTCAGAACCCATTAGCGTATATGTGAAATTTTGATTTCTTGCCCCAATGTGCATCACTTTGCACTTACTTACATTGAAGCGCATCTGCCATTTTGCTGCCCATTCTCTCATTTTGGAGAGTTTCTTCTGTAGCTCTTCACAATCCCTGCTGGTCTTCACCACCCGGAAAAGTTTAGTGTCATCCGCAAACTTGGCCACCTCGCTGCTTATCCCCAACTCCTGGTTATTTATGAATGAGTTGAAAAGCACCGGTCCCAAGACCGATCCTTGGGGCACACCGCTTTTCACCTCTCGCCATTGTGAAAAATGCCCATTGACTCCCATTCGCTGTTTCCTGGTCTTCAACTAGTTCCTAATCCATAGGAGGACCTGCCCCCTTATTCCCTGACTGTGGAGTTTTCTCAGGAGCCTTTCATGAGGGACCGTGTCAAACGCCTTCTGAAAATCCAGATATATCCACGGGTTCGCTCGCATCCACATGCCTGTTGACCTTTTCAAAAAATTCTAAAAGGTTTGTGAGGCAAGACTTCCTCTTGCAGAAGCCATGCTGACTCTCCCTCAGCAGAGCTTGTTCTTCTATGTATTTTAAGATTTTATCTTTAAAGAGACTTTCCACCATCTTCCCTGGAACAGATGTTAGGCTGACCAGCCTGTAGTTTCCCGGGTCCCCCCTCCTTCCTTTTTTAAAGATTGGCGTGACATTAGCTATCCTCCAATCCTCTGGCACAGTGGCCGTTTTAAGGGACAAGTTGCATATTTTGGTCAATAGGTCAGCAACTTCATTCTTGAGTTCCTTCAGAACTCTTGGGTGGATGCCATCCGGGCCTGGAGATTTATTGATCTTTATTTTGTCTTTATTAAGTCTGAGACGTCTTCTCTTTTAACCTCTATTTGACTTAATTCTTTAGTCAGGGGAGGCCGTTCCAGCAGCGGTATTTGCCCAAGGTCTTCTGCCGTGAAGACAGATGCAAAGAACTTGTTTAATTTCTCTGCAGTCTCCAAGTCCCCTTTTATCACCCCTTTCTCTCCCTCACCATCCAGCGGACCGTTTCCCTGGCAGGTTTCCTGCTTCTAACATTTGAAGAAGCTTTTGTTATTCCCTTTTATGTTGCCTGCTATACGTGCCATGCATAAAATTATGCATGGGGTGGAGAGAGGGAAATTCTTCTCCCTCTCGCACAACACCAGAACCAGGGGACGTGCACTAAAATTGAGTGGAGGGAGAGTTAGAACGGACAAAAGAAAATATTTCTTTACCCAGCGTGTAATTCATCTGTGTTTTTTGGACAGATTCATGGAGGAAAAGACCATCACAGGTTACAAGCCATAAGCAACCTCCTGGCTTTAGAAGTAGGTTGTCTCTGTGCCAGGTGCAAGGGAGTGACGACAGGAAACAGGTTATCTTGTTGGCTGTGTGCTCCCTGAGGCATCTAGTGGGGCCACTGTGTGATACAGGAAGCTGGACTAGATGGGCCTTTGCCCTGATCCAGCAGGGTTCTTCTTATGTTCACCCTAGAGTCGGACACGACTGGACTTAAATGTCAAGGGACACCTTTACCTTTACTAGGTGAGCTACTGTGAACAATCACCATGGCCAAGCCCATCCATGTCACGAACAAAGCAGCTCATGTTGAGTGGCGGGGGGGGGGGGAGTGGCAGACTTGGGTTACCTTTCATCTCAGGTCTGCCACTGCCTCCCTCCAGCCCACCGCAGATGGAACCACATTGATCTATTTCCGTATCCACTCACCACTCTCCATCCTTGTACTGTCTCTTTCAACAAGGGTCGTGTGGATGTTCCTGAGGGTCATGAGAAGCAGTGGTGTTTTTTTAAAAAAATAAATAAAAGGAAATAAGTCAAAATGTTACTTTCCTCTTCAGGCCAGAAGTGAATTATTTAATGGCTCGCTGGTCAACAGCAAAGCAGTCCCATTGATTTCAAGGGCATTTACTTCCACGTAGAGCTGCATAAGCTCTCAGCCTCAGAAAGATGAGAGAAGGAAACGTACCCCCTTCTGGAATCTTCCACCGAAAGCAGCTCCTTCACATTGCTCCATGGTAAAACTGGCCCCAAACAAGTCCCCCCCCCCCACATCTGCAGCATCACGATTTCATACTGCCTACTCCAATTAGGCTTGCACTGCTAATTAAATAATACTTTTTATCATTTCATTCATGTGTGCAATCCTCTGTTCTGCTTCTGTCTCACTACCATGAAAGCCTTTTTTTCAATCCGCTGGCAGGGCGATGACGCCATCATGGACAGTCAGGCCATGCAAGATGGCAACATCCTGCAAAGTGTATAGAAGAAATGGATCTGAATTATTAAAGAATATCTGTAAAACTCCTTTTGAGGAGAAAAAGTACAAGGAATATTACTATACATATATTAGTGGGATAAATCACAGCTAACAATCCGGTCACAGCTGCAGGGTACCAGTAAACTGAAATCCATATGATATTCGAAGCAAACGACCTGGAACCCGGCTCGAGATGAAAAATGATATTATTTACTACACTGTGCTGAAGCTGGAGGGTCTACAGTCCATTACAACGCCTACTTTGCTAAAGCCCAAAGCACATCCACTAGAAATCTCTCTGGTCAGATCATTTTTGCTGGTGTTTTCAGTTGGACTGCTGTAGCAGAGCCTTTTCTACAATTGCAGTCACGTATGTTCCAAATGACCCTGTTCACCGAGGAGAGTCCTGGGTCTTGGGTACCTGTTATGTAAGCCTTTAGGGGAAATTTGCAGAAACCACTTAAAAATCTTCCTAGTGTTTCCATCTACCTATCTAGGCATGTGTTGAAGATGTAACTAAGCACAAGATCCATTCTGAGATGAAATGTGTTATTAAACGTTCTTATCTTTTTCAAGAAGGAAAATATTACAGTCAATTTATTAACAATACACCCACTTCAGAAACTTGGGCAGAGCAATGTGTAGCAGAATAGATGAACACAGAATATGGCAGGTAGTCAGTGTTGGAGCCACCAAAAAGATCCTGATAAAGGCGAGAATCATCCTTGCAGAGATATCCCAATTGTCCTCTGAAACAAAACCATCTTCACCCAACCTTTGAAAATGTAGAAAGAAGCAGCAAAGGAAGTCTTCCTAAGGAACAAGTTCTATACTTGGTGCTACCACTAAGAAGTCCCTGCTGTTTATCACTGCCCTGTGCTCTTCTGATGGATGAGGGACACCGATCTCTGTAGATCACCTAAATGTGTGATTAAGTTCATATGAGAAAAGATAAAGGGTGATATTTCAATGTTAGATCACCTGCTCTGCATGCAGAAGACCTCACATTGACAGCGCAATCCTATCCAACCGGTGTAACCAGCAGTACAGCGAGAATGGGAGGCCCCAAGAATGAAAAGAGGGATTCACAGGGAATCCTGTGGTTTAAATCTCTCCTCCAAAGCCTCCCGCCCTGCCCTCCCCCACTGGTTACACCGGTGGTGTAAATTGGATAGGATTACACTGCCAGTCCTTTCCATTATTATTATTTTTATAGTATGGCTGCCAACTCTTAGAGTAAGAAAATCCGGGTACCTGGCAGATGATTGTGCACCAGGGAGCCTAAAGTAGGTCTGAGGATGGAGGGAGAGTCTACCATTTCCTTCTTAGTAGGTCCTGGGGCAGAGGCTAATGTTCTTGGTAGATCAAGGGGGCTTGCACAGGAATTAGGGCCAGGTTTGAGGATAGAGTACTGAGCAAAATCCATCTATTCGTTCAGTGGAGTCACTAGGGCGCGCGCTGCCCCAAAGCGGGGGCGCACGTGTCACCTTAGTGACTGTTGGCCCCAATTTTGTTGGGACTGTTGGCCCCAATTCTGTTGGCTCCGACCTGATGGGACGCTGCCTCGGGTGCCCCTCCGGCTCTGCCCGCCCCCCGTTGCAGCCGGCTCCGCTCCAAGTCCTTCTCCCAGCCTTGGAGGCTCCGAGGCTGGGAGAAGGCCTTGGAGCGACCTCCCCGGCCGATGGGCAGGGCCTTCTCATGAAGGCCCACTGCGTCACAACATTATTTATGTCACAATGTTATGCCCTTTTCCCTCAGGAACAGTCTGCGCATGCGTGAAAAACGTTATAAATAACGTTGTGACACAGTGGGCCTTCGTCAGAAGGCCCTGCGCGTCGGCCAGGGAGGTCGCTCCAAGGCCTTCTCTGGGCCCGAGACCAGGAGAAGGCCTTGGAGTGGAGCCTCCGGAGGGCGACGCGCGTCACCCTGGGGTGGACCGCAGTGCGTGTCACCCTTGGGCGGACCACCAGGCGCGCTTCGTGCTAGCGACGCGCCTGTATTCATTCATCTAAATCTCCAGCTTGAGATTTAAAAAGAGGGAGGAATTGAACTTGCTCCATGCATTTCTGGCCACTGCCCTCCCACCCACAAAACCCTGTCTGGAACAGGGTTTTTTCAGGTCAGTTGGCAACAGCGGGGAGGCGAGCCCTCCCGGCATCCGGACCAAGGGGCGGGGCCTGTGACGTCAATGCGCCCAGCGCGGCTCCGCACACACACACCCCGCCGGTTTCCTGGTCATTTTGGAGCCGAAGGAGCTCCTGGGAGGTTGGGAGGGCCCAAACCAGGACGACCGCCGAAGGAGATTGCGGTAAGGACGACGAGCGCGCCGCCCCCGCCCGTTGCTGCTGCTCCACGCGCTCCGCCCCCGTTCCGCCGCTGATTGGCAACCAAGGTGGGCAAAGAACAGCCTTTTCCCGATGTGCAGTGGGGAGGGGCAGCAACATGGGCACAATCCTAACGAACCTTCCGTACACCAATGCAGCGAGGCCAGTGCAGGCAACGAGGCCTGCACAGAATGGGGAACTTTTGTTCCCTTACCCTGGGTAAAGCCCCAGCCTCCCCAATGGGTCTCCTCGGATCTGCGCCAGCTACTTTGCTGGTGCAAGATCGGGAAGCCCATGTAAGAAAAAATGGCCCGGGAAGGGGGAAAGGATCCAGCACACACCACTGGCGCTATCCCCTCCTGGTCCCAATCCGCCCACCCCACCTCGTTACACCCCTCCCCGCCCTCCCCTGCCCCATTACACCCCCTGCGCTGGCTTACCTAGGTCAGAGTGCGTCCCGCAGTGCTCCGGCGTGCCAGGGCCAAGCCAGGCCTCTGGTACGCTGTCACAATGTGCTTTCCGGCATGTTTGCGACAGCCTGCGCTGACCTCGTGTGCAGAGGCTCAATAGGATAGAGCCATAAGTCAGCAAACCTTGATGTTAGAATAAAGCTGTTAGAAGTATAGAAAAGTAACCTATTTTCTTCAGTGCAATGTAGGAAGTTAGGCAATTGCACCCAGTTTTTCCATTTTAATGAGTGAAATAATGACATGAAAAGAGAGAAAGTGATCTGCAAAATGGGAAGTTTCTAGTTCATGCTGTGTTGGCTTTGCTTTAGGCTGTGGGATAGTGGAAAGGGGGGGGGGGAATACAAGAACACAGTAGAGGAAACATACACTGCAGCCAGTCCCTGCTTCTTCACCAACCCCTCAAACGTCTGACGAAGTGTATATTTTTCCACTTTTTAGAAACACAAGAATTATTTAGAGCAGGGGTTCTCAACCTGTGGTACGCGTACCCCTAGGGGTACGTGGACCAACGGCTGGGGGTACGCCAGAGCCTCTCCCTTATCAGCTACGATCAGCAGCTGATTGTCCAGAATTTTAAAAGTTACTTGTTTCGGCACAGAAGCTCTGTCCCAGCATGTGTCTGCAGCAGTCCCGGCTGCGAAGGAGCCTTATGACTTAAGAGCCTTATCTCCCTGGATCATCGCTGGTGCAAATCTGCAAAGACCCAGGAAGGCAGATCAGGCCTTGGAAGGGGGTCAGGATTTGGCGTGCTGAACCTTTGTTGTTGGCCTAATCCACCCGCTTTCCTGCCCCATCACTGCTCCGTTCTGCCCCTCCCTGTTCCTCCCCTCTGCCCCATTCCACCCC
Source organism: Plestiodon gilberti rubricaudatus (assembly GCA_026170595.1). Taxonomy (NCBI): domain Eukaryota; kingdom Metazoa; phylum Chordata; class Lepidosauria; order Squamata; family Scincidae; genus Plestiodon; species Plestiodon gilberti. The sequence goes on from JANXHW010000003.1 coordinate 220,750,915, forward strand.
CTGTGTGGTATTACCTGCTCCAGCGGGACCTTGGCCGTTCGCCATTGTGCAGGCAGGAGGCCTCTCAGTGCGCGTTGTCAGAGGCTGCTTTGCAACCAGAGGCGTAACAAGGGTGGAGCGAAAGCAAGTAGTTCTGCAAGACTCCGTTACACCGGAGTCAGCGGCCCCTCCCCCTTGCTGTTGGAGCCATTCTGGCAGCAAAGGCAACACGCAGGACACTTCCCTGTTGCTGCTGGAATGGCACCAACAGCAAGGGGGAGGGGCCGCTGACTCCAGTGTAACGGAGTCTTGCAGAACTACTTGCCTTCGCTCCACCCTTGTTTCACCACTGTTTGCAACTGCCGTAAAGCAGCAGCAACGCACAGTACGCCAGTGCCTGGCCAGCATAGGATTGGGCCGAAAAGAGAAGCAACCTTTAATTAAAAGAGGGAATGAAAAACTGTATCTCACAAAGCCTCCATGTACAGAAATAGTGTACCTCTGAATACCAGATGCGAAAGACAACGAACAGGGCAAGGCCATCATAGTTATGCCTTGCTTGGGAGCAGTCTCTGTCTGGCCGCTGATGGGGACAGAGTGGTAGATTTGATAGACTTTTGTCTGATCTAACCAAGCAGTCCTTTATGTATGAAATAAACAGTGTATTAAAGTAGAATCCATTTTATTATCTCATTTCATTTTACCCAGTTTGGTAGCAAGAAGATGAATGGGGGTTAAACAGCACTAAAACCTTCCTGCCTTATATATAGTTTTTTTTTTAAACAGACATCCCCTGAAATACAAAATAGAGCTATTACAGTATTGATCTGTGATACACCTCCCACGAAAGCATGTCTGGGGGAGGGGGGTTGGAATGATACAGCAGACAGACATTCCTTCCAGAGACTGTGGGGTTCAAAGACCTTAGCACAATTTATTGATATTTGCCCATGGAATGTCCCTGTCTCCAAATTTTCATTCCGAATAGGGTTGTTTTGCTTAATGTGGATTTCCGTATAGGCGCTGAAAAGGTCTTTTTGTGTGGAGATCAAAAGACTTCTCTTTGCTCGGATAAGAAGTATTCAGAAGGCAGCTTTAAAAAAGGTATAGTGTGCCATGCTGACAGGTGGAGAATTCTCTCTCTCTCTCTCTCTCTCTCTCTCTCTCTCTCTCTCTCTCTCTCTCTCTCTCTCTCTCTCTCTCTCTCATATACCAGGTCGATTTCCCAAGATCCTTCGGATTTCTGAGGGGCTAGAAATGTAGGTCACCTCCTTCAACCAGTTAGTAGGTCACTGTCTTTGATCATGAGGAAAAAGCTGATAAGAACCGCTGTCAGATATTGTTTGATCAACCTGGCAAAAGCTCACAGATTCTGCAACAGCATTTTGCAACCATTTTACACCAGAGAGCTAACGCTCATGCTTTCTAAGTTGCACCTCTATGGTGGGCGGTGGGACAGCTCTAAAGAAGGGGGCGGAAGGCATTCCAGAAGCCCTAAAATGTTCCATCCTAATTTTAAAATGAAAGTCTACTGAAGACGCTGCTTTGTTGGGGGCTTCACGTTCGCCGACTGGTAGAAAAACCATTCATTCATAGTGGAGCCGGGTTACACGAAGCACTTCATACACATATGTACTGCAAAATTGGATCAAGAAAAGCAACTGGCCATAGCAGAGAGACATAACACAACAAGACAGAAAAAGAAACTAATGAGAGGTCTAGTCAAAGCGGGAGAGAGCAACCCACAAACCTTTCTCTTGCTTTGGGCGCAAACAGCTTCAAGCCTGGCACCCAGCTGAATCTGGCATCCCCCCCAAAATAAGACCCCCAGTATTCCCCGTACGTACATAGGGGAATAATGGGGAGGATAACGGGGGGGATAATGGGGGGATAACGGTAAGAGCAGATCCTCAGCAGCAACAACTGCCACTACAATGCACTAAAAAAGAGAGGGGAAGGAAAACACACACACACAACACACACACACACTCCCATACTCAGGCGAGGCCTTGAAAGGAGGAGGATCACTTTGCAAGACAAGATCTGCAAGCACAAGGTCTGCCACAAGGCAGAAAAGCCAAGCAAGAGCTCAGCAGTGCCTGGAAAGGTGCATCTGACAATGCACCACACACCCCCGCGCTGAGCAGGCCCTGCAGCAGCAGCTCCCTTCCCACCCCTTCCTTGCTCGCTCAAGCCGACAGCCCCAGGGTACTGCAACAGCTCACTTGCATGCGTGGAGCCAGGGGGCGTCTTCGTAAGGAGAGCGTCTGGCTGGAGCAGAGTCCTATGTGGGCACTGGCAGTCACCTCCACCTCCTCTTGTCCTCCTGCTGGTCTCGCAGGGAATCTGCCGGCACATCCACGCTGTCTGCTTTGGCCCCTCTGCTTGGCTTCACAGGCTTTTTGAAGAGCCGCCCCGCGTTCTTTGATCCTCCACACCCCTCGCTGCAGCTCTTGAAAGCCACCCCACGCAGCCAATCAGAGTTTGGCTACTTTCAAGCCTTGTCAGGCTGCTCCGCACTTCTGCATTGCGGTCCGAGTATTCTTTCTTTGATTCACCATATGTGCACTCTTACGGACTGTCTCCAGAGGTGTGTTTCCAATGACACGTCTCAAACAGCCAGAATGGCAGCGTGTGCCATGTCATGGGTTGGCCACACGCAGGACACTCCCCTGTTGCCTCTGGAATGGCACCAACAGCAAGGGGGAGGGGCCGCTGACTCCAGTGTAACGGAGTCTTGCAAAACTACTTGCCTTCGCTCCACCCTTGTTACGCCTCTGCTGAGACCCCTTTAGGGGCTCCATGAGCACACCATAAGTGGCCGCCATCTGCTCAGCACTGTGCCATTCTGTGCATGCACCAATGCTCCTGAGACTCTGCACATGTGCCAGAAGGGCTCCCTGAGGCTCAGTTTAGACTTGTAAAGGGCTCTGGAAACTGAACAGATTGAGAACCACTGTACTCGGCTGTCCTTTACCCATCCCTAGTGCTAGAATCCTGTGGTCACTGGAAGGGAAGGCACTTCTCGTGTACTCCTAAGTGCTTTTCTTTATTACTATAACAAACAATTCATAGAAAGAGCAATTGTCCATGTGCCTGACTGAAAAAAGTGGGAAGGAGAAGAGAACTTTGAAGCCAGGAGGTAGTTGAAGGCGTTCTGCCGCATCCTGCGGCACAGGGAAGCAGCACACCTCACAAATCCATTGATGACCTGATTGCGAAGCACCCAAGAGGCCAGCAGAGCCAGGAGGCCCAAGCCAGTGAGAGGGGGCGTGGCTGGGCAGAGGCATCGCTATGGTAGGGGCGGTACTGTAAGTTCCGCCCCGTCCTAGTCCCCGTTTACTCTCTGTTACGAAGTGGCCCCACCCCCTCGCCATCGCAGCCATTCAGTGCAGTGAATGGCAGAACTTACGGTACCACCCCCCACCGTAGCGACACCTCTGTGGCTGGGGAAGGATGGGGGCTTTAAGGCAGAAGGGAAGGAGGAGCAGGATGAAACAAAGCAGGAAGAGTAGAAAGAGGGGTGAGCAGCATGAAAGAAGAGGATGAGACATGAGGCAAGGAGACAAGAGGGCCCAACCAAGGATGCACAGAGAGAGAGAGAGAGAGAGAGAGAGAGAGAGAGAGAGAGAGAGAGAGAGAGAGCGGCAGGCAAGCAAGCAAGCCAGGGGTGATAGAGGGTGAATTTAGGATGAAGAGGGGTGGAGAAGGAAGATGAGGAAGAAGCACATGGGATGAGTGGGAAATGGGTGCTGGTGTTTTCAAATGCATTTCTAGGGAGTAGAAAATCTATTATGTTTGTGCACGTACAGACTGCTGGTGGTGTTTCTTTTTTCTCTTTTTTTTAGACTCCTGGAGGTGTGTCTGTGAATATTGGCATGTACAGCTGAGCTATTTGATATCAGACTTGATACAGCTTACTGTAATTCCCCCCCCCCTCCTCTCTCTCTCTCTCTCTCTCTCATCTTCCCTTTGGAAGCATTTCTTTATGTTAACACGCAAGGATCAAACTGAACACAGATCCTTGTTTCAAGAAACTGAAAATACAGCTTCTGGTCAGTGTGGCTGTTGGCATTTTTCCAGATGTGCAATGTGTGTGGACATAATCTGCTAGACAAGATAACATAACAAGATGCCACGCTTCAGTGGTCAGTACAAGGCCAAAGTGGCAATCAGAAAAATGAGCCAGTTCCCATCTCAGAAAAAGGTGCTGGCTGATCCCATCGGCCGTCGCCCTCTTGTTGCCCATCTCCTTCCTGGCTGTTCTCAGTACACATGATCCCAGTGATCATCCTGTATATCCTCTAAAAGGTAAAGGTAAAGGTGACCCCTGACAATTAAGTCCAGTCGTGTCCGACTATAGGGTGTGGTGCTCATCCCCATTTCAGAGCCGAAGAGCCAGCGTTGTCCGAAGACACCTCCGTGGTCATGTGGCCGGCATGACTCTCCTTGCCGCAGCGCGTAGCATGCGGCTGGAACACGGAGCGCTGTTTACCTTTCCGCAAGTGGTACCTATTTATCTACTCGCATTGACATGCTTTGGAACTGCTAGGTTGGCAGGAGCTGGCCAAGCAACGAGCGCTCACCCCGTTGCGGGAATCGAACTGCCGACCTTTCGATCGACAGCTTATGGTTCAGCGGTTTAACCCGCTGTGCCACCCTCTAATCCTCTAATCCTTGTCAAAAGCCATCAGAGCCAGTGGGCACAATCGGGGGCCGCAAGGGGCCAATGGAATCTATAAAGCCCTATAACATTGCTGGTTCTGACCTAGCTAGCTTCTTAGTCTGGGCAACACTGCTCCAGCACCAACTAAGCTGCTCTTAGATTCCCCTTTGCCCACTCCACCTGCCTGCCTATCTCCTGACAGAGCAGCAGTATCAAGTAATAAACAAGCAACATCTCTAGACAAAACAAGATGGACCACTACGATTTTTCAGCATCCTCACTGATAATATGGACAGTCCTGAAGGGAAGTGCTTCTGTGTTGGATACCATTGAACACTTGCATGGCTAAGATATATAGATCCAATATTTCACTCAGAAGAAAGGGTTTATTTCCAGCAGTAAATATGATGTTTGTGAAATGGGAAGAGGCTCTTTCAGGGCTGTTACAAGACCACTGAATAATTGAATGATTACTCATTGGTGGCCAATGGAATTTGTTACCTGTAAGATTCCAATGCCCTGAATCAAAGTAATTACACCCATGGTGTCAGTGAGGGGAAATAATGGCAAGGAGCCATTCATGATGGAAAGGCAATTGTGCAAAGGGGCTCCGCGGAATAAGAGCACCAATGCAGTCGCCTCTTGCTTCCTTCCTGGTTACTTTATTACATGGCTAAATAGCTCGTTCCATTTTGCTTCACTGGAGTGACAAATAAGGGAGCAGGGAAGTCTGCCTCTGGAGAAATGAGCATGCCATGTTTAATGGAAAATAATGTACAGGTCGTGGGTTTTATGCCATGCATGTGCCATATAACAAAGGGGCTGACAACTTTTATTATGGGTTTCTTAAAAGGAGGAAGTCTTAATTGTTCCTTAATAATTCAAAAGAAAAATCTCTCCATGGGGTGTTGATATCTTATTCCACAGTCTTGAGAAAGAGCCGATTGTGGATGAACAAGGACTATGATCTCCAGCCTCTGCACATAACCCATAATTAGTGCATGGAATTTGCAACCACAAAATCTCAAGGTGACTGGGAGTTGCTTAGGTAGCTTTGAAAAAGGATTAGGCAAAGGCATGGAGAATTCGGGCAACCATGACTTCTCCATGAGCCACGGTCGCGAAATGGAATTGTCCTGTTCAGAGCCGGTACCAGACCTTGGTAATACACAACAGAGGACAGCCACAGTCTTCATGCTCTTTCACAATGCTTCACATGCCTGCTAAATTGACCTCATCAAAGTAAATAGCAAGGGGGAGGGAAATGTGTGTGTAAATAATGGAAACGTCAATAAAAGAATACATTATTTTGGGCAGCTGTCCTTTCCCTTTTTGTGTGCCATTTACAGCAGCTCTGATCCTCACTTTCTTTCTTTTTATACTCCCCCCCCCCAGTATTTGTCCCCAGCATGCAGTACTAAGAGGTATACTTCCATTCAGGGTCATTGCAACCAGGGATGCTGCCTGACAGGGGCGTAAGATGGGTGGAGCCTGAGGGGCAGTTGCTCCGGGTGCAATGCCAGGGGAGGCGCATCCCTCAGCCTCCACCACTTAATGGATGCCGTCGCATTTGGCTTGAAACACACCGAGCCAAACGTGAAGGCAGCCATTCACCTGCTGACTTCTCGCGCCGCTCCTTCCCCTCACGATTATGAAAGAGAAGGGGCAGCAAGCAATCGGCAGCCATCACGTTCTGCTGGGAGCGGTCTGAGTGGAATGCAATGGCTGCCGAGTCCTCCGTTGTCTCCCTTCACTCAATTTTAGTGCATGTCCCCTGGTTTTGGTGTTGTGCAAGAGGGAAAAGAATTTCCCTCTAACCACTCTCTCCATCCCATGCATAATTTTATACGCCCTTAAGGAATTGTATATGTCCTTAAGGAACACTTAAGGAATTCAATTATGGAACACTCTTTGTCTCACATAGAGAATGGGCTACACCTCTCCCCCCTCCCCTCTCCATGAATAGTCCGCCTTAACTACAACAGCAGTCTTTGCTTGATCATCCTCGGGTGGGCAGGGTCTCAGCCCCCCCACCCCCTGGCTAATTTTTGGAGTGGTTCTAGCCCTTCTCAGTTATCTCTCTCTCCAATGTCCATAGAGCTCCTGGACGAAGGAGCAGGAGGGTTCTGAGAAATGCTAAGCACCCACACTTTGCATAAAACCATTTTCTGTTATCAATATTCACATGCCTATCTAAAAATGAATTCAGAATGAAGCAATGATGAGTTGTTGGTCATCAAAATGCATCCAAAATCAAAAATTTAATCTAGGTATGAAAAGCTGCAAAATAAAATAAACCAGAACTGCAGTGACACAGATGAAATGAAGAATATATATATATATATATATATATATATATATATATATATATATATATATATATATATATATATATATATATATATATATATATTCCTATGATAATACCTGTATTTTCCAGGCAGTCGGAAAACACTTTTTTATTATTATTATTATTTTGCAAATTGGCATCCTGGATCTAATTTATGATGAGATAGGTTTTGTCATGTAGGCTGTAAAGAGCAAACTTCTCTTTTGTACTAACATTAATCCCTTCATTATGTTGCACTGTTTTGCTGCTTGGTCCCCGGGGAGTGGCTTCACATATTTCAAATGGGGAAAGAATGAATCTTTTTGATTTGGAATCCTCTAATAATTGCAAAAGGCATATTCTGCCTGCTACAGTTGAGGTCTGTCACTGAGGTAACATTACCTGTACATTTTAATGAGACTGCAGTTGACCAGAGAACAAGAATCGCCTATCAGAATTTGTGGAGGCTTTGTTTTAAAGAGAGACTGACAGACAGACAGCTATGGAAGACAGAGAAGCCACAGTTCAGTGGTAAACCATGGGTTTTCTAAGCAAAAGGTGCTAGCTTCAAGCTTTGGCATCACCAGCTGAAATGATTAGACCACAGGTGATAAGAAACTCTTCTGCCTGATACCTTACAGATGCTGCCAGTCAGAGTAGGTAATACCAGGCTGGATCAGTCAATGGGCTGACTCAGTATAAGGCAACCTTATATGGAACTAGACATTGTACCAGCAAATCTGCTGCAGGGCTGGGAGGTTTTTAGGGTTTCAGGGGGTACCCAACCCTTGCCATGCTGCTCACTGATTCTCCTCTACAGATGTCTCCCAGATGAACAAACTCTCAGATGAATGTGTTGTAAGATCAGCATCATGATAATGCACATGCAGAAAGCCCTATGTAAGTACTGTATTAACATTTTGTTCCCACGTTTTCAAGCCCCACTCACTTGCCCCGTCTGAACTGACTACTCAGCCCTATATTCAGACTTCCACTTAATCCATTCCTACGGCACTGGGAATCCAGACTATCAGATAAGAGCCATCTCTGCCCGCTGTAAAGGAATTGTTTGCAATTTCAATTGACTGGAGTTGTGCCTTCAAAATCCCTTTGCAAATTAGGAACACTCGGAACCCAAAAGGGCCCCTGGAGTGAATTCATAATTCACGGGGTGGAGAGGCTGGGCTCATCCACCGCACTAGTGAGAATTCCTCTGCAAATGAAATTTTATACGAGGTGTTCTTTTTGATCAACGAACATACACCAGTTTGTTCTTCTGGAAACGGTCAAGGGAATTCATGGGTGTTGGTAGCTACTTGGACTGTTGACAGGAAGGAAATTATTCTCTTTCTCTCTCATATGATAGGAAAACAAACAGCCTCATAGTTAGGGACTTGCTTGTGGGAAGAATTCCCACTTGTTTGGATTAGCGATTCGAACGTCGGCTCATGGCAGGACAGAGCCAATTTTCTTCTAGGCATATATATAGTACCATTTATAATTGGGGGGAGTCAGGCATAGATAGATATGGGTGAGCATTGGAAGGATTACTTAATCCTCAGGGCCAAACTAAATATGATGTGGGAGTTCTGTGATTGGAACTCTCAAAGTCCTTCTCTTCATCAAAAAGCAGTGATTTTTGTATTGGGGCTGTGATGGAAGGGGATGAGGGGGGCTAACTCTTTACACCTACATCAATTCCACGACTTAACTTGCTCCCCCTCCGAAGACACTTTCCCCACTGCTTTCCCCACTGTGGATAATAGCGGCCTTGGGGGAATGATTTGGACCAGAGACACAGAACAGGGATAAAGGGTTAGGACCTCCCCTTCCTTCTGCGACACAACCCGGATCCAAATCCATCCACCCCTGATGGCTGCTTTTTTCAAGTTATTTAAAAAATGCTGGCGTTCCAATCGCAGAACTTCTGCATTATGCTTAGTTTGATCTCAGGGTTGCCAACATCTGATTTCCAAGCCACTTTGGAAGGGTGCAAAAGTGATCGCAATTTAAGGGCCAGGGGCCTGCTTCCTACAAAGGTTGGGGGACTGCCAACTCTCTCAAAGAGGAGTTTACAATTTCCTGAATGGAACTAGGTCCTCTCTCCTTGCAGGGATTTAACCAGCCAAGTAATGCAAGAATCTAAATGCAACAAGCTAAGAAGGTCAACGTACTCGCCCCTCCATATCTCTTCCTTGACTGACAGGGCCAAGGCAGCTTTGCCATAGGACAGGTTTTGCACCAAACTGAAGGGCTCCAGATCCCTGTCCAGCATTCTGCAAAGTGGCTTGGCAGGCATCTCCCCACAACACTTGGCCACAGGTAGGCTTGCCAGACGTCCCAAAATGCCCGGGATCCTCCCGGATTTCGGGGTCGGATCCCAGCATCCCGGGAGGTATGGGCACGATCTCGGATGCTGCTGCCGCCGCCATGTTAAATAGTAGAGTTACTTACCCTGGGTACTGGCATGTTGGCTCGCGAAATCTTGCGAGAGCCAAGATGTCGGCGCCCAAATCCCGTGAGGGCATCATGCCCTCACGGGATTTGGGCGCGAACATCTTGGCTCTCGCGAGATTTCGTGAGCCAACATGCCGGCACCCGGGGTTAGTAACTCTACTATTCAACATGGTGGTGGCGGCAAGCGAGCGGGTGAGTAGGCCATTCGCCCGCTGTCTCACTGGGGCCGGCCAGTCTCCGGATCGCTCGCTGTCTCACTGGCTCAGAGCCGGTGAGATGAGTGATCTCCTCCGGAGAGAGACTGCCCGGGGCCGGCTCGCGTGGGCCCGGCCAGTCTCCGGATCGCTCGCTGTCTCACTGGCTCGGAGCCGGTGAGACAGCGAGGGATCTCCGGAGAGAGACTGCCCAGGGCCGGCTCATGAGGGCCTGGGCGGTCTCCGGATCGCTCGCTGTCTCACCGGCACGCCTTACCCAGGTACCGAGAGGCGAAAGCGGGCGATCCGGCTCGGAGGGCGAGCCACCGCTCTCATCGGCTGTCATCGCTCGGAGCTCGGAGCGACGACAGCTGGTGAGAGCGGCGGATCGCCCTCGGCTCGCCTGCTCTCGCCGCTCTGGGCTGGGTGAGCACGGCCCAGCCCGGCCCAGCCGGAGGAACAGCAGCAGCAGCGCGGCGGCAATGACGGCGACAACGGGAGAAGGTAAGTCAATTTAATTTATTTGATTTATTATGGTTTAAGTGCTTTATTATTTATTTATTTATTGGGCTAAATAAATAAATAAATTTGCGGCTGCGCTTTGCGCGGTACTTCTCCATTTATTTATTTATTTATTTATTTGACTAAATAAATAAATTGCGGCCGCACTTTGCACCCCCTTGGTTTATTTAAGTGATTTCTCCATTTATTTATTTATTTTATTGGGATAAATAAATAAATACATTTGCAAGCGCGCTTCGCGCCCCCTTTAACTTCTTAATATTAAATTGATTTTAATTTATTTTTTAAAATTATTTTTTATTTTTAATTAATTAATTAATTGTGCCCGGGGGTGTGTGTGTCCCGGTTTAAGGGGTCAAAGATATGGAAAGCCTAGCCACAGGCCATGTAAGGTGAGTAACACCATGGGACAGACACCTATAGGTTCCCATCCCCAGGCTGGCTGACCCATCTCCTGGTAACCAGGGTTGGATAAACTCACCTGGGTTTATCCCAATAACCCCCTGCACATTCCCAACAATGCCTTCGCAGGTGGCTCTGTCAGCATCATTCTCACTTAGCGTTAGTCCCACATCTAAGCTCCACGCTGCCATGTGTGGCGGAAGTGAAGCTTCTGCTGTGGTACCTTCAGCTTCTTCCTCTCTCCTCTGTACTGGGCCCATTCCTTTCCCAGTCTTTTTTCCACTGCCAGCAGCCTAGTGGTAAGAGAACACATATGCTTTCCCCTAGCATGGACCACCTTCCGGGACGCACCTGACCCTTTGCCTATGTCGCTACTGCCAGCCTATTTTACCATGTGAGCATGCGCCACAGCCTCAAGTCTGGCAATAAGTGCCCTAATTGAACCAATATCTTCCTCATACGATGAAACAAGGATGGCCACCTACTTTTGGAGGGGGCTTGTGAGCCCTGCTAAGGACCGACCCAAGACCTCCAGACATCTGAGGCGGCCTACAAAATTCTGCACCCTTAAGGCTGATCTCCAACGCACGAATTCCGGCGTGTCGCAGGCACATGCGGAGAGTGCGGAGTTGTGTGGCTTCCATTTTATCAGATCGCATCGGAACGCGGGAGAGCCGCACAGTTCCGTTGCAATTCGGCTGTGGACTATGCCCATGATTTTGAGGGGACGGGACGCGGAGCTAATGGTTTGACCAATGGGATGAGAGGGGGTTTCAGACAATCGGAGCGCACTTGTGTTTCAGCCAATCACCGTTGAGATTTATTAGAAGGTGGGACAATCAGGAGGGACTATTTGTGTTGAAGAAACTGGTGGAGCCCAGGGCAGTGTTTCGGGTGGGGCGTCCTGTCCCCTTCGCTCGCGCACCTCCCAAAACGAGAAGGTGTAGATCAGCCTTTATTCAATGATGTGCCAGCCTCTGCTTCTCCCATTCTCCAGTGTTCTATCTCATCACTCTCATTCCCCTTCACATTTCCTTTTCCTCTCTGTCCCCTTCTTCCTTTTCCAATCCAAGGAGTGGGAGGAGGAGGAAGAGCCATGGAGGCAAGTAGGCAGGCAGAGATTAGTTCCTCCACCAATCTGACGGCTGATGCGACCGCTTCAGATGTCCTCATGAATGGGCTAGCCCCGCCCCCAGACTTCTCAAAATGCTTAGTCATGCTCACCTCCTAACCGCTACCCTCCAAGCAAATGAGACATCACATCCTTAGAAAAGAAGTGGGAACCACTGTCAGCCAACAAAGCTGCTATCTAACCATTCCGCCAAAGGTGGGGACCAGTGTGGGCCTTAAAGAAGAGGGAGAGGCAAGTCTAGAACCCACACCATCTACCCCACAAAGCTACTCTCTAACCTCCCAAGCACAGCAGATAGAGGGCTGAATTCCCCAAAGCTGAATTCACGTCCTCACTACCAAATGCCCACAGCTAAAACAAACCCACAAGCAACCACCTCAGCACCCCCGCTGGGGGCACTATGCAACTGGGACGCAAACACCTCCCCCTTCCACCCCTACTGCCCCTAATGGTTTCTCTCTTTTCTTTTTTAAGTTCTATGTTGTGTGTGGGGGGAGGGGTGCAGCCAAAACATACAGCAGCAACAGCTGCCCAAACTCCCAGGAATAGGCTTACCAGATCTCCAACAGGGACAGAGTGCTAGACCTTTAGGAGAAGGAATTGGGGCTTGCTTCTGAGTTGACATGCCTAGGATTGTGCTCTAGGACATAACAAGCTACACCTGCCCACATTCCTTCTCCTAAAGGTCTAGCACTCTGTCCCGGTTGGAGATCTGGTAAGCCTACCCAGGAAGCCCTTGGCACCAAGTGTGGATCACACAGCCAAGGAAAGGGAAACCCAGCGCATCCCCCAAGCTACCAAACCCCTCTAATCCCACACCACCACTCTCCTAATGTCCACCTTCGCCAGCCAGCCAGCCAGCCCTCTCTCATTTAAAAGATGTCTCTAAGTAGGCTTACCAGATCTCTAACCAGGACAGAGTGCAAGACCTTTAGGAGAAGGAATGTGGGCAGGTGTAGCTTGTTAAACCTTAGAGCACAATCCTAGGCATGTCTACTCAGAAGCAAGCCCCACTGAACACAATGGGGCTTGCTTCTGAGTAGACATTCCTAGGATTGTGCTCTAAGGTTTAACAAGCTACACCTGCTCACATTCCTTCTCCTAAAGGTCTTGCACTCTGTCCCGGTTGGAGATCTGGTAAGCCTATCTCTAATGCGGTTACCAGGTCCAGTGAACCAGTGCAGACAGCAGCTGAATTCAGAGACAGGCCAAAACAGGACAAAGCTCACGGCTCATGCAGCAAAAATATTGCTGAAGCCCCACCCTGAAAACCCAGTGCACCAATCAGATGCAGCCCATCGCTCATGCTGGGCAGGGCCAGGCAAAGGGACCCACGCCGACGCCGCCCAAACACAGCAGATTGGCTGCATTCTGGGGAGTGGAGGTGAGATGACCCTCCCAAATACAACTTAGGCTCAGGCCATTTAGGGATTGAAAATCAACACTAGCATCAATGCAGAAGTCCCTCCAGCCGGCTGTTAGGGTCTGTCTACATTGCAGGATTGATAAGGAAGAGACAGCCAAGCCTGGGATTAAAGGTGACACAGCAGAGCTAATCGCTCTATGGGGGCCTGCTGGCCACCGCAAATTAAAAAATACTGAGGTATACTGAGGGCACATAGGTATATTTTCCCTTTGGGCTTGGTGATAAGAAACTGAAGTGGAACACCGTGCAAGGAACAAGAAAGGAGAGATTGCTTAAGGTGCAAAAAGCAATTTACAGCTTAACATCTGCATTCGGTGACTTCCTTTTTTCTTCAACTTCTTTTTTCTTTCTTTCTTTCTAGGGCTTGACAGCACAGGAAACCTTACAAAAGACAGCAGTATTGTGCTTTTCGTCCAGGCGTACTGCATGGCCTGTTTTGAATGCATAAGCCAATTATAGGGAAACACCTGGAGCGGGTTACATTCTGAAGAGCTGCTTAGGTAAATATCCAGCTAGCATTGACTGCACAAAGTAAGGGCAACACATTAAACAAGGATCACAGGTGATGCTTTTGTGCCTTCTCTTACAATTTCTGCATGTGGCCAGAACTCTCTCCATCCCTAACAATGCAGCTGGAGCAAAAAAAAAAAAAGGCTTTTGATGACAATTTAATAAATGCTAGTGGGGCAAGCGGCAAAGAAAATGGAGATCCAGACAAGGCTGTCTCTGTGCCGTGGTGATAAATACGCAAGACCAGCTCAGTTTGTCAAGGCTTCAGAGAAGTGTCCAACTTGGAAAAGATAACAGAAGAACTCTCTCTCTCTGTGTGAGAGAGAGAGATGCGAAGTCAGTGTGAACTACAGCTGTAGCTATTAAACAGGGGAAAAGACACTCTTGTTGTTATTCTAGATCAGGTTTTCCTGAAATGGGGTGCCAAACTCCAGAGTTAGGGGGATGCTGCCTTGTACTGCTCCAGATCCATTAAGGTCAGAGCTCACCCAAGTCCTCTCGGCACCTGAGGCAGCATACCAAATGTTGCCCCCCCTTCCCCATCTCTGTTCTTCCCACTTTCTGGGAAGGGTGGGAAAGGAAGTGTGGAGGAGAGTTGCCTCCAACATTCTAGGCCACTATTCTCCTCTCCTCCACACTTCCTCTTCTGTTCGGTTCCCCCTTTCTTTTCCAATCCAAGCAGTGGGAGAAGGAAGAATGGAGGCACGTTGGTTGACAGAGGTGAGTATCGTTCTCTCCCCCTCTCCCCGCCAATCTGCTGCCTGAGATGACTGGCTCAGTCAGCCTCACTGATGGGCCAGCTTTCCTAGTGACCTCTATCAATCAATCAATCAATCAATCAATCAATCAATCAATCAATCAATCAATCAATCAATCAATCTTTATTGGCATAACATAAAAACAAACATAAAACATAAAGAGTAATAGTAATAATACATACCACAATAAACAAGCAAAAAAAAAAAACCCCGAAGTCATGAGAAAAAGGGAGGCATAACAAAATAAACAGTTAACAATCCTTTACATAGGTTCATTATATACATTGGTCATTATAGCCACTCTACGTTTCATGGTTAGTTGAAAAAATTTAGCTAACTGATTGATGGTCCATTTGTTGGTGGAAGAAAGTAAGATGAGGACGATGTCAGAATCAGACCTCCCTTGCAAATTTACTAACAGAGAGTTGAGGATATTTTGCCGGACTCAGTCGGACCGTTGCTTTGGCGGCTACACTGACTGCCGGTTCGTTTCCGGGCACAATTCAAAGTGCTAGTTTTGACTTTTAAAGCCCTTAACGGCTCGGGTCCAGGGTATTTGAGGGACCGCCTCCTTCCTTATAATCCGACCCGTACTCTGAGGTCATCAGGGGGGGCCCTGTTACCCTTGTCGCCACTGACAGAGGTGAGGGGGATGGCGGCGCGGAACAGGGCCTTCTCGGCAGTGGCGCCCCAACTGTGGAATTCCCTCCCCCTGGAATTGAGAACGGCTCCCTCCTTAGAGACCTTTCGGCGGGGCCTTAAGACATTTTTATTTAGATCATCTTTTGATGTCTGACATGGCGGGCTGGCTTTTAAACAGCTGGCTTTTTAACAGATGGCTTTTAACATGTAAATGTGGATGACCCACTGGGGTTGTTTGTTTTAACTGTTTTAACTGTTTTAATTCTTTTTAAATGTATATATGTATTTTAATGTTTTATTGTAAGCCGCCTTGGTTGCCCTCGTGGGAGAAAGGCGGGGTAGAAATTCAATAAATAATAATAAAATAATAATATACCAAGTGCAATGTAAAAGCACATGCGCCAGGGATTCTGTATCTACCTGATTACATAAACAACGGCCCTGTGCCTTGGAGGATCGATTGAATCTGTATTCCATTAAGCTGGAGGTCAGGGCGTTACATCTGGCTAGGGAGAGTGCACGCCTTGTCTGAGGATTATCAATCACAAAGAGGTACCTAGGGCTTTTGCTGAAAATACATGGAAGCTGCAGGTATAAAGGCGAGCAGGATTTAGCCGCTGCAGCAAAAACTTCCTGTCTCTCGATGTCAATTAGTCTGTTCAGAGAGATCTTAATAGCAGAGGTCAAAGTGACCGAACCTAAAAGGTCCGACGAAAGCCCAATAGATTGAATTTTCTTAATGAAAAGAGTATACCCCAAACAATGAGAAAAGTCAGTTAAGATACCTCTAAAAAAAGGAACACTCTCTGCCAAAGCACACAAACGGAACCAAAATTGAAAGAACCTGATCAATATCAAAAATTGCAAGCAATATTGGCCGGCCTCGAGACATAATGCTGCATAGGATACACAATGAGGAAGAACTCGTATTGCCAGAGACTGACCTCATGACTTTCTGAATGGAAAGCATGAATTCCACCATCACTATAAGGTGTTGGGGGTGGTGGGGGTGGTGGAAGAAGTCCCCAAACAAAGTCTGTTACCCCTACCCCAATCCCCCAGCTTACATCTGGTACCTCTTCCGCTGGTGCCAGCACAATCAGTTGAGGAGGAGGAAGTGGACCACTGGCGTCACTGCAGGGGGGGGCGGAGCTCCAAGTTCCGCCGGGCTCTGACCCTCCGTTACACGACGGGAGAAGGCGGCCCCGCCCCCTCGCCTTTGGAGCCATTCCGGCCGACGAAAGCACTTGCTTTCGTCGGCCAGAATGGCTCCAAAGGCGAGGGGGCGGGGCCGCCTTCTCCCGTCGTGTAACGGAGGGTCAGAGCCCGGCGGAACTTGGAGCTCCGCCCCCCCCTGCAGTGACGCCAGTGAAGTGGACAGACAGTTTCATGAAGGTTTGGAAAACCTTTCTATTTATTCAGACGCTATTGGAATGAATCTCTCTTTTGATATTTACCATGCTACAGCTCTGCTGTTTTAATTGTTCTGTTTTACTTATGTTGATTGTTTCATGGCTGTTCTACAAACTGGTTTCATAAGCTACGTGGGGAGTCCTTATGAACTGCAAAGTGGGATATGAAACATCTCGAATAGACAGACAAAGAGCGATGCCTTTTATGAAATACTTTACATTCTAACTGGCCCCAAATGACATCCTTCCATTTTCACGTCTGATTCTGCCTCCTGAGCAGAAATTGCTTGTCGAAGAGGCTCAGACAATAATCTGTCAGAACACACACACACACACACACACACACACACACACACACACAAGTGGGTCCCCGTCCCCTAAATAAGCAAGATTGTTCATACAACATTAAGTTTATTACAGGAATGGCTGAAAATTTGCCGATTATCATGAACTCAACTGTGTGGCATGCCCTGGTTGTTTTGTGGTGTGCTGGTACATTTAGCAGCAGAAACATTAACAGTAATGTGTTCATTAAGAAAATAAAAACTATGATGATTAACACAAATTAAATTGGAAAGTATATTTCACAACCAGAGCTCAATACGTAGAGCAGGCTGACCTTGCTATGTATCTTTATTGGCCAGCGATTCCATTTCTGTACACTTCTACAGCATTCCTCGTTTATCTGATGAAGTGCCTGGTAAGATTTTGCCAAATGTGTTTCTGTCCCCAAAGGAACTTTTTAATACAAAAAAATAAAATAAAATCTATAGCAGCGGTTCTCAACCAGTGATACTCATACCACTAGTGGTACTTTGACCAACTGCTAGTGCTACTCGGACTGCCAGCCCGCTGGAACCCCACTCCGACATGGCGCTTTTGGTACCACATTTTCGCTTCCGAGAGGCTCCTGCCTTTGGCCGAGCCTCTTGGGAACACTCAGCAGGGCCCTCCCACCTGCCCAGAGCCTCCTACCTGTGTTTTCTGGCCTCCCAAAAACCCCAAACCCGGGAGTAACTGGCGATGATGTCATTGCCAGTCACTTCTGGTGGTATGCAGCAGGAGAGTGGCACCAGAGGTGGTACTTGGCCGGAAAGGAGTTGAGAACCCCTGATCTATAGCTTAAGTATCCTCATTCTCCAGCCTCCTGCTTGGACTCCTCAATGGAACTCCAGCTAAATATCCAACGTGCAAAAGTAAATAATGTAAGTAACGAAACTGAAGACATGAACACATCGCCTGCTTTCCATGGCAAAGCTCTTTTAGGAAAAGAGTACTGTTTGGGACTGCAATTTAGTACAGCCATGACACTCAGCAAATGTATTAATGCTCTGGAAACAGGTCATCAATCCTTCAGGTCAAAGATGAAAGCCAGGCTTAAAACGAAAACCCCGAGGAGGGCCACTTATTTCTTGGTTTTGGATTATATGGCCTCAGATCCTCAAGATGAAAGTTCTGCAATTCTGGTGCATGCTTTTAAACATTTACCCTCAACACCAAACAGAACAGACATCTGTAAGCTGCAAAGTGAAGGATTTTCCTTGATGATTGTCAGAGCTGATGCTCTTGCAAAATAGCAGCTTGCTTAGGATTTCCAGCATGCAGAGGACTTTGGACTGGCAACTTGAGAAACAGGAAGCTCTGGGCAAATGGAAGACTGCATGGAGACCAGCGACAGTAGGCATGCTGCTCTTGATACCGACAGGCCGGGGGGGGGGCATGCTCTGCCCCCCTCCCCACAAAGGTTTCGAGTTAGATTAACTTGCCATTTGAAGCATCTAGTTTAAAAAAGCAATAGAGTAATAGTGTAAGGCTGAATCTAACTGCTCCCCAGCCATTTTTGTCACCCCCCATTTGCAGGAGGACACCGCAAAATGGGGCAAAAGAGGAAAGCACATCTGTGGCAGTAGTGGTCCTCCCAGTCGTAGGTGGCTCACAGCTGCCATTTTCCCTCCCAGAATGATCTGGAGAATTGCTCCATGTAGAGTGGAGAACATAAGAAGAGCCCTGCTGGATCAGGCCAAAGGCCCAGCTAGTCCAGCTTCCTGTATCGCACAGTGGCCCCACCCGATGCCTCCAAGAGCACACAGCCAACAAGATAACCTGTTTCCTGTTGTCACTCCCTTGCACCTGGCACAGATAACCTGTTTCCTGTTGTCACTCCCTTGCACCTGGCACAGAGAAAACCTACTTCTAAAGCCAGGAGGTTGCTTATGGCTTGTAACCTGTGATGGTCTTTTCCTCCATGAATCTATCCAAATCCCTTTTAAAGGCATCCAGGCCAGGTGGTGCCATCACCACATCCTGTGGCAAGGAGTTCCACAGATGAATTACACACTGGGTAAAGAAATATATTTTTTGTCCGTTCTAACTCTCCCTCCACTCAATTTTAGTGCATGTCCCCTGGTTCTGGTGTTGTGCAAGAGGGAGAAGAATTTCCCTCTATCCACTCTCTCCATCCCATGCATAATTTTATACGTCTCAATCATGTCCCCCCCCTCAGGCGCCTTTTTTCTAGACTGAAGAGCCCCAAATGCTGTAGCAATTCCTCATAAGGGAGATGCCCCAGCCCACTAATCATTTTGGTCACTCTCTTCTGCACCTTTTCCAGTTCCGCTATATCCTTTTTGAGATGTGGCGACCAGAACTGGACGCAATACTCCAGATGCAACCTTACCATCGATTTGTCCAACGACATAATAATATTGGCCGTTTTATTATCAGAATTGCCCCACCCACTGAAGCTCATTACTGAGTGGGAATTTTGAATTCAGGTATCCCTCGTCCTAGTCTGGCACACACTGCCTCACTTTTCTCTTTCATTTCTGAAGATATTTCTCGCGGCACACTCCAGTGGTTTTCGTGGCAAAGGTGCTCCAGCACTCCGTTTAGGATTTCCTGGCTAAAAGCTGGCATCCTGTGAAGGTGAGGAACCATGCAAGCCATGCCAGAACGGCTCTACAAGTCTACATCTCATTCTGACAACGCACAGTGTATCTTTACCCAGAAGGCAGCAGGCCGCTGAGTCGCAGATGAGCGATCTCCAGCTTACCGCTCTCTAATACGCAGGCATTATTTTCCTCCTCTTTATCAGCGCAATCATCTCCCACCTCTGTTTTATTCACTAGACAACTTACACAAAGGGTGGGGGTGGGTGGGAAGAAAATACAAACGCGATTGCTGCTGAAAACAGATAAGTGTGCCATATATATTCTGCATTACTTTAGAAGAGGGGAAAGATCACACGAGAAATCTTTACTTTCATGATGTTCTGAGCAGACAGAGGCAATTTATTTCCTACACTACCTGCATTCTTTAGTTAACAATGGCTGTAGATTAAAGCCTATTTACAGGCTCAGTATATATTGCAGAGGTTGGTGAAAAAGAGGGCAGAATAAATTATAGACTACGGCGAATCGTGTGGAAACTGGTTTTCTTTCATTTAAGATCATCATGGTTTTTTTTTTTTTTTTTGAATAGCCTTAGGGGATAGAGCTGCGAAGAACTAAGTATCGGAACACTTATTTCCCTTCTATGAGATGTAGAAGTTTGCTATCTTTATGCCTCCAGTAGGGATCTGTGCATCTCTCTAATATCTTCCTGGCAGGGCTGCGATTCAACGGGAAAACATTTACCCACCATTGAGATGCAATGATCAGAAAACAGGATGAATTGCTGATTGGGTACTTTCTTCACACACATGAAATTTCAAGTGGCTCTTGCTTCCATCAGTGGTAACATGCATATAAAAGCTACATTAGGTCAGGATGTTCATTTGCATAACAAATGCCTCCCTACTCTGTCTTTCCTCAAAAGAACAAGGATCAGATACTAACTATTAACAGAGGACTGTTTACCAAGGTCTTCACTTACTACAGTACGCATATCAGCACCAGTTGTCTCTATCCTCCTACCAAGCAGAGAGGAGAATTTTACCACTCTTATGCTCCTGATTGAAAATGTAGACAGTGCCAGCGTTCTCCTTACCAGTCGGCATGGTTAGCCCTTTGAGCCCTTGTTCCTTGTGCAGTGACCAGTGTCACCAGGGGCAGGGCCAGCCCTCTAATGACCCCTGATGGAGGCTACTTTAGCTAAACTGGCCACGACTGCTAAATTGGGGGTGGGGTGGGTGAAATAGACCAGTGTGATGTAGACTTGAGTCTATTGACTCGGACTTGGCGATTGTAAAAGACTCGAAAGACTCGGAGCCTTTTACGACAACTCGAACTTTATTCAGGTTTAAACCTGTTTTTTCCCATTAAATAGATAGGGACTCCCAATTTGCAACCAAATACTCGGGACTTGGGGGCAAAGACTCGGAACTTGACTTGAGACTTGGACCCAGAGACTTGGGACTTGACTCGAGACTTGGAGTCAGAGACTTGATCTTGTTGTTGTTGTTCAGTCGTTAAGTCGTGTCCGACCCTTCGTGATCCCATGAACCATATCCCGCCAGGCCTTCCTGTCCTCCACTATCTTCCTGAGTTCGCTCATTTTCATGTTTGTTGCATCTGTGATGCTGTCTAACCATCTCATCCTTGGCCTTCCCCTTCTCCTTTTGCCTTCAATCTTTCCCAGCATCAGAGTCTTCTCCAGAGACTCCTCTCTTCGCATTAGGTGGCCAAAATATTTGAGTTTCAGCCTTAGTATCTGTCCTTCCAGGGAACAGTCAGGGTTGATTTCATTTAGGATTGACTGATTTGATCTCCTAGCAGTCCAAGGGACTCTCAGGAGTCTTCTCCAGCACCACAGTTCAAAAGCATCTATTCTTCGGCGCTCAGCCTTCCTTATGGTCCAACTCTCGCAACCATACATTGCCACTGGGAACACCATTGCCCTGACTATGCGAACTTTTGTTGGCATGGTGATATCTCTGCTTTTTATTATGCTGTCTAAGTTTGCCATAGCTTTCCTTCCAAGGAGTAAGCGTCTTTTAATTTCATGGCTGCTGTCTCCGTCTGCAGTGATCTTGGAACCCAAAAAAGTAAAATCTGTTACTGCTTCCATTTCTGCCCCTTCTATTTGCCAGGAATTGATGGGACCAGACTTGATCTACATCCCTGAAATATACCATTACCTTTCTTTCAAAAATTGATCATGTGGGACATAGTTCACTCACTCACACACACACACACACACACACACACACACGCGCACACACACACACACACACACACAGAGAGAGAGAGAGAAATGCACTTTGCCCTCTCTGCCCGTTTTATGGGTGCCACCACCACGCACCAGTTTTTTTTTAAAAAAGGCAGTTCCAAATCTAATTCAATGCTTTAAGCCCATTTAAAAACCTGGGCTATCAGTTTGCTCATCGCTGCTTCCGAGCTAGGAAGATGGCTAAATCCCCTATCATTGCTGACAAAGATGTTCAGACCAGATTAAATCTGACAGGCCAGCAAGAGCCAATTTGCGCTAGCCTTCCACGTGGCCCTCTTGTTGGTTAAATAAATTCTCGTTCCCGGGGCTTTTCCAACACTGTGCTTTCACTGCTTTCAAACACAGACACCTTAAAAAGGCGGAAATAGGGTTGAAGAATAAGGGAAAACATTTGTTCCGCAAACAAATGTGCTACTTTTCCTTCTGGCTAAACTGACCTCCTGAAGAAAGACAGGAAAATATTCAGACAGCGCCACCCTTTGGCACTTGCACGCAATGCCTTGTCTGAGTACAATTTCTCTGGGTCTTTCCAGACGATTAATTAATATATTATTATGATGATGTGTATTTTGTTTGCAGTAAATAATCCGTATTCATTGGTGGATTGAAAAATGTACGTCCCTTTGATCTGAGCTGATCTGTCTTTGCAAACGATA
Organism: Plestiodon gilberti rubricaudatus; assembly: GCA_026170595.1. Lineage (NCBI taxonomy): Eukaryota > Metazoa > Chordata > Lepidosauria > Squamata > Scincidae > Plestiodon > Plestiodon gilberti. The sequence continues at coordinate 220,773,169 of JANXHW010000003.1, forward strand.
CTTCAGTTGAAATCGAGATTAGGAAAACATAGAATAGCATCAGAAAAATGGACACCTAGCAGCCCAGTCCGCCGTAACTCCCCTGCACAGCAATGCAATGGCGCCAACGTGGTACCCACTGCATCCTGCAGGGGGAGTTTCAACCTCCACAGGCTTCCTTCAGTCAAGCCCCTGCTAGCCCAGTGGGTCTATTGGAACCTGCATCAGCAATATTGCTGGTGCAAGTCCACGTGGACCCATGAAGGTGGATTGAGCCCAGGAAGGGGGTTTGGATTCAGCGAATGCTGCCACCGCCAAATGCGTCTCTTTCCCGGTCCCGGTCCAAACTCATCCCCACACCCATCGCTTCCCTGTTCTGCTCACCCCCCACCTCCCTCCCACCTGTTCGCAAACTTACCTGGCCCAGAGAGCATCTGGTGTCCACTGGCAGACTGAGCTGGCCACTCGCCGCTTGTGTCACGTTTAGCAACAGCCAGAAAGCGCCTGGTGCTTGCTGCCGGAATGCTTGTCCCAGAGGCGCTCAGCACCAATAGGATTGGGGCCTAGGTCTGGTCTACACAATTGGGGCGGGGAAGAGCTTACTGCTTTAGAGAGAGAGGTTCTATCCCAGGCTGCTCCCTGCTGTGCTAATTTTCTCATTGCAGGGAGACTTTTCGAGAGGGGAGGATTCAGAAAAGTGATTCCCCCATATCTGTGGTCTCAAACAGTGCAGCCCATACTACCAGTTCCAAACCCTCCCAAGGTCATTCTGCCACATGTGTAGACCAAGCCTCAGAGAGGAAGGTGATGTCCTTTGAAAATAACATTGCTGATGCCACAGTCAGCTTGCTTGCTTGCTTGAGTCACCTGGCAACAGAGTCATGAGTACGCTCTCACTTTGCATGCCTGACCCCTCCACACATGGCTGGTTGTCCACAGATGGTTTCTTGCTGCGGCTCGAAGCCGTGTGCAGTCAGAAAAAGATACCACACCGTTGAAAGGAAACAACTGGAGAAGAGGGATTCTATGCACATAAAACATTTATTGTAAAAATCTGTACGGGGGGTTAGAAAAGCCTGCCTATGTAAACCACCTTGAATAAAGTCCGAGGAGAAATCTGACAACATAGAAAGGCAGTACATAAATACAGATATTATTATTATTATTATTATTATTATTATTATTATTATTATTATTATTATTATTATTCATTGTTGGGGATCTGCCTACAGTTGTATCACAAAAGGTCTCAAGGCTTTGATCAGCCTAGTTGGGACCTTAAAATGTACTGAGGAGTCACAATCCACATTATGTGATCTTGCACAGACACTGAAAGTCACAGAAGAGGACAGTGTCACAGTGGATCTATGTCTGTGGCAGGAGGGCGTGGTCAACCACCGTCCCTCTTGCCACTATTGGCTTCACTGCTGTAATGGTACAGAGGGGCTTGCAAGCTTCAGGCCAGGCAATGACTCCTTGGAATCTGAATCCCAAGGTTTGTGGCATTAATATTATATTTGGGTGCAAATTGGTTGAGCTGTCTTCAAATCTTTCACCACAAGAGGGCAGTATATCCATGTCAACGATACAGTGAGATACTGTACAGTGATATGGCAGAAGAAACGTCTGGAGAATGCCCCTCCCATTATTTTCAGTTTTGCCCCATATCCCTCCAGAGCCTGACCCAGTTCAAAATGGACCCACTTCAGGTATTAAGAGGCTGCCCTTTTCCAAATTTATCAAGTCAAAGGACAGGCACTTTCTTTGTTCGTCCAAAGAAAGACGGGCATGGCTTATGTGAGACTCTGGGCAATGTGCATCTAAAGGTAAACATTTGTGCTTTCAGCTGGGCCCAGAAACAAATTGAGAACCAAAAATATTTCCACATTTGAGCTGCTGCATTTTGTACTTACTGACATCTCTGGACACTTCAAGTCAGCCCCTCGTATAATGTGTTAAAGGTAAAGGTATCCCCTGACAATTAAGTCCAGTCGTGTCCGACTCTAGGGCATGGTGCTCATCCCCATTTCAAAGCCGAAGAGCCAGCGTTGTCCAAAGACGCCTCCGTGGTCATGTGGCCGGCATGACTCTCCTTGCCGCAGCGCGTAGCATGCGGCTGGAACACGGAGCGCTGTTTACCTTCCCGCAAGCGGTACCTATTCATCTACTCGCATTGACATGCTTTGGAACTGCTAGGTTGGCAGGAGCTGGCCAAGCAACGAGCGCTCACCCCGTCGCAGGAATCGAACTGCCGACCTTCCAATCGACAGCTTATGGTTCAGCGGTTTAACCCACTGCGCCACCCGCTGGCCTGTATAATGTGTTACAGCTGTCTAATCAGGATGTAACCGAAGTACAGGTGTATGTTTAATTGCGGCAAGTACTGTTGGTGCTACAGAACTGTTGAATAGTAAGAAGCCAGGGGAGAGGGAGGAGAGAGCTGCTTGCAGGAGAGCGATTCCGTTATTCCCAAGGGGAAATATACACAAATTGCACTCATCGTCCGTAACCAACACAATGCCAGAGTTCTGCATCAAAAGGGACCCTCCAAGCTATTGCTAAAAAAAAAAAAAAACCAGAGGGGCAACCAAATAACAACAGTTCCAAGGAGATCCACATTGTAAGAGACTGAGGAGGGCACGGACTGCAATCCTACCTGGATTTGAATACAGCAGGCCTTCCAATTCCGTGACAAAGTGAGAGGTGGCCTTGTTTATTAGAAAGATACCAATTTGTAGGACTGTAGTGTGACTACCTTTCTGTCTGGTCTGGACAGAGACAGGAGGGCCGCAGCTCTCCAGGGTTTCAGACGGAAACCTGAAGATGCCAGGGAGTGGCCTCAGGACCGTCTGAATGGAAAGCATGTGGTCTCCGACTGAACCACAGCCCTGCCCCTGGCTAGGCGACCTCTGCTCCTTTGCAGCCCAACCAAGGCTATAAAAATGAACCCTAATGGAGCAGGAGATGGCTGCCAGTCCTCAGGTGTGTCAGTGAAGACTAAGGACTAAACCACGCAGGCTGCAAACTTGGTCCAGATTTTGTTTTTAAGAGCTTGCTTTAAAACTCTCTCTCTCTCTCTCTCTCTCTCTCTCTCTCTCTCTCTCTCTCTCTCTCTCTCTCTCTCTCTCTCTCTCTCTCTCTCTCTCTTACAAAAGGCTCCTGCGTTGGAGAGAAAATCTCCTGGGGATCCATTCTGAGGAGAAAAACTGTACAGGGGAAAAATGTAAAACAACTTCTTTACCCCATTGGTAGCTGAAGCTCCCCACAGCTTCTTTGGGGGTCGAATGGCAACCACAAGTTGCCAGGAGAGCAACCAGGAGGATTTTCACCCCACCCCACCCCCTCTGAATGAAGCTGCAAAATGGGGAGGGGCAGAAAAATTGGCTCTGAGAGTCTCTAACTGGGAGGGGGTCAGGGTCCCATCACAGGACCTTGGGCATCTCAGGCTTTTTTTTACTACTGTAAACCAATCTTGTGACCTTGGAATGCAGAGGACGGAGGGAATATTGAACTATATCTTTGAGTACTGGCAATGATTAGAGATGTACAGGAAAGAGGTAGCAATAAGATGTTTTAATTAGCACCTTGAATCTTAAGTTGGCATGTTGTTTTCCAAATTTTTGCCTAGGAGTGCCATCTACTGGAACATTCATGAAGTCATGCAATATCTTCACACAAAGAACGGCAGGTACAGTATTAAAAAATGAGATCTATGCACATTTATGAGTCTGTAAATGCTACCCCCCCCATGGGATTATACACTTGCGAGTTTATTATTTAGGATTTCTACCTACAAGCCTTTTGCTTCTGCATGTGAAAGGTCCCAACATCACCGCAACATCTCCTGGTGAATGGATTTCAGGTAGCAGGGTTGAGAAACTATGGAGAGCCTATGGAGGACTATGAAGAGCCACTGCTGGGCAAAACAGGCAATCCTGGGCTAGATGGCTCAGTGGCCTGACTCAAACTAGACATGCAGGTGTTCCTCCCCCTCCCCCCCCAGCGTTTATTCGGGGGTGGGGTAAGCAGGACTACCATTGCTAGGCATGTCCCCAGAGGTCAGTGTTAGAACCAGAAGGGGCCCCATGCAGGTGCAGCTGAGCTGAATGCAGATAGGGCTCCTCTATGAAACTGAGATCCCTGATTGGCCATGCTATACCTAACGTCAAATGCATGGCCATCAGGGAATGTAACCAAAGGACGCAATGGAGGAGATGCTGTAGGAAGATGCAAACTTCTTGAGCATTTAGACTTGAGAACTAAGATATGTGTCAGTTGAACCCACTGGAAACTAGTGGGCCAAATTGGGACTCAGAGGTCCTCTTTGGCCAACCAAGAAGCAACACTGGCACCTGTGACAACGAAATACATTAGTGGGTGATTGTGACCCACAGCGTGAAGGGAAGCCGTGTGGACCAGTGGCTGGACGGGGCTTCCATATTCTTTGCCACCCTCTTTCTCTTTCCCCTCTGTAAATACTCCCCTCAAATAAACCCCTTTATTGGCATCAACTCTGAGCCTCCGTGTCTCTATGTGCCTCAGTCTACTTTAGGATGGTGTAGTGGTTTGGGAGTCGAACTTAGACTTGGAAGATCCAGGTTCAAATCCCCACTCAGCCACGAAGCTTCCTGGGTGACCTTGGGCCAGTCACTATCTCTCAGCCCCACCTACCTCACAGGGTTGCTGTGAGGACAAAAAGGAGGGGAGGAAATATGTACACCACTCTGAGCTCCTTGGAGGAAGGGCGGTATAAAAATGTGAAAAATAAAATAAATAAATAAATTCCCCACACTCTATGAGGTAGAGCTCCTGCAGTGGGATGAGCAGGAGGGGGGGGAGAAGTGCCCACAGTGACTTAAGGAGTTGGGGGTGGGGTGGGGGGCTGAAGTGCTGACCCATCGCTCTGTTCTCCAGAAAAAAAATAGTTGCGGACCAGTGACTGAGGAATTGTGGCCAATAGGCCAATTTGACATCCAGTGAGGAGCAGAGCTGCAAATTAATATGTGTCGTGTCCTCTGGAGTCAGGTATACAGGCTCTTCAATGTCGCCCTGACATCCTAAATGGTAGTAATTCAATTTTTCAGATTGTCACCGCCATTAAGCATGTCAGCAGCACAGCCTGAAAGAACCGTAAAAGTGGGGTTAATGAGCAATCTTCCCTTCGAAGTACGGGAACATCCTTGCGAGGACAGGAACGTCTAATGGGCTCTGACTGATTGGAACATTTTTCTGATAGGATATAATAATTCACATTACAAGGAACGTGGAAGCCAACTGCCCAACTGATTATGCAGGATCACATGAGAGGCTGAGAAGGAAAGCGAAGCGGCATAATCACTGCTTGGACGCTATGCTGGGATGTGGAGCTACTTCACGCTGCAAAGACGCCTGCAAAACTCACCCAACCGGAGATAGGATGTGTTGTACATACTCAAGAAGGTCCCCAAACCACAGGCAAGTATCCTTCTTCTAACTCCGCGATTCTCAACCAGTGTGCCATGGCACACTGGTGTGCCGTGCAATGGTCCGCAGGTGTGCCTCAGGAGTTTGGGGGAGGGTAATTTATTAGTAGGGCCATTGGGGGATGAGAGCCCCCCCCCCACTGGCATGCGGTGTGCCTTGTCAATTGTCAAAAAACTAATGGTGTGCCTTGGCAATTTTAGCACCTTGCCAGTGTGCTGTGTGATGTAAAAAGTTGGAAATGGCTGTTCTAACTACTGGATGGCCCTTCCTCAATGCCCCATTCTCCTCTGTGCTCAGTCAGTCAGGGTTTGGAGAATGGAGTGACAACACAATCGGGGCAATGACAATGAATATGTACTTGCCCTGAAGAAAGACCGGTGGTCCATTGTAATTATTTATTTATAAAAGGACCCAGGGAGGTGTGCAGCAAGACAACACCAGGGAAATTAGAACACAATCGCTCTAGAAATCCTCACTATAATGAGAAGGCTTACCATATCCAAAGGGGGACAGAGTGCCTACACCTTTAAAGGCTTAACCTTTGTAGAGAAGAGGGAATTTGGGCAGGTGCAGCGTGTTGCACCCTTCCATGATGAGCTAGGTAAAGGTAAAGGTGACCCCTGACAATTAAGTCCAGTCGTGTCCGACTCTAGGGTGTGGTGCTCATCCCCATTTCAATGCCGAAGAGCCAGCGTTGTCCGAAGACGCCTCCGAGGTCATGTGGCCGGCATGACTCTCCTTGCCGCAGCGCGTACCATGCAGCTGGAACACGGAGCGCTGTTTACCTTCCCGCAAGCGGTACCTATTTATCTACTCGCATTAACGTGCTTTGGAACTGTTAGGTTGGCAGGAGCTGGCCAAGCAACGAGAGCTCACCCCGTCGCGGATTCGAACTGCTGACCTTTCGATCGACAGCTCATGGTTCAGCGGTTTAACCCACTACGCCACCCACTGGCCTTCCATGATGAGCTACACCTGCCCAAATTCTCTCTTCTCTACAATGGTTAAGCCTTTAAGGGTGTAGGCACTCTGTCCCCCTTTGGATATGGTAGGGCTATACACAAAATACCCAGCAAGAAACCAGCGCCGGCCAGAAGCAGGTGAGCTCTGCGCCGGCCGGCAGGGAGGTGGGGGTAGGGTGGCAGGGAAGCGAGGAGGAGGTGTTTCGGGGTGGTGAGAGGGCAGGGAGGAGGGCGGATCAGGCCCGGGAGGGGGGGCGGGCTTGATAGAGGAGGCCTCCGCCGAATCCTATCTCTTGTCCCGAGCTTGAAAGCCCAGTACCGGGCTGCTGGGGCTCAACAATTAACCCCTTCCCTCGAGGAGACCTCCAGATCTGTGCTGGATACAGCGGAGCCTGCTGCAATGCCACTGTATCCGAGCTCGGGGCTTTGGATAGGATTGGGCTCTATGTCACACTAGCTATTTATTATTTTTGCTTTACTCTAACTTTTACCATCGCCCTTTCCCCTTTTGTGTTTTCCCTCTCCTTAATAAACCGCTGTTATTTCTACAAGCTGCTTGCCCAGTATGTCTGTCCAGAGGAAAGGGCTATTTTCCCTCGTTCCTGAGGGTCTCTCGGTACCCAGGACAAGTGTGGGCACCTAGGAGTTGGGGTTCACCTGGTCTGCTGGCTCCCCAGATTGCTCTTTGAGTCACTGGCTTCTGTGCTGAGGGAAGCCCAAACTGGGAAGGGCATCCCAGTCTCTCCGCCCCCAGATTTTGGAGGTGTAAATTTCCCTTCCTGGTGACAGTGAAACAAGGTTGTTTGCATGAGGCTGCACTGGACAACAACACCAGTAATAGTGGTGAGAGAAGTAGTAGCAGCCTGCTGCATGGGGAAGCTGTCTTTTCTCACTCTCTCTTCTTCTTCCAGAGAAGTGCACTGTGGGAAAAGATTGCACTGTTCTCTTTCCCTGCCTTGTTGCATTGATGCATTGCAGAGCAGTGTTGTAAGCAAAAATGCAGTGGCTCTTGGGATTTGTAGTCTTCTCAAGGACTCCTGCAGTGCAGGAGCAGAAAACAGCTGGGAGGTTCTGATCCTGACAACTGTCCCTGAAGCTGCTATTTGCTCCCAAATTGGACATTTTTTTTAGGAAATAAAAGGCATGCCTCTTAAAAATGCATAAAAGTGCACATTTGAACCCGTGTGCACACGATGCCGTCCGAAATGGCCACCTCGAACCACTGTCCTCTGGTTGCACATTACATGTTGCAGGAGAAGGCTGATACTAGAGGCCGTACAATCTCACAGAGATGTATGTCTGCCATAGTGGCGTTGCTGACAGGGGGCCATGGGCATGGTGATGACATGTTTTGCGTCATTGTCCAGCCCTCGCGTCGCTAGGTTGCTCCTAGAAAGGCTCCATTTGGAGCCCTACAGGGGCAAGGGTGAGTGGGAAGGCAAATCTCCCACTTTGAAATCAACCTGAACGGGAGGCTGCGGCAGCATCAAGGAGACTGGGGGCAGCACCCCAGGCCATGTACCCCCCCCCCCCCCAGCATAGCTATACTACTGGTCTGCCATTTTTTTCCCAAATGTCTGCCTACTTCCTGATAAAATACCTGTTACAATTAGGTTATGAATTTTATTTTATATAATGTTTTGAATATTTAAAATTATGTTTTGTGATGTTGTATGCTGTTTTGAGACATGGAAAAGCGACATTAAAAAACCACAATTATTTAAAATGTATAACTAATTTCTGATCTTCTCCTGGAGGAACCTGTGATGAGTTTCTGAAGCACCCCAGGACTCTCCAGAACCCGGTCTGAAAATTAGTGTTCTACATTTATCATTACGCTTTCAGCTTCACAAAACAAGGAGTAAAAAATTTCCACAGGAGAGCATCTGGCTTCATTAAAACGCATGTGTCCTGCGCATTTGATGCTGCAAAGGCTTCTGTATCTGTATGCTGTGCCTACTGCTTTTCTGGTTTCACACCATGTTGTGCGTGAAATAAAAGATACTATTTAAAAGACAAAACAAATCGTAGGGCATTGTGTGTCTGTGTGCGAACTGCTTGCATTGAATTAAAGGAACAAAAAGCCAAAAAGCCTAAGAGACAGTTTTAACATCACAGATGGTTCTCTACAGGAGAGTTCAGTACAAATATTTTTGTGTTAGGAATTCATTAAAAAATAAGCCTTTAAGATTTTGCAGCGATAGTTTGGTAGCACACTGTGCAATAGAGCCTGCAATTCTGGTGGGGTTTTTTTTTTTTTTTGCATGACCAGTTTAAAAAAAAAAAAATTAGCCCTTAATTCATTATGTATATGCAAATATTCCAAAATCTGAAATTCAAAACACTTTGCAAAGCATTTTGGATAAGGGATATACTCAACCTGTATCAATCTTTTCCAGATGTCTGCTAACTCAAGGCGAAAACAGACATGACATAGGTCAGGAGATGTATGCGTAGCTCTCCTGATTTTTTGTTCTTTAACTACAGTTGCAAGTGGCTCCATTTTGATCAGTGCAGAGGTGCTGGGCATATTTCCCTCCTATGCTGTTTTCCCGATCAAAATAACTCCTTCCTCAACTGCTACTACAGCCACTAGGAGAAAATGCAGGCATGATACAGGTGCTCTTTCTTGCTTGCTTTCCTTTTTAGAGCAAGGTTAAATTAATGGCAGCTGGGGTGGCGCAGTGGGTTAAACCGCTGAACCATGAGCTGTCGATCGAAAGGTCGGCAGTTCGAATCCGGGGTGAGCTCTTGTTGCTTGGCCAGCTCCTGCCAACCTAGCAGTTCGAAAGCATGTTAATGCGAGTAGATAAATAGGTACCGCTTGCGGGAAGGTAAACAGCGTTCCGTGTTCCAGCGGCATGCTGCGCGCTGCGGCAAGGAGAGTCATGCCGCCGTCCACATGACCACGGAGGCGTCTTCGGACAACGCTGGTGTGGTGAAGGCCTGTCTATATCTTTGGTTTAACTCCATTTTGATTTCTCAGTCTTTTGGATTCTCTGCCTGCTTGTTGCAGTGCTTTGGAGATTGGCAGGCGTCCAGCAACCATGAAGTTGCAGTTTTGGTTCTGTCCTGCCTGAGGAGTCTTATCTGTATGGGAACTGAGTTGGCTAGTCGTTCCCTCATTATTTCAACCACCTGTGTTAGACATCACGAGACTCTTTCAGTTGGGAGGGGGATGAGGAGTTTGAACATGTGTCATCTTTTGATTGGTCAATTGCCTTTGTCCATCCCCTGATCCCCAAAAGTGTATTTAAACTGTTCTTTGAGGATCCATTTTGGAGCATCTCATTTTCACTTACTTGCCTGTGTGCTATGGCGTTTGTGGAGTTGGCTTCCTGGGCTGAACTGCCCTGATGCCTCCCAGCCAAGCCTGGCTGGGTGGGCCCCTGCACAGCAACCCTGCCTGGGATGGCTGAAAACCTTATTCCATCTTTGGTGAGTTTTTTAGGGAAATGGTAAGCTTAGGAGTTATCTCTTTTTTGTGTTCTGTTCTTCTGTATGTTGTATGCCTTATGTATTTAGCAGTTTACTGCCTTATTTATTCCTCTGTCTCTTCTATGCCTTTTGCATAGCTTAAATTAAATAAACAACTCTATTTTATACATTGTGTGTTCCTTGAACCAACCCAAGCTAAATCCAAAGTCTACGCTGGCCACACGCTACCCTGTTCTCTCTCACGTTGGGTCATTTGGACTGCTCTTGGTCAGGGAGTCACTTGACCAACGGTCCTGTACTCTGCAGCCCCCCTGGAAGCTGGGGTTTGGGGGGAGCTAGGAGGCCCCCAGCTGGTGGCAGTCTACCGTTGTCCCCCTTGTTTTGGGGGTGCCCCCCTCCTTGTCCAGGTTGGGGGGGAAAAGGAGCAAGGGGGGAGTGGTGCACGCCGGTTTGCTGGCCTTGTTCTGTGCTGGACTCAGGGTGGCCATAAACCCCCCTTCTCTACAGCTGGCTCTTCGGCTTTGAAATGGGGATGAGCACCGCACCCTAGAGTGGACTTAAAATGTCAAGGGATACCTTTTTCTTTACCTTTAATGGCAGCTTAGGGGGCAGAAAAGTTTAGATCTGGAAAACAGGTTTGCAAAAAGGGTGAAATAACAACTCCCTAGTTCAGTGATGGTGAACCATTTGGGCTTGCTGTGTCAAAAATTTTGAAAATGCCTAACTTGACTCTGCTGGTGTGTCGTCCCCCCCCCCCCGGAACTTTTAATAGTACTTTGACTATTGCTACTTTTACTAGTAATTTTGAATTGAACTGAACTGAAAACAACTATAGAACACATTACATTTTATTTAACATCAATAAGTGACTTTTGTGTTGCTGAGTTTTACTAGAGAATAATTTGAAAGAGGTCTTGCCAAAATCCCTGCCCTAAATGTTCAAGACAAGGCTGTAAAACTTTTGAGAAAAGGTAAGGTGTGTCGGGGTCCTGGGGGAAACGCCAATGTGTCACCCAAAATGACCTCGTGTGTCACCTGTGACACGCGTGTCATAGGTTCGCCATCACGGCCCTAGTTAGTACCTCATCACTCACAGCAGCTTTAAATTAAAAAATAAAACAAAGTCAGAGGATCTAAAAATGGGTCTCCCATTACACATCCATAAGCCAAGGTTACCTCTTATTCTTTTTTTTAAAAAAGCAGTAGCACCTTTCACCCAAAATGAACTGCTTGTCCTCAGATAACCCTTGAGTTTCTGCATGAGCCACAGATCTTGAGTAGGCATAAATAAGCCTGGAGTCAGACCCCATGCATAATTATTCAGAAGTAAGCAGCAAACTTGAACCATGAACTGACAATCGAAAGGTCGGCAGTTTGAATCCACGACGGGGTGAGCTCTCGTTGCTTGGCCAGCTCCTGCAAACCTAGCAGTTCCAAAGCATGTTAATGCAAGTAGATAAATAGGTACCACTTGCGGGAAGGTAAACAGCGCTCCGTGTTCCAGTTGCATGCTACGCGCTGCAGCAAGGAGAGTCATGCCGGCCACATGACCACGGAGGCGTCTTTGGACAACGCTGGCTCTTCGGCTTTGAAATGGGGATGAGCACCACACTCTAGAGTCGGACACGACTGGACTTAATTGTCAGGGGTCACCTTTACCTTTAAGCAGCCAACTTACTCAATATCAATGGGGCTCAATATCAATCAATTTTGAAACATATTACATGCACAAAATTGCAACCATACAGTACTTTTATTAGGAATTAATTCACCAGACAAAAAGACCCAGAATCTTAAGCAAGCTGTTAAGTTCTCCAGAACTTTTCATCCGTTGCATGTTAAGTAAAGCAAAAGGTGGGCCTGGTGAAATTATTCCCAAATCCCAAAGATCTGCATTTTATAAAAGTCTTAGGATGGAGTCTGGATGCAGGATGATGTCGATCAGTCTCACTAGGTGCTAAGCATGGTTTCGGGTTCTGGGATAAAGATGATTCAATGACTGTCCTTCCATTTTTAGCGAAATATAAAATCTAGCTAGATTCTAGCCGTCCGCAGTGCTTATCAAGGCACACGGAAAGCAGAAGTAAAAGAGAAAACTTAGTAGCCTTTTATACTTTGCAAAGCTGGAGATCAGTTTAGGCAAAAAGTCAAGAGAAGCCCAACTGATAGTAATATTAAGTAACATAGTGGTTGGAGAACATTGTAGCCTCAATAAAGTACCTTCAGGCGGAGAAATCCAATTATATGCATGCTTCTACGGAAGAAAGTCCCACTGATCACTGATTTAAGCTGGACATTCTTCCGAATAAACCTGCATAGCATCACAACTTTTACAAACCGATTCTATGCGCTTAGTTTGACGCACCTCAAATAACTGAAATCAAGGGGTTTCTCTGCCTACGATCGGGCTGCAAAGTGCACTTACAGACAGTGACTGCAATCTCTACACACGTACTTGGGAGAAAGCCCACTGAACTCAAAGGGGCTTACTTCCGAGTATGCTGGGTGTTTCTTGCTCCATCGGAGCAGGAAAATCTGCAGACTTTCAAAAGTTCAGCAATTACTTCATCAAAGTAATTGATGTGTCACCGTGTCACTGGCACCTTAATCCAGCCAGTGCATCACTGCCAGCCAGTACAACATCGCCTGGTTTTTGCCTCCTGCAACACTTTTTCCTCTCTGCATTGCGCAATTTTGCACCGACCAGAGTGACTGATAACATTCTCTGGGGTAGAACATTTCCAGTTTTTTTCATTGAATCACTCAATTTTTTTTTTTAAAATCTCTGCCGGGGAGGAAATGGGAGCTTTCCAGTTTTGTCTATGTTAAAATGCAGGATTTGTGCACTGATTGAAATGCACTCCTCACTTCCGTCTAGTCTAGGGGGGAAAAGGCGCAGCGCAAAGAACGCTTTGGAGATGTTGTTCAGTCGTTAAGTCGTGTCCGACCCTTCGTGATCCCATGAACCACATCCCGCCAGGCCTTCCTGTCCTCCACTATCTTCCTGAGTTCGCTCATTTTCATGTTTGTTGCATCTGTGATGCTGTCTAACCATCTCATCCTTTGCCTTCCCCTTCTCCTTTTGCCTTCAATCTTTCCCAGCATCAGAGTCTTCTCCAGAGAGTCCTCTCTTCGCATTAGGTGGCCAAAATATTTGAGCTTCAGCCTCAGTACCTGTCCTTCCAGGGAACAGTCAGGGTTGATTTCATTTAGGATTGACTGATTTGATCTCCTAGCAGTCCAAGGGACTCTCAGGAGTCTTTTCCAGCACCACAGTTCAAAAGCACCTATTCTTCGGCGCTCAGCCTTCCTTATGGTCCAAGTCTCGCAACCATACATTGCTACTGGGAACACCATCGCCCTGACTATACGAACTTTTGTTAGCATGGTGATATCTCTGCTTTTTATTATGCTATCTAAATTTGCCATAGCTTTCCTTCCAAGGAGTAAGCGTCTTTTAATTTCATGGCTGCTGTCTCCGTCTGCAGTGATCTTGGAACCCCAAAAAGTAAAATCTGTTACTGCTTCCATTTCTGCCCCTTCTATTTGCCAGGAATTGATGAGACCAGATGCCATGATCTTAGTTTTATTAATGTTGAGTTTCATTGAGTTAAGCAAGCCCCTTCGCCACGATAAGGCAATGATCCATGAAGGGGAAAGAACGCTTGGCTTTTGTTAAACTCGGATCCAGACGTGTGTTAGTCACTCTAGCTATTCAGTCTCTGTTCTGCATAACTCCGACCCCCTAAGTCCCGCCCAACCTTTCATTTCTCGCCTCCGTAGCTTCATTGTTTCCTACTACGCATGTGCCTGGCTCCTTTTGCCCTCACCCCTACCCTGTCCTCGCTCGGACACGTTGCGCCTGCGCGTTGAAGTCTCCCGGCCGAAGTTTCGCGAAGGTTCCCGAATGTTCCGCTCGGCTTTTCCCGGACTAGGAGGGTCGAGCCTTTCTGTCGCGCTTCCTTCCTGTCAAGAAGCCGCTCCATCGCCGGTTCCCCTCCGGCTGCTTCCCTGCGTTTCTATGGCTCTGCTGTGCTACAACCGGGGCTGCCTGCAGCGCTTCGACCCCGAGACCAACACGGAAGGTGAGGCAGAACAGGAGGACGAGCTGACGGGAAAGGGACGGGGATGCGAGGTGTCACATGGTCTGAGCTGGCGAAAGACCCTTCGTGGGGGGGGGGTTGCTGTTCCCACGAAAGCCCGTTCACAGCGCGCCACTAACATTAAGTTATCAAAACTGCATGGGGGGGGGGGGGATACAGTAACATGGTGCTTGCTCAATCCAGCAGGCAATCAATTAAAATTTAAGAAAACAAAAGTGTAATTAGCTGCCCCTCCTAGCTCTTTTTACACCCATTTTCAACCTTATCCAAAGGGGAACATTTCGACCTCGCATCCTCCCGCACCCTTCTCTCATTGACTCCTCCTTGGGAACGAATGAGTCGCTGCAAGGTTAAGTGTTACACGTGATCCGAAGGGAAACTTGGAAGTGACTATCTGAGCTGTGTTCTGGTGGCACAATATGACCTAGAAATAGAATAGATGCTGCAGTGCCTTGCCATCAAATCCACCTCTCCCCCTCCCCATAAAGTCCTTTTTCACTCCTAGAATCTACCTTTATGTCTTATTTGAAGAAAATCTGATAGATGCTTGAGACTGAACTGTATAGATCTGAATGCAGTAAAAATACATGGATCATCAGCCATTACTTGGCCTGCCGATGTCCCGCTTTTGAATTGCTACGAATCACGAAGTTACAATATTCTGTACCGTTCCATCCATCTCCTTCGTATTGAAGGGAATGTCTTGTGCTTTTTGTCTGCAACATGGGTCCAGATATCTCTGAGGACTTTCTGCTTTAGTAAATAACGAGAAAAAGAAAACCCCGCATCTGTTCTGTCCGCTTATAGTGCAGATAACATTTCAGGTTTGTTTGGGGACATCATGTTATGTTGTGGCATGCTAATTGTGGTCTTGAGTTACAGATGACATGGATGTTACCTTAGGAGGAGCACAAACAATGTGAAGCACTGGCTGTAGGGTTTGTTTTTTTTTGGGGGGGGGGGAGTTTTGTTTAAGGCATATTTTACTATAACAGAAGTACCAGTATGATTTACCATGTTTGTAAACCTTCAATACTATGACCCTGAGGTTTGATCTCTTTGTCATCTTAACTACTATATTAATAGTATTATAACACTACTGCATCATAGTTACAGAAACTCTAAATTTATACTTGGGAGGAGGGAGGGCAGGAAAGGCAATGTAAAAAACAAATAAGAGAGCATTGGAGAAGGAAAGGAAACCAGGGATGAATGTGAAGCAGATATGTAGCATGGATATTGTCATTACCAGACATAGTGATAAAGAGGTAGAGTTTTATAGGTTAAAAGGTCATGTAAATTTTTTTTTAAATATCAAACAAAATTATGAGGAATTCCAATGTTTTAAAATACACAAAATCACCAAAAAAACCACACATCTCATAAAATATTAATCCGACGTTTCATCCAAGCAAATATGGTTGCACATCTGTGTGTGTGTGTGTGTGTGTGTGTGTGTGTGTGTTTTACTTGGGGATGAGAGCTTAAGACTTCAGCAATTTTGTTTATTTAAAATATTTATTTCTTGGGCACCCAAGGCATCAAGGGAAGATTGGCAAGA
Source organism: Plestiodon gilberti rubricaudatus (assembly GCA_026170595.1). Taxonomy (NCBI): domain Eukaryota; kingdom Metazoa; phylum Chordata; class Lepidosauria; order Squamata; family Scincidae; genus Plestiodon; species Plestiodon gilberti. Next base: position 220,788,675 of record JANXHW010000003.1, read on the forward strand.
TTGTTTCAAAGGAAGACCTTCTGGGTGAGATGAGTGATGACAAAATAAACAGCAGTATTGAGTTATTCTGTGAACAATGATTTGGCTTTGATGCCACCTAGTTCCCTGGGTCTGTTCCCTAAGCTACTGCTACTCAAAATGTGGCCTGCAGACCGGTGTTGGTCTGCGAGTTCTTGGCTGCTGGTCCCTGGTGAATTTCCAGGAGACATAATAATATGGCACAGATATGGTATTTGTCCTTGGCACATTAGAAAACAAAATTGCTGGTCTGCCACATGAGATAGTTTGAGAACCATTGTCCTAGGCCAGTGTATCGACCTGCGGCTCCCTTGGCCTTTGGCGACCTTTGGTTGCGGCTCCCCATTACGTGATGTTGACGCCTTCCAATTGGCATTGCACTGTTTTCCGAGAGGATTCCGTGTCGCTCCGCTTGACTCCCCTGGCTGGTTTCCGCCCTGGGAGCCACACCTCCCAGTTTGGGAACCACTGCCCTAGGCATTCTGAGCTCAAACCTTGTATTAGTGTGGGATATCTTCACCTCTCTGAAGTAGGCTGTCGCCCAGTTTAGGAGATCGTAGTTGATGAATTGTGTGAGTTGTAGCCTATTACTTTGCATAGGAATGAAATATAGTTCTGAAGAACAAACACATCCTTGCCTTGTTTTCAGATGATAGACATGTTGCAGCAGGCACTTTCTTAGAAGCTGTATTTCATCCAACAGAAGCAGGAGAAAATATCTTCTCTTATTTCGTGCTACCTATCATTGTTATATTAAAGAGAGATATTTTGAAAAATAGTTCCTGATTCATTGGGAGTTCCTTCTTAGTAGATCAGAAAAAGATTAATTGACAAAACATTGCAGTCTTACTACCTGTATATAAGTTTTTGTCAACCTTTGAGACTCCTTCTGAGTCATTCTTATAATTACATGCATAGCACCTGTGATTTGTTGGTGCTTTTTTCTGGGTAGGTGTGTCCATAATAATTCAGATGTTCCAGTGCAGGCATTGGAACACCAGACAGCCATAATTTTCACTTCCAAAGCTCGGCCTTCAGGACTCATACTGTCAGTATTGTATTTAGTACTATTTTCAAAACCTTGATTGAGTGGTCATGCTCTGAAACAACAATTGAACTGAACAAAGTGTTTAATTAAAGGGTAAGAAGTCGAGACCTGCTGAACTCGGAAGCAGCTATGCTTATGTAGTGACACCACTGACATCAACATTCACTGAGTGTATTCTCATCTAGAGCAAATATCTAATAGAAAAGGCACTTAATGAACTCTTAGTTCTACAGTGCAATTTTGTGCATGTGAGTTCAGTGGGACTTACTCCCAGGCAGGGGCGTCGCTGGAGCGTGGCGGGGTGGGCAGGGCACCCCGCGCGCAACGCGCGACACCCTTCGGACGCTCCGAGCCCGGCCCCGTCGGCGCTCCAGGGCCTTCTGAAAGAAGGTCCAGGCAGCACGTCCATCCGGGTATTTCCCGGATTTTCGCGCATGCGCAGACCCGTTTTGAGGAAATACCCGGATGGACGCGCTGCCTGGGCCTTCTTTCAGAAGGCCCTGGAGCGCCGACAGGGTCGGACGCTCCGAGGCTGGCTCCCGGGCCGGCCTCGGAGCGTCCGGAGGGCGACGTGGGGGGGGAGCTGGGTCGCCCCCCCGCGCCGCGATATCGTAGCGTCACTAGGGTGACGCGCGCTCCCTGCCCCAGGGTGACGCGCGTCCTAGTGACGCTACTGCTCCCAAGTAAGTGTGTGTAGGGTTGCTGCCTTCTACAATCTTCCAAGTATTGGAATGATGTTGCCAAAATGGCTTGATAATAGTAGCTTTGCTTGTTCTAGACCAGTGTTTCCCAAAGTGTGCTCCTGGGGGGGCTCCCTGTGACCCCTTCATGGGCTCTACAAGCACACCATAAGTGGCCGCCATCTGCCCCCTGCCCCATTTGCACTCATCCGTCCCTTCCGCCTCCTCTGTTCGTGGCTCTCATTCCCTCCTTTTCTGGCTCTTCGCCAGTATTCAGTGTTGGGCACAGCCCTGCTTCACTTCATGCATGTGACAGTGCTCTGGGGGCTCCCCAAGACCACACATGCACCAGTGGGGCTCTCTGATTCTCCTTTTTAAGGATTTTTCAGGGCTGTTTACTCTCCGTCTCAAACAAAAAGAACTCTTGATCTTGGCCAATTAATTAATTGATCTAGGCAGTGGTTCCCAACCGTCAGCGGCCCACGTACCACCTGCAAGGGCCTCCGGCTGGCCACGTACCACCGGAAGAAAGCGCCGATTACGTCATCCGATCGCGGGGAGGAGAAGCCGAATACACAACGCCATGCAGCTGAGATGGCGGCCGCCAGCTTGGCAGCCCGCATACCACCAGCCTGTGGTCCATGTACCACAGGTTGGGAACCTCTGATCTAGTGTGAAGGTTGCCCTATCAGTCTAAGACTTCCACAGAAAGGATTCCTTCCCAATCTTCAATTCTGGATTAGCCCCTAAGGTTGGTTTGCCATGCAAATAAGGATCAAATTTATATTCCTGTGCCATCATATTCTGCACATACCTAACTATGGATAACGTTAATGGGATATCCTTGGTTTGAGCATGTCTAGATCCCTTAATTTCAGTAGAGGGGCCTCTGCAGAATTCTCTAGGATAGTCCAGGATAGAGTAATTTGCTCTAATTACTGGAGGTAATTAGATAAGCTTGATTATATAAACTAAACTAAAATCAGGAAGTCCAAACCCTCCTTCATTAAACGATATTTGCATCCTCTTCAAAGAAATCCTGGGCAGTGCAGATCCCCATAAAAATTTCTGAAGCAAAGCATAAAGTTATACAAATTAATATATTTGTAATATACATAAAATGATTGCATGTAAGACATGTCTAATATTCATTTTAAGTGTATTGGCCTTACCCCAGACGAACAGGTTTAAGGAGGCCCATCTATTCAAATAAAAAAGTCCTATCAATTTATCAACATTTAATCCAATCATTTGAGTAATATCTCTAGGAATTACAATTCCTAGATATTTACTAACATTGGCCACCATTGCAATTGCCAAACCTTGAATACATTCTGTGAAATACTGTCCCCTAGTGGCATCACTTCAGCGTTAGACCAATTAATCAGATAAATCTCCGAATACATTCATCACTTTCATTAATTGTGGAATAGATACTTGGGGTTCAGAAATTTGTTAGAAGTCTGTTGAAAGCCATATATATTCTTGTTTTGTTTAATTGCGCACACTAACAGCACAAACCAAAAATAAGAGGCGAGAGTGGAAATCCTTGTCTAGTTCCTCTCTCAGAAAATGTCAGTACTTTGCCAGATTAATTCTGCAGTAGCAGCCTAAATCTTGGATAGGAAGGTCCCTATTGGATGTTGTGCTTGAGTGGAGGCTTATTATTTATAAAAGGTCTTGGGGTCATTCCATGTCAAATCAACCAATAAAAAATACATTTTGGAACTTGACGTCACGGATTTTGCTCATTTTCGGTACATTTGTACCTTAACATGAGATGTTTAAAAATTATTTTTTTCAGATTTTTTTGTCTATCCATTTTTGAGATATTGAATGTTCAAAATTGCCAAAAAAGGCCAAAGTTCACTTGTCACCATACCTTCAAACGCCAGCTACAGGATAACGATGAAGGCTACAGACATGGGACAGGTGTCGTTTTGAAGCTTATGAATAGGGCTTTCATTTGATATACAACATGACAAAATTGTAAATTTTCAAGAAATTCAAAAATATTCAAATAATATTAATTTTGAAATTTTGGAAAATCAAACTTTTTTAAAATTTTCAAAAAATCACACTTAAAGGTATATGTCTTGTAGTCAATCAGTCAACATTTCAAGATGGTATCTCAATGGTATCATACAAAAATTAAATTTTCTTGTTGGCAGTGACCAGGAATTAAACCCCTCAAGTCCATTTTTCTACAGTTTACACTGATAAAATTATGTGGTAAACTGAAATGAATCCAAAAATTTATAACAGGACTTATAGATATAGATTTATAGAGAATGAATTCGCTTTCTATTCTTTTACAGGATCAGCTTTTTGGTAAAACTATCAAAATCATGAGCTTTTTACTTCTGTTCGTAGTTTTAAATTTTTCCTTTAGTTGCTGAATAATTTCTGAATCAGCACAGTGACATTTTTCCTCATCTAAATCATCTTCAGAAGTAAAAATAATAATAATAATTTGTAGGTCCTTTTAATCTTCCCCATCCTTTCTTTGCACTTTAGATACTTTCGTCTTGCACAACGGAGACTCACCAAGGGAGGTCAAAGAGGCATTGAAGTGGGTTTGGACAGTGTGTTTTTAGTGAAGCTTTCTAGGACATTTTTGTTGTGAAGCTGCTTTATTAGTCTTTATTAAGTTTAATTCATTAACTGTTTGATAATTACATGATTTGAAATATGGAGGAGAATAAGTGGTCAAAAAACTGTTGCAGCCCTTTTAAGAAAGGGGGGGCACTGGGTTAGGAAAGACTTGAGGAATGTAACTGATTGGATAGTTTCACTAAATAGTGAAATCAAACCACACATGAATAGAAGCCTTGTCAGATGGAAAACAATATACTTGAAAAGGAAATTCCTCCTGAGAATTATGAGATTCCTGGTCTTAGTCATATAAAGGAGTCTAAGTATTTGGAGCCTGATAGCTCCAAATTAAGCCACTTAACTTAATTTAAGATTAAGCCACGTAATTTAAGATTAAGCCACTTAAATGCCTCTTTGACCTCCCTTGGTGAGTCAAGAAGAAAGTATCTAAAGTGCAAAGAAAAGATGGAGAAGATTAAAAGGACCTACAAATAATAATTATTTTTTTACTTCTGAAGATGATTTAGATGAGGAAAAATGTCACTGTGCTGATTCAGAAATTATTCAGCAACTAAAGGAAAAATTTAAAACTATGAACAGAAGTAAAAAGCTCATGATTTTGATAGTTTTACCAAAAATCTGATCCTGTAAAAGAATAGAAAGCGAATTTATTCTCTATAAATCTATCTCTATAAGTCCTGTTATAAATTTTTTGATTCATTTCAGTTTACCACACAATTTTATCAATGTAAACTGTAGAAAAATGGACTTGAGGGGTTTAATTCCTGGTCACTGCCAACAAGAAAATTTAATTTTTGTATGATACCATTGAGATACCATCTTGAAATTTTGACTGATTGACTACAAGACATATACCTTTAAGTGTGATTTTTTTGAAAAATTTTAAAAAGTTCGATTTTGCAAAATTTCAAAATTAATATTATTTGAATATTTTTGAATTTCTTGAAAATTTACAATTTTGTCATGTTGTATATCAAATGAAAGCCCTATTCATAAGCTTTAAAATGACACCTGTCCCATGTCTGTAGCGTTCATCGTTATCCTGTAACTGGCGTTTGAAGGTATGGTGACAAGTGAATTTTGGCCTTTTCTGGCAATTTTGAACATTCAATATCTCAAAAACGGATGGACAAAAAAATCTGAAAAAAATAATTTTTAAACATCTCATGGTAAGGTACAAATGTACCGAAAATGAACAAAATCCATGACGTCAAGGATTTTTCATTGGTTGATTTCACGTGGAATGACCCCTTGCTGTTCAAGCTGAGCTAGTAAAATCTCCCGTGTGAAGGTGAGATGCAGTCTCTTACTCCTGTAGAGAAATGAGTACCTGCTGTGCCTCACCTGAGCAGAGAATGGAATCTGAAGAAGACAGATTTTTTTGGGGGGGGGATAACCAGAAATAGGCAGACGTGTGCATGTCTTGTCTAGATTTTTTTGTGCAAGGTTTTTGATGTTAGATAGTGGAACCATGTACTGTGTCTGCATTGCCAGTTTCAAAAACTCTCCTCTCTTTGGAGCCAGTTTCGTCTCTTATCCTAGAAGAACCAAATAGCTTCTTGAGTTTGTTTATGCCCTCAAGGGTCAGTTTCCGAGGTTGAGATGCTTGAAGCATGTTGAACGGTTTGGGCATGCATGCTTGGATTTTTCCTCCCCCCCCCCCCCCAGAATAGCAAACACTTGTACCATATTGGTATTGAAATTTATCTTCGTTTCAAATAGAATGTGCCAGGTAGCATGAGAAGGAATCCCAAAGTCGCGTAAAAAACCTTAGTGCCGCATTGCCACGGATGCAGGGGCTTTGACACCACCCGCCGCGTGTTCCCCCCCCCAGGCCCCCCCCTAGCGATGCCTCTGCCTTGGAGACTCTCCTCCCCCCCCCCATTGTTGGGATAACTTGAAGGCGTTTGACACGGTCCCTCATGAAAGGCTCCTGCGAAAACTCCACAGTCAGGGAATAAGAGGGCAGGTCCTCTTGTGGATTAGGAACTGGTTGAAGACCAGGAAACAGCGAGTGGGAGTCAATGGGCAGTTTTCACAATGGCGAGAGGTGAAAAGCGGTGTGCCCCAAGGATCGGTCTTGGGACCGGTGCTTTTCAACTTATTCATAAATGACCTGGAGTTGGGGATAGGCAGTGAGGTGGCCAAGTTTGCGGATGACACTAAACTTTTCCGGGTGGTAAAGACCAGCAGGGATTGTGAAGAGCTCCAGAAGGATCTCTCCAAACTGGGAGAATGGGCAGCAAAATGGCAGATGCGCTTCAATGTAAGTAAGTGCAAAGTGATGCACATTGGGGCAAGAAACCAAAATTTCACATATACGCTAATGGGTTCTGAGTTGTCTGTGACGGATGAAGAGAGAGATCTTGGGGTGCTGGTGGACAGGTCGATGAAAGTGTCGACCCAGTGTGCGGCGGCTGTGAAGAAGGCCAATTCCATGCTCGGGATCATTAAAAAGGGGATTGAGAATAAAACGGCCAATATCATTATGCCTTTGTACAAATCGATGGTAATGCCACATCTGGAGTATTGTGTCCAGTTCTGGTCACCATACCTCAAAAAGGATATAGTTGAATTGGAAAAGGTGCAGAAAAGAGCGACCAGAATGATTTGTGGGCTGGAGCACCTCCCTTACGAGGAAAGGCTACAGCGTCTGAGGCTTTTCAGCCTAGAAAAAAGGCGCCTGAGGGGGGACATGATTGAGACTTATAAAATTATGCATGGGATGGAGAGAGTGGATAGAGGGAAATTCTTCTCCCTCTCGCACAACACCAGAACCAGGGGACACGCACTAAAATTGAGTGGAGGGAGAGTTAGAACAGACAAAAGAAAATATTTCTTTACCCAGCGTGTGATTCATCTGTGGAACTCCTTGCCACAGGATGTGGTGATGGCACCTGGCCTAGATGCCTTTAAAAGGGGTTTGGACAAATTCATGGAGGAAAAGACCATCACAGGTTACAAGCCATAAGCAACCTCCTGGTTTTAGAGGTTTTAGAAGTGGGTTTTCTCTGTGCCAGGTGCAAGGGAGTGACAACGGTCTTGTGCTCCCTGAGGCATCTGGTGGGGCCACTGTGTGATACAGGAAGCTGGACTAGATGGGCTTTTGGCCTGATCCAGCAGGGCTCTTCTTATGTTCTTATGTTCTTAACTTGTGACACAGGTGGTTAGGTAGAGATTGCTGTTACCCATGATGGTAAGTGGACACGGTCCTGCCTCTGTTCAAAGGTGCTTTCAGAGGTTATTTGGTAAGACAGTTGGTAGGACTGAAGCAATTTTTATTTGGCTTGTCAATGTTTCTGTTGGTCAGTTAAGTACAGATAGTCCCTCGGCATCCGCAAGGGTTCGGCTTTAGGACCCCCCGCGGATGCCAAGATCCGCAGATGCTCAAGTCCCATTTTAAAAGGATAAAAATATTTTTTTTAAAAAAATAGTGTTCCTTACTTTTGAGTCATGGAGTACTGCAAACTGAACCGGCTGTAATGCTGCAGGGCAGTTTCTGGCATCCTGGTAGCCACTTCCGGGTCACACCGAGGCCTGTTACCCGCCCCGTTGACCCTGGCTCGCCCCAGAATGCATCATGGAAGTGTTTAGGAAACACTTCCGCGATGCATTCGACGGTGCGCCAGGGCCAATGGAGCAGGTCGCAGGCCTCAGCACGACCTGACTTGGATTCCAGGAGCGCCAGAGATTACTCTGCGCAATTCACAGATGATGAGATCCGCAGATCCAGAATATGCGGATAACAAGGGGCCACCGTATTGGGAGAAACATTCTAAACCTGAATTGCCCATGTCTGTCAGTCTTCATAGGCTACATATCTATGCTTTGAGTCAAAGCAGTCCTCTACCAAGCCCTCCGTTTTTGGGTTTACTGAGAAAGTGGCAGAAACAATAGACTAGCCTAGGCAAGGGTTTCTGGACAAGGAACACAGTGGCTTCAGTGCTTGACTATACCCCTTAAAAGTAAGGATGTTAACTGTTTTCAGCTAATCCTTGTATTTCTCTCTTTTAGAGTCATGCACCTATCACCCAGGAGTGCCAGTCTTTCATGATGCTCTTAAAGTAGGTGTACAAACATAATTATTTCAAAGTCTTTACAGATTTCAGCTGAACCGTGTCCTTCAAGTCTTCGTGTGACCTTTAATATGGTGTAGTGGTTTGGGAGTCGGACTTAGACCTGGAAGATCCAGGTTCAAATCCCCGCTCAGCCACGAAGCTTCCTGGGTGACCTTGGGCCAGTCACTATCTCTCAGCCCCACCTACCTCACAGGGTTGTTGTGAGGACAAAAAGGAGGCGAGGAAATATGTACACCACTCTGAGCTCCTTGGAGGAAGGTATACAAATGTGGGAAAATAAAAATAAAATAAATAAATTTGCTCAGGTGTGGTGGAGTGCTGTGGTCTTCGAGGCTTCTTTGTAGGTTTTCTGTAAGCATTGTTTAGCTTGTGTGAGAAGCAGGATGCAGGTCTAGGCGAATCTTTGTGATGTCGCAAGGGTGATCAGATGCACTCTTGTTCTTAATGCCCAATTAACTTCTGAATGCAGAAAATAATCCTGAGTGTTGGTTAGATTAATAAGCACACGTTCAGTCATTGCAAAAAGACTTACCATTCCTGCCATTAGTGATCAGTCTACTCTACAGCATTGTGATACACACAACCGATCGTAGTTATACCTGATGTTATAACTTATCTCTATCAAAAAGTTGTTTTTTAAAAAAATCTGTTTTCAAGCTCTGGGTACCAAAATTTGAATGTTTAGTAAAATTCTTGCCTTGTAAAGTTGTTGCTATTGGATACATCTAAAAAATAGATATTAGATGTTCAACGTAAGTAAGCCCTGCTGCCAAAGGCCCACCTAGTCTGGAATTCCGTTTCTCCTCAGCTGCCTTTGGGAATGGCTGAGGATAACTCTTCTAAATAAAGACCCCAAACACTTCTAATATTAAATATTGAAATAAACGTGAGCTTTCCAGACCAGAGAAAACCCACATAGACATGGGGAGAACCTTCAAGCTCCACACAGTGGCCCAAGGGCGGGAATCAATTTTTTTTTCTCAACAACTTTAAAATGAGACTTATAACGAAATGACTTAAGTGAGGACTTGCTGTACTTTGCTATCCTCTCCCACTAGGGCAAATGTTTGCTTATTTTTAGGTGTATATGTAGACATTAAGAACATAAACATTACCTTTAATCAACTACAGTTGCCAAAAGTGTAGGTGATGACAAAGGTCAGTATGATAGAACTAGAGCATAGAGAGGCAACAAAATAATAATTTGGGGAAGGTGAAATTTTTAGCCTTGTTTATGGTTCATAGTTCTCATTTGCTGCCTAGTAGTAGTTGCTGTGAACTGTGGTGCTGGAGAAGACTCCTGAGAGTCCCTTGGACTGCTAGGAGATCAAATCAGTCAATCCTAAAGGAAATCAACCCTGACTGTTCCCTGGAAGAACAGATACTAAGGCTGAAACTCAAATATTTTGGCCACCTAATGCGAAGAGAGGACTCTCTGGAGAAGACTCTGATGCTGGGAAAAATTGAAGGCAAAAGGAGAAGGGGAAGGCAAAGGATGAGATGGTTAGACAGCATCACCGATGCAACGAACATGAAAATGAGCGAACTCAGGAAGATAGTGGAGGACAGGAAGGCCTGGCGGGATATGGTTCATGGGATCACGAAGGGTCGGACACGACTTAACAACTGAACAACAACAGTAGTTGCTAGATTGAAACCATTTACATGTCTTGTATTTTACAGGGCTGGTCATGTTGCAAAAGGCGAACCACAGACTTTTCAGACTTCTTAAGCATTGTGGTATGTATTAGTAGTAACTTATGGATTTTACCTCCAAATAGACTTGAGTACGAAACCTGATAATGCAAATCACTTCACAGCAGAATTTCAATGTGAAATCAAAAGAAGTAGCCCTAGAAGGAGTAGCTGTTGGATTTAAATACCTGCATTTGTGCATTACATTTAGTTTGACCCATAGATGTTCTACAACATCTTATTGTTTGCTTAGATGTTGAATTTTGTTTCAGTAGTTAGGTGAAGGAAGTTACTTGATATGTGTTGTCTAATAATGTTTTGACACGTTCTACTATAGTATGAAATAACTTCTACCCAAGCACACTTAAAATTTTAAAGGATATCTATTTAGAGGATTGTGTGCGAGAGGTGATGAGAGGGAGTCGATTTATATGTTTACTGCTCCCCCTGATATTTAGTGCCAAATACTAGAGATGGAAGGCCAGCGGGTGGCGCAGTGGGTTAAACCACTGAACAATGAGCTGTCGATCGAAAGGTCGGCAGTTCGAATCTGCGACGGGGTGAGCTCTGGTTGCTTGGCCAGCTCCTGCCAACCTAGCAGTTCCAAAGCATATTAATGCGAGTAGATAAATAGGTACCGCTTGCGGGAAGGTAAACAGCGCTCCGTGTTCCAGCCGCATGCTACGCGCTGCGGCAAGGAGAGTCATGCTGGCCGCATGACCACGGAGGCGTCTTCGGACAGCGCTGGCTCTTCGGCTTTGAAATGGGGATGAGCACCACACCCTAGAGTCGGACACGACTGGACTTAATTGTCAGGGGTCACCTTTACCTTTTTTTACTAGAGATGGAAGTAATACAGATTGTTTCAGAAATAACATTAGTAGAGTGGAGTAGTGCACAGTTGATGCTGTCTTCTTAATCTACTCCCTATGCTTTCTTCAACAGGGTTGTACAAAGGGCTTCCATAACAGTGAGAAGCCTCCTGAACCTGTGAAACCCGAGGTTACCTCTACCTCTGAGCGAAAAGAGCTAGCGGACCTGAAACCCAAATTTCAGGAATGCATCATTCAGGCACCAAAGCCAGTGGAAGCCATTCGGAGACCAAGGTATTGTACTGAGATGAGACTGGTCTGTTTCCTGTTGATCATGCTGTTTTTTAATTTAAGCCATGTATGCTTGAGGTTTGTGATGTAGTAGATGTACTGTTAAACATGATATTAGTTTTTCAGACCTGGATAAAACATGGTGTGCCTGTAGATCTGGGGATTGAGTAACTTGACAATGCAGTTCAGAGGATGTTTAGGGTTGTTCGCAAGTACAGTATTGGGCAAAGGAAAGAGTGCTTGTTGTAGGTGGGGTATATGTATCAGTTGCTTTTTAAGTACACTGGAAAGCCTTCTAAAGTAATAGACTCCTTAAGCAAATTAGAACGACAGTGCTTCATAATCCTGTCATGTTCAGATCATGCTAGCCAAAGTAATGATTCCGGTATTCTGTACTTTCTTTAGTCCTGATGAGCCAATGACTTGCTTGCAGATGAAGGTGTCGGCTTCCTTGAAACAAGCATTGGACAAGCTAAAGCTATCATCGGAGAATGAAGTAAAACACGGTATGTGGCTTTGTCAGGATTCCGGGTTTTCCATAATTGAGGATGTGCCATATCTCAGTGCTGCATTCACTGCATTTATCCCACTATTATTATTATTTACTACACCCCTTCAGGGAATCCAAGACAGTGCAGTTGGGGCCATTATGTTCTGACTGTTTCAGCTCATAGTTGCTCAATGATAAAACTCCTTACTTGGAAAAAAAATTCTGTTTCTGCTTTCCCTCTTCACTATAAACTTTACTGATTTTGTGTTTTAACTTCTTTAACAATGACACCTTAAAGGCTATTAAAATCACTGCACTCTTACTTTACAGAGGAGGATAGTGATGAAATAAAGATTGGGACTCCATGTAAAAATGGAGGGTGTACAAAGGTAAGTGTATTAATTTTATGTACATATAACACTGCAGTCCTATGCATGTCTACTCAGAAGTGTTCAATGGGACTTACTCCCAAGACAGTGTGTTTAGGATTGCATCCGAAGTATGTCATGCTTCCAGAAACCTTTAATTTTTCCCTTGTTTCAATTTGGTGCTTGAGTACACCCTGCCCCCCCCCCCCAGTGTCACAAGACACCCTTACGATATACATGAGTAATGGATGTAATCTATAATTCTGTAAGAAGTGTCTGTATCAGCACATATTTTTGCACCACTAGTTAAGGGACCCTTTATCCTTTTAGTCCTCATTATGATTGATAGCATCAGCTTCACGTAGTATGTAAGTTTCTGTGTGAAATTTCATATGGAGATTTATTTAAATGACTTTTAATAAATATTTCCCTCCGAGTAAAACAGAATGCTCAGGGCAGTGTACAACAGAGAAAAACCAGTAAAATGCAAAATCCTAAATAGTGCAACAAAAAGCATTAAAGCAGTGGTTCTCAAACTTTTTAGCACCTGGACTCACTTTTTAAAATGATCCTCTATCGGGACCAACCTAGCTTTACGAGACTCTCAAACATTTAAAAATGATTGAAGACTGTTAAAACCCGCTATGATGTAAATTGAACGAAGCATCTTCGGGATTCAAGGTTATAAATACTTTTACATTTTATAAATTCTCTAATTTTATAACCTTGAATCCCGAAGATGCTTCATTCAATTCTCTCAAACATTTATCTCCCTATATTTACACAAGCTTGCAAACTGCAGGAGCTCAGCTGTTTGCAGAGTAATTAGCAGCTATCTTGCAATCTGCAGGAGCTTAACTCTTTGAAGGGCAATTAGCAGCTATCTGATTTTTCAATAGCCTCAGGTCTTGTGGCAATTACTTATCGGATCTTTCCATCAACTGGGACCCACCGGAAATCAGGTAGCGACCCACCAAGTGGGTCCCAACCCACAGTTTGAGAAACACTGCATTAAAATATAGCCACACAACACCAAAGCAACTTATTAAGGAGGGAAGGGCCAGGCAGAAAAGGAAAGTTTTCAGCCTTGCCAAAATGCATTTCTAAACCAAGCAGATCTCCGTCTCTGTCTCATTAACATTTAATTTCAGCTTGTTAGCTCACATCCAGATCCTCACCACCTCTAGGCAGCGATCCAGGATTTCAGCTGCTTCCCTACCATTAGGTGACACACACACACCACAATCCTATGCATGTCTACTCAGAAGTAAGTCCCATTGTGTTCATTGGGGCTTACTCCCAGGAAATTGTGGATAGGATTGCAGCCAAAGAAAGGTAGAGCTGGGCATTATCTGCATACTGATGACACCCAACTCTTGGATAACCTCTTCTAGTTTCATATAGCTATTAAACAACACAAGTGAGAAAGTGGAACTCTGTGGTACCCCATACACAAAAGACCAGGGTGCCCAACAGGAGCTATTGGGGGCCTATCAGCAAGGAAAGACTGGAACATCACAAAGCTGAGCCAGAAGGACACAACCGTGGATGGTGTCAAAATGCCTGTGAGATCCAGGAGGACCAACAGGGACACACTCTCCAGTCAAGTCTCTGGCGTAGATCATCCGCCAGGGCAATTAGTTCTGAAGCCAGATTGAAAAGGATCCAGATAGTTCTGGAAGAAACGGATTATTTGGAGCCAAGATGCCACCACCCGCTCAATCGCCTTGCCCAGGAATGTGGTTGGAGATTGGCTTATAATTCCCCAACACAATGGGATCCAGGGAGGGTTTCTTCAGAAGGGGGCATATCATAGCCTGTTTTAATGCCATGTGTTTTGCAACATTTCTGGCCAGTATTTATATATGTGTTTATCAGGTGGCTTTTAGTGATGTAAATTTTTGAAAATTTGCACGGTAGCTTCTCCTGCATTCCTGTTTCCAGTGCAGCCCCATCCCATGTTCATCTCCCATCCCCCTCCAGTGCTTTCTTTTTCTGAGTCCATGCAACTGGAGGAAATGGTAAGCATCTGCTAACCTAACTGACACTTTGGCCAGGAGTGAGGGTTTCAGGACTGACTGTTACAAGACTTTTTTCTCATCACCAGGTGAATGCTTAACTGTTGCCAGTAGCACAGGCATATGCCCTTGTCTAGGTTTAATGGCAAGTAAATATTAAATGTGTATTATTTGCCCTAGGCCTTTGAAGGGCCAGATGACATGGAAGACGTATGTACATACCACTCAGGTGTGCCTATATTCCACGAAGGGTGAGTATTGTGCAGAAAGCACACTGCTTCCTTAAATTCTGAGTAGCCCTTATATGTCTCAAAACAGCATATCTTGATACTGGCCATGCAAGGAAATAAGCACTACTGTGACTTGGTATGGTTTCTTTAAATCTTCAAATACAGGATGAAGTACTGGAGTTGTTGTAAGAGGAAAACATCAGACTTCAATACTTTTTTGGCACAAGAGGGTTGTACAACAGGAACACATTTATGGGTGAAAAAGGATGCTGTAAGTAGCTCTAATTGTATTAGTGGTATCTGCGTTGGGATGCAAACATGTATCTGATTGGAGAGACTGACTTGTGTGTGAAATTTGGAATACATTTTCACTATTTTTTCCATCGGCTCTTACCTTAGAACTCCCATACAGCTAAATCTTAGGTTGATACTTTGCCATATCCAAGAGGGGAAAAATGGACAGTTTGAACACAACGTTTAGGGAAGAGAACTTTTTTACTATCATGGGGAAACCAGAAGTGTGCATGATGCATTAAACAGCTTGACTCAGTACAGAATGTTGGCTTTATGGAGGAATTCTGAGACTTCACTAGTAAACTTTACTCTGGTGTGGGCTATAGGACAACATGCTTTTGCTAACAAAATACAATTACAGCAAATGTTAAGCCAGTAACATGAAATGCAGTTGCAAAGTATGCCCCTGACCGTCTCTGTAGTACTTTTTTTTTTCTGGTGCGGAGGGGCAGGAAACAAAGGATTTATTTTAATAGAGTCTAAATGATGCTGAAGAATCCCAGAACAGAATACAATGTCTCACATTTACGGGATCAGACGCCATGTAGAAATACTCTTGAAGTCTTTAATTCCTTCAAATACCGCACCGCGGGTTTCCTTCTGTAGGCAGCCACGGACGGACTAAAATTCATTAAAATTTTACAAAATCCCAGAACAGTTTAGGCAGAACTATATGGCTATGCCATCATTCAGTGTCGAGCCTTGGCCACGTTGATTTCCCAGGAATGTTTTGATAGACAGTTTTTTTAATACTATCAAGACATTAATAGTATGCAAGAATCTTTGTATCTTATATGTAAAGAAGTCTACAAAACATACATCCTCCAAGTTTAGAAAACGTGGGTGGGAGTGAAAGTTTTTTTTATAAATGACCCATTTATACACAGTGACCCATGCCCTAGTGACATCTAGTCTACATTACTCCAATGCGCTCTACATGGGGCTGCCTTTGAAGACTGTTCGGAAACTGCAACTAGTGCAGAATGCGGCGGCCCAGGTGGTTGCCGGGGCCTGTCGGTTCGACTGTCGGACCGTTGCTTCGGCGGCTACACTGGCTGCCGGTTCGTTTCCGGGCACAATTCAAAGTGCTAGTTTTGACTTTTAAAGCCCTTAACGGCTCGAGTCCAGGGTATTTGAGGGACCGCCTCCTTCCTTATAATCCAACCCGTACTCTGAGGTCATCAGGGGGGCCCCTGTTAACCGTGCCGCCATTGATGGAGGTGAGGGGGATGGTGGTGCAGAACAGGGCCTTCTCGGCAGTGGCACCCCAATTGTGGAATTCCCTCCCCCTGGAATTGAGAATGGCTCCCTCCTTAGAGACCTTTAGGCGGGGCCTTAAGACATTTTTATTTAGATCAGCATTTGATGTCTGACATGGCGGGCTGGCTTTTTGATAGATGGCTTTTGACAGATATAAATGTGGATGACCCACTGGGGCTGTTTGTTTTAATTATTTTAATTGTTCTAATTCTTTATTTTAAATGTATACATGTATTTTAATGTTTTTATTGTAAGCCGCCTTGGTTGCCCTTGTGGGAGAATGGCGGGGTATAAATTCTATAAATAAATAAATAAATATCTCAACTCTTCACCTTTAGGAGAAAAAGGTGGTTCCGTGTCGGCATGATTGGCATCAGACTGGAGGTGAAGTGACGATTTCCGTCTATGCTAAGAACTCTGTTCCTGAACTCAGCCACGTAGAAGCAAATAGTACATTGGTAACGTATCTTCTAGATCTCTGGTTAATCTTATTGTCATCTTTGTTGAAATCCTTGTCATTTTTATGCCTCATACACATTTAAACTGAAACGAAGCTTATCCAGAACAAACACATGGTATAGTCTTTGGGGGACTTCCTTACTTCAGAATGCAGGTGGGGAAGTACATGTTTAAATGTTCCCCCACAAAGAGCAACAAATCCCTAACATGCCTGTAGCACTCCAGTGGGAGAAGAGTTCTAGTCTAGGCTTCTCCCTGCTGTGAGTTTACTCTGTGCCATTTAGTTCTGCTCATGGTAGAACTAGCCAGGTAGAACTAGCTCTGCTCATGGTAGAACTAGAATGTAGCAAAGACCTAAAAATTGCTGTAAAACATGCTAAAATTCCAGGGCAAATAAATATTTTTTGCCCGGCAATTGAGAAGGCATCAAAATTGGCACCAGGCAAGTTTCTCTGGGGAAAGCCTTCCAAGCTCTCCCCAGCCATGGAGATCTTTCTGATCACCATCCACCTAACTGCAGACAAGAGTGAGGAGGCCCTCAGGTTAAGGGTTTGGACAGGCACATATGAGAGATGCAGGTTCTTCAAAACAGTTTGGATCCTGACCTGTTTATGTGCACTTAGGCTTGGAAGTACAGTACTCCCCCCCATATCTGCTGGGGATATGTTCCAGGCCCCTCCATGGATACTTGAAACCGTGGATAGGAGCAAACTCCCCCTCCATGGTTTCCTGAGGGTCCCCCGCCCTGCCTCCCCTGCGGGCAAGCGTGCGCACCCCCCCCCCCAGCTTTTATTTTTCTTTCAGCAAGCTTTGTTTCTTCCTTAAAACAAACAGAGAAGCAGCCTCCATTGCAGGCAAGTAGAACGAGACTTAGGCTTGGAAGTACAGTACTCCCCCCCATATCTGCTGGGGATATGTTCCAGGCCCCTCCATGGATACTTGAAACCGTGGATAGGAGCAAACTCCCCCTCCATGGTTTCCTGAGGGTCCCCCGCCCTGCCTCCCCTGCGGGCAAGCGTGCGCACCCCCCCCCCAGCTTTTATTTTTCTTTCAGCAAGCTTTGTTTCTTCCTTAAAACAAACAGAGAAGCAGCCTCCATTGCAGGCAAGTAGAACGAGACTAAGTCCTAGAGAGGCTCTGCAAGGTTTCTGTTAACCTTGCAGAGCCTCTCTAGGACTTGGTCTCGTTCTACTTGCCTGCAGTAAGCAGCCAGAGGCTGCTTCTCCTGTTTAAGGAAGAAATGAAGCTTACTGGGGAAAAAAAGTAACAGCCTGGGGGGGGTCCCCGCAATCCGTGGATAACTTAAACCGTGGATAGCGAATCCGTTGATATGGGGGCCCACCTGTACTGTATGTATAACTGCTCTTACATAAATCTTTCCTTTTCTTGCAGTTAAATGTCCATATTGTGTTCGAAGGCAATAAGGAGTTTAAACGGAATCTGAGTTTATGGGGTGTAAGTACATACTGTGTATACTTTTTCATTCAGGAAATTTTCACTGTTCCTGTGATGACTTTTTCTGGCAGAGTCGCTTTTTTGTTTTTGCTTCCATTGGATTCTTGTACCTGTGAAGTGTGTATATTAAGTACTCCAGGAAAGGCACAATGCCGAAGGGAACATGTTTTCAGCTGTCTGTGTGTTTTCCTGTGCTTATTCATTACTATACGATGATGCTGATGCTACAGTGCACTTGGTTGGATTCATGCAGCCAGTTTGAAGTGCCGTTTGAAATATTGGATATACTATCCTCCAAGGGTGTAGGCTCTTCTCATCCCCCTTATACGAGTTCCACTTTATTGCCAGTCTGAGACATTTGGAATAATCTGCTTGGGTACTTCGAGTAGTGTGCGAAGCAACAGATTTGAATCTCCCTGTACTATCTGGATGATTTCCAGAGCACAACTTCCTACTTTCATTTTTGAGGGAATTATGCAGTACAGTGTTGTTGTTTTTACAACAAAATATTCTATGTAAATGAAGCCCTGGAACAATTTGGTCTCTCCTTGCTAGTGATGTAATCTGTGTGCATAAGGTTATAGAAGGACTCGGCATGAGGGCCAGCCTGTAGCTTGGGCATTGCACAATGGGGAAGAGCTTGTGTTCAAAAGAGCTTGATGCACCTCTTTTATCCTGGTCAAAACCTGCTAGAGCAGAGGTTCTCAGCTCCTTCCTGGCCGAGTACCACATCTGGCGCCACTCTCCTGCTGCGTACCACCAGAAGTGACTGGTGATGACATCATTGCCAGTTACTTTCAGGTTTTCGGAGGCCAGAAAACACAGGTAGGGGGCTCTGGGTGGGTCAGAGGCATTCCCGAGAGACTCGGCCAAAAGCAGGAGCCTCTTGGGAGTAAAAATGCGCCGTGTCGGAGCAGGGTTCTGCTGGTCCAGTGGTCCAAGTACCACCATCTGTCGGCAAAAGTGGTACTAGTACCACTGGTTGAGAACCCCTGCGCTAGAGTATGTAAGTTTTCATACATGATAGACATGGATAGAGTTTCATATTTCAAGCATGTTAAAGAAACTGTACTACCTTTACTACTTAAACTGAAATGTTCATGTTTTCTTCCAGGTAATTGACGTGAAAAGAAGTTATGTAACGATGACAGCCACAAAGATTGAGCTCACGATGAGGAAAGCTGAGCCGATGTTATGGGCTGGCTTGGAGCTCCCGGTGTCCAAAATGCAACAGAAACAGCAGCAAGGCATTGCAGAGCAAACATGAAGTCTGATGAAAGAGGCCAGTTGGTGCCCGTACTGAAGTGGTGACTTGCTGTTGTAATATGGATTGATTTTATACATGATTATTTTAAAAATAAATAAATAAACCTTGCATTCCAACTCAGGTGCTGTGCTAGACTTTTCAGCAGTGGAATGGATCACTTTTGTGGGGGTTGTACTGGACGTAATCCACACAATTGCTTATTGTAGCTTTTATGGATACCGGATTCGGTCTTATCTGCTGGCTATAAGGGAGGTGTGTGGATTCCGCTGATTTAGGTCAGGGACATTTGAAACCACAGTATAATATGCGAGGACACTGGTTGCTTGTGGCACCTTGTAAAGAAAATTTCCCACTTAGCCATATCCAATCTGGAGTGAAAAACAGCAAGTGGGTGGACGCCGCGGACGTTTGGCTTCCTCCACGTCGCTTGCTGCTGAGAAGGCTGGCCCAAAGTAGGGGTGTTCAATTTCAGATTCTTTCCCCCCCATTATTTTTAGGCTGAGCAACACAAAAGCACATTAAAAATAAGTTGATGAAATAGGATCCTGGTCCCTTCTGTACTTCCTCCTCTTTGTAATTGTGTCTAGCCGATGGAGATCAGCTTCTCAGTTGTGCCAGTGCTATCTCCCAGCCCAGAACCACTAAGCTTTCTCTGTATGCCGCTTCCCAAGGTGTAAACAGCTGTTCTTTATCCAGTATCTTCATGTAGTTGAGACAGGTGCTGTTGGAATTTGGCACCCAGGTGACCTGGCTTGCCTCTCTATCTGGGCTCATCCTGGACCATAGTTGATAAGTTCAACCACTTTGTTAATATTTGTCTATTTACATTTTACCTCTTGTCATTCAACAGCTCTGGATTTGGGCTCCTGGCACAAATTTCCAACACTTCCGGTGCTTTTTACATCCAATCCCCAACCATTTTTTAGTTGTGAAACCTGAAAACGGACATCAGATGTCTGCAAAAGACTTCTGTCTTCTAGGGTTGCAAGGACCATGCCCTGAATTTCCACTCTCTTGCTCACCTGTCATATTCTCCCTTTCTCATCCATATCTTTTTCTATTTGTTGTCTCCACTCAATCCTTGCAAGAGCCGCAGATTCTTGGTGGAGAGGTGGTGGGGATTAAAGTTCTGGTTCTTGGGGTAAAGAATATGAAGTTACACCATTGGCAAATCCTGTATACTGTTGAGTGCAGACTGCAAGTTCTGGTGCAGAACCAGTTTGGTTTGGGGAACTTGCTCTGAAATACCTGAAGAGTAGGGCTGAAGAAGAGTGGAAACAGAGCAGTACAACGTAAGCAGCAGCTCTGATCCTGTGTAAAAGCACTCACTGCTTTAATTTACATAGTACTCTGAAAAAAAAAAAAAAGGTCAGGCAAATTGTTAATATCTCCATTTACCCTGTTTCCCCGAAAATAAGACCAGGTCTTATATTAATTTTGGCTCCCAAAAAAACACGGTTGGTCTTATTTTCAGGGGAGGTCTTATTTTCGGGTAAACAGGGTAGTAATTTTGGTTTAATTTTCAGTGCAATCCTTTGCACATTTACTTGGAAGTTAACTGGGGAGCAGCAGCTTGGTGAATTGCATTTGTAGCTATTAGCAGTACAAACGCAACGCCACACCAGGAATCTAGACGACAGCTCTTGTTTTCAGAACAGACTCTGCCCATCCAGTAAGAGTGCATGCAGTACGTTGGGCCCTAGTTTGCCTGTGTCTTGAAATAAGGACCTTTGTGTAGACGTACAGTATACCAATTGCATACTAATAT
The DNA here is from genome assembly GCA_026170595.1 of Plestiodon gilberti rubricaudatus. Lineage (NCBI taxonomy): Eukaryota > Metazoa > Chordata > Lepidosauria > Squamata > Scincidae > Plestiodon > Plestiodon gilberti. Next base: position 220,809,523 of record JANXHW010000003.1, read on the forward strand.
CAAAGCAATGGAAACGCACTGCATGCGTACAAATAGATAATCAAAAATTAGTCAAATATTGACAATTATAACAAGTGGAGTCTTGTCTCGTGCCACTTAAGACTGGGGTTCGGTGGCCTTTACACGTCTCCTTGACGGGGCTCCCTCAAACCTGGACCCTCTGATTTATCACCACTCTCCTGCAGGCTTTGTTGCTTCCGTTCTAATAAAGGTAGAATTCTGTCTGGTCTCTATCCTGAGGAAGCACCACTTTGACTTGCAATATACTAGCAATGGCCTTACAGAGTCGCTTTCTGGGTCCTTAAGAACATTAAAGTAAAAAAGAAGCAATCGCTTTTCAATTTCCTTTCTCTGTCGTGGCACTGGCTAAAGTTACACATGTAGATTTTCATGGCTTGTTGCTATACACAAAGAAGTAATATTTATGGGTTTTTCAGCCATGTGATAACAGCTCTTAACTTGAAGAAATAAAAGAGTTCTCAACGGACCAAGTGTAAGAACTCTTTTATTTCTTCAAATTAAGAGCTGTTATCACATGGCTGAAAAACCCATAAATATTACTTCTTTGTGTACTGGCTAAAGTGTCTGGCTTCTTCTTGCATAAACACTACCCAGGTCTTGTCCCTTCCTGTTAGGAAGAAACCTTATGTTAGGCCTTATGTCTGAAAGGAACGTGCTACCTAAACATGGGTATTGGTCTCATGCACGCAGGCACCAAAGCAATTCAGTTAACTTGCAATAACACAAACTATACTAACGGCCAGCTTGCTAAAGGGACACACTGCTTCCAGGGACAGGTAGTGCTTTTTTCTTGGTTGTAACTCAATTGCCTTCGGTCAAAATACAATTTGGTAAACAAGTCCGAAATTGGGTCCCTCCAAGTTCTACTGCAGATGCTTTTCTGCTAATTGCTTATGGCCATAGTATTGCTGCTTTGGCACCGAATTATTTGGATAAACTCTTGTCTTCCATGTTCAAAGAATGGTAGTTGTCATCTTGTTATGAATTGTAAAGGGAAATATGTGTCGTTTGCTGTGTGTTAAAGGAAAAAAAGGGAGCCATTTTTATCAGTTGCTGACAAACACCAGTTCCTCTTTCTGTTTGCCAATCACTGTATCGCTGAGATGAATAACTTTCTGGCCGTCTTCAAAACGAGGCGACTGTGTATATATAAGCCAAAGTATTTTCCGTTGCCTAAAATCATTGAAATGGGCCTGAATTGCTGGCACCTTCCACTTCTCAGGGTGAAATCTTTTACATTGACACCCCATTTAGTCAAGTGAGACTGAATGTGGTAAAGCAGCTATTTCTATTATGAACTGTTTATGTGTGACTTGAAGACCCTGCATAAAAGGCACTTAAGAGCAAATCCATTTCTTTTGGAAATATTTGATATTATGTAAATAGTTATGTACCAAATGCAACAAAACCAGCTTGATCTAGATTAGCCACTTCTTTTGATTTACGGTATGCTTTTGTTCCTAGTACAAAGTCAAATTACTTCCAATGTTGTTAATGCTTGTCCCTTTTTAATTATATAGCCTTCTCCCCGCTGGCCGACAGCAGTAGCCCATGGACTAGGCACGGCAGCATCTGGGTCCTTAAAAGTGGCGAAGAAGTTGCAGTGGCACCAGCTGTGTTGTGGGTATAGCGAACAGCAGGCAGTCTTGAGAGGGTTCATCACAGGCACCTGTATTTTAGAGCTGCACAACTTGTGACCCACCAAGTCAAATGCAGCCTCCCGCCACGCATTGCTATCCGCAGCATCTCGATAACCCCCACCTCTGCAGTCGAACAGGCAAAAGTTGTTGATTGAGCCTCTTAGGAGGGTGCTCTACCAGCTGTGTTTGGGCTGACATGCACCTAGTTGCTCAGGCCTACTGCAGCTATCGGTTCTGGCCACGGCTGTTGTCGCTACAAAGCGGTTCACAGGTTATTGATTGAGCCTTCCGTTTTTAGAATTGCATAACCATCCTTTCAGCACCAGTTAACGTTTTCCATCCGCGTGCATGTGAATCCTCCTTGAACGTGTGCTTTACTGTTCCTTGTTAGAAGTGTAACAACACCAAGTCACCACTTCAGCAGTCAGTAGTGCTAGTTGTTTTGCCTTGAAAATGATTCAGTTCTGTGTAATAATGCAGTAAGTTCTTTGTTTTAAATATAGCATGATATATATATTTTTTAAAAAAATAGTGATTAAGTTAATTTCCCTATTGCAACCAGAACTTAATTTGTATATGGTTGTTTGGAGAGGAAAAAAATAGGTGTCTGGAACACTAGAGAATGTTTTTTTTTATTATTAATTAACTGGTTTTTCAGTGGTTCTTCCCCCCCCCCCTGCAACCTCCGCATGAATGTCTGTTTTAAATTGGTTGACAAAGAATGTTTCCTAGAGGTGTTATGTCTTCAGACTTTTTTCTAACTTTATGGAATAAATGGTTAATGCTAAGCTTGGTTCATTCTATTCTAATGGTTACAGTGTTTAGAAAGGCAGGAACCCTGGAAGGTTGGCCTGTGTTTTGTACAATAGGAGAAAAAGCTTTTATTATGGTAAAATACAGTAGAGAAGTCTGTTATGCAACACTAGGAGAAACTTATTTCAGTCTTGTGTTCTGCTGTCTGCTGTGCGTGTTCCAAACCAAAACTAGGCCATTGCTTAACTTGAATTCCCCTACACTGGCTGGTCAGACTCATTTGTAGGCTTATTACCTGGCTTTGCTGGTCCCTGTTTTTTAATTTTAAAAAGCCACCATTCCGGTAAGTAACACTTTCAAACTTTCTGCATCGGCATTAGCAAGGAGGAACCCCTCTCCCCAATGTATTGTAGACAATTCTGGGGATGCATACTAGGGTGAACGCTTGCTCTGTCAGTAGTTCTCAAACTTTTTAGCACCGGGAACCACTTTCTAAAATGACACTATATTGGGACCCACCTAGCTTTACGAGACGCTCAAACATTTATCTCCCTATATTTATACAAGCTTGCAAACTGCAGGAGTTCAGCTCCTTGCAGAGCAATTAGTTATCTTGCAAGCTGCAGGAGCTCTGCTCTTTGAAGGGCAATTAGCAGCTATCTGATTTTAATAGCCTCAGAGCTTGTGGCAATTATTTGTCTGATCTTTCCATCACCTGGGACACACCAGAAATCATGTCGCGACCCACCAAGTGGGTCCCGACTCACAGTTTGAGAAACATTGCTCTATGTTGAGTCTGTCAGTTAGCCTTGCTTGAACTGAAACTATGACCTGTACCACACCCAACAACTCTCTGTGGCTGCAGAGGAAGTTCAGTATACTAGGCAAGGATTTCTGTTGTCAACCTTGCTGTTTGTCAGGCAAGATGGCAACTACAAGCATAACAATTTCTGGAGTAAAACTTGGTGAAAAACTGATGCTTACAATAATAAAGGAAAAAGCATCTTTAGATTAATTTTATGCTATCAATATCCAAAAATCAGAGTTTACTGCATGTTTTAATTCATAAGATATTAAAGATCAGATAGCAGCTGATTTTGATATCAAATGGACAGATTCTGTGAGTAGCTGCAGTAGCTATCAATGGAGACAAGCTTAAATGACCATAAATTGTCACTTCACCAACACCTTCAAGTGCCATTGGGTGGCTCAGGCCATGAGGAAAGGCTACAGCGTTTGGGGCACTTCAGCCTAGAAAAAAGGTGCCTGAGGGGGACATGATTGAGACATATAAAACTATGCATGGGATGGAGAGAGTGCATAGAGAGAAGTTCTTTTCCCTCTCACACAACACTAGAACTAGGGGACATCCACTAACATTGAGTGGAGGGAGAGTTAGAACAGACAAAAGAAAACATTCCTTCACCCAGCGTGTAATTCATATGTGGAACTCCTTGCCACAGGATGTGGTGATGGCACCTGGCCTAGATGCCTTTAAAAGGGGATTGGATAGATTCATGGAGGAAAAGTCCATCACAAGTTACAAACCATAAGCAACCTCCTGGTTTTAGAAGTAGGTTGTCTCTGTGCCAGGTGCAAGGGAGTGGCAACAGGATACAAGTCTCTTGTTGTCTTGTGTGCTCCCTGAGGCATCTGGTGGGGCCACTGTGTGATACAGGAAGCTGGACTCGAGGGGCTTCTGGCCTGATCCAGCAGGGCTCTTCTTATGTTCTTATGGTTGTTTAGTATCATGAAGCTGCTGTTGAAGAGTACAGTGGTTTGGAAAGTTTCCCTGACTTTAGCCAGCCATGCGCTGCAAGCAGGCAGTCCCGGTACACCTGTCACAGTCGTCCCCAATGCTGCAGTCCTACATCACAGCCCTCAGTGTCCCTGCGGCAGCCTGTACCGTGAAAGCTGCCACAGAGATTTGCCTCTTGACTTCTTCCCAAGCGTTGTGTTGGTCTGGCCTGCTCTCAATGTCAAACAGAGCATCGTAGATTCCAGGGAAGGACTCTCCGGCATACTTGTTGTGACTGCTTGGAGCAAAGATGATGTGTCTGCAGGGCAAGTGAACATTGGTTTTTTTTTTTTTTTCAGCCCGTTCTATTAGAGCAGTTCCCATTACAAGGCTAAAGGTAGCAAGCAGAACTGTCCCTCCTACAGCCAGTAGTGGGGTAGGGGTCATGCAGTAAAAGCACAAAGAATGCCGTGACCAATAAGGGAGTTACCTTGTACACTTTTTTTGCTTTTATCACAAACTATGTATATTGTCTCCGCCATGAACCTCAATTTAAGATAGGGAGAATTTCCTAAGATACTCAGATGTATATCTCACAGAGATTAGTGTATTTAAGTACTGTAGTGCAGCAGAGAGCGACCAAAATGATTAGTGGGCTGGGGCATTTCCCTTATGAGGAAAGGCTACAGCATTTGGGGCTCTTCAGTATAGAAAAAAGGTGGCTTACTGCCCTATCTATTTAATGGGGGGGAAAACGGGTTTAAACCTGAATAAAACTGGACTTGTTGTCATAAAAGGCTCCAAGTTGAGTCTTTTACAATCACCGAGTCAAGTCACTGATGCGACTTGAGTCTGACTCAAGTCCGAGTCAATAGATTCAAGTCTACATCACTGGAGACCACTGTTTTATTTAAACTATATCTCACCTTCCCCCCCCCCCCTCTAAAAAGCAGCATCCAAGGCAGCTAGCAATCCAAACATTTAACACATATATAATACAATATATAAAAAAATCAAATGACAGGTAGACAGAGTTCCCTTGGTACAGGGAGTTGAGCTACAAGGAAGGGACTTGACTATTGGAGGAAGCAGTGGTGCTGGTGAAGTCATTTTGGAAAGCACGATGTGCAAGCGTCGGGGATGGAGTTTGTATAGCAAAGGGAATTTTTACAAACTAAAGGTAAAGGTTCCCCTTGCTCGAAAGCCAGTCGTTACCGACTCTAGGGGCGGTGCTCATCTCCATTTCAAAGCCAAAGAGCCAGCGCTGTCCAGAGGTCATGCTTCCATGGTCATGTGACCAGCATGACTCAATGCCAAGGCGCACGGAACCCTGTTACCTTCCCGCCGAGGAGGTACCTATTAGAAACTACTCGCTGGTTTTCTTGGTTCCCTCTTCCCCAGAAACGGACTTTGAAGGTGAAAAATGTATGGGAGATAAATAGGTACTACTTGTGGGAACGTAAACAGCGTTCCATGTTCCAACTGCACGCTTCACGCTGCGGCAAGGAAAGTCACGCCGGCCACATGAACACAGAAGTGTCTGACAGCGCTGGCTCTTCAGCTTCGTAACGGGGATGAGTACCGTACCCTAGAGTCGGACACGACTGGACTTAAATGTCAAGAGATACCTTTACCTTTACTTATCTGGGCGGAGCTTGGCTCTCCAACCCATTTGAATTTCTCGGCATTTGCCTCGGCATAGGATAAGGCGGGATATAATTTTTTTAAATAAATAAAGTAATACATTTCTCACACCCAGGTGCTGAAAGGAAGCCTTTCAAGAACTGCCAATTCGTGCTTTGCAAATGAAATTTCCTGCTGAGATGGTGCTTACCTGTAAAAGGGCCTGCCTGGCAAACCAAGCGGATCGATGAAAGCTCCCTCGAGAAGCATTAGCTGATCATTCATGCACCGCAGGGCAAGAGGGCTGCAGAAGAGGGAAACATGAGACAGACGTCAGTTGATCCTGGATATCTGGCAGACACTTGTCCCGTCGGTGCTGTTTTCCATGCATTTTTCTAAAGCTAGGGCTGCTACACTCCAACCCAGGGGCGTCGACAAAGAGAAGCGCAAGGAGCGGGCCGCCCGGGGGTGATGCGCGTCCCCCTGGCACTTACATTTTGTCGCTGGAGCTGGGCCCGCTCGCCCACCCTCGTGTCCGTTTGGCTCCAAAATGAGCCGAAAACGGCAGGGTGGTGGTGGTGTTCTGCGCCTGCGCGTGATGTCACGCAGGGGGGCAGAGCCGCGTCCTTAAAGGTGACGTGCGTGCCCCGCTCTGGGGTGACGCGCGTCCTTGTGACGCGACTGCTGCAACCCGCTTGGAGTTCTTGCATTTTTAACAAACCAGTTGCTTGGAAGCTCCAAACAATTTTGTATTTCCTTGCCTTCGTGCTCGCTCACTTGGCTGCCTTCCGTCTACTTTCACCCGCTATCACTACACCTGTTAACATGCAGCAGTCGGAGCAGCACTTAGATGTTCTGAAGTACTATACTTTTGTCCACTTAGTTGAAGTGACGGAAACTGGAGCTATGGCTTAACTGCATCAAGGCAGTCTCTTGTTACAGCAAAGGGAGCGAGAGACTGTAAAGGCCAAACTAGACCTTAGCATGTCTGTCCTTCAAGGTTCTTTCAAAAGTAGCAGGCGCAGAGCACAGATGCATTGTTCAGTTTGTGAAACTTGTCCGTGTGCGATTGCTACTTACTCATTCTTATCAAGCTGCATGAGCCTTTGGTGAAAATCGGCTGCTTCCTTTGTGAAATTAGTCACGGCAGAAAAGAGTGGATCTGCAAATACAGAGTTACTTGAACAATGTCTTCAGAAGAAAAACACACCACCCTTTTCTGAACGAGAGAAAAGCTTTGTTTTTAAGGGGAAAGGAATGCAATTCTCAGGTCTGGCGCAGAAGCCCTGCATGAGAGGCTGCAGTTAGTGTTAGGAGAGTACTGCTATGCTGCTTGATAGTCATGGCTCTTCACTTTTCCCACTTTTGCTACCTGAGATTCCTTACCTAGAGATGTCAAAAATTCAGCCTGCAGTCCTCTGCATGCAGTGTGTGTTCTGTGACTGAACCACAGCCTCTTTCATTGAGTCATATCTACACAACCAACTTGAGGGATATGTCATTCTCTCCAGGACGTAACTGGGCACTATTTTGTACCTGGCTCAGGTTGGTGGAACTGAGAATTCTAGGAAAATACAGGTATCCTCCACAAGCCCAACCCTGCACCAAGCTATGCAGAACATCTCTCTCTCTCTCTCTCTCTCTCTGATTAAGAGATATTTTAATCTCTTATATTTATATATAATCTCAAGATATATTTATAGCCTGAAATGTGTGAAAATATGCTTGAAGTGCAAACATCTTTTTCTCCAAAATCCCAGCTGAAGATTTCATGGGAAAAGGTTCTGAGGGAGGAGGTCACTGTGCTGTATTCAAGCCCAGTGGATCAATTGTGCACTGTCCCCTTTAAGACAACTCGGCCTTACAGTCTCTCCCTCCCTTCCCTGGCGCTAGCAGAAAGCCAGCTGCAGGCCTGTATTAAGAGCTCTGTCAGGGAATTGTATATAAACCTATCACATGACCAACACCTGTGAGGAGCCTGAATTAGTAACCTAAAGTCAGGAAAGACAGCACATTCCCGATCTATTTTTAAGCAGGGGGAGATGCACAAGAGTTACACGTGTGTTGCTGAGAAGTGCTAGGTTCAAGCAGAGATGTATGCGTTTAGGATGCTATTTGAGCAATACTCACCAAATGAAACGCTATACTTCTCAAGTTGGGTCGTGTGTTTCTTGGCTAAACTGTAGATTCCATTAGCAAAGGTCCTTAAAGCTCCCGCATAGTCTTGACAATTGAAAGGAATGAGTGGGGAGTCGGCAAGCTCGTAAATCAACCCTCCTCGGAGCCGAGAAACTGCAAGCTGCTTACTGAAAGTTGGGTCAAAAAACCGTTCAACTAACTCAAAGGTCTCGTATGTGGTGTGATAAACAGGATAGCTACTGAATTTGTCCACTTTCTGGAGGGGGAGAACAAGCAAGCCAGTCAACCACTTTCAAAGTTGCACCAATACTGCAGCAGCCCTATCAGGCAAAATAGTTTCTACCGATTACTATACTCGGGACCAAAGTCCTAGTCAGGAGGATGCTAAACAGACTTGCTACACATACAGCAGAATGAGGTGGTCGAATGGATGACACTGGACTGGAGGTAGGGAGGGATTTTGTTAATGATTCCCTTTAAAAATATATATCTGAAGGCAGAGTAGGAGGTGTGCCAGACTAGACCAGGGGTTCTCAACCTCTTCCCAGTCTAGTATCACCTCTGACGCCACTCTCCTGCTATGTACCACCGGAAGTGACTGGCAATGACATCGCCAGTAACTTCCAAGTTTTCAGGTTTTTGGAGACCAGAAAACGCAGGTAGGAGGCTCTGGGCAGGTGCGAGGGCCCTTCTCAGTGTTCCCGAGAGGCTCGGCCAAAGGCAGGAGCCTCTCGGGAGAGAAAACGTAGTGCTAACAGCACCACGTCAGGGCAGGGTTCCAGCGGTCCGGTGGTCTGAGTACCACCAGCAGTCAGCCGAAGTACCACTGGTTGAGAAACCCTGGACTAGACAGAACCTTTCTCCCTCATGGGCTGGACGGACATAGCTTATTTCTCATGCCATGGCCATCAAAAGGACAATAATGAGCATATTGGTCACAGAATTCAGCTTTTCATGGTGTGAAAGTGACAAAATGCTGGATATCCATGAGCAACTTTTTTGCAAGCAGCCGCCATGGTAATGAGCGGGGAGAATGTTTATACAGAATGTTTATACCTTTCCCTCTGTGCTGTTTTCTCAATGACAATCCCCTGCCAACCTGCTCTCTTTCCCATTAGGGAACACTTATGGCTACAGGTAAGTTTTGTGTAAAAGGGCAAGAAACAGCTTCAGGAGGGAACAGAGTGCAATTGTAATTATGAAAATGATGTGGGAGGGGAAGGGTTAGGTACACTCGCACACTGCGAGCGTATTCTATGTAAACAATGGACATTACTGTCTTCCTGACGGCCATGGCGAAGGTGACTTTTCCTTTTAAAAGGAGGGGGCCACAGGAGAGAAGAAGAAACCCCCACTTCACTTGTGCACTCATAGCTAAACCACAAATGGGGCTGTCTCCTTTCGGGCAACGTGGTTGACTTACCCTATTCTTAGTGTAGCGTGCTCTGCCCGACGCAATCCCCAGCCGCTGAAAATAAGCTTCAAAATCGCTGCCTGATCCCAGTTTGTTTATTCTGGCCAGAGATAAGAGATGCTATAGTTAGACCTCTTACAGTGCCATAGTTCAATGACTTTGGTGCATTAAGGGCAGAGGAGTTGTCCTTGGGAAGTGTGAAGAGGACTCAAATCAGGCCTTAGCTCAGCCAAAAAACAGATTTCAGAGCAAGGCTTAGCAAACCATGACATGCACTAATGCAAGCAGAAGCAAGCTCCATTAGCAATGGGCCCCATTAAATTCTATGGGGCAAAGCAAATGGTGCTGTTGTTGGCATGACTGTGGGATGAAGGGCAAAATCTTGCCCCCCCCAAAAAAAAATGGTCACAAGGGGCAGATTTAGGGCTCTCTCCATTGTGTCCCCGAACCTTCTCTGATTTGTAATGACTTTATTGCCTCCTGTGCATAAAAACAAAAGCAATTCTCAAAGGAGGAAATGGGCCTGGTGTAATGAGAGAAGAACCTGACACCTGTTTGTGACACCGAGTGGCCTGGTCTATGCTGAGCAAGTCCCTGTGGGAGGTGAAATGTATCCCCATGCCTACAGTATACGGGCATACAGTCCCCACTCACCACAATGATGGGCGTTTTACTGGTTAGGATACACCCTCAAACTTCTGGATGACAAGCCCTGCTACAGCACAAGCCTGTGCATGTCTACTCAGAAGTAAGCGCCGTTGAACTCAGTAGGACTTACTCCCAGGAAAGTGTGTATAGGATTGCGATCTCACAGCCCAGTCCTATGCTTGGCCAGCCCATAGTGTGCAGTGGTCATATGATGTGACGGAGAGGCAAGTAAAAAATCATTTACTTACCTATCCCACCACACCATGGTCCCCAGTGGACCTACTCAGAGCTGCACCAGCCCTTTGACTGGCGCAAGTCTGAATGAGCCCAAGGAGATGTGTCGAGGCCAGGAAGGGACCCTAAGATATCAGCAGTGCTGCTGCCGGCGATATCTGCCCCCTGCCCTCCCCGACACGCCCCCAGCCAGCACCAATCCCCACACTGCTCCACCTTCCTTGCCATTGCCGCTCACTTACTGGCACCGGCGGTGGCTGGTTGCTCCAGTTGCATGAGCTCACAGTCATCAGCCATTCATGCCGGCAGCCCCATTCCATGGTTCAGTGGCCTGGGCCTTCCGTCAACGGAACATGAGTTCCATCATTGGAAGACCTGGATAGGCCATTAGAGAGCCAGGATGGTGTAGTGGTTTGGGAGTCGGACTTAGACCTGGAAGATCCAGGTTCAAATCCCCGCTCAGCCATGAAGCTTCCTGGGTGACCTTGGGCCAGTCACTATCTCTCAGCCCCACCTACCTCACAGGGTTGTTGTGAGGACAAAAAGGAGGGGAGGAAATATGTACACCACTCTGAGCTCCTTGGAGGAAGGGCGGTATAAAAATGTGAATAAATAAATAAATAAATTAGTCTGTTTCAGCAAGGAAAGCGTCTTAACGGACAACTTCTATTGTCGCAGACTCTTTCATGGACTACAGTTCGCTGCATCAGCTGCATGTAGTGCTATTTTCAGTTGGAACTCAAGCAGATCGCTAGAGAGGCATGTGTGCATCTATTTCACCCACAGAGAGCAGGGCCACGGAATGCCAGAGGTACAGTCTGTGGCATTTCTATGCAAAGCTCAGCTGTATAAAAGATCAGCACAGCGATGACTCACACCAGCTGTCGTTGACAACAACACCATCTTCCTAGCTCTGTTTTGCAAATTTAACACTTGTAGTGGGAGAGAAAACACTGGTCTCACTTGAGTCCTAAATGAGTAGAAGTGTTTGTGCTGATAAGCGCTAACTCACCGTGATTCACAGTGAAGCGCTAACTCCAGGATTCACTGGACTAACCCAGAGTTGGCTTACGGGAGATAACTCCAAAGTCAGAATAATTGCCTTTCATTTGAGCAGTCAAAGAAGAATTGGCAATTAATTAAAAACAAAATCAAAGGATTGGTTCACGCATGCATGTGCATTGTTTGATTTATCTACACTTGATTATTATACAATGTATATGTGAACCAGACTAGAGGAGATTCTTACCGGGGAAGATGCGCATTTTCTGGAGAAGGGTCCTTTTCAAGCCAGCTCTCATAGAGAGATTTGCTTTCAAACCCTGCATCAGGGCTTGAGATCTAGGAAAGGAAAATAACATGTCAGAAGAATAACAGATTTATTCAAGATCATGTGGCCCAATCCCCGCGTAGCGATGCAGCGGCAGTGGCGCAGCCTCCGCTGTATCCCGTGGATACAGATCACTTTCACAATCGACAATAAGAGAGCAGACATGGGAAACAGACATGGAAAAGGACACCTGCACACACATTCAGGTGCCAACAACCACGGACCAAGGTGACAAAGCTAGACTGAACCCAAGACTGCAATCATAAGCATGCTTATTGGGAAGCAAGTCCCCTTCCCAAAAGGGCTTATTTCTGAATCAACATGCTTCGGATTGGACTGTAAGAGCCAATTCACAGAACCCTAGGAATTCAGATTCAACATGCAATGGCATATGGAAGTGCTTGTGTTTATCTTTGCAACGATAAGAGGTAGGAACTTGAAAAGAAAAGCCAAAATTCTCAAGAAGCTGGATTCTGTGCCCAGGCCCTATTCTGTGCTCTTTCTGCACCTCTATGGAATTGCCACACACACTCATAGTCCTGCCTTTGCTTATTCCACTTGCCTCCCCCTAGCCACACTGGGACAGAGGAGAAGAAGGGGAAGTAGAACCAGAATCTGGGTTTGTACCTCTTTTGTCAGATTATACACCAATTGGTTCAGAAGGGGAGTGCAGTCAACTCTTAATGTGTAGTTGCCTGAAAATTTAAACACAGATAGAAATCACTCTATTTCAAACAATAATAGGCCTCTTAAAAACAAAAACAAAAAAGGATTGGTTTTATTTTGCAGATATTTCCCCCCCCCCCTTTAATTCCTATGAAACAAAACAGCATTTTTTCTGCATACTGGGCAATTTTGTTAGGGATCATAAAACAACCACCAAAAACGTATAAGTTACACAAATAACTTTTCTGACCATTTCTTTTTGCCTTTGGAGGGAAAGAATAATTATTCCCCACTCGTTGTTCCCTTGCACCGGGCCAGTGGGTCGTCTCCCCGAATCTGCATCAGCTATTTTGCAGGCGCAAGTGCGAGTGGACCCAGGAAGGTGGTTCGAGGCTGGGAAAGGGGGATAGGATATCGGCGGCGCTGCTGCCGCTGATACCAATACAGTACAGGTGGGCCCCCATATCCACTGATTCGCTATCCACGGTTTCAGTTATCCACGGATCGTGGGGACCCCCCCCCAGGCTTTTACTTTTTCCCCCCAGTAAGCTTCGTTTCTTCCTTAAAGAAACAGGAGAAGCAGCCTCAGGCTGCTTATTACAGGCAAGTAGAACGAGACTAAGTCCTAGAGAGGCTCTGCAAGGTTAACAGAAACCTTGCAGAGCCTCTCTAGGACTTAGTCTCATTCTACTTGCCTGCAATGGAGGCTGTTTCTCTGATTGTTTTAAGGAAGAAAAAAGCTTGCTGAAATAAAAATAAGAGCTGGGGGGGGGCAAGCATGCCTGCCTGCAGGGGAGGCAGGGTGGGGGGGCCTCAGGAAACCATGGAGGGAGTGTTCGCTCTTATCCACGGTTTCAAATATCCACGGAGGGGCCTGGAACATATCCCCAGCGGATATAGGGGCCCACCTGTACACACCCGCTGGGCTGCAAGAATCTAACAACACCAAAGGAAGTTTCCGATGTTGCTATGCTAAGCCATCAATGCCTTTGGTGGACTCAAACAACTGAAATAGTGGAATGAATCAGGAGGCCTATTATTGAGCTTTCCTTCCACAAAACTTTGCCTTCAGATTTATCTCCATGTCTTTTGCTTTGAAATAACTTCTAATTCAATTTTCAAATTTGCTTCCAAACCAGACTGCAAATAGTGTGTGGGGGGGTGCAGCGTGTGGAAGAGCAGAAAAGGGGTTCAGAGGAAAAGGATTTTAAAAAATGACAGATGCCCTGAGCATGCTCCCTCTCTGGCTGATTTCTTTAAAAAACCTACTAATAAAAAAAGACCTGGAGAATCCCAACGGATTTCTGTGTGTAAAAGGTCATGTTCGGTATCTGCATGGGCAAGTCTGTTAAGCTCCTCACCATTTACTAGTGAATTTGAAGTATGTGAATGGAAGTAAACTTGAGGTTATCTTCCCCTTTCTCCACCATTGTTTCCTAAGCATGAAGAATTCATGGAATGTCTCACGACAAGTTGAGATGTGCATTTTCTAACTAAGAAATCAGACTTATTCAGGGCTCATATGACTGTGTAAAATAGGCCCCCATGTGCCAGAACCAGAAATGTCAGGCATTGCTCTGCAATGCATATACTGTATGCACTCATGCTCAGGTTTGCTTGTTGGTATTCTAAAAATAATCAAAGTAATAATTCTGCACAAGGACCGGAATTCTGCAACCTGTATGTAATAGGCAACGTATGCAAAAGAAGAGATTGTGCAAATTTGCTTAACATATTTAGCGAAATTGCTAGCTTTGCGTGAGTTAAGCTGCAGTACTGTGTAGTCCTTGGACCTGATCCACCAGGGCTCTTTTTACGTGATTATTTACATGCCTACACAAGTATACTATCCAAACAAGGAGTTAACAAACAAGAGAGCCGGAGAAAATACCATCTGAAAATTGGGACCGGGGATCCCAATTTCAGCTTGTAGCTTTCCTGAGCACTTCAAAAGGATGCTTACCTTCTATAGAAGAGTCTGTGTTGATGTAAGCAACTGTTCGTGCCTGCAGAATTTTGGCGTTCTCCTGCAGTTGCAAGAACATAAAAGCATTACTGCATCGATAACATGGCAAACTAGGTTGCCTCCATGAAGAAAATCCAACAATATGAATAGGAAGACCAACTTCATTCACAAAGAAAAAAAGGGGGGCTATGATCCGGAAGGGAGAAAGCATGGGTGTGTGAGAGATCTTAATTTTATTTTATTTATTTACAGTATTTTTACCCCACCTTTCTCCCCGAAGGGACCCAAGGCGGGACCCAAAATCTTAAGTATTTTCATCCCACCTTTCTCCTCCAATTAGGCACCCAAGGCCAATTTAAATAAACAGAAGGCAATATAAAAACATAAAACATCAAGGATACGAAGAACAGAAAAATATGTATTTCAAAACTACACAAAAAAATGAAACCACAAACGAAACCCTAAAACGGGGTGGTGGTGGTTCAGCTGTCTTTGGAATGATGGGAGAGAGAGAGAGAGAGTCCCCCTGACTTCCAACTTCTGCTGGTAGAGGAGTGATGGGGCAGAGGCTAGCACATCATCGGGTAAGGGGAGCCGCATTTGGCAAGCCCCTCAGGTGTCAGACGGACTTGGGCCGGCCCTGCATAAAACGATATTTTACCAGGAGTCTTGAGCACATGCTTAAATATTTGCCACTGAAATTTATTTATTTATTTATTTATTTATTTATTTATTTAAAGAATTTATATCCCACCTTTCTTCCAGTGAGGGCACTCAAGGCGGCTTACAAAACATTAAAATACATATACATTAAAAATTAAAAACAAGTAATTAAAAACAATTAAAACAAACAACTAAAAACAAACAACCCCAGTGGGTCAACCTGTATTTACTTTGTTAAAAACCATTTGTTAAGAAGCCATTTGTTAAAAAGCCAGCCCACCATGTCAGACATCGAATGCTTCCCTAAATAAAAATGTCTTAAAGGCCCCGCCGAAATGTCTCGAAAGAGGGAGCCGTTCTTAATTCCAGGGGAAATGAAATCATTTTGACTTAGAGGTGCTTACTGTAACTCTGGCAGGATCATATCCTCTGGTCATTTTTTTTTGGGGGGGGGAATAAACATTTTCTATTTCATAGTAGCATCATTTTGGGTATGGGCCATACTCAAAATGATGCTATGGGACCAGCTGCAATGTGTTGCAGGTCACTAAATAAAAACCACAGTGAAGGACCACTCCTGATATTCCCAGCATTATATTTTGCATCATTTGCTTACCTCTGCCCACTCTGTGGAGCCTAATAATCCAAATTCTTCAGCATCCCAACTGGCAAAAATGATCGTTCTTCTAGGCCTCCAACCTGCACACGCCCACACAGAATTAGAAGTTATACTGAAAATGCATTTTCACTAAAGATGATTCACAGCGCAATCCGACTTAACTTTTGTGCCAGTGTAACCAGTGGCGCAGCGAGAACGGGAGGCCCCAGAACGGAAAAGGGATTCAAATCCCCTCCAAAAGAGGAATTCAAAGGGGATTTGAATCCCTTTTCTGTTCTGGGGCCTCCCGTTCTCGCTGCGCCGCTGGTTAAACCGCCACAAACGTTAAGTCGGATTGCGCTGTAAGTTACTTTAAAAATGGGGGGGAACCACCATCCTTTATAATACATGATGACTTATATGGAATACGGCAGTGATGTAGACTTGAGTCGGACTCGATGTGGACTCGAGTCGGACTCAAGTCACGTCAATGACTTGACTCGGACTTGACGATTGTAAAAGACTCAAAAGACTCGACTCGAGACTTGGAGCCTTTTACGACAAGTTGAATTTTATTCTTTTATTCAGATTTAAACCCGTTTTCCCCATTAAATAGATAGGGACTCGCAACTCGCAACCAAAGACTCAGGACTTGAGGGCAAAGACTTGGGAATTGACTTGAGATTGGACCCAGAGACTCGGGACTTGACTCGAGACTTAGAGTCAGAGACTTGATCCACATCCCTGAAATCCGGCCCTTGATCCACCTAACCCCACAGTGCCACATTGACTTGACTTGATAGTGTCTCTCCAGCAGACGTCTTTCCCACCACCTGTTAGCTACCTGAACCTTTACTTGGAAATGCCAAGAATTGAATGTACCGTAGGCCCTTCTGCATGAAAAACATGTTATCTGCCACCGAATTATGATACCTTCCCTAAATATCAACATTGCTTGGGGTCTTTCAATGCCTATTCTTAAACAATCTCTGCAGAAATATCTATTTCTGCTTGCCTTATTTATGACTAGGAACGCATTTATTCATTTGCCTCTCATATTTATTGAGCATAAACTCAAAGCAACTTGCAATGCATAAAATCAGACATTTAAAAACTCAACCAATCCTTCAATAAACGAGACCAATAATAACGGCAACTTCATAAAACCAAAATACATTTTTAAAACTTCATCGCATCAAGTTCAAAATGCTTCTGAAATAAAATTTGAAGACTGAGCACATTCTTGACTAATTCAGACCATTGGTTTGTCTTCCTTGCCCTCCCTACCTGTCTGCTCTTGTCTACCTGTCTGCTCATGGGTTTCACTCTTCCAGCTCCATGAGCTTCATGAGCTTCACTCTTCCAGCTCCATCACCCATGAGCTTCACTCTTCCAGCTCCATGAGCTTCATGAGCTTCACTCTTCCAGCTCCATCACCCATGAGCTTCACTCTTCCAGCTCCATGAGCTTCATGAGCTTCACTCTTCCAGCTCCATCACCCATGAGCTTCACTCTTCCAGCTCCATCACCCATGAGCTTCACTCTTTCAGCTCCATCACCCATGAGCTTCACTCATGAGTTTCACTCTTCCAGCACCATGAGTTTCATGAGCTTCACTCGTCCAGCTCTATCACCCATGAGCTTCACTCGTCCAGCTTCATCATCCTCCAGCATCCAGAGGTCTCCTGCCCTCTCAAATGACTCTACCCTTTCCCCCTTGTTGCCTTGTATGCTTGAAACCACCCCTGGAACATCTGTGAGATGTTCCTTCACTCATAAACTTTAAATCCTTCTGAAAACTCACCCTCACTGTCCCCTGTGCAGTTCATTTTTTCTACTCACATATTCTTATTCTATTTGTGCTGATCATTACCTTTCATCACCATCTTGCCCAAACTCCGAGCAACTTCTTGCAGAACAGCTGCTCCTGTCGTTGGGTCAATACCACCAAACACCCAGGAGTCTCTATGGCCTCCAAAAATAACATACCTATCTGGGGAAGAGGGGAGAAAAGTCACAAAGAACTGGATCTAATTCAAGACAAACTTGGCACTTTTCCGATTCAGATCAGAGACGTTTCAGGGGGTGGATGGCAGCAGGTGGCAAAGCTATAGAATTTTCCACACAAAACAGAAGATTCAATTCATTTTCTTTCTGAGCAGCACAGTTATAATGTTCTTTTGTGAGCTGCAAATACATCACAACCTCAGAAAGCAGAAGAAATGTGCAAGAAGCTGGCAGTCTCAAACTAAGGTTGACCCAAAATCATCTATGCAGGTTTGGTTTTGTTATCACCGAAACATATTCTTATTTTTCAATGTGTCAGACAGCTCCCAAACTTTGAAATGTTTCTTATTTTTTTATCCACATTCTGAATTTGGGTCTTGCTTTCTTGCTTCAGAAAAGTAATTTCTGAAGGTTCCGGGGTACCATGCAGTCTCCGAGATAGCCGTTCTCTGCTCCAAGCTGAGGGAAGCTCCTTGATCAAAAGCTTAGCCAGCCTCCCTTTATGTACCCTATGTAAGCTCTCCCCCAGCCCAAATAACAGTCGGAAGGTCTTGTGGGGTGTTATTATTATCTAACACAGTGTTTCTCAAACTGCAGGTCAAGACCCACTTGGTGGGTCGTGACCCAATTTCTGGTGGGTCCCACAGAGCCTCCAATGAAGACACCAGTGATGGAAAGATCAGATAACTAATAGCCTCAAGCCCTGAGGCTATTAAGCTCCTGCAGAACTAAGCTCCTGCAGTTTTCAATATAGCTGCTAATTGCCCTGCTGCAAACAGCTGAGCTCCTGCAGTCTGCAAGCTTATGTAAATATATGGAGATGAATGTTTGAGCGTCTTTTTATGGGTTTTTTTCCCCAAGTCCATCAATGACTGGTAGTGGGGGAGGGTGAAGACTGGGTCACATAACTAAGCCCCTCAAACCTTGAGGACATTCATTAGGACTGCTTCATTACAAAAAATGGATTGAGGATTTTTTGCAAATAAATAAATTAAATAAATAAATATTACTTGTAAATAAACAAGCAAAAATATTATTTCTTTCTAGATCACTCTTTTTTTAAGTCTCGTAAACCTAGGTGGGTCCTTTGGAGTGTTGCTTTAAAAAGAGGGTCCCGGTGCAAAAATGTTTGGGAACCACTGACCTATCACATCCACTCAGGGAGAGCTTATGTTCTTATGGCTTGGCTAATGAGGCCTAGAACTAGGCATCACACTACACATTATACTAAGCATCAGAACTGTTTAACTTTTCTGTACTGAAAAGGAGTTGCAGGGAGTCTGGTTTACTGCACAAGCCTATGCATGTCTACTCAGAAGTAAGTCCCATTGTGTTCAATGGTGCTTGCTCCCAGGAAAGTGTGCATAGGATTGCAGCCTCAGACTGGAACTCTGTTTGGAGCAAGATATTAAAACTTCCCTCCTGGATCTGGACTGGGGCTGTTGCAGTTCCTATTTGTTACAGAAAAGTTAAGCACATCAGCAATAACAATGTGCTTAACAAAATGTGAAGTTTGGTTCTAAAGGGAGATGGAAAGCCAGGGTTACCCAGCTCATGCTCTTAGCCAGCGCACTTGCCACATCCCCGTCCCACAGTGTCAACATGTTCTCTATTGGGGAATAGGCATTATGGTCCAAGATGTTCTCTCCGTTTTCAAATTCTTGTACACGTTAGTAACCCCTTAACATCACCTTCCAGACAGGAAGTAGTCATGACACTCAGCAGTCGTTAAGCTGAGACGTACCAGGCTCTACTTTTCCTTTAATGGTCCCGATGACATTGTATATTCGCGTGATTTTATTGATTGTGCGAATATTCATTTGGACTTTTCTGAAGAAGAAGAAGAAGAGACAAGACAAGGAGTTATTCTGTGAGAAAGCAGTAAAGAGCAACCAACCTAGGACTGGTACCAGGACTGTTAGCATAGTGACTGTCGCATTAGCACTTGTGCCAGGGTCAGAACGTTCTACTGGTATCAGAAATGAAGCCTCTATCCAACCAAGTGGCTCCTAAGATCAAGCCTTCAGTTACTCCTTGATCGTGGACCCCATTCTGAAATCAATGGCTGAATGTACAAACTTGGCCATTGCATAGAGGTTTTGCTGAGTGCTTTTTTTTTTTGGGGGGGGGGGTTTGAAGTGGGAAGGGTTGTGTCCTTCTCCACCACCTCCATGCACCTCCTCCAAGTCACACTTGCTCTGTATGTATGGCTGTACCCAGAATGGCTTGACTTGCACAGTTTTCCCCCTTCCCTTATCCTTTGAGGAGGAAGAATTGTGTGAACCAGGTCACTACACATGTAGCTGTACATGTCCTCACACAGCACCAATGGGAAGTGTGTGGCTCATGTAGTGTCTCAGAAAGGCACAGAATCCCTGCCGGAAAATAAGGGCAGGGGGCAAAAGTCCTTAAACTGACCTTGTGGAGAGGGCACCTGAAAACCCAGGCCCAATGTTATAGGGCACGTTCAGTCTTCCCTTCCAGCCCTCATCCGGCGCTGCAGGGCCACCCATGGACCTGCGGCAGGAAAATTGAAGTAGACAACTTCTGAAAAACAACTATTTCCTTAATGCAATGACTGCACATGGACAGGTTTGGACTCAGCATTTAATTACAGGGAGGTTTGAGAGTGGATCATCAGCAAGTCACTATATGGACAGATTCTCTCTCTCTCTCTCTCTCTCTCTCCATATATATATATATATATATATATATATATATATATATATATATATATATATATATATATATATATATATATGGAATGGCTTTCTGCTGAGTCAGACCTGTGGTCTATCTAGCCAGAATCCACGTAGCAGAAGTGGTTACTTGGAATCAGGGTTACTTCTTACCAGTCATCAGAGGCAAATTTCAGAGACACACCTGAGGCCAAACACAACAGGTGCTTAGAGAGTCGCCCCCCCTTCGCCTCCCCACCATGTCCTAGTATCACCACACCGGGGGGGGGGGGGCAAGGCTGTGAAGCAGGGGTGAGGGCCTGCAATCCTCCACGTTGCTGAAAGGCAAAGAGGTCTAGGTCTGGCCAGTGACTGGATGGTGACCACTTGGGAACCTCAGGTGGGCCACTTGGGATTTGCGGTTGGAAGGAAGCACAGCGTCAAAGTACGAAAAATATCAAATGCACAGAATAACGATATCAGAACCAGGGCCTCTGAGAGGAATTTTATCAGGGGGTACAAAGTTTCTTTTGGGCCCCTTCTGAAAGGGGGAGGGGGCAAAACAGGGTGGGGGGGAGGACAGCAATAACCAGAAAAGTCTCCGGAGCCCAGGCTTCCTTATGTGGCGCCCAGGTCTACCCAACACCTGGCCCAGCCACCGTCTTTCACTCTCCATGAGGCCAGCTGAGATCCCAGGAAATTTCTGGGGGCCCTCCTTTGGCTCCTGGGCGCCCTTTTTGACCCTGGGCCTGGGTACAATTTACCCCCTTTACCCCCCTCTCATGGGCCTTGATCAGAACACACAGTGAAGGCTGAACTAATTGTGATGGAAGGGAGGTGTGGGGAGAGGGGGGAAACAAGATGTAGGGTGGTCAGTTTCAGCAGCAGCCCCATGCCCTTTGCAATGTTCAGTTCTGCACCAAGGTAATTTTAGCAGGAGATGGTGGGGCTTCAATCGAGGAGGTATCCAGGCAAAGCATTCCATAAGAACATTCCCTCTGCCACTGGCGTTGTTCCGCCCCACCGTTACTCTCCGGGACGAGGTGCCCCACCCCCTCGTTGTCAGAGCCTGTCAGTGGAGAGAAGGCAACGTGCAGGGACCTCGTCACGGAGAGTAACAGTGAAGGCAACGTCAGGGCACCTCGTCACGGAGAGTAACGGTGGGGCGGAACGCTGCGGAACTTAGCGTTCCGCCCCACCTAGAGCGACGCCACTGCCCTCTGCTACCACACCTGCCCCAATAACAGGAGTAAGGGAGTACCAATAAATGCAGTACAGCCCTCTGTGGACACAGTGTTCTATGCCCTATTACTTTCTTGTGAACAGCGTTTTCATCCTGTCTTTCAGTATAAACATATATCCATTCTATTCATCATGATAGCCGAATGGAACCTCCATGAATTGAGGCAGTATATCTCTGCATGTCAGATACTGGGGACAAAGAGCAAGTACAAATCATCACCATGATGCCCCGCTTCTGAGCTCCCAGGGACATCAGGTTGGTAGTTTTTGGAAACAGAACGATTTCATGGACCTTCGTCCAGCATTCCTTATGTTGTTATTTTCAGAAAAATGCTGCCAACCAGCATCATCTTCATTCTTGGTTTTCTCTGACCTCTTTCTGTAATTATTTTGCCATACCAATAAAAAGTAGGAGAAGAGTTAAAAGAAGAACGTTAAACAGGCCACTGTGTTCAATGGGAATAATACCCTAGCAGCCTTGAGACCTTGGAGATAAGGTGGGATTTAAATAAAATAAAATAAGTGTGTTTAGGATTGCAGCCTTTGATGTTAAAAGGCCTGAGAAACTAGCAATATTTTCTGCAAACGTGAGCATAGAGAAGTAAATGTTACTAGTTTTCATTAACTGTTTTTTATTGTTTTAAAAAGTGATTATTTTTTGTATTGTACGTTTTGTATTGTATTCTTTTTTTCATGTTGTAAGCTGCCTTGGGTCCCTTCGGTGATAAAGTTGGGGTAAAAATACTGTAAATAAATAAAATAAAATAAAATAATAATAATAATATACAGTATTTATATACCGCCTTTCTGGTCATTGGATTTCTCCTCCGACTTTATTCAAGGCAGTGTACATGGGCAGGCTGTTCTAAACCCCAAAGGGTTTTTACAATATAATAACGTTCTAATCTTTCATAGAACCCTTCATTCGAGATGTTGCTTTCACAGTCCAGCTCTCTCTCTCTCTGACGTTCGCCTCAGCATGCTTCAGCTGACAAAGGCAACCTTGACTGCTGCTCAAGTGCTTTATTTATAAATAAATAAAATTAAATCAACTTACTTTAATAATATTTCAGCATCATGGTAGCCGATGGGATGCACTGGGATTTTGGGAATCCCGACTCCATCATCAGCTTCATATCTAAAAGTGTAGTCTAAGAAAACAAGAGCACCTTGACATAACCAGGATGCATAGAAGTCTATAAGGCTATTCACCCAGGCCCTGCTTAGACTTTAGTGTGACCATGGACATTGTCCCCGGTTACAAGGGGGATGGAACTGCCCCAGCCCCAATGCACTCCATACCCCTGCTCTTTCTAAGGAGTCAAATACTGTATCTGGGAAGAGATCAGGGCTTTTCGCATGTTCAGCTGTACAACAGTACCTGGGTATAGTCATTGTCAGCCTGTACTTGGATACAGTTATTCACACATTCCATTCAACACAGATACCATCTATGTACAGTGTACACAGGTAGTTTGGTAGTTGATCTGTAAAACTAAACCCAGGTACACACGTTCACATGGAAATGTGTACCCATAAGAACATAAGAAGAGCCCTGCTGGATCAGGCCAAAGGCCCATCTAGTCCAGCTTCCTGTATCTCACAGTGGCCCCACCACCAGATGCCTCTGAGAGCACACAGCCAACAAGATAACCTGTTTCCTGCTGTCACTCCCTTGCACCTGGCAAAAAAGAAAACTACTTCTAAAACCAGGAGGTTGCTTATGGCTTGTAACCTGTGATGGTCTTTTCCTCCATGAATCTGTCCAAACCCCTTTTAAAGGCATCTAGGCCAGGTGCCATCACCACATCCTGTGGCAAGGAGTTCCACAGATGAATTACACGCTGGGTGAAGAAATATTCTTTTGTCTGTTCTAACTCTCCGTCCACTCAATTTGAGTGCATGTCCCCTGGTTCTGGTGTTGTGCGAGAGGGAAAAGAACTTCCCTCTATCAGTGGCGTCGCTGGCCCTCCGGGCGCCTGGGGCACGGGTTCCCCATAATTTTATACATCTCAATCATGTCCCCCCTCAGGCACCTTTTTTCTAGACTGAAAAGCCCCAAACCCATTCTGCACCTGGATGATCAGCCCTCGTCTCCCTGGGATTTGGAATGCAGGGTCTCCAGTGTTCCATGCAGCTAGGCACAGAGAACCAAGAACGTGGTAGGCCGTGGGAGGGGGGGTACATACACAGCCTTTCTCCAAATCCCATCATAGTGGGCTCCTAACCAAGCAACACTGGTGGCAACAAGACAGCTGCACCTCTTAGGGACCATTGTCACTCACCTCTGGCTGGATACCCTGGAGTAAGGGGATCTCCTGCCCCATTTAGGTTCAATACATTCCCACGCTGGACTCCTCCAGAGGGAAGATTCCACCCATCTGGATATGGATCCACTCCCGGTGCACAGTAATCAGCAGGGTCTGAGTAAAGTATAATCCCTTTAGCTCCAGCTAACATGGCATTTTTAACCTACAGAGCAGTCAGACAGTAAGAAGTGGTTTTCAACACTGATTTCCTTCTAAGACAAACATGAGTAGCAGCAGGTTGTGTTGCTGTTTCTACAAATCTAACTGAGCCATCAAGCGTTCGAGGAATCAAGCTGAGCTTTACAATGCAAACCTATGCATGTTCACTCAGAAGGAAGCCTCACTATGCTCAATGGGCTTACTCCCAGGTAAGCATGCATAGGGTCACAGCCTTATTTGCTCAGTTCTGGTGTGCGATTCTAATCGGGTATGAAGAAGACAACATCAGCGTGGCTTCTTTTCATCCTACCAAAAGGGTGGTCGCTTTGGGTTATCAGATTGCAAGGAAGCTTATACTTCTTTCAGCATCTATAAGAGACCAATGGGAAATTGGCCAATGCATTTAAATGTACATTTAAATATTAAGAAATGAAAATAAATCTCATTATGGCTCCCTCTTTCTTTGGCAAATCACAAGTTTACATTTGGAATGGAATTTGGAAACCCCTGCTAAATGGGCAAGAGGCACTTTTTCTTTCAATTGGTGTTCCTCTTATATTTAGCAGGGGGAGAGTAACTGCCCCCTTTCATCCCAGCACAGTGTCTTTTCCGGTGGCTGCTAGTGTTCTTCTGCATCTTTTTTTTAGATTGTGAGCCCTTTTGGGACAGGGAGCCATTTAATCATTTGATTTTGTCTGTAAACTGCTTTGTGAACTTTTTGTTGAAAAGCGGTATATAAATACTGTTACTACTACTACTACTGCTGCTGCTGCTGCAGCTGCAGCTGCAGCTGCTGCTGCAGCTGCTGCTGCTGCTGCTGCTGCTGCTAATAATAATAATAATAATAATAATAATAATAATAATAATAATTTGGATTTTTCAGAGAGCATCAAAGAGGGGGGCATAACTTCTGGAGAGCGGGATACATCCCGCATTTCAGACCACATGTGATTAACTGCAGCTATTACTCTGGTTCCTGTTAGTATAAAAAGTAATTGCAACCAATTCTCTTAAAATACACAGTTTAATTTTGACTCTGCCCAAGAGCCCAATCCCTCCTCCCTAAGGCACTGGTCTGCAGGACCAACATCATAAAGTGGTAGAACCCTAAGGGGTTGGAGCAGACTGCATCACTTCAGGCTGCAGAGGTGTGTCACAGTTTTGAAAGCTCCCTCACAAAAAACAAAGTCATTGCAAGGAAATAAGAAAACATCTCTATACTGTCAGAATGACAGGTTCTGGCCCAGCCCACTCCTAGCTATACTAGTTTTTATTTGCAGGTTATGTTATTTTTGTCACAAAACTGATTCCACACCTGTAACCTGAAGTGGCATGATCTCTTCTACAGACTCAAAAGTCACTCTTCTGCATGTGCAGACCAAGCCTGACATATTTCCTCACCCCTTACAAAAATATGACTGTTAGCGCAATCCTGTGTAACTTTGCACCAGTGTAACAGCAGATGCACCGGTGTAACAGTAGATGCAAGTGTAAGTGCACTTACACCGGCATAAGTGTACTTACACCGGTGCATCTACTGTTACACCGGTGCAAAGTTGCACAGGATTTTGCTCTGTGTGTGTGTGTGTGTGTGTGTGTGTGTGTGTGTGTGTGTGTGTGTGTGTGAATTTAACAGAGACATTACACACTTACTTTATTTCCTCTGAATATTTTCCCATATCGGGCAATGACAATCTTTCCTGTACAGTTGATTCCCATCTCCCGCTGTAGTTTGAAAAAGTCTTCGGTGCGGCCGTAATTTACATACACCAGATCCGCCTTTTCAAGGGTAGAAATTACACATCTCGTTACTTTTGTATCTGTAACACTGCTACCTTGGAAAAGTATTGGCCCTGAGCAGATCAACTGTTCTGAAAAGGTATCTATACTCTTCCTTTCCCCAAACACTTGAATTTAGGGGACCATGTCATGGAATTGATTTGCAATACAGCAAAGATTATGTTTCCTTGAATGCAAGCTACCAATGCTTATCAGTTCAATTTCCATGAATGGTCATTCAGTTCCCAAAATGCAGTTTAGATAGCTAAATAAATAAATGCATGAAACATGAACTAACAATCCCTACAACATTAAATTCTCTTTCCCACCATACAGTCAACCTGCCTATCACAGAGTGAAAGAGTTCACCTGGGACTAGTTTTGTTGTCTGAATGGGCTCTAGATTAGCATATCTGGTGCCAATAGTAATCTGATCAAAAAGGGAATTCTGCTGGTTTGACAGGGGGATTCTGATGGGCAAAGGAAAGGGAAGACACTCTGCCGCACAATGCCAAAATCACTGGTGGAATTCATTATCATGTGAAGCTGCCTTTACTTGGTCAGACCATTGGTCCAGCTAGTCTAGAATCTTGGCCACAGCTCTCCAGGGGTCATTCCTAGCACCTGCTACCTCATGGCCCAATCCTAACTAAATCCCCGTGTGGAGATGCAGCGATGGCAGGTCCCTTCCAGGTAAGGGGACATTTGTCAAGCCCGAGCAGCTGTTCTGGGTCAGCTCAGACCTACACTGCTGCTGCTGAACTCGCCCCCTCCCGGGGCAAATCCTCCCATCCCCCACCGCCTACCAATTCCGCCCTCCCTCGCATCACTTCCCACCTCCCATGCCATCTTACCTGCCTTGGCGGGTCCTCCAGAACCCGCTGGTGTTGCTAGAGCGCACTTTACGGCTGCTTTGCAGGAGCCGGCACCAGTAGAACACACATTCCACTGACAGGACAGCCCAATAGAACTGGACTGCTGCCCATCCTTATTGTTTGAGAATTGAATCCAAGACCCAATATATGCAAAGCATGTGCTTTACCGCCGAGTTACAGCCAATCCCCCTTATTTCAGAATGCTGTGATGACCACTAGGTTACATTTTTTTTTAGGATGTTTTAAAGAAAGAATGAGTCAGTTTATGGAGGATTGATCAATCAACAATTGTCCAATCATGTCTAATCAATCAGTCAGACATGTTAGTGAAATGGAACCTCCAAGCGCAAATGCAGAATACATCTGAGGACCAGATTCTAAGGGTAAATCATTGGGGTTGGCCATCATCACCACCTCACTTTTTCTGTGTACTTTCCAGGAGAACGTGGCTTGCAGAGAATTTGATTGTCAGAGACAAGAGTGCTGGATTTTGTGGACCTTTCGCCGAACCCAGTACAGCCATTCTTGTCCTCCTTTCCGACAGAGGTGTCGCTACAGTGGGGGCAGTACCGTAAGTTTCGTACCGTGCTAATCCCCGCTAACTCTCCGGTACGAGGTGGCCCTGCCCCCTCGCCGTCGTAGCCATTCAGTGTGGCGAAGGCAACCGGCAGGAGACTCCCTGCCCGTTGCCTTCGCCGCACGGAATGGTTGTGATGGCAAGGGGGCGGGGCCACCTCATACCGGAGAGTTAGCGGGGATTAGCACGGTACGAAACTTACGGTACTGCCCCCACCGTAGCGACGCCTCTGCTTTCCGGTCACTGCACTTCAATAGCAGGATTCATCCAAGGATGGTTCTCCAGTCCTTACTTACCATCGGGGTGCCTTGTGCTGAAAAGGCATTATAAGGTGGCAGGACCCCCGAAACATTCTCATATCCTGGAGGAGGAGGTTCGAAGAGGGACGTGTTGAAAATCTAGTTAGAAGAAATGAAATGTCAAACACAAATAGACAGCTGGAAAATCAAGTTTCATCCCCCAAAATGACATTTCACACCAGTGGTTTCAGAACTCAAATTTGGCTTTCTGCAGCTCAAACTGGGCCTGCCCTGCCATAAGGCTAATGGACGTGGCTGCTTCAAGTGGCTGGAGGGGAAGCAGCAAATGGATGAGGGATGTCTCAAGCCCCACATCTTCCCTCATCAGCCCCACCCAGCCACTTCAAGCAGCTCTCTGATCCACTTTGCTGAAAGCAAACCAGAGAAGGACTGTGGCAGCTCACCTCTTCCTCCAATGGCAATCGCGGCAACAGAGCTGCAGGAAGAAGCAGCAGGGCACCCTTGTTCCAATTATTTGCCTTCTTCTCATTCTTGAAGAAGGTCAGGTAGGCAAGAAGGACAAGGAGGTGGACCCTTCCCCTGACTCCTTCCTCTTCCCTTGAGGTCCACCACTTACTCATTCCTGCTTGCTCTCCACCCAGTCCTGTTGAAGCAAACAGACTGGGCCAAGCATGCAAGCTAGGAGTGGAAAGCAGTGGGACTGGTGGTGGGGCACAGGCCCAGTAATGCACACAAACGTTTATTACAGAAGAGGGGTACACAACGGCAGGGGCAGAGGATGTGCCCCAATTTAGGTGGCACACCTGCTGGAATTAGATCGCAAGCAATGGATTTGGAAATGCAGCTTAACAAAAACACTTTAAAAGAAATACTGGGCACAATCCAGCCAAAGTTGGAACACTTTTAAGTCCCAGATTTAAGGATATAAAGTGCGGAACTGGATTGCTTTATTTATTTTTATTTCACGTTATTTATAAACCACCTCCAGTCTGCACCAAGGTGCAGTCAAGGCAGTATATTATTATCATCATCATCATCATCATCATCATCAACATTTATATACCACTTTTCAACAAAAAGTTCACAAAGCGGTTTACAGACAAAATCAAATTATTAAATGGCTCCCTGTCTGAAAAGGGCAATCTAAAGCTCAATCTAAAACAACAACAGCGTACCGTGTTCTACATAATAATAAAACATTTGCACAAATACATTAAAAACAATAAGCAGTCAAAAAAAATTAACGTTTAAAGTCAATAACACAAGAAAGTAACTGAAAGGGCAGCTTAACAGCAATAAAATTAATCCCCCAACATCTACCTAAGAGCGTTGGGAGGTTTCCTGACCATAAACATAATCTCATACCAAGTCTCTGGAAAGAGAGAAATATACACCTGTTTATGTTATAAGCGAATACTCTCATATACCCAGATAAGCAAGAGCACAATATTAAGGTGCATTTCTGTTCTGCAGTAGAATTATGACGTACACAAGTTGGCCTTCTTCTAAAAGATAGCTTGCTGGCAGGGAGGAGCTGGAGGCCAAAGGGAGAAGCCAGTATGTGTGGGGTGAAGCTTTGGGTCAGCCCTATTCCTGTTGCTGATAAGGTTAACTGAACAGAAGAACTAAAGCGTCATGAGAATACGTAAATCGAATTCCAAGAATTATGTACGTCAAACCTCAGAGAATGACCAATAAGATATGTAACTTGTCTATTACGTATGTTCCTGTATTTCTGTAACCAGTAAGAATTGGATCTGCTTTTTCAAACTGCCTGCCTGCCTTCTAAAAGTTGTTTTCTGTTGGCTATAAGAAGCATTGTAATGGAGAGCTCAGGACTGCTCCTCATGACTTTAGGACAAGAGTCCCATGGGAAGCAGTCAGCACATGTGCTTAATAAATAAAGATGTCCAAGTTTCTCTCATACCTGGTTGCTGATTTATTAATCAACGCGTAACAGCGTTTTAGCAATTCAACAGGCAGTATGTCCCACTACCCCACACTGCTTCAACAATCATAAGCATCTGTTTACCCAATCCAATCCTTCTATATTTAGTTTCCTAAAAAAATAAATAAATCTCTAAAACTCTAAATCAAACAGGACCCATAACCGAGGACGAGGATATTGTGGAAAAAGTTAATTAATTTTTGAAAGGCCAATGAAGTGAACAATTTCTCTTGTTTATATTGGTATGTGCCTTGACACAGAAATAGCAAAGAAAGTTGCCAGTTCTTGAAATAAAACATTTTTGGAAACTTGGTGGAATCTATTCATCATTCTAAGGTGTAAAGCTACAAAACAACAACACCACCATTTGAGGGGAGCAACTATCAGCCTTGCTCTCTCTTTATACTCTTCAAATTGCAGAAGGGATAGACATACATTCCAGGTTCTAGGAAGATCAATAGTCATCAAAGCTTATGAAGAAAGCACAAAAGACTAGAACGAAGCCATCTCTCCACTTTGCGCAAGAAAACACTGTCCCATTCAAGCCTAACCAGCTTTCAAATCTGATTGCAAAATCTGACATTGCTTAATGCTGGCGATGGGAACACAATGCTTTCTGGCCCGCATGTAGCACAGGGAACATTCTGCCCTCTTTACCTCGTTTCCATGATCATCCGTAATAGCAACATAGTTGGGGGCGCTTTGATTTGGGTAAGAAAGTAGGACGTCATAATGAACCAGCTCGGCTGTATCCAAGCCAAATTCTTTCCACTGGGATTGTATTTGCTTTGCAAGGTGAAGATTCTGTTCTGTTCCTGCCACATGAGGGAGCCTGGTGAAAGAGCTACAAGCAGAGAGAGAGAGGCCTGTAAGCAACAAGATCACATTCTCCAAAGGGTCCTGAAGTTGGGCCTTTTACAAAGCAGTTTTAGAGTTCACCTCACCCTGACCCTCAGGGGGCAGCAGGGCTAACACCATTTCCTGAAACTATACCCTGTGGGGAAACAAAGTTCTAGTGAAGACACCACCTTCCAAGGCTAGCGTATTATCTTCTAGGGATATCTTTAAAAACAGCCCGCCTGCCTATATAAACAAAAGTATTTGCAGAGTTGTCTGAAAAACAGAACATCTGGCTCTAGGTGGGTTGGTATGACATGGAAGATCCATATAAACAGATCTCTCCTGACATTGTTCTCTTTGGTTAAAAGCAGCTGAGCAGGCAGCTTAGATCAAGATTGCATCACCAAGGGGGAAAGTCCCTTTCACTGGGGGGAGGGGGAGAGAAAGGTACCTATTTTGCACCTAGCATTTCTTCCTGATATAGCTAATGCCAACTAAGGGGTGGGTGGATGGGGAATTTACATCAAGGGGATAGAGTGGGACAAAGGGGTTACAAGGAGGTTTTTAAGCAAAGAATAAGGTAGGAGGAGATCAGATCACAGGTCTCCCACATCACATCTCCTTTGGCTCTCTATCTACAAAGAAACACCATGTGAATGACATGGAGTGAGTTTCTCTTGGGAGCTGGGCTGGCTATACAGTAAGTGGGAGGGAATAATCAAGCATTGCTACCTTGCAGGGCTTGTGGTAAGGGTTACGAAGAATGTCTGTAAAGTGCTTTGGATGGTAGTCAAATCTAAGCTCAAAATATGACAGGGACCTTCGATAGCCACTACCTTGACTTCTGTTGTCATTTGCAATAATCAGGATTTATACCTTTCTAAAAAACAGGGCTCCTTTACCTTGAACAACAGGTTCAAGTGCATCTCCATACCAGGAAAGGTGGAACCAGCTCTATTTCTGCAGCTCAAGCAAACATTAAAGGTACTGAGCTATTGCCAGAGAAAATGTGGTAACTTAATCCCAACAGTTCCATATCTCATTAACAGCGCAATCCTGCCTAAGTATCCGGCGGGCAGCCCAGGCCGCCCACTGGATCCTATCCCCGTTCCGGGGGATGTAAAGGCAAGGCCATGCTGGGCCAGGAAGGGGTCAGGGATATGGTGGCCGCCATCCCCCCCCCGGCTGGCTCAGCCAATGGCCCCCCTCCCTTGCTGCCCAGACCACCCCCGCGTCCACCGGTGCTGCACTTACCTGTATCTGGTGGCCGCAGGGACAATCCGGCAGCAGAGTGAGGGTGGCCGGCCTCGAAAGTCGTTGCAAAAGTGCTTTACGGCACGTTTGCGATGGTGTGAAGCGCTCACTCCGTCGTTTTACACTTAGGCGGGATTGCGCTCTGACTCTCGCAAACATCTCATGCGACCAGTCACTACATATTATGATGCTTATTTTACAGATGGTGAAGAAACAGCAATGTACATACATACATACATACATACATACATACATACATACATACATACATACATACATACAAAGAATATATACCGCTTTTCAACATATTAGTTCACAAAGCAGTTTACATAGAAATAAATCAATACATGGATCCCTGTCCCCAAAGAGCTTACACACACACAAACAAAAAAAGAGACACCAGCAACAGCCACTAGAAAATACGCCATGCTGAGATGAAGACAGGCAGTTGCTCTCTCCCCCCACCCCTGCTAAATATCAGCGGACACCACTTTAAAAGGTGCCTCTTTGCCCAGTTAGCAGGATACCACGCGTGATGCAAGCAGGGAGTGTCACATTTAGGGTTGCCAATACCTTTTCCTGGGCTTGCTTCTGTGCATGAAGAAATTAAGCAAATGATGTCCCCCCCCCCCCCCCACACACACACACACACACACACTGTTTATCTCAAGGCCACAGAAACGCTTCACCTGATTTTGTTTTCATGCTAAGCTGATCTTAAAGGCGTAGACGGTGGGGCAGAAGGAATGGGATAAGAGGGAGCTGAGGGTGCAGGATTGACGTACCTAAGCTTGCATAGACCTGAATGGCAAAATGAGTGAGAGTCCTGTGCCACAGCAGGATGATAACTCTTTTCTTTAAATAAGAGTACGAACATATGAAGCTGCCTTAAATCAAGTCATCCCACGGCCAATATTGTCTACACACTGACTGCCATCTCCAGGATTTCAGACAGTCCTATCAGGTGATGCCAGGTATTGGACCTGGAGCCTTAATCTGGAGGCAAAGCACATGATCTACTCCTTTGCTATAACCCCATCCCCATTCTGAAGGTGAAATTAACATTTGCGGGCTTTTCTTTGCTACTAAATTTTTGAAGGGCATTTTGATTTGGTGAAGGGAAAGATACTTCTGTTCCACTTTTTTTTTGTCGATCGAAAGGTCGGCAGTTCGAATCCGCGACGGGGTGAGCTCTCGTTGCTTGGCCAGCTCCTGCCAACCTAGCAGTTCCAAAGCATGTTAATGCGAGTAGATAAATAGGTACCACTTGCGGGAAGGTAAACAGCGCTCCGTGTTCCAGCTGCATGCTACGCGCTGCGGCAAGGAGAGTCATGCCGGCCACATGACCACGGAGGCGTCTTCGGACAACGCTGGCTCTTCGGCTTTGAAATGGGGGTGAGCACCACACCCTAGAGTCGGTCACGACTGGACTTAATTGTCAGGGGTCACCTATAATACTGGCCAAAGACTGTTGTACCTTAAACACTGGACATCCCTTGTATGAGGGATTGATATCAAGCTTTGGGACTTGGCAATGCAAAACAAAGTCATATAGTATATCCAAATGAAATAGGGGAGGGAGCATCTAATCAATGTTGGGGGTACAAGCATTCTGGAGAGTTCTGGAATAGCAGAAGATCCAAATACCATCCCAGGAGATCCTTTTCCCTCTCCTATCGCTTTATTGTAAATATGGTTAGGAGATATTTGTGATTGGCATTTATATAGTTAATGTAATTCTTACAAAATCTATAAATATTTACTATTTTATTCATTGGTGCAAATATTTATAAGTGAGATGTTTATAAGTGAGATGCAGTGAGATGATTTAATTTTTTGAAGGTAAAAGAACAGAGCCAGTGCCAACAACAAAGATGAACCTGGAACAACATTACAGCACAATCTTATGCATGTCTACTCAGAAGTAAGTCCCATTGTGTTCAATAGGACTTACTCCCAGGAAAGTTTGCATATGATTGCAGCTGTAAGTACTTACAGTATTTATCCTCTTTAACATTTCCAAATGTTGGTTGTGTAATGGATAGAGTTCTACAAGTTGTGTTGCTTGGCAAGTCAGCAAACTAATTCAGTAGCCATTATCTGAAGGGAAGGAAGAATCATTAACTGCTGCCTGAATTGTTTACATGCAACAAAACTATAGTACGCATCTGTGTTTTTTTTTCTTTTCAGTCTGTCTAGCTGGGATGCTCAATTGCGTTCAGATTCATAGGAGATTAGTGGAGGGACTGTATGTGAAATGATATTGCTGTGCTTAGTCAGGCGATGGAACCGAGAAGGAGAAAATAAAGATGTGCAGAACGTCTTACCGAGACCCATGGCTGCCTCCCCCAACTAGGCATGCTCTGTGGTTCAATGATTAAAATTGGTACATGCAGTAAATGATCAACAGCATGGTTTTGATGGTTAACCAGCCATGTAGCAATCTGCACCTCTGCAGCCTCCAGTGATATCTTCTACCTTGCTTCTAATCTACAACCAGAGGCATAGCTGTGATATGCAGCACACATATTGCAGCACACAACAGAAAGCCTTGTGGCAATTTAAAGACTAAGAAATGTCTTGTAGCATAATGTTTGATGAACCACACATCAGATGCATAAAGTGTTATCCTCAGTTGGCAGCACACTTAGAGATAGAGGGCTGCTACTTGCAATCTCCTCTTATCTTTGGAATTCCAATTATGTGACTTAGAGTAGAGAGATCCTTCTGGAGCTCCATGTAGCTTCTCTTGGATTTTACCCTCTTCAACAGTTTGTTATCAAATAATGTAAGGAACTTACCGCAGGAAGGCTTTGATGTTTTCTGCTTTCATTTCTGCGAGAAGTTGCCTTCTTGTTGCATCTTGATGGACGGCTGCTGGGGCCATGGGTTTGGTTCCTGATTTCACAGACCAACCTGCAAGATGATACAACACCAACAAGTGCCAAATCTGTCACATATCCATTCAGGGAAGACTATTGTCCTCCCCCAATGTGGTATTCTCTATCACCCACCACAACACATTTCTGCTGTCTACGTACAACAAACAGGTCAGTCTCTACGCAAAAGAAAAAATGGGCACAAATCCAACACCTACAGGGGCAAAGTTTAGAGACCAATGAGCATTTCAATTTCCCAGGACACTGTCTTGAAGTCACAATTGTGGTGGTGTGCTTTTGTAAAAAAGAAAAAAGTATAGATAATAATTTAGTAAAGCAAAAGCTAACTGAATCACAACTCGACTGAGTTTCTATTAGTAAAGGTAAAGGTATCACTTGACATTTTTATCCAGTCGTGTCCGACTCTAGGGTGCGGTGTTCATCCCCGTTACGAGGTCGAAGAGCCAGCACTGTCCGAAGACGCTTCCGTGGTCATGTGGCCGGCATGACTCTCCTTGCCACAGCATGAAGCGTGCGGCTGGAACACGGAGCGCTGTTTACCTTCCCGTAAGCGGTACCTATTTATCTACTCTCATTGACATGCTTTCGAACTTCTAGGTTGGCAGGAGCTGGGCCAAGCAATGAGAGCTCACTCTGTCACGTGGATTTGAACTGCCGACCTTTCGATCGACAGCTCATGGTTCAGTGGTTTAACCCACTGCGCCACCCCACGGTCCATCGGTTTCTATTAAACCGATAATAACCAAGAGTTTAAGATTACGTTGCTCAGACAGTTCTGTTACCTGTTATTTTTTCTCAAGAACAGCAGGAAAGATGTTGGCTATAGAAAGAAAAAAGGTTAGTCAAGGATAGTTATGCTACTTTTCTGCTTGCAGGGAATTTCTCCACATAGAGGAAACACCCAAATATGCTATTCACTTAAA
This sequence comes from Plestiodon gilberti rubricaudatus, assembly GCA_026170595.1. Taxonomy (NCBI): domain Eukaryota; kingdom Metazoa; phylum Chordata; class Lepidosauria; order Squamata; family Scincidae; genus Plestiodon; species Plestiodon gilberti. Next base: position 220,844,707 of record JANXHW010000003.1, read on the forward strand.
TGTGAAGTTAACATTCACTTAAATGTTAAGTGCTATTCACTTAAATGTGAATTCAACCACCTCATTCTGCTTCATGCAAAGGCCAGGTCTTCAATAGGAAGCCCTCAGCAGCTTAGTCCCTGCATAAAGTAAAACCAGCAGTTTGAATTTGTGCCCAGAAAGTTATTGTAGACCCTGAGGAATTGGTGTTAACATATTCTCTCTGAGCCGCTGCTGAGCAATAAAAGTTGACGGTCGTATTCTGATTGTCCCTTTGCTTCTCTGCAACCAACGCAGTCAAAGCATTTCCAAATTGCTTCCTTTGTGCATTTGTGCCCAGAAAATAACAACCTCGCTTGGACAGATTTGTTGCCTTTAGTGCATCGAAAGGATTATATAACACTTCATCTCACCAAAAGCCTGCTGCTTCACAGATGTGCCGTATAAAAGCCTCGCCTCTATCATCGTTTCATTTAAATGCATTTAACAAAGGAAGGATCTCATTGCTACAACAGTGTGCTATAAAGAACAGAAGTGTGCTCGCATGCATATGGAGGGAGGGAAGAATTGTTTGCCCAGAGGGCTGGCATTCTGCATTAAATGAATGAAACAAGGGTCAGGGTGAAGGAAGTGTTCCTGGTATCAACCCAGAGATCATTAGGATGGAGTTGCAGCGCATCCCGCTGGGCTACCACAGCCCTCTGTAGAGGCTACTCCACAGCCCAGCCGTCCCCATAGCCGAAGCAGAGGCTACAGAAGACCTTTCCTTGCGTCTGGGGTGACTGTGGTAATGTTCCATTCAATCTGATGGACCCAAACAGGGAAAGCATTGAACTGCTTTTGCAGCCTTATGGAAATATAATAATAATAATAATAATAATAATAATAATAATAATAATAATAATAATAATAATAATAATAATAATGTACAGTATTTATATACCGCCTTTCATGGTCATTGGATTTATCTTCTGACTTTAATCCAAGGGTTCTGACTTTAATCCATGATTTTTTATGTACATGGGCAGGCTTTCCTAACCCTCCGAATGGGTGGGGGTTTTCTTACAATATATAAATGTATATAAATCTCAGAAATACGATGGCTGAGCTCCTTTTGAATCACAATTAATATAAAAGGTAAATAAGACATTTTCAAGCTTTATAATTATTTACCAGGTATAAACTGAGAGTCCACTGGATTAAAACGTAAGTTTAATGTTCATGGTGAGTAAATATATTTAAGAATTTAAATGCTCCTTAAATATTGCGACTCTCAAACATCACTCTTGTGGCTCTCAAACATCTGAAGTTTATCTCTTACATGAGGCAAGTTTGGCCATCCCTAGCATATACCATGCAGCTGTTAACTATTATGCAATATTCAGTACAGTATTTCATATCTAACATCTCATACAGGTTATTCCTACTCCAGAAAATAAAAAGTATGCAAGCTTTCCAGTTGTTATCTCCCTATGCTAATTATATATTATATTTTTGAAGGTCCCACACATTTCTCTTTAAATAGGTACAGCGTAACAATACTGATGTCAATGACAACACCAGCTTTTGGGGGTTGGGGCCATATCATTTTACACCATGCCTCCACTGATGGTGTTTCTTCCCATAGCTTGGTACCATAGACCTCGGGGGGGGGGGGGGAATCCTGTCCAACTTTCCAGCATCAATGCAGCCACACTGCTTGCTACCCCAAGGTAAGATAACGAATGTTCCCTTACCTTGAGGAGGTCTTCCCTTACCTTGAGCTGGGTCTACCCTCCCAGCTCAGGATGCAGTGCATGCCCCATTGGCATGGCTGCATCAGCGCTGGAATATTGGATAGGATTGGGCCCCTCCAGACGAAATGTTTTTTTCCATCTCATTGCCACCATGGAAAAGACCCTGTCCCAAGTACCGAACTTGCCCAATCAATCTCACATAAAGAAGGGATTGAGAGTAGGACCTATGGTGCCAAACGTAGGTGCCAGGCGGTAGGAACCGGCCAGTTCATGAGGTTGACTGAGGCACGTGCCTCAGGCAACCAATTGGTGGGAGACACACCCATCTCCATTCACCTATTTGCTTTCATTGCTGCTGCTGCTCCCCCCCCCCTCACTCTCTGGAAAAGGAACAAGGGATGGAGTGGATGTGTGGAGGAGAGAAGAGTGGTGGTCTAGCCAGGTAAGGTTGTCCACATGACCAGGTAAGAAGAAGGGGGCAGCATTTGGCACACAACCTCAGGTGCTAGGACCGTGATGGCGAACCTATGACACACGTGTCACAGGTGACACACGAGGTCATTTTGGGTGACACACCAGCGTTTCCCCCAGGGCCCCGACACACCTTACACTTTCGCAGGTTTTACAGGCTTGTCTTGAACATTTAGGACAGGGGTTTTGGCAGACCTCTTTCAAATTATCATCTAGTAAAGCTCAGCAACAAAAAAGTCACTAATTGTTGGTAAATAAAATGCAATGTGTTCTATAGTTGTTTTCAGTTCAGGTCAATTCAAAATTACTATTAAAAGTAGCAATAGTCAAAGTACTATTAAAAGTTAGGGGGGGGGGGACACACCAGCAGAGTCAAGTTAGGCGTTTTCAAAAATTTTGGCACACCAAGCCCAAATGGTTCGCCATCACTGTGCTAGGAGATCTTAGGCCAGCCCTGCCAGGCAGCTCTTGATGTACAGTATTCTAATCCCAAACTATTTAGGGCTTTAACTCGAGCTCAGAAATGAACAGGCAACCCACGAGGATGACATCATAAGGGCAGGATGATGTGATCCTATGACTCTACCCTCGGCTCAGTGCTCCCTGGCCTGGCAGCGGCTCTCTGGGGTCTTTCCCAGCCCAACCTGTGGGTGCCAAGGACCGAACCTGGGACTTCCCTGCACGCAAAGCACCTGTTCTGCCAGTGAGCTACAGCCCCGTCCCCATCTTTGTGCTTCAGACAACAGTTTGGCAACTGCAGCTTGGACCAATTGCAGTTTCCAGAGTATCTTTAAGGGGAGTTCCATGTAGTCTAGCCTGGAAGTAACTAGAGCATGGATAACTGAAGCAATGTCCATCTTCTCCAAGGGAAGGTCAGAGCTGGTGAGTCATTCAATTTTGAAAAAAAAAATCATTTTTTTTATTTTTTTGGGAAAAATTAAAGTATTCCTAGCTTCTCTGTAGCCTGAGTTTCCACCTTCAAACTGCAGACCCACACCTTCAGGAAGAGCACAAGCCACCTGGAACAAGTTGGGCAACTTATTTATTACCACAATTCCTGCCCTAACACCCCCCCTCTCTATCTGTTTTAAATGTCAGCTTGTCCATCCACTCCTGAATCAGCACAGCACAGCACAAATCACCACCACACCTGCACTAGGGCAAATGGCTTCCAAAGCAGAAGGTCTCAGTCCCTGAAACCCCTCACCACCCACCCTTTAAAGAAATCATACAACCCTACTTACTGAATGAGGCTAACAGGTGTGTGTATGTGTGGTGGGGGGGGGGTTGTTCATTTAAAAATCCAGTTTATTGAATGGAGCTAGTGGGTTCCTGGGATAGAGTTTTCTGCAGGAATTAACTGAGCTCAATAAGAGGCTCAGTGCTGGGACAGTGTGAGAAAGTGACAAATCTGAGCATGTGCAGAGTGTTTCTCCCAGAACTTCAAATTCAAGACCCCTTACTTTTGTAATGCCCCTTTAGTTACTGTTTTTAGAAGGTTGGGGGGGGGATGATTTGTTTCAAATTGGGAGAAAGCATGGGGCAGGGGGGCTTGTGTGGGTTTAATTAAAGCCCCCTGTACCATTCCGCCCATAATTCAACCACTGGCTTTCTCCTGACGACCTGCCACACCCCCTCTTGGACGGGGGGGGGGCTGCGATTCTGGGTAATCTATTTCCAGGCTGGTCTGAGCACGCGCCACCTCGCCTCCCCGGGATGGTCTGATCTGATCTGTAAAGTTTCAGTCCTGTTTTTCAGCCCATGTTCCAAGGTAGCAGTAGTGCCGTTGCCCCCCCCACCCAAGTGCCCCCCCCTGTACTCACCCACCAAGATTCCCAGCAGGAAAAGCGCCAGGAGCGCAGCGACGCCCAGCCAGCTGCAAAGAGTCACCTTCCTAGCCATGATGATTGATACCTTCTTCTTCCCCAGGCAAAGGCAGGAATACAGCAGCCGCGCAGGACAGCCGTCCCGTCCCGCCCCGCCCCGGGATCCAGCCCATCTCTCCTCCCCTCCCGCTGCGATCCCTCTCGCAAGTCCAGAGAAAGGGACTGAAGAAAAGTTGAACTGAGGTTACTGGAGGGGCGCTCCAGGGCAAGTGCTTCTTCCCCTGTCTGGGCACTGGACGTCCCCTCCTAACAGCACCACCACCCGGTTTCCTCCCCCAGAAATCTGCACAAACTGCAGAGAGCCCTGGAAAGGACAAAGGAAGTCTCAGGGTGTCTGTTGTGTAATTTCAGAGTGGTGATTTGCCGTTTTCTAGAACGCTTGCCAAATCTCGGTGTTGTTGTTTCATGTGGCAAGGCTTGGAAACCTCTTGGAAGGAACAACGGTAGGAAGGGCAGACCTTGAGCATACACAGAGTGTTTTCCGTGACTGCCTTCTTCCATGACTGTTACCTTTTGCATTACTTGACCTTTCGGCTTCCCCTTGTCCTTTTCTCTCTACCCAGTGTAGGGGGGAAAGATCAGTGGAAAAATCCAGTTTATTGAAGTGGGCATGTGGAGGGACAGATGCCCCGCAACTACCTATTTAATGTAGGTAGGAGATCACTTTTGGGGTCTGATCAAGTGGTGGGCACATGCTAGCTACATCAGTGGTTTTTCTTTGGGGGAGGAGATGTAAGAAAGCTTCCATCCATGTTGCAAGACTTCTGACTGAGGAAGTGCACATTTGGGTGAGGAGGTGCGTTAGGAGAGTCTGCAAGGTTTGGGCCTGTGGAACCTGGTTCGTATCCTGAGCAGGGCACCAGTGAAAGCTTTTTTTTTTTCCCTGATGTAAACAGCATGCATGGGATGCCCACTCTGGATTGGTCTGAGCTGGCAAGGGCAAAATATTTCGGAGGCGGTGGCTGCCTTAAATCGATCAGGTATAAAGGCCGTGACAGACCGCACGAATTCCTGCGTGTTCCAGACGCCCGAGAAGCTTTGTCAAGCTGTGCAGAGGTGTCTGGTTACCATAGCGGAAACGAGCGGAGCAGATGCGATCTCCGGATTTCCGGCACGATCGAAAATGTTTCTGGCCCATGTTTGAGGGGCGGCTTTGCGGAGTTACTGCAGCCACCAATCAGATGAGAGGGGGAGGAGAGTGGCTATCTGCCAATCGGAAGTTAACTTTAGTGTTAGCCAATCACCGTGGAGGTTTATTCCAAGAAGGCGGGACAAAAGGAGGGACTGTTTGCGGGAAGACACTCCTACAGACAAGCTCAGAGCGCGGAGGAGAGCGGCCAGCTTCGCTCGCTCGCCTCGGCGCCGGGATTCGCCAGAATTCGTGCGGTCTGTTACGGCCTTAAAGGCGGATCCACACCGCACACGTTTGCATTGGTTGCGTTCCGGTACGTTCCAAGACCGTCCACCGTGCCAAACGTCGCTTCGGACTCCACTTGAGACAAGACAGGATGCGACCAGCCGGCAGGCGAATGCTGTCATGAGCAAATAGAACCACACAGGACGCATGCGGACTCAGCTGGACGCAATGCTCCAAGCCGCGTGCGGTGTGGATCCGCCTTAACCCGAACTTCTTCTTTTATTGTTTCTGACTGGTGGCAGCAGCAGTAGCTGCTCTCCAAGGTTTCAGGCAGGGCTGTCACAGCCTTACCTAGAGATGCCAAGGTTTGAAGGCAGGATGTTCTGCATCTGCAAAGCAGGTGCAGTGAGCGACAGCCCCCCCCCCCCAAGTGCCCCTGTTCTCAAACTGCATCCCTGTTGGTGCTATTTACTAAAGGAAATGGAGGTGTGTAGGGGGGTCAACAAACCCATTAAAGCAATGTGTATTTTGACCTAGCACTTGAATGCTTGTCACTGGCTAATACTGCCAGACAGTCTGTTTCATTCTGCAAAGTGAAGAGGGGATTCCCTAGCTTGATGCACTACAGCTTGGATAGCTGACAGTGTCTCATTAATGGCCATTGATGGTCACACTAGGGATGATGTCCCTAGAGCCTGCATTGCAGGTCACACCCTCTTGCTATGTGGAACTCCTTGCCACAGGATATGAACATATTTTTTGCCACAGGACAAAAGAAAATATTTCTTTACCCAGCGTGTAATTGGTTTGTGGAACTCCTTGCCACAGGATGTGGTGATGGCACCTGGCCTAGATGCCTCTCAAAGGGGTTTGGATAGATTCATGGAGGAAAAGACCATCACAGGTCACAAGCCATAAGCAACCTCCTGGCTTTAGAAGTATGTTTTCTCTGTGCTAGGTGCAAGGGAGTGACAGCAGGAAACAGGTTGTCTGTGCCAGGTGCAAGGGAGTGACAACAGGAAACAAGTTATCTGTGCCAGGTGCAAGGGAGTGACAACAGGAAACAGGTTGTCTTGTTGGCTGTGTGCTCTTGGAGGCATCTGGTGGGGCCACTGTGAGATATAGGAAGCTGGACTAGATGGGCCTTTGGCCTGATCCAGCAAGGCTCTTCTTATGTTCACACCCTCCAGCAGCAGCTTTGTCTGCATCCTTTTGTCAGGTGTGGAAGGCTTTGTGCCTGGAGTCCCCCCTTCACCTTTCCCAGGGGGATCCCTCAACTTCGAAACCAGGTACACACCTGCCTGTTCTGTAGCCATCTCACCCTCTCTTCCTTCCATAATCCTTTGCTGACTTTTCTTGTCATTTAAAGAACGTTGTAGACCTGCACCTAACACCCAAGAATTTGGGGGTGCAGGCACATAAGATAAACATATATAAAGACAAAGGAGAAGAAAAAAATAGATTTGAATCCTAGGCAGATGTGTATCTCATTTACTCATGGGTAATTATGCACAGGATATTTTAGCCTAGAAAGAAGGTACAAGAAATCCACACTGGTATTATCAAATCTACAAAGACAGTTTTTTTTCCCCATTTCCTGTGAGGTCATCCTGGGTTAGACATCACTGAAAGCCCTATCATGAGAGACAAGAGAAGCAAGGAGTCCCATAGATGCTATTAGTGATGATGGAACCTCCATGTTTATCAGCAGTATGCTGTGGAATGCCAGATGCTGGAGAGCAACAGTGGGAGAAAGCTCTTGCCTTCAGGCCCTTCTCTGGAGATCAGCTTTACCACTGTGGGAAGCTGATTGTGGATACCATCGAGAGGTATCAGTTTTACTAGGCTTACCAGATCTCCAACCGGGACAGGGTACTAGACCTTTAGGAGAAGGAATGTGGACAGGTGTAGCTTGTTAAACCTTAGAGCACAATCCTAGGCATGTCCACTCAGAAGCAGGAGAAGGAATGTGGGCAGGTGTAGCTTGTTAAACCTTAGAGCACAATCCTAGGCATGTCCACTCAGAAGCAGGAGAAGGAGAAGGAATGTGGGCAGGTGTAGCTTGTTAAACCTTAGAGCACAATCCTAGGCATGTCTACTCAGAAGCAAGCCCCACTGAACACAGTGGGGCTTCCTTCTGAGTCTAGCAGAACATGGTCACTGTTGAACATAGAACATTGCTGTAAAATGGTCTCTGGAGGCATGCAGAGCATGCCACTGGTAGCCATTTTAGAAGCACTGCCGCAGATGGCGGTGGCATTGGAGGCTTGCCACTGGACCCAGCTACCCCTGCCACCAATGGTAAGCCAGCAAAAATGGGGATGGATCAGTGCCTCAGGGGGGCATGGCGGCCGGAGGGCAGATAGTGGCTGCGATGGCTCTGCTGATATCCTCTGCTTTGTTTTGGCTCCTAACATGCCCCCTTGCCTCTACTTCAACTTGTGCCAGCTAAGGATCTGGTACTGGTCTGAGTAGACTCATAGAGGCCCATGCAGGAGTGGAGTAAGGCAAGTAAAAGAAGTGCTTACTTACCTCTCCACCCCTGCACAGTCTCTGGCCGCCCTCAAGATGCAGCAGAGCCTGGGTTAGTGTGGGCAGCCTTTAGCTAGGATTGGGCCTTAGGGCACCTATAATCATATCCACACTTACCTGGGAGTAAGTCCCATTGACTATAATGGGACTTACTTCTGAGTAGACATGCATAGGATTTGGCTCTAGGTGCACCTTTTGGTCTGATCCAGCATGGTTCTTTTTAAGTTATACAAAAGAATGCCCAGCCCCAAAAGGATGGGATCTCAGGGGGTCACTAGCAAGAGTGTGCATGGATGTATCTGAATTCCTTGAAGGAACAGGAACTCCTGTGCAAAGGCTCCAAGCTCAGTGAGTTTTTGTAGAGTCCACCAGTATTGTGCAGCTTCCAGTCTTTTCATGCTGCTTCTTGGAGAGTTTCAGCAGCAGCTGCCACTGTGAAGGCTGCAATGGAGATCTGCCTCTTCACTTCCTCCCATGCTCTGCGCTCATCTCCTGCATTGGCAATATCGAAGAGGGCATCGTAGATCCCAGGAAAGGAGATGCCAGCGTACTTGTTGTGGCTGTTTGGAGCAAAGATGATATGTCTGGAAAAAGGGAGCAACTAGCCATCAGAGAAAGAAAAGACCCAGTGCACTTAGATAATCGTATTATCGAGCATACTTGAAAGTGGTGAAGACCTTTTTCCTTGCACAGTGATGGAAGGTTGGTAAGCAAAACCCGTCTTCCTTTTCTTCCTCTATGCACTATATATCTCTAGGCTTACCAGATCTCCAACCGGGACAGAGTTCTAGACTTTTAGAAGGAATGTGGTCAGGTGTAGCTTGTTAAACCTTAGAGCCCAATCCTAGGCACGTCTACTCAGAAGCAAGCCCCATTGTGTTCAGTGGGGCTTGCTTCTGAATAGACATGCCTAGGATTGTGCTCTAAGGTTTAACAAGCTACACCTGCCCACATTCCTTCTCCTAAAGGTCTAGCACTCTGTCCCGGTTGGAGATCTGGTAAGCCTATATAACTCATACTTCTGCTTCTCCACATTTCACTCGAAACAAAAAGTTTCGCATCTACTTCTCCACCCAAATGGAGAAGAGGAGGAACAGGAAGCACAAACGCAAAATACTAATTGTCTCTTGACCGATGTTCAGAGAATAGAAGAGCATTTTAATTCTTGTCCTTGTGGTCTGTCTTGTGTTTTTTATTACTGACTGCTGTAGTGTTTACTTCTCCGTAAGCCATCATGGTTATGAAGCTAAAACCATGATGGCCAAAAGTTTCTGAGGCATATTAAACAAGGAAATGCAAACAAAAACACACCCCATAGTCAAACGGACTGGGTGCGTTTCTACAAGCACAGCGACCAGTGCTATATCCCATCAAGACAAAGGGCTAATTGATTAGCACATCCTCCTCTTTGCTCATCCAACAAGTAGAAGCAGTACTAAAGTTTGTAACTTCTGTAGTCTATAGCGCAGCGGTTCCCAACATTCGGGTGACCACACTACTACAGCAACTCGCCAAGCTGCAGTGGACCCCGGCAACCTGGAAGTAATACGGCAGCAACGTGATGACATCACATGTCATTGCCTCACCACCAACTCACTTCCAGATTGCCAGGATTTCCTGGCAAGTCAGACCAAGGGCGGACCGGCGGACCACTGCAGTGTCGCGCTCGCTGCGCTCTGCCTCTGGTTGGCAGTCACACAGGAGGGGTCGAAGACTCAGGCGGCACTTTTGTCTCCTGCCCGACTGAGGCCCCGCCCCACTTGCCTCAGGGCCGCACGAGCTTGTGCAAGAGCCAGGTGGTTTGGAAGTCATTGCTATGCATGCGTGGCTCTGGAGGCCTCGCGGACCACCTGGCAGGGTCTTGCAGACCACCTGTGATCCAGGTGGAAAGTACTTTTGGAGGACTTCATCTCTAATCAAAAACTCTGCTTTTTTTTGGGGGGGGGGCTGGAGCTCAGTGTTGGCACTCATGCTTTGCATGGAGCAGGTCCTAGGTCAATTTCGGGCACCTCCAGGTAGGGCTGGGAAAGACCCCCACCGGACACCCTGGAGAACTGCTGCCGGTCGGGTGGGGCATCACTGAGCTCGATGGGCCACTGGCCTTGACTCATATGTTGCACAAGCTCCCTCCATAAAAAGGAGAACGTGTTCCGTGGTGGAATGCATGCTTTAGGTTCCTGCAGAGCTTGAGATAAGCAGTTGTGGGATTGCTTCATTACGTGGCCTGCTCTCAGTTGAAAACCTTGACACAACTGAGCATCAGTCATATGAGTACCTCTATCACACATTTTCAAGCAAATGAAACACCTAAGGACTCTTACAGCAAGGAGGATGGAACACGGGGGCATTATATTTTCATCCGTACCTGTAGAATGGCCTGCCCGGTAATCCCAGAGGATCAATAAATGCTCTTTCCAAAAACATTAGCTGATCATTCCAAGACCTCACTGCAATTGGGCTGAAAAGTAGACAACGCAGGGGGAAAAACACATGAATGCCAAACACTGGATTATGCACTGTGCTGAAAACAGTTTACATCGGCGAAATAAATCTAAATACATAGAAGAGGATTCCATTTTGGGGTGTACAAGCCATACGTGCATAGTCAATGGTACCTTCTCATGGTTCAGGGAACATATGAAGCTACCTTGTCAGGGCCTTGGTCCATCTAGTTTAATATTGTCTACATCAGGGGTTCTCAACCTGTGGTACGTGTACCCCTAGGGTTACGCAGACCACTTGCTGGGGGTACGCCAAGCCCTGCCCTTTATCTGCCCCATCAGAAGCTAATTAAGTGTTAATTAACATGGATTTTAAATTGTACTTATTTTAGGAGCTGGCGAGCTCCGCAGCGCTCAGTTCTGCATCAGTTACAGCTCGACGATCACAACTGATCATCGGGAGTTAATTTATTCACACAACAATACTGGTGGTGCTTCCCCTCACAGCAGCCCTCCCAGCCCTAGCGTCTAGGACAGGATCAGCCTGGGAGGGCAAGCAGCTTCTCGGCTATGCATCCAAACGGATCAGGACACTTCAGGCGCACTGCGGGGAGCCCAGGAGCGGGAGGAGGGAGGGAGATCCTTCTTCTCCGCGTTGTCTCTACATTGCCTGGCTGGCAGCAGCTTTCCAGGATTTGCAGACAGGTGTCTTCCCTGTCCCCGGCCTAACCCAGAGATGCCAGAGATTGAACCTGGAACCTCCGGCAGGGGAAGCTCTACCACCAAGCTACAGCCCCTCCCCTCATCCACAAGGTTTGTTGACATGTCTATTCTGGACAGAGTTATCACCAGCAGCACCCTCATACCTAACTTCCTCCTCACGAATGCCCAGATATCCTCAATCATTCATTCAGTCTGCTCAGGCCTGGATGCACAGGGCAGAGGTGTCGCGGCAGCTAAGGCTGCCTGGAGCACCGCTGGGTTGGGGACGGCACCGCCCCGCAGGGGAGGCGCCGCCACCGGGGAGGGGGCGACTGCGTGCGCGCCCGCCTTCTCCCCCGAAAGCCCTGGAGCGTCCGCCACAACCGGCAGCAGGGCTTTCTGAAGGCGGCTGCTGCGTCGTGGCCTTATTTATACTTTTTTTTTTCTGTACATACGCAGAACGTTTAACGTTTAACGTTCTGCGCATGTGCAGGAAAAAAGTATAAATAAGGCCACGACGCAGCGGCTGCCTTCAGAAAGCCCTGGCCGCCGGTCGTTGCGGACGCTCCAGGACTTTTTCCGGTTCCGAGGCCGGGCAGGTGCTCCAGGGGAATGCCACCCGAGCCGCGGAGCTGCTGCGTCACCGGGTGGGCGCGCACGCTCCCCCGGAGTGCCGCCCAAGCTGCAGAGCTGCCCGGAGCCACTGCTCCGGTCGCTCCGCCCTCCGTACGCCTCTGGCACAGGGTGACTGTCAATCACAATAAAACATCAAATGAATAAATAAAACTAACCCATTCCCACTCTAAAAATAAATAAATTCAAATACTGAAACCATTAAGTAAGTGCCGCAGGTGGTTTTTTCATCTCTGATCGAAACAGAATGTTAGGAACTAACACTATGGTCCCTGCTGAGCAAAGCCCTCTGGGATTGCTCTCAAATGACACTTCCATGGTGGCCATATGAGGTGTTGTTTGGTGGCCATATGAGGGCACAAAGGTGTTTCAGCAGCCCTGGGAAGGTATGTGAGGGGCTGCCCCACCGGGTCTCTCTCAGGGCATCAGGGGAATGGCTCTCTTTAGCAGGCATTTGTCAGTGAGATCAGGACGACGGCATGAAAAAGGGTTACGTCCCTGAAACTGACGTGCTGAAGGGCCTAACAACACCTACTTGTTGGTGTCCAGCTGTTGCTGTCGTCTGTGAAAATCATTGGCAGCTTCTGAAAAGTTCTTCACTGCAGAAAAAAGAGAATCTGGAACAACAAAGGGGTAGAATGTGCACTCAGGTGAAATACTTGTGTTGATGTGATGCTTTTAAGTTTCCCCCCAAAAACAATTTCAAAGAAGTAAAAATCCCACGTAAACAGAGTAGGAATCAGCAACTGGTGACACACCCCCCCCAAGCCAAACCCAGCACCCTGAAGGTTGGGGCCTGATCCACTAATTCATGGTGCAGTAATAAGACTTGCCAGCTATTTTGAAGAGTGGAAAGATTTCGACCTCCGTTTCATTCTCAGTGCAGCCCTCTGGCATTTGAAGCTACCGTATACTGAATCCAAATATTGGTCCATCTGGGCGGCCATTGTCTACTCTCCCAGATATCTTGTGCAGGATTCCTGATCCCCTCTATGCTTCCTGAGATTTTTTATTTTTTTTTAACTGGAGATGTTGGGAATTGAGCCTGGGAGCTTTTGTACTGGACAAAACTAGTCTCTGACCAAATAGGGAGGGCCCACAGTTCAAAGCTACAACAGAACATGCTTTGCATGCAGAACATTCCAGCTTCAATCCATTGCACTGCTAGTTAAAGAAGGATCAGGTAGCAGCAGCTAATGGGAGATAGCTCAGTCAGAGCTTCTGTCAGTGCCAGTAAATACTGCTCTAACAGCCCAATCCTAACTGGGCCACAAAGGGAATGGTAATGAGCCCAGCGCCAAATCCTGTGCACCCAGGCTGTCTCCTTGGGGACATTAGTCCCCTTACACCGTGTAAAGCCCCAGCTTCCATAATGGGTCTCCTTGGATCTATGCCAACTATTCAGCTGGTGCAAACCTAAGGAGTCCTGTGTCGGGGGGAAAGGCCCGGGAAGGAGGGTAGGATTCTGCATGCAGCAGCACTGCCGATCCCGTCCCCTCTCAGGCCCAATCTGCCCTCCCCCGACCCATTACACCCCTCCCCCAGCCCCCACGCCCACCGACGACATACTCATGTGCTCCCTAGCGCTGGGCGCTGGCCATGCACAGGCCTTCCTGCTGGCACCACCTACTCACAAGTCATTGCAAATGTGCTTTATGGCACGTTTGCGACATTCAAAGCCGGCACTGGCCCACAGCACCAGTGCCAGCACCAGAAAACCGTAGGACTCGTATATTTTTGACCAGGCTATATATAAATGCTTGCTCATTAGCCCAGGGTACAAACAATGTAGGGATGCAAACAGTGAGCCATGTGGCACTCCCTGTCAGAGGGTGGAGCCACAGCAGTCTTCCTGGCCCAATCACAGTTTGGCTTTGAAGAGTCAGGGAGGACTTCCGTGTCTCATTAGGAGTCCCAGCTCATACTTTGAAACCTAAAAAAAAAAAAAAATACCTAAGGATACGTTGTACGTGCTCAGTGCTGCCTGATGTTTCAGGGTCAAGTTGTGAATGACTTGCACATAGCTGCGTAATGCCATGGCGTAATCTCGGCAGTCGAAAGGAATGACGACGGAGTCTGCCAGTTCAAAAACGAGGCCCCCTCGCACGTGTGCCACAGCCAGGTGGTTCTTAAAAGTGGGGTCATAAAACCGTTCCACAAGCTCGTAGGTATCATAGACACTGTGATAAACTGGGTAGCTACTGTATCTGTCCACTTTCTGAAAAGAAACAAGCAAAGTTATGGACTGTATCTCCCATTGACTTGGGGTGCAATCCTAAACATACTTACTAGGGAGTAAGTCCCCTTGGAACACATTGTGACTTACTTCTGAGTAAACCTGCACAGGACTGTTCTGTCAAACAATGATTATTGGACTGAACGAACATTGAATAACACCAAAACATTAGTTGTCAGGAAGGGAGGAAGTCAGCCATTAAAGCAACTGAAGTCTGGCTTTTATGAGATGTTTTGGACACCAGGGAAGTGTTGACTTCCCACAAGTGCCATGTAAGAACATAAAAAAAGCCTGTTTGACCAGCTGATGGCTTCCTCCAACAATGACTACTTGGAGGTCTCCAGAAGCATGAACCCACCGCCAATAGCTCTCCAACCTAGTCAGAGATATACTGCCTCTGAAAATTTGGCGACTTGATTTGGCTATCAACTGCGACTGATAAACCTCTCCATGCCTTCTCCCCTATCCTAAGGCCACAAAGCCTGTGGCCATCACCACATCTTCTTGCATGAAATATACTCTTAAAATGTGTATATATTTCAAATAAACCAATATGACGAAAATGCCACGAGGCTCCAGTACTCCCTCCTCGCAATGAAATCAACTGTAAAAGGGAATTGCCTGTCTGGGAATTGTGCACTGCTTGGAGAAACTGAGAACATGAAAACAATGCATGTCAGCAAAGATGGTATTTTGGCCAATGGAATCCTAAATATGAATTAGAGTTGCTCATTATTTTTTCACACACAGGTACCTTTGGCTGTCCTGGAGAAAGAGCAGAACTCAAAGCATGTTAAGAAAAAAAATAAATCTTTGGGGCATTTTTTTTAAAAAATGACAACCATGTTCAAATTTTGGCTGTGAGTAATGAGTATTTTTACAACTTCTTCACCTTTTTATTTTACTCCTACAACACAAGAACTGCAATGAGCCAAATTTATGGGCAGTGCTTATGAGAAAGGATTTCCTTGAGCCTGGGAAGGGGTGGAGCATATTGGCCAAAGAGATCCCTGCCTTCCTTATACCTGATTTCCCCCCCCCCCCATACCTGGTTCCACGAAGGCCCCTACTACCAGATGTGCAATTATTCTGTGGGAAAATGCATCACGGGGGTGGGGAGTTGTGTGGCCCCTCGATGACGCAATTTCCTAGTGTTTCTCCACCCCTCTCAGTTTGTGTGTAGGGGACAGATAAGCCTCCATGAGAGTGGTCTCTCTTTCCCCGAAGGTACTCATCATTCACTGAGTGCCCTCAACAGCCCCAGTCCTGTGACATTTGCTCTGACAGGGCCTCAAACCTAGTGGTCATACTGAGCCCTTTTGGGACAGGGAGCCATTGAATCATTTGATTTTGTCTGTAAACCGCTTTGTGAACTTTTTGTTGAAAAGCGGTATATAAATACTGTTAATAATAATAATAATAATAATAATAATAATAATAATAATAATAATAATACTGCCCAAGGCTTACTCCTGGCTGGCTGCTAACCTCTGCATGTAGTTCCTCAGAGTGCCCATTTTTAGGACAGGTGGGTAAGAGTGATGCTATCAAGTAATGGAACAGGCTTACCCAGTTTTTAGTGTAACGGGCTCTGCCAGAAGCAATGCCCAGTCTCTGGAAGAAGACCTCAAAGTCATTGCCAGAGCCCAGCTTGTTTATCCTTTTGAAGAGAGAGAGAGAGAGAGAGAGAGAGAGAGAGAGAGAGAGAGAGAGAGAGAGAGGAGGTGTGAAGATCAGTATTGTTTTATAGCAATACACTGTAGACGTTGGCTCCAATCCAGAACTATTCCAACGCAAAAAAAAAAATCTCAACAACCCCTCTACACTGTGTGTGAGGTTTGTGTCCAACTCTGTGCATGTCAGGGTTTGCCTGTATCATGCATTGAAGACAGAAAGCATTTGTGTGTATGGGGGGGGGGGGGTGGCACTACCCAACAGTTGTAATTAAATGTCACATCAGATGCATTGCACCCATGCATGCTTCTGCGTGCACAAAATAGCGGCACCATTTTAGAGTTCACTAACAGGAAAAGCTATGGTGGAGCCCGGGAAGATGGAGCTTCTAAACCCTTTTGCTTTCCAGTCAGATTCCTCCAGTCATCTCCTTCCTGCCTCCACTGTTTTTTTTTTTTTTTGGCTACACATATCTTTTCCTCTGCAAGACAAAAAGGAGCTGGGGGTGGGGTGGGGGGAAAGAGATTTTGAGTGGGAAAATCACTGGAAAGCCAAAGGGTTAAGCAGATCCTGTTGTTACAAACAACAACAACAACAACAACAACAACACAAACACCCCATCCTCTGCTCCAATTCACAGCCTGACAGTCTGCTCTTGGTTAAAAAAAATGACAGAAAAGGTCTAAGAAAAGATGCAGGCAGGTACATGTAACATATTCACAGTGAGTATGCAAAGCCATTGAGCTGATCTAGAACTACAGGTACTCCTAAGGCATAATTATGCAGAGAGAGAAGCGTAGGGAGGGTCATGCTGCTGTTCTTAAAGGGCAACCCTGGTGGAAGAGCAGAGGAGGGAATTTGTACTTCTGTTCTGCAAAGAATGAAACACAGTAGAGACACATAAGGAATCCCACCTTCTGGCCTTCCCTCATTGAGTCACGTTGGCGTTTACCTGGGGACACCTTTATGCTCTGTCGATGGGTCTTTCTCGTACCAGCTTTCATAGAGAGATTTTCCTTCAAACCCTTTGTCAGGGCTGGGAATCTAGTAAAACATAGGACATTTTGCATACGTGAAAATGGAAGAGACTGACAATCTAGGCGGGGGGCAGGAAGCACTATGCAAGAGCATCCATTTGGACAGGACGTTACAGCCATGCAAGGGGCTCGAGGAGAGCAGGCATGGGGGTTACCAGAGCACAGTGCTGTAGTCACTCCTCCATGCCTCCTTTCCTTTCTCATGTGGGACTATAAAGACAGCACTCGCTTGGAAGATCAGCTAAGGTGCAAAATCTTCTCTTCCGTATCTCCAGTCTAAACGCTTTATAGTAGTGCAGTGATTTTCAAACCATTGACCTTCAACGAATCCTGCCCATGCTGATTTGCCTGCTGATGAGCTACCCTTGCTAACTGGCAAAAGAGGCTGCAAACTATCAGGGTTACCCCTGAAGAAGGTGTCACTTTTAAAGTGGCGGTTCTTCTATGTTTAGCAGCGGGATTGCAACTGTTCCTATTCCTCTTAGCATAGCATTCCTCCCAGGATCTGTCTGTTGTTGTCTCCCCTACGCCTTCTGTGAGCCCCTTTGGGACAAGGAACCATCTTCTTATTCCTTTGCTATGTATTATTTATTTATTTATTTAAAAAAATTATATCCCGCCTTATCCCATGCCAAGGCAAATGCCCAAGGCGGCTTACAACAAAAATTAAAAACAGTTTAAAATACAGAAAGTTTAAATACATAATTTAAAAACAATAAAAACAATAATATCAATAAAAACCACTGGGGGGGCAACAGTAGGGAGCACAAAAGCAGCATGGCAGAGCATCTTGAGACACAGGAGGCAGGCTACAACCCATCACCCAAACGCAAGACGAAACAAAAATGTTTTGAGCCCTCGCCGAAAAGTCATGAGGGAGGGGGTGGTTCTCAGATCCCCTGGAAGGGAGTTCCACAGTTGTGGCGCCACAGCGGAGAAAGCCCGCCCACGTGTTGCCACTCCCCTAACTTGCGATAGAGGTGGTACACGCAGGAGAGCCCCCTCAGATGACCTAAGAGAGCGGGCCGGAATGTATGGGAGAAGGCGGTCCCTCAGATATCCTGGACCCAAACCGTGAAGGGCTTTAAAGGTCATTACCAGCACTTATGTAAACCACTTTGAGAACATTTCTGGTTGAAAAGCGGTATATAAATAATAAGACATGTGCTACAGGACTCCTGCATACTACAGTGGGTCCTGGGAAGTGTCCTGGGGCAATGCTTCTCAAAGTGGGGTCTGTGGACCGGTTGCTGGTTCACAGCCATCGGATGCAGGTCCACAGCATGTCTCCTGGTTCTTTCTTCTTCCAGCTTTCTGGACTCTCCCAAGCACTGTCCTAGAGTACATAAGTGGATACGTTTCATGATTGGCTGGGATGCAATACAGGGCTGTTTTGGTAGTGGCACCCAGATTGGGAAATTCTCTCCTCCAGGAGGCCTGACTGGCCCCTTCACTGCTGGCGTTTGACTGGGTGAGTTAAACTTATTGTTTAAGAAAGCTGTACTGTGCTTTTGGTTAGTTTTGGGCTTGGTGGAACTGGCTGTTTTATAATTGGATTTACCATCTTGGTTGTGATGCATTTCATTTATTTTGTTGTCATGCTTGTATTTTACAACAGATGCAAGCAGTCTTGGAAGGCCCTCTAAAATTTAGCTAATTAATTAATTAATTAATTGATTAATCCAATTAATAAGCAATTAATTAGCAGGGAGTACTTCAGAAAATTGGACCGTGATAGGGTACCCGGGCCTCCAAAGGTTGAGAATCCCTGCTCTAAATAAATGGGAAAGGAGGCTATAAAAGCTTTTAAATAAATAAATAAATAAATAAATAAATAAATAAATAAATAAATAAAATTCACTACCAGGTGGCAGGTAGGCCTGTGGGGCATCACCTTTCCTTACAAGAACTGAAAGCATGTCCTATGGTAGCTCGAACACACCCAACACCTTGCTGCAGACTGCACAGACTACACAGCAGGGGGAGATCGGCAATCATGGACAACAAATTATCTGTCAGGGAAGCTTTTCCATCGTAGTGATCTTCTCATTGAGTAACTTCTGCTGATGTCTTCTCAGTGCCAGGTGAAGACCTACCGTGTTTCCCCGAAAATAAGACAGTGTCTTATATTAATTTTGGCTCAAAAAATGTAGTAGGTCTTATTTTCAGGGAGGTCTTATTTTCCCAACCTGTGTATTCCCCCCCCCCCGCACTTACTTTGACTGATTAAAGCTTCATTCTTTTCCGAGGGTGCAAGGCCTGGAAGGCCTGCACTTGAGTCCTCCACCAGAGACGATGTGCTAGAGAGGCCAGCAAGGCCTGCAAGGAGGCTGCAACCTTGCAGAGTCTCTCTAGCACGTTGTCTCCATGGTGGAGGACTCGAATGCAGGCCTTGCAGAGTCTTGCACCCTCGGGAAAGAATGAAGCTTAAATTGGTCAAAGTAAGTGCCGGGGGGGGGGGGGGTCTGTCTGTCTGATGATCCTAGCTAGGTCTTATTTTCAGGGGAGGTCTTATATTTATGAGTGCCAGCAAAAATCATGCAAAAATGATGGTAGGTCTTTCTTTCGGAGGAGGTCTTATTTTAGGGGAAACTGTATTTATTTACTCAGGCCTTTTAGTCCTTGTAAGTGTCCAGATTGTTGTTTGAACTACATTTCTTATTGATTGTATGACTGCTGCTCCATCCACTTTGTGACATCATGTTTAAATTGTTAGTTGGTGGTTCTAGGAACCCTTGGGTTGAAGTGCAAGGGGGAGATGCTTAAAATAAATACATACAGTGCTGACGATATTGTTGCATGTGCAACACGTTTGCAATCCAAGAGAGTGCAGGCTATTTGCTGGCTTGCTGCTACTCTGTCATTACCCAAGTCCTAACCAATCTGTTGTTTCATCGTGCCATGTTATTCACATACCTAACCGGGAGGCCATTGACTATAATTATTGTTATTCGAATCACCTTTATTTCTCAGCTGAAATGTGAGGGAGCTTGAAAAGCACAGGAGTCACAGCCTCGACGAAGATTCCATGCCCCCACCCACTCCTGGGCAGGACTTCAGGAGAAAGCCTATGGCTCAGTGATAAAGCCCATGTTCTCCATTCATAAAGTCCAGATTCAGGCTGTGCCATTTACAGTTTTACATGATCTCAGATACCAAGACAAGGAAAGACCGAGAGCCTGGAGTCAAGCAGAGTAGACAGCTCTGGGCTAGAGTGGACCGACGGTTTGATTCAGTGTCAGGCATTTTCATTGGTAAAATAAATATATATGTTTTCCTCACAGCACTTTTTCTTTCTTTTCTTTTTACCTCTTTTGTCAGATTGTACACCAGGCTGTACATCAGTGGGGTACAGTCAACTCGTAGGGTGTAGTTACCTACAAGAAAATGTTTCCAATTGATAAAGGTGAAGTCCAGTCAAAACAAAGCAGCCACTGACAGTGACTAAGAGCGCAATCCTGCGCAACAATCCGGCGGCGAAGCAAGCACTCTGCCACCAGAAGCCGTTGCAAACGTGCCGTAAAGCACATTTGTGACCACTACGAGTAAGGGCAGCTGGCGCGGAGGCCGGCCGCCCTCACTCCGCTGCCGGATCGCCCATGCGGCCGCTGGAAAAGGTAAGTGCAGCTCCGACGGGTGCGGGGGTGGTCTGGGCGGTAAGGGAGGCCGGCTGTTCACTGAGCCAGCCCCGGGGGGGGGGGGCGAGGATGGCGGCTGCCATATCCTCATCCCCTTCCCGGGCCGGATCTGCCATTACACGGTCTCCATGGACTTGCACCAGCTAAATAGCTGGCGGAAATCCAAGGAGGCCCATTGGGACTTCCCCGCGTTACACCAGGGGAAGTGGATGAACGCCCCCTTCCCCCAAGTAGCCAGAGGAGACCTCGGGGAATGCGGATAGGATCCAGCGGGCGCCAGGGCCGCCCGCCAGATAGTTAACCAGGACTGGACTGCCCCAGATATGGGGGAGGTTCAGGACTTTCCGCTTCAGTGGAAGAAGAGCAGGAAGGAGAGGCTGCTTAACCCCTTCCACACCCACTTGTTTTTTTTCTTCTCAGGACCCTCCCATTTCAGCTGCTTTTCTCCTGCAGGGAAAAATCTATGGTGCAGAAAAGCAGCTAGCTGGGGAAGGGGGAGACTGTCCAATCCTAACCAACTTTCCAGCACCGACGATGCAGCTGTAACAATGGGGCATGCACTGCATTCTGCAGTTGGGGGGCAGTCACAGAGGACTCCTCAAGGTAAGAGAATGTTTCTTCCCTTACCTCAGGGACTGCATTGTAGCTGCATCAGCACCGGAAAGTTGGTTAGGATTGGGCTGTGGAAGAGTCAAGCAGCCCCGCCTTCTTCACTTCTACAGCTCCTGACTGCGACCTCGCATGCCACAGTTAAGTGGCATGTTACAAAAAGCATTTTACACAGTTACAAAAAAACTAGACACTGCTCATACACCTCCCATGTAGTTTGGCTCTGTAATAAAGCAAGCGTAACAATAATTCACACATTTTTCTTGGGAGCCATGTCAGTGGCCATTCACTTTGATAGCAGAAAGGCCACGCCCATGTTCTAAGACAGTACACCTCTGCACATCAGATGCTGTGGGCATATAATAAAAAGGTAAAGGTATCCCTTGACAATTAAGTCCAGTCGTGTCCGACTCTAGGGAGCGGTGCTCATCTCCGTTTCAAAGCCGAAGAGCCAGCGCTGTCCGAAGACGTTTCCATGGTCATGTGGCTGGCATGACTCAACACCGAGGCGCATGGAACGCTGTTACCGTCCCGCTGACGCAGTACCTATTAATCTACTTGCAATTTCTTGCTTTCGAACTGCTAGGTTGGCAGGAGCCGTCGCACGGATTCGAACTGCTGACCTTTCGATCGACAGCTCATGGTTCAGTGGTTTAACCCACTGCGCCACCCACTGGCTCGGACATATAATAGGGAGTGTCTTATCATGCTCTGATGACACACTTCCTAAAGGCATCTGGCTGAAGGCTTCGGCAACAAGAGACTTGATAAACTATTGGCCTGCTTCAGCACATGTCTAATGTCTTTATATACATTCTGCAGAAACAAGCAAATGCAAGCAAAAAGGAAAACATGCCTTCTAATTAAAGGGAGGAGAATTATTACAACAAATTCACAGGAATGTGTGGAAGCCTGTAAAAGCTTAATCCTATGTTTACAAAATAATCTGTAATTATAAGAATTTATTCGACATGCCCGTTCTTCCTCTCTCAAAATCTGTGCCTTTTACCTTCAATGGAGGAATCAGCATTGATATAGGCCACTCCTCGCTCCTGCAGTATTTTGACATGTTCCTGCAACAGAAGGAAGGAAAAGCCTAATTCAAGTTTGTGTCCAGAATATTACTCGACGAGCCAGTTCACACATACAGGTTTATCACTCAATGCTAAGCAATGCCTTGCATGTGTGAATGGACCAGCCCTATGGACAGAAGTTTCATATCTCCCTGTGTTAAGTCAAACATAATTTGAGTCTTTAGTCCTGCATTAAGGCTGCAATCTTAAACACAGTTTCTAGGGTGTTACTGCACAATCCTGCGCAAAAAAACAGACAAACAAAAGACGCCTGTGGAGTGCATGCTCCAAAGGCAGCTGGCGTTGTAAATGCACCATAAGGCACTTTTCAACACCTGGAGAGTAAGGGCCACCAGTGCGGAGGCCGACAGCCCTTACGCTGCCTCCCAACCGACCCGGCACCTGCCGGAGGGGAGCACATACGTCCTGCACCGATTGGTGCAGGGGCGGGGGGAGGGAGGGCCAGGCGGTGAGGGAGGGCATCCGTTGGGCAAGCCGGGCATGGAAGGCGCAGAGATATCAGGGGCATTCCCGGCCTGAGCCACCCTTACCCCGGCGTCACAGTTGTACATTGGCTCCAGAGCCGACGTACATTCGAGGAGGCCCATTGGGGGCGGTCAGCCCTACATCTGGGGAAGGGGATGAACACACCTGAGGTGTTCCTGGGCTGAGGTGAACCTGAGGTTCCTTCACCTGAGGTGTTCCCGGGCTGCACCAACACAGCCCGGGAAGGGCCCAGGATACTGCAGCCAGCCCTAGGGGCCGGCCGCATATCCTTAGGCAGGATCGGGATGCCCGTCCCATTGAACATGGTGGAGTTCACTTCTGAGCAAACATGCACAGGATTGTGCTGCAAGCAAGATGGTTACTGCTCTTGATCTTTCTTAGATTTACAACTTACAGCTACAACAAAGGACAGCTCAACCTGGCTAGGACTAATCATGTACTGAATAAGGAAAAGTGGGAGTTCAATTGATAAGCATTCATTAGTGAACCAGCACTCAAAGTACAAATGCACAGGTTATTACCGTAATACATTATGTGGATGGAAAAGACATCCGCCAATATCCTGAGCGAGGGGGTATGTTCTCGGAATGAATGGAGACTTGACCCATTTGTATCAGGTTCCGTTTGTTCTGAAACAAACAGGTTGTGGAATTGGGGAGGGGGCTATTTCAGAATGCTTATTCATTTTCACTTTGTTATTAAAAAGAAGGGGGAACTTCTTACTTGTATAGTAGCATTCTGAAGATGCTTCCGTTTTGGGGACACACATATGGCCCCTAGTATAGTGCAGGGGAATGTGAGGGAGGCTGGCTGCTGGCACCCTGGATGATTTCCTGCTCTGACTTTGCTTTTGACCTTCCAGTCGGCCTCCACTGGTGGTGGGCAATTCTACTATCTCTTTGGATCAGGGGTGATTGCACCTTTCCATATTCCCAAAGCGAAGTTGTTGCTACTTCAACTGGTAATGGGGCATGAAGCAGAGTTCCCTCCAAAGATCTCAGTCAGAGCTTTTGCAGCGCAATCCTATCCAACGTACACCACCGGTGTAACCAGTGGGGGAGGGCAGGGCAGGAGGCTTTGGAGGGGTGGGGAGATAATCCCTTTTGAATCCCCTTTGGAGGGGATTTGAATCCCCTTTCCTGGGGCCTCCCATTTTCACTGCACCGCTGGTTACACCGGTGTTGTAAGTTGGATAGGATTGCGCTGTAATTGTCCTTTAAAGAAGCTTTAAAGAAGTCAGAGCTTTAGATGTCCTGATCTCAAAAACTGACTCACAGCTCAGTCTCTTGTAGCCTATGTATAGTATGTTTACTTGGAAGTAAGCCCCACTATGTTCAATGGGACTTACTCCCAAGGGCGTGTGCATAGAATTGCAACTTTAGTCACTACGTGACACAGGAGATTGTGTAGAGCTAGACTTCCCCTCTCCTCCCTCAGGAAGTTCCCCTTGTGTACTCCCACCCATTTGCAACTTGGGCACAATAATCCTCACTTATCCCCGCAGGGTTGTTGCAATATACCGTATTGTCTCGAGTATAAGACGCACCTGATTATAAGACGCACCCTTAAAGTTTGGTGCTATTAAAAAAATTTAATTAAATCACTGGCATTAAATTGCAACAGCCTGATTATAAGACGCACCCCTAGTTTAAAAACTTAAATTAGGAGAAAAAAGTGAGTCTTATACTCAGACCAATAC
Source organism: Plestiodon gilberti rubricaudatus (assembly GCA_026170595.1). Taxonomy (NCBI): domain Eukaryota; kingdom Metazoa; phylum Chordata; class Lepidosauria; order Squamata; family Scincidae; genus Plestiodon; species Plestiodon gilberti. Next base: position 220,868,917 of record JANXHW010000003.1, read on the forward strand.
GGTAACAAGATTATGCACTGTACACTTGAAAGAGCCACACCAATATTAAGTATTATTCTTAAGTTACTGCTGATTTACCTCCGCCCACTCGGTAGATCCTATTAAGCCAAACTCCTCGGCATCCCAGCTGGCAAACATCACTGTTCTTCTAGGCCTCCATCCTACAGCAGTGATATTTATAGCATTATTATTATATCCAGATAGCAGAAAACCTGGATTTTGACATCCATCATAAAATGATGATATATGAATAAGGCCCAAAGTACTGCATATTAAAAGCAACTTTAAGTTATGAGTGTAAAAAATGTACTTAGAATCTTTGTATTGATCTGACATTTTTACTGTGTATAGTAGAGGGATGAGGCTTGTTCCCTGATTTTTTCAGATTTTTAGGGTGACCCCATTTTTGAGTACCAGGGGTGCAACATCGACTGTTTTAGGGTTCCTCCCGGCACTCCCAGATTCAGTGCTTGTCTAAGGACACTGCCATCGTGTGATTTAGAACCTGGGGCGTTTGTTGGTTCTAAATGGTACAACGGAAGTATCCGTGGGTTCAGTGCTATACTAAGGAACGCACTGGCATAGGAGTAGGGCTAGCTGGCATGCATCCATTACTCAAGGTGTAAGACACCTGAAAACAAAAGGCTTGCTTTTCTTATTTCGTTTAGCCTGTTTTATCCCTCAAACCATTACATTTGTTTAGATTGTGAGCTTCTTGGGGACAGAAGTATTAATATTTAGAAAAACTGTTTTCAGCTACTCTGAGTCCATGGGGCAGAGTGACATAAAAAGCAAATAAATCAAACAAATCAAATTTGGGCCAGGGAGCTAAGAAGTTCTCATATGAACATATGAAGCTGTCAAAAGAGCATTCATTTATCTAGCCCATTATTGTCTGGGCTCGGGATCATTAAAATTCCATGCTCGGGATCATTAAAAAGGGGATTGAGAATAAAACGGCCAATATCATTATGCCTTTGTACAAATCGATGGTAAGGCCACATCTGGAGTATTGTGTCCAGTTCTGGTCACCATACCTCAAAAAGGATATAGCTGAATTGGAAAAGGTGCAGAAAAGAGCGACCAGAATGATTAGTGGGCTGGAGCACCTCCCTTACGAGGAAAGGCTACAGCGTCTGGGGCTTTTCAGCCTAGAAAAAAGGCGCCTGAGGGGGGACATGATTGAGACTTATAAAATTATGCATGGGATGGAGAGAGTGGATAGAGGGAAATTCTTCTCCCTCTCGCACAACACCAGAACCAGGGGACACGCACTAAAATTGAGTGGAGGGAGAGTTAGAACAGACAAAAGAAAATATTTCTTTACCCAGCGTGTGATTCATCTGTGGAACTCCTTGCCACAGGATGTGGTGATGGCACCTGGCCTAGATGCCTTTAAAAGGGGTTTGGACAAATTCATGGAGGAAAAGACCATCACAGGTTACAAGCCATAAGCAACCTCCTGGTTTTAGAAGTGGGTTTTCTCTGTGCCAGGTGCAAGGGAGTGGCGACTGGACACAGGTATCTTGTTGTCTCGTGTGCTCCCTGAGGCATCTGGTGGGGCCACTGTGTGACACAGGAAGCTGGACTAGATGGGCTTTTGGCCTGATCCAGCAGGGCTCTTCTTATGTTCTTATGTTCTTATGTCTACAGACTTGGCAGAAGTGCTTCGAAGTCTTTCTCCTACCTACTCAGCCCTGACAGTTTTCATAAATCGATACATAATTCTGAGATATTATTAAAACTAGGCTTACCAGATCTCCAACCGGTGCATTGTGTTCAGTGGGGCTTGCTTCTGAGTAGACATGCCTAGGATTGTGCTCTAGGACTTAACAAGCTACACCTACCCACATTCCTTCTCCTAAAGGTCTAGCACTCTGTCCCGGTTGGAGATCTGGTAAGCCTAATTAAAACATATGTATATATTGCTTTTAAACAACAAAGTTCTCAAAGTTTATAGGGGGGGGGAGGGAGAGAAAGGCCTCTTGTTCTAGAGGGACTCTGGGATAGCTGGAACATGTGGCTCCTCCCACAGCCTCCAGAGCAACTTTCATAGTTCCACAAACAGTGGGAGGGCAATCAATCCAAATTTCAGAAATCTGGTTAGAAGGAGTAAAGGAAAACAATGTATCCCCTAAATCAACCGGTGGTACTAGTACCACCAGTGGTACTTCGGCTGACTGCTGGTGGTACTCGGACCGCCAGACCACTGGAACCCTGCTCCGATGTGGCACTTTCAGTGGCACGTTTTTGCTCCTGAGAGGCTCCCGAGAGGCCTTTGGCCAAGCCTCTCGGGAACATTGGGAAGGTCCCTCCCACCCTCTCAGAGCCTCCTACCTGCATTTTCTGGCCTCTGAAAACCTAAAAACCCAGAAGTAACTGGCGATGATGTCATTGCCAGTCACTTCCAGTGGTACGCAGCAGGAGAGTGGCGCTGGAGGTGGTACTTGGCCAGGAAGGGGTTGGGAATCCCTGGTCTAAATTGCTGCCTCCAAGTTTCTGATCCTTTGTTTTGTATCTTGCACCATTCATTTTGTAATGACTAGAGAATATCCCTTATTCTTCTTGCAGTGCCCTTCAAGCCAGACTGACTCTGTACTTTGCAATGATAATTTGGTCATTTGAAATAACAAGCCATTGTCTCATAAAGCCCCTCTATCATTATTATCAACAAACAATTCAAAGCCAAAACGTTAAAATGCATTCACCATTTCTTTTCTTGCTCTGAAAATTAACTATTCCGGCTCCAAACCTACACAGAACTAGGTTGCATAGCTGGGACTATCCAACCCAGAATAAACCATGCAAAATAGGGGGAATATTGCAATTTAGCATACAAGTTAGCATTCAAACCATGCTAAATAAAAACATAAGAACATAAGAAGAGCCCTGCTGGATCAGGCCAAAGGCCCATCTAGTCCAGCTTCCTGTATCACACAGTGGCCCCACCAGATGCTTCAGGGAGCACACAAGACAACAAGATAACCTGTTTCCCTTTGGCACTCCCTTGCACCTGGCACAGAGAAAACCTACTTCTAAAGCCAGGAGGTTGCTTATGGCTTGTAACCTGTGAGGGCCTTTTCCTCCATGAATCTGTCCAAACCCGTTTTAAAGGCATCTAGGCCAGGTGCCATCACCACATCCTGTGGCAAGGAGTTCCACAGATGAATTACACGCTGGGTAAAGAAATATTTTCTTTTATCCGTTCTAACTCTCCCGCTCCACTCAATTTTAGTGCATGTCCCCTGGTTCTGGTGTTGTGTGAGAGGGAGAAGAATTTCCCTCTATCCACTCTCTCCATCCCATGCATAATTTTATACGTCTCAATCATGTCCCCCCTCAGGCGCCTTTTTTCTAGGCTGAAAAGCCCCAGACGCTGTAGCCTTTCCTCATAAGGGAGGTGCTCCAGCCCACGAATCATTCTGGTCACTCTTATCTGCATCTTTTCCAATTCAACTATATCCTTTTTGAGGCGTGGTGACCAGAACTGGACACAATACTCCAGATGTGGCCTTACCATCGATTTGTTCAAAGGCATAATGATATTGGCCGTTTTATTCTCAATCCCTTTTTTAATGATCCTGAGCATGGAATTGGCCTTCTTCACAGCTGCCGCACACTGGGTCGACACTTTCATCGACCTGTCCACGAGCACCCCAAGATCTCTCTCTTGATCCGTCATAGACAACTCAGAACCCATTAGCGTATATGTGAAATTTTGGTTTCTTGCCCCAATGTGCATCACTTTGCACTTACTTACATTGAAGCGCATCTGCCATTTTGCTGCCCATTCTCCCAGTTTGGAGAGATCCTTCTGGAGCTCTTCACAATCCCTGTTGGTCCACCACCCAGAAATGTTTAGTGTCATCCGCAAACTTGGCCACCTCACTGCCTATCCCCAACTCCAGGTCATTTATGAATATGTTGAAAAGCACCGGTCCCAAGACCGATCCTTGGGGCACACCGCTTTTCACCTCTCGCCATTGTGAAAAATGCCCATTGACTCCCACTCTCTGTTTCCTGGTCTTCAACCAGTTCGTAATCCACAAGAGGACCTGCCCCCTTATTCCCTGACTGTGGAGTTATCAGAAGCCTTTAATGAGGGACCATGTCAAACGCCTTCTGAAAATCCAGATATATAATATCCACAGGTTTGTGAGGCAGGACTTCCCCTTGCAGAAGCCTTGCTGACTCTCCCTCAGCAGAGCTTGTTCTTCTATGTGTTTTAAGATTTTATCTTTAATGAGACTTTCCACCATCTTCCCTGGAACAGATGTTAGGCTGACCAGCCTGTAGTTTCCCGGGTCCCCCCTCCTTCCTTTTTTAAAGATTGGCGTGACATTAGCTATCCTCCAATCCTCTGGTACAGTGGCCGTTTTAAGGGACAAGTTGCATATTTTGGTCAATAGGTCAGCAACTTCATTCTTGAGTTCCTTCAGAACTCTTGGGTGGATGCCATCCAGGCCTGGTGATTTATTGATCTTTATTTTGCCAATTAAGTCTGAGACGTCTTCTCTTTTAACCTCTATTTGACTTAATTCTTTAGTCAGGGGAGACTATTCCGGCAGTGGTATTTGCCCGAGGTCTTCTGCCGTGAAGACAGATGCAAAGAACTCATTTAATTTCTCTGCAGTCTCCAAGTCCCCTTTTATCACCTTTCTCTCCCTCACCATCCAGCGGACCAACCGTTTCCCTGGCAGGTTTCCTGCTTCTAACATATTTGAAGAAGCTTTTGTTATTCCCTTTTATGTTATAAGAGAGCTTACATAAATTTGCTTCATTTATGCAAGATGCAGAATCCTTCTTTTCTACGTGCAGATTCATTTTTTTAAGCAAAGTGTATACTGTATATGGAGACTTGCTAGCCACTACGTCAGAGCATAGTGCAAAACTCTGCAGATCTTTAGGGTCTGGATTCTTTGGGCCTCACCTTGCTGCTTCAGTTTCCCAAAGCTCCTGACAATCTCATGAACGACGGCAGCTCCGCTCTGAGGATCAATCCCTCCAAACACCCAAGAGTCACGGTGGCCTCCTAGGATAACATACCTGTCTGGAGACATTGAGAGGGAAGATTGCATTAAGTATTTTCTTGCAGCTAGCAAACAGTCCGTCCAAGGGAGATGGACAGGAGGAGATCACAGAATTGGAAGCCTGCCCTCAATGCTGGTGCTGGATGCTGGGGTCCCAGGTGCTAAGCCTTGCCCTGGGTTCCCCACGGTTCCTCTGATGGCACACTGGGTCCTACCTCTGCCACTTGTTACTGAAAACTCAGGGGTTGGCCTGGCCAGGTGGGACCTGTGAGGGGTGCAGGCCCTTGGGCCGCCCCCAACCTGGCCAAGCCCTGACATCACCCCTGCCTGTCCCAGACACAGAAATGACTAGTTATTATAGCACTGTTTTTATTTCACACACCAGCGCATATAGGCAACTTATGCAGACTAATTGACATACACCTGCACCATAGGTCGATAGCCTGGACATAATGCACTCCTATGAGCTGCCAAATCGGTAAGAAGAACCTTTGAATTAAACAAGATGCCGGAAGAGGGGCTAGTGCTTTTGATGTTACATGTAAGTTGGTCCCCTGACTTTTATTATTATTAACAGTATTTATATGCCGCTTTTCAACAAAAAGTTCTCAAAGCGGTTCACAGACGAAAATCAAATGATGAAATGGCTCCCTGTCCCCAAAGGGCTCACAATCTAAAAAAGATGCAGAACACCACCAGCAACAGCCACCAGAAAAGACACTGTGCTGAGGTGAAAGCGGGGCAGTTACTCTCCCCCTGCAGAGGTGTCGCCAGGCACCCCCCGATGCCCCCCAATAAAACTGTCAAAAATTTTAGGTTTCGATTTCGAAACCTATTTTTGACACAGGTTTTTTTGGGGGGGGGGTTAATGGGTTTTCGGGCGATTTTAAGTGTTAAAACGGGATTTTTAAAGTGTATGTTTGCTTTGCGTGTACTTATCTTGAATATGAGGCATTCCAGCGGCGTTCCAGCGACGTTCCAGCGATCATCTTCCTGCGCCCGGGCACAGCTTCTCCCTGCGCCCAGGCGCGGACTCCGTACCGCCCCCAGCAGCGGTTTCCGGAGTTTGCGCATGCGCAGACCCACGTAGTTTCCAGGGACGTTCTGGGCATGCGCAAACTCCGGAAAGCGCTGCTGGGGGCAGTACGGAGTCTGCGCCCGGGCGCAGGGAGAAGCTGTGCCCGGGCGCAGGAAGATGATCATCGCTGGAACATCGCTGGACGCCCCATATTCACGATAAGTACATGCAAAGCAAACATACACTTTAAAAATCCCGTTTTAACACTTGAAATCGCCCAAAAAAGAAAAAAAGGGGAGAAAATAGAAATTTAAGGAGGCCCGTGCCCCCCCAGAGCCTTAGCGCCCCTACGCCTTGGGGCCCACCGCCCCACCGCCCCATATCTGGCGACGCCTCTGTCCCCCTGCTAAATATAAGAGGAGCATCAATTGAAAAAGTGCCTCTTGCCCAGTTAGCAGGGGTAACTACTGCTAACTACCAGGTTTTTTTACTGGTAGTAAAAAAACTACCAGTAAAACGGTTAATTTTTTACTGGTAGTAAAAAAAATTTTACTACCAGTTTTTTTAACTACCAGAAGGCTCAAAAGAACATAAGAACATAAGAAGAGCCCTGCTGGATCAGGCCAAAGGCCCATCTAGTCCAGTTTCCTGTATCGCACAGTGGCCCCACCAGATGCCTCAGGGAGCACACAGCCAACAAGATAACCTATTTCCTGCTGCCACTCCCCTGCACCTGGCAGAGAGAAAATGTTGGAAAGTTCATGAATCAACTCAAGCTGTGCCACCACTTGCATGTTAGCATAAGAACGTAAGAAGAGCCCTGCTGGTTTGGACCAAGGCCCGTCCAGTCCAGCATCATGTTTCCAATGATGGCTGCCCAGCCTGCCCAGATGTTTCTGGGAAATTTACAAGAAAGGCATAGAGGCAACAACTCTCCCTGGCTGTTTGCCCTTCAGCAGCAGGTACTCCGAGGTACATTGCTCCTGAACATGGAGGTTCCATTTAGCGATCATGGCCAATAGCCATTAATTAATAGACTTCTCCAACTCCATGGATTTGTCGCATCCCCTCTTAAAACCATCGAAGATAGTGGCCATTGCCACCATATGTGGCAGCAAATTCCACAAGTTAACCGTGCATTACGGTTAGTTATGTGGGAGCCAATACAAGCTACAAGGCCTCACTCATCTACGCTGTGATTGCCTTCTGAACAGTCGCATCCGTTGCCCAGAGCGAGCAAGAGGTTGGCTTTACCTGGCTCTGCTGCACCGCGGATAGTACCAATCACGTTGTAAATTCTTGCCACTTTCTTGAAGCTGTGAACGTGCATTTTGACCTTGCTAATGCAATCAAAAAAACAAATCCAAAGAGAAACATTAGATTAACAAAGATAAGCACCTTGGAAAAGTCAAAGAGCGTACGGTTTGAAGATTAGGGCCAAGTTCTGCACTCATCTAGCCATCGTCAGTCTTCTCAGGCTGTCACTGGAACGTCAGATGCCTTGTTCTTTGTCAAGCAGCAGTCATGTGTGTGTGTGTGTGTGTGTGTGTGTGATAGAGATTTGGATCGGTGCATGATGCAGGGGAGTGCTGTTAACCCTTTGCCCTTGCACTGCTTCCCCGACATAAATCATCCTGCTTTATAACGAAACAATTTTTCCAAAGTAGTTTACACAGATTAAGATTAATGATAAAGAAATCACACCAAAATACCACAGCTAAAAATACTAGCCTTGCCCTTAGAGCAATCAAAAACATTGAAAAAACAAATAAACCTACCTAGAGCAGAAGAACATTAAAAACCCTGGGCAAAGAAAACTAGCTTAGCCTAATGCTAAGGCCTGCAGATGGATGAGTGATCCTAAATTGCTGAAATCAGCACAATGCTGGGGAATGTTAATTTGCTCTGAACACAAGAAGATTTCCCCCCCCCCTCACCTTTTTGAGGAATTTCCTATAAATCCTGGCCCAATGTTGTACGGCACAGGGAGATTTCCCTTCCAGCTGTCATCTGGAGGAGCACGTCCTCCCATCTCCCTGTTGGAAAAGAGAAAACGACAGCTTCCTGAATTCAAGAAGTTTCATTACAATGGAAAACGTCCGACCTGTAATGAGAGAGTCTACAGTTTTTAGAGACATTCCTTTATATGGGCCACTAACAATGTTTTTTTTTTCCACATTTCACATTTTTATATCCAAGGAGCTCAGGGTGGTGTGTGCATAGTTCCTTCCCTCTGTTTGTCCTCACAACAACCCTGTGAGGTAGGTGAGGCTGAGAGAGAGTGATTGGCCCAATAATATGGAAGATTTGGTCATCATGCTCTAAATCGCATCAAGCAGCTAAGGCAAAACAAGGAACCGTTGTACGAACTGTGGACTCAAGTTGTGCTTTTTCTCCTATGTCAGCTGTTATGATATTCTTGGATCCAGAAATATGACACACACTCATATCCAGTCTTCTACCACATCCTTCCTGGACACACTGTTGCAAACATAGGAGTCTCCTGGCCTTACCCTTGACCTCCGCTACCTACCAGCCCTCCCACAAGGGCTGCGGATAGCTGTGTGTGCCTAACTCACGGAAGTGTCCCCTCTAATAAACAGAGAAAAAGAAAAGTGTTTCTTTTTTCCCCTTCAGATTGCAACATGGTCACACACAGAGACATAAAGCAGAGAAAAATGACTGCACGCGCATGGCTGTGGTTTGATGTCCCAAAAGAGAAAGAAAGGAAACTGAGCCATGAGTCACATCTCAAGGGTTCCAGACTTTTCATACGGATAATGCATCTTGCGCTTCTTCTTCTTTTTTTTTAAGACTCTTGCAAAGATATTTGCCAATGTGATCTTTGACCTGTTTGTTCTCCACATTAAACACTGGCTCTCTCCCCCTCCCCCTGCACTTTTCTGGCTCAAATCAAGATTCCTGTAAGAAGGCAAGGAAAAGGGGGTGGGGGCGGGAAGGAGGCTGAAAAGCATGTACCAGCACAGTGTGTTCTTGTAACCGATGTTTGCTGGGTGATCTCTGTTACATAAGCAGTGGTTCTCTAAAAAATATTGCAGGCAGATTCCCAATGAGTGGATGGGTCCACAGGTTTCTTTGTGTCATCGTCGTTGTTGTGTCCCCCCCCCCCCCGACACAATGTTTTTAATCAATTCATAAATACACACGCACCTTCTGGTTTTGTGAACACTATTTCCCAAGCTTCACCCCAAAGAATGAAAAACTTCTTTTCTGAATTCAGATCAGAAGCACATTTCTTGTTATACACACACAGAGAGGTGTCAAGTCCCCGTTTCTTGTGACTTTTTCTTTAAGACTTAATTGTCTCCCCCTTCACTTCCCTGGCCAGCGGGTGGCGCAGTGGGTTAAGCCATTGCACCAGCTCAGCTAAATACATTATGGGTTGCAGTAGGGGGCTTCTTGCAGAAAACCCCTGCATGATTCAAACCAATGAGCCTCATGATTTGCCTGACATGAGCCCCATAGTTAACTCTTCGGGTGCTATCTAGTCTCTGTTGGCCAAAAGGTTCAACTGCTCTAGTTTGAAAAGTAATTGTAGAATTTACGAAACATGTACATCATCCTGTCAGATGGACTTACTTCAGCAACTGCTCAGCATCACGGTAACCAATGGGGTGGACAGGAATTTTTAAGGGCACTGCTTCCATTTCATCATAGCGGAAGATGTACTCTGGAGCAAGAAACCCAGGAATTATTGCAAGCATCAACAACTGTTATTCTTGTTAATAAAGAATATCAAATTCTAGGTGCTGGATAAGAGTTAGCACGAAGTGCTTCCTTAACAGCTGGACAAAATGGCTTGATGTCGATCCAGTTACCTTTGTTTGGGGGGCCAGGAGAAGACCCTTCTCTGTCCCCAGGCCTTTTTTTAACTGTAAGATCAGATGATTTTGATTTTAACGTTGTGGTTTTTCTTTGCTGTTTGATTTAATCAACCTTTTTTTTCGTATTTTTATTGTTGTATCCTGTGTTGTATCAGCTAGGAATTGTCAACCAACAAGAATCATTTTGAATAAGTAAAACAAAATATAAAAAATAACAACACTTACAGTGCAATCCTAACCAACTTTCTAGCACCGGTGCAGCCACAATGCAGCCCCGATGTAAGGGAACAAATGTTCCCTCACCTTGAAGAGGCCTCCACGACTGCCCCTACACTGCAAAATGCAGTGTGCACCCTGTTGGAACAGCTACATCAGTGCTGGAAAGTTGGTTAGGATTGCGATGTTACAGAGCTACTTAGCACTTGGACAAGGCTTTTGAATGTTTAGAGTGTACTATATGTAGTATCTTGTTGCAGTTCTTACAACAATCCTATCGTCCACCAGCACATAGCAGGCAGTACCACCGGCAAGGTAAATAAAAATCTTAGCCTAGCTTCCATTGAGTCTTGTCAGACCTATGCCAACTAGTTCGCTGGTGTAACTCGGGGGACAGGTCCAGGCTGGGAAGGAGGGATAGGATTGCAACTGCTACTGAGATCTACCCCCTCCCAACCGCTGCCCTGAACCACACCTGATCCCCCCCCCTGTTCTGCCCCCCCTGCTGACCTACCTTCTCCAGTGGGGCTTCTGAGTGCCTCTGTCACATGCACTGAGTGTTTGTGCTGGTGGTCCCACCCAGTGCGCACAACAGTGGCACAGCTTTCCCGCCGTTAGCCCGGGACTTAGGGCAGCAGATCGCTAGATCCGTCACTGTAAGCCCCGGATAGAATTGGGCTGTTGATCACCTTAAAGGCCTGACAAGATTTTGAGACCTAACAGGTTAAAGCAAGAGCTATCAATACAAAGAAAAAGAGGGTTTGTAAACCCAGATCAAAAGCTGTACATTTTTTTCAGCAGCACCTGCATCTTGGAAGAACTGCAATGACAACGTAATTCCGGGAGGAGTGTTCAGTCTTTCTCCAGGAATGAATTTTTTCAGTCAACTTTAAAGGACTCTTGTACGAAAACTGTAACAGCTAGGGCAATAATTATTTTTTCTATGGGTATTGACTGAGCATCTGCAGACGACACATTGAATTCTGAAATTTGGGGGGAAATCCCCTTTCTCTTCAAGATCTGCAGCTCTCTTCTTTCAGAACAATAATTCTCACGGTTCCATTAGAAGAGGAAATGGCTGCTAAACCAGTTCCACAACTGGTACTGCCGATATGGCTTTTCTAATCTTAAATATCTGTTATCCTGTCAAACCTATGTCAGTTTCATTCTACGCAATTGAACTGCCATTCATCCAAACCTCTGATTAGAGCCTGGGCCGCTTCAGAAAAATAATAATAATAATAATGAAGCAGAGTCATGTTTCCTCTCGCTACTGTTCACCTTTGGCTGGATATCCTGGCGTGAGAGGATCCCCAGCACCATTCAGGAATATCACATTCCCACGCTGGGCTCCACCTCCGGGGAGATTCCAGCCATCTGGGTAAGGCTCTACTCCTGGGGCGCAGGAGTCAGCAGGGTCGGAGTAGAGAATAACACCCTTGGCACCAGCCAGCTCTGCATTCTTCACCTAGGAAAAAAATCGCAGCAACTGTATTTTGGTACTGCAAGGATTTTTCATGCAAAATGGGAACACTGCCTCTGTGTGGTGGAGCCTGGTAGTAGCTGCTGGAAATCATCACATCTGTATCTGTGCCCCCTACTAGATGCTACAGGTTACGGCGCATGGACCAGCACTGAGAACATAAGAAAAAGCCTACATCTGTGTGTGCATTAGTAAATACAGCTTGCATTCAAGAAGCGTAAATACATTCCTGGCTGCCACTGCAAATCCATCCTTTCCCTGCTCAAAAGTATGAAGCAAGAACTTCCACACCTCCTTGTATGCATTATGTGCTCTTGCTGGATTTATGTTCCTGGCTACTACCTTTGCAAATCTGCCTACCCCCCTGCAACCCATGGTACGTGAAAATATGTGAAGGGGAAACAAATCTTCCATAGCTCTCTCCCAGCTCTCTTTGGTATGCAAATCATGAGCTTTACTCCAGAGCTACCCTGTTTCCCTGAAAATAAGACCTACTGCATTTTTTGGAGCCAAAATTAATATAAGACACTGTCTTATTTTCAGGGAAACACGGTATCATAGCCCCCTTTCATAGCAGCTATTTAATTTGAACTCCAAAATGGCATTCCATTCCGTTGTCAACAAATTCTACCTCTGCACCTAAAGAGCACAGCACAGACATTTCGAGTCTAGTTATCTTCATTACCTTGTTCCCTCTGAAGATTTTCCCGTATCTGGCAATGACAATTTTCCCAGAACAATTAATTCCCATTTCTCGCTCTAATCGGTGGAAGTCTTCTATGCTGCCATAGTTCACATACACAAGATCTCCCTGGAGTGTAAGAAACACAATTTTAAAGACAAGTAACATAAGGGGAAAGACAGAGTGCTTCATGATGGGACCAGACCAGGAGCGGGGAACGGCTACAGTCTCCCAGAACTGGGGCCATCAGTGGCCTGTAAGACTGTAGCTGAATACAAGAGGAGCACATCAAATTCCACTGAACCACTGAGACAAATTGTGTTTCATAGTACTGTACAGTACTTATATTTGCCACAGTGAGTAAGGTCAAGTTATAATCCTGAAAATAAAGTAAAATATGTCTTCATTTAACTCTTTCTACCCTGCTTTTATTGCAAGCACCTTCTATATCCCAAACACAACCCTATCTCATTTGCTGCGAGGGCAAACACACTGAACGGCATAATCCTAGGCCTAGTCTACTCAGAAGTAGGCCCCACTGTGTTCAGTTAAGAACATAAGAAGAGCCCTGCTGGATCAGGCCAGAGGCCCATCTAGTCCAGCTTCCCATATCACACAGTGGCCCTACCAGATGCATCAGGGAGCACACAAGACAACAAGATACCTGTATCCTGTCGCCACTCCCTTCTACCTGGCACAGAGAAAACCTACTCCTCCAACCAGGAGGTTGCTTATCCCCATCATGGCTTGTAAGTTGTGATGGACTTTTCCTCCATAAATCTGTCCAATCTCCTTTTAAAGGCATCCAGGCCAGGTGCCATCACCACATCCTGTGGCATGGAGTTCCACAAACCAATTACACGCTGGCTAAAGTTGCACCCTAAAGCACTTGTCAAAATGAATAGGCAAAGCAGAGTGATAGAATGTGGTTCTGGAGCAATGCCGTGTTGGCATGGAGGTGTTTATAGGCATCACCGATGCAACAAACATGAAAATGAGCAAACTCAGGAAGATAGTGGAGGACAGGAAGGCCTGGCGGGATATGGTTCCTGGGATCACAAAGGGTCGGACACGACTTAACGACTGGACAACAACAACAATAGGCATTGGAGATGGGAGGCAGAAGCCAGTAGTTACATGATAATAAAACCAACAGATGCCCCAAGTGTGAAATTGTTGTTGTTGTTGTTGTTCAGTCGTTAAGTCATGTCCGACCCTTCGTGATCCCATGAACCACATCCCGCCAGGCCTTCCTGTCCTCCACACAGTGTGGGTGTACAAGGATTTCTGTTCAGTCAGCTGCTGCTGACATCAAGAGTGTGGGTTGTGTTTGGAGAGTGGAAACCTCAAGCGAGAGGGGTGTGCACATAAAAAAAATCAGAATCTTATTTGTTTTCAGCACTGTCAATTTTTGTTTGGTTTTGAATCCACTCAGGTCTTGTGGCATTTGTTTTGGGCCCCATTCGGAGAGTACTGATCGAATTCAAAGCCACTCTTTATTTCTATATATTTTTAAAATAAAGATTCTTATCTTTACTTGGTTTTCACCACTGCTTGCATTGGTGATGGCAGGAGCTGCCATATGCAGTTGCCCTTGCCTCCTGGCAGGCAACAACATGAATATCCAAACCAATCCAGGCTGCAGTGTTTTCCTGAGAAAGTGTAAAAAAAAAAAGTGACAATGAAGTAATGGCGGCTGCTACACTGGTGGTCGCCATTTTTTTTTACACCATGGTCATTTTCATTTTTTACCAACAGTACACCATCTACAAGTTGTATCTCAGGACTGTTTGGGTTTTCAGGATGGAGCAGTAGGGGCAGTTTTACAGGAGAAGTTTCCTTGTGAGAAAAGTCTAGCGGAGGTATATTGGCTCCAGGCCAACACAGCATGCACTGAACCATTAAACTGAAATCCCGCTGCCCAACTTTTTGAAGGCTGCCTTCTCCCTGCCAAACAACTAAACAGCTGGATTGTGCTTTTTCAAAAAAGGTTTTGTACATACAGCCCCAAAGGAACATGTGTATTACCTATTTGCACATCTCTCAATTGCACTCCAGCCAAGAGAGGGAGAAGTGCAAAGGTGGGAAGGGGGGGGACCATAAACTCCCTCCGCTTGAAGTCTGAACACAGGGCTCCTTGGGATGGGGGGGGGCTGCAAAGTAGCCGCATTCATGTCTGTATTTTATAGAAATATCAAGGTAGAGCAGGGGGGCAAGCAAGCCAGTAACCACAGTTAACAGACTCTGCTAGTGTTTCAATCAGCATCAGTCTCATTAAGAGGCAGTAGACTGGGTCCCCAAGTGATGGACGTCCACGTTAGGGATGTCCGAGTTACGGACGGCCGCATTGGCACTTTCGTGCAAGCGCAGTCCATCCATCGTGGTGGCACTTTTGCACAGACACAATAGCACTGAGCCAGCAAGAGTTGGCTGCATTGACTTCCGTACACTACAACTTCTGGACAAACCTCCGGAATGGAACTAGTGTGTAACTGCTTAGTGTGTATACCGTTTCAGTTCCCTAGGGCTGCCGCTTGTTAGTCAGCTCTAAAAATTGAAACTTGCTCTCTTTCTGTGGCCAGGTTTCAAACCTTACCTTGCTTTCTTTCATCCACCTTCCGGATAAACGATGTATGACACAAATCCAGTGGCGTGAAGTAGCCACTGGTCGTCAAATGCTATGAGGCTCCTCCAGGCTATATAAAACCTAGAAAAGGAAGGCCATTTTGCAGAACAGCAGAGCAAGTTCACAACATGTTATTTCCAGCAGTCCTTACCTCTGGGGTGCCTTGGGCTGAGAAAGAATTGTAGGGTGGGACAATATCTCCAACGTCCTCATACCCTGGAGGAGGCTCCTCAAATAATGAGGTGTTGAAGATCTGGGGAGCGAAGCAGGAGAGAAAGAGGAGACCATATATGAAAAACAGTCCGATTTGGCAGAGTCACAAAGTTTTGATTGCTAAGCAGAATTTCCCAAGGGAGGGGGGCTAGGGACATCAGTGTGGCCCACTCGCCCCTCCCAAGACTAGTTGACGTCAGATAAATTATGCAAGGGATGCAAATTATGCATAGCATAAACAGTTGTTTGTGAAGGGGTTTGGAGGAAGTAAAAGGAGAGACATAATGCAGGTAGTTTGGGAGGCAGTTCGGGACATTGGGGGCAGCAAGAGAGAAAGGACAGCATCCTTGAGGAGAGCAGAAGGCCTTTGGGTGGCTTAGGAGCCAAGGTCAGAGCAGGGATGCAGGGCAGGCCCAACACCTCCTGATGCCTGAAGGAAGTGGCATGCCAAATATGCCCCCTGCCCTTACCCAATGATGTGCCAGCCTCTGCTCCTCCCACTCTCCAACGTTCTACTCAGCACTCTCCTTCCCTCCACATTTCTCCTTTTCCTCTCTGCTCCCCTCTTCCTTTTCCAATCCAGAGAGTGGAAGGAGAAGGAAGAGCAGCAAGTAGGTGGACAGAGATGGTTGCCCCCCCCCCACTAATCTGCTGCCTGAGGCAACAGCTTCAGTTGGCCATATGAATGGGCCGGCCCTGCAGGGATGTATTGGGATAGGAATGAAGAGAGAGGAGCAATAAGGGGGAGAAAAGTCAGGAGTGACTTGAACAATGACGAGGAACCTGTACTGGATCCAGGGTTCAAGTGCCCTCGAAAGGGCTGGAATGGTTGACTGGAAAGTGGGGGGGGGGGACGACACACCTTCTCTCGTTTACCTCTTGTCCTTGTTCATCAACAATTGAGATGTAGTTGGGATTGGTTTCATTTGGGTAGGACAGCAGGACCTCATAGGGCACCAACTGAACGGAATCCAAGTCAAATTCCTCCCACTGGGCTTGTATTTGCTCAGCAAGGTGCAGGCTCTCCGGAGTGCCGGCCAAGTGAGGGAGCCGAGTGAAATTGCTGGAAGAGGGGAAAAGGCATTATTGGTCTGAGAGTGGGAATAGTTCTGGCCTTGTTATGGTTTTTTTAATCAAAGGTGTACAGTAGAAATTGGTCTTGAGCTGGCAATTCAGGACCCACAACTGGGTCATAACTGGTCAAAAGTGAACACCATAACACTGAAAGTGCTGTGCTGCTGTCAAACATGTCAGAGATGCTAGTGCAGCTGGAGGCTCTGCACACCTGCCAGAGACAGATCTGGACCACATCAGAGCAAGGGCAGGTTGTAGGCTGTTCTGGGGAGGTTGAGGGTGGAGAGAAGGGGAAGGCAGGGGCGGGAGGGGGTGGATCCTGGCAGTAGCAACGCATGCCGGGATGCTATTCCTGTTTCTCTGACCTGATATGCCTTTCAGGCTTAAACCTGAAAAATAGCTGGCATAGGTCCAAGGAGCCCCATTGATGGCCAGGTGGCCTACGGAGTGGTAAGTAACATATTTTTACCTACCTCTCCCAGGCTGTCTGGTAGCCCCCCTCCCATTGCATGGAGTGTGTGCTCTGGCAGAGCAGCTGCATCATGTAAAATGGGGGTGTGTGTGTTAGAATTGGGCTGTTTGCTGGATATACTGTAGTCAGGAAGGGGGAAGAGAGGAGAGCAATGGTGGGGGAGAGGACTGCTTGTGGGTTTCCCAGAGGCGGCTGGTGGGGCACTGTGGGAAACAGGATGCAGGACTAGATGGGGTTGGGCCTGATCCTGCAGGGCTTTTCTTATGCTTTGTTCTAAGATATGTTTAAGATTTCTCCTTCCTCAGATTTGGTGCATGGCGGAGGATAGAGCTGATATATCTATTTCAGTTGCAGGATAACAATTCTGAAGGCTTCACCTGTAAATCAAAGTGCAAATTAGTCTGAAGGGACAGCTTTTAATCTGAAAGTTAGTTGGAGCTGATTAATCAATTAAAGTGTGCATACCTCATTTTGTAGCGTTTAAATGCCATTGTTCTCGCGCAGGTTTTCATTTAAAGTGGGGCTTTCCACCTTCTACTTTGTGTGTGCTTTCAAATATACCCAGAAGCCAAAGTACGCGGATGATTCCTTTATTAGGACTAATTAAAATATCACAAAGTAGTGAGCTAACTGTCAAGTTTTCACAGAAGTTTTCTTCAGGCTAGATGTTAATTTAAGCAAAACAAAATGAGGGGGAGGCAAATTTGGTCATGATGGAAAAGGCCCAAGGTTTTTTAAAAAAAGATTTTAAGATTAACAGCTTTTTAAAGATTGAGTTTAGGAGGAGGAAGTCCATCTTGAGATTGTTATTAACTAAAGCAGTGTTTCTCAAACTGTGGGTCTGGACCCTCTTGGTGGGTCGCAACCTGATTTCTGGTGGGTCCCAGGTGATGGAAAGGTCAGATAAGTCAATTTTAAATTTTTAAATTAATTTTTAGATGTTTTTTATTAATTTTTTGATGTTTAAAATGTAAAATTGTAATTTATTTGTATTTGTATTTGTATTTTTGTAAGCCGCCTTGGGTCCCGTGGGGAGAAAGGCGGGATAGAAATATGGTAAATAAATAAATAAGTAATTGCCACAAGCCCTGAGGCTATTCAAAAATCAGATAGTTGCTAATTTCCCTTCAAAGAGCTGAGCTCCTGCAGTTTTCAAGATAGCTGCTAATTAATTAACCTGCAAACAGCTGAGCCTGCAGTTTGCAAGCTTGTCTAAATATAGGGAGATAAACATTTGAGCATCTTGTAAAGCTAGGTGGGTTCCGATAGAGTGTCATTTTAAAATGTGGGTCTCGGTGCTAAAATGTTTGAGAACCACTGAACTAAAGACTTTATTGCTTTTCCAACATACATACACAAATTTGTCACAATGAATGAATAGGGTGGAACCTGCTGCAGTCTCTCCCCCCCCCCCCCGATATGTTCATTAGAACAGTGTTTCTCAAACTATGGGTCCCAGGTGATTAAGCTTACCAGATCTCCAACCGGGATAGAGTGCTAGACCTTTAGGAGAAGGAATGTGGGCAGGTGTAGCTTGTTAAACCTTAGAGCACAATCCTAGGCATGTCTACTCAGAAGCAAGCCCATTGTGTTCAGTGGGGCTTGCTTCTGAGTAGACATGCCCAGGATTGTGTTCTAAGGTTTAACAAGCTACACCTGCCCACATTCCTTCTCCTAAAGGTCTAGCACTCTGTCCCGGTTGGAGATCTGGTAAGCCTACAGGTGATGGAAAGATCAGATAAGTAATTGCCACAAGCCCTGAGGCTATTCAAAAATCAGATAGCTGCTAATTGCCCTTCAAAGAGCTGAACTCCTGCAGTTTGCAAAATAGCTGCTAATTGCCCTGCAAACAGCTGAGCTCCTGCAATTTGCAAATTTGTGTCAATATAGGGAGATAAATGTTTGAGCATCTTTTTTGGGGGGTGTTTTTTTCCCCAAGTCTGTCAATGACAGGTAGTTGGAGCAGGTGAAGGCTGGGTCACATAACTAAGCCCCTCAAGCCTTGAGGCTATTCATTAGGGCTGCTTCATTACAAGAAATGGATTGAGGTTTGTTGTTGTTGTTGTTGTTGTTGTTGTTGTTGTTGTTGTTGTTGTTGTTGTTGTTGTTTGGAAATAAATAAATAAAATATTACTTGTAAATAAATATATTATTTCTTTCCAGATCACTTTTTTTTCCTTAGTCTCGTAAAGCTAGGTGCGTCTTGATAGAGTGTCATTTTAAAAAGTGGGTCCCAGTGCTAAAACGTTTGAGAACCACTGCGTACGAACATCTGAAAGGGGCTTAACAGCTGAACCAAGAGCTGCCGTCTGGACAGTTCCAAGTGTTGTGACATGTCGAAGCATTCACAATTCTGGCTGACAACATGTTGAAATCCTGTTTAAAACACATCGATCCCTATTGACTTCTGTGTGTAAACAATGGCGTGTGGATTGCTCGCAGGCCTGCTGTGGTTTGATAACCACATTGCTCCTAACAGGGCGGCGGCGGGGGGGGGGGGGGAAGCACACATCTTAGAAGAGTCCACCAAACTGTGCGCTCCACTTACCGCAAAAATTGCTTGATGTTCTCTGCTTTCATTTCCGTCATAAATGACTTCTTCATTTTCTCAGTAGAACCTGTAGCTGGCAATTGATCTGTGGAGTTACTCAGCCAGCCTGCAAGAGATAGCAGATCTACAATGTGAAATTTGCAGCATGAGAAACGCATACATCGGTTTATCAAATTCATTACCACAAGATGATAACCTCTTCCCACACATGCTAATTCACAAACTCTATGCCGGACATCCTAGTGTGCCACAACCAATCAATAAAAAATGAAGGTCTCCTGTAAGACCCAAATACCTGTCTACAAAGGAGGTTGCCATTATGCTCTCTGTATGATTTACGACTCTGGCCTTGCCTGCTCCCAAACAGGGAAAGAAGACTTAAACAACTACACTCCTTTTGATAAGAAAAAAAGGGCTAGATAGCAGTCATTTCAAGGCAATTTGCTTGCTAATTTGATGCAGGAGATTATAATACTGTATATAACATCTGGTCCCATCAATTCCTGGCAAATAGAAGGGGCCGAAGTGGAAGCAGTAACAGATTTTACTTTTTTGGGGCTCCTAGATCACTGCAGACGGAGACAGCAGCCATGAAATTAAAAGACGCTTACTCCTTGGAAGGAAAGCTATGGCAAATTTAGATAGCATAATAAAAAGCAGAGATATCACCATGCCAACAAAAGTT
This sequence comes from Plestiodon gilberti rubricaudatus, assembly GCA_026170595.1. Classification (NCBI taxonomy): domain Eukaryota; kingdom Metazoa; phylum Chordata; class Lepidosauria; order Squamata; family Scincidae; genus Plestiodon; species Plestiodon gilberti. The sequence goes on from JANXHW010000003.1 coordinate 220,888,812, forward strand.
CGCATAGTCAGGGCGATGGTGTTCCCAGTAGCAATGTATGGTTGCGAGAGTTGGACCATAAGGAAGGCTGAGCGCCGAAGAATAGATGCTTTCAAACTGTGGTGCTGGAGAAGACTCCTGAGAGTCCCTTGGACTGCTAGGAGATCAAATCAGTCAATCCTAAAGGAAATCAACCCTGACTATTCCCTGGAAGGACAAGTACTGAGGCTGAAGCTCAAATATTTTGGCCACCTAATGCGAAGAGAGGACTCTCTGGAGAAGACTCTGATGCTGGGAAAGATTGAAGGCAAAAGGAGAAGGGTGCGGCCAAGGATGAGATGGTTAGACAGCATCACCGATGCAAGGAACATGAAAATGAGCGAACTCAGGAAGATAGTGGAGGACAGGAAGGCCTGGCGGGATATGGTTCCTGGGACCACAAAGGGTCGGACACGACTTAATGACTGAACAATATAACCTTTGCTCTCCATAGCTGAACATAAAATTAACCAACATGCATGAAATCCTAAACTGCAATTAGACCCTCATCCCTGTTTCCATTTACCTCTATATATTTTAGACATGGGGGGGGGGGAATGAAATCCTTGATTTTTCCCCCCTCTTCCTTCTGTTCTGTCATCCACTGTTGATTTGTGAGTTAATTGGGTGCAGGAATCTGCATGTTTTTGCACATGAAACTCTATAAAAGGGCACATGCCTCAAGAGCACTGTTTAACAACAACGACGATGATGAAGAGAGCATGTGTGTTAGCAGCAGAGTTCCTGTGTCTTTAACATTTACGGGATCCACGTAGACATTCTTGATCCCCTAATAAGCAATAAGCAATAAGCAATAAGCGTGGGCTGGAGCACCTCCCTTATGAGGAAAGTCTAAAGCGTCTGGGGCTTTTCATTCTAGAAAAAAGGTGCCTGAGGGGGGACATGACTGAGATGTACAAAATTATGCATGGGATGGAGAGAGTGGATAGAGGGAAATTCTTCTCCCTCTCGCACAACACCAGAACCAGGGGACGTGCACTAAAATTGAGTGGAGGGAGAGTTAGAACAGACAAAAGAAAATATTTCTTTACCCAGCGTGTAATTCATCTGTGGAACTCCTTGCCACAGGATGTGGTGATGGCACCTGGCCTAGATGCCTTTAAAAGGGGTTTGGACAGATTCATGGAGGAAAAGACCATCACAGGTTACAAGCCATAAGCAACCTCCTGGTTTTAGAAGTGGGTTTTCTCTGTGCCAGGTGCAAGGGAGTGGCGACTGGACACAGGTGTCTTGTTGTCTTGTGTGCTCCCTGAGGCATCTGGTGGGGCCACTGTGTGACACAGGAAGCTGGACTAGATGGGCTTTTGGCCTGATCCAGCAGCTCTCTTCTTATGTTCTTATGTTAATAAGAATTGTTTTGCTGGATCAGACCAAAGGTCATTTGAGTCCAAAGTTCTCAACGGCTAACAGGTGCCCCATGGGAAACCCGCAAGCAGGTCCTTGTTATTTATCCCCAGCATCTGAGTACCATGGGGAACTGTGTCCCTCTACCTGGAGGTTTCACTGAATAACTCCCATGGAATAACTCTCACTGAGGTCTTTGACAGACCTCAGCCCAATCTTTTTTTTCTTCCCCCAAGTCATGTAAACTCAGTAGCCATCACCATCCATCTCACACGGCAGTGAATTCCACAACTTCTTTCTTCTGTCTGCCCAAATCTCTGGGGTACATGAGCTGCTAGGCCAGGCAACCAGGCAAGTGCTTTCCCATCTTTCTGAAAAGAGTGTCTGCACAAGACTTTCGAAAAACAAAAGTTGCAATCCTATAGACATTTCTCTGGGAGTAAGCCCCGTCGAACACAGTGAGACTTACTTCTGAGTAAACATGCATCGGATTGAGCTGAGAATGTCTTACTGAATTTTGCTCACCAGCCGAAAGTGACTATCTCCTCCCCCCTATCAGCTTCAGGAATAGACCTCTCTCTCTCTCTCTCTCTCCCTGGAATGTGGGAAGACAATTTCCCTGCCAGAATGAGTGACAGAACACTCCCACCTCCCCACCCCCACCCCACCGCCCTTTCCTACAAAGGCTTTTGCAGGGAAATGAACTGTACCGATAAGGAAACCAAGGAGGAAGACTCCGAGTGCGGCCCCCCCAGCCAGCACCCAGAAGCGACTCCTGCTGAGGCAGCTGCTGGCCCCTGTGGAGTAGGTGGGCTCAGTCCGCAGGGAGGTCCACATCCTAAGCAGGCGCGTCTGCTCCCAGCTGCAAACAAGACTTCCCCAACTCTGGATTCCGCCCGGTCTCCTCCAGTTTTGTCTGCCTCCCTTTACAAGGGGGCGAAGTCCTCCTCACTCTGTTGCACAGATCTTGACTCCTCCTGCCTGTAGGCTGAGGAAAACGAAGCCGGCGGCGGCAGCAGCAGCAGCAGCAGCAGCAGCAGCAAGATGGATGGATCCCCTGCTGCATCTGAAGCAGGCCAGGCTCCAAGTGTTGTTCTGCTGCCAAGTTGCACGGCCTGGCACCACCGCGGGATAGCAGAGGCGCTGGGGACGGGCTCCTTCTCTCAGGCTGAAGCTGCCCTTGTGTCTTTGAACGATGGCTTTCAGCATCGTGGCCAAGCATGCCAGCCAGGAAATCCACAGTGCAAATCCAGATTCACCCACAAGCTCACTGTGGCCTTGGGCAAACCACTGTTCCCTGAGCCTCAGCTCCCCGGTCTATAAAATGGACATATTGGTTGCAAGGATGACCAAGATGCTGTCTGTGAAGTTTTTTTGGAACACTTCAGCTGTACTATATGAATGAGGAATGTTAAGCTAATATGCATAGCTACTTATCAGTGTTATTGTTCTGTAATGAGAATCCCAGATAATAAATCCTAATAATATGGAATGCATGGAATATTGGGCCCCATGATAACCTTCAACATGAGATAGATGAAAATAGGCGTGTTCCTTTCCAGAATCATCCATTGTGTGACATTTATATATATAATAATATCATAATAATGTATTATGCGGGTGGCACAGTGGGTTAAACCGCTGAACCATGAACTGTCGATCGAAAGGTCGGCAGTTCGAATCCGCGACGGGGTGAGCTCTCGTTGCTTGGCCAGCTCCTGCCAACCTAGCAGTTCCAAAGCATGTTACTGCGAGTAGATAAATAGGTACCGCTTGCGGGAAGGTAAACAGCGCTCCGTGTTCCAGCTGCATGCTACGCGCTGCGGCAAGGAGAGTCATGCTGGCCACATGACCACAGAGGCGTCTTTGGACAACGCTGGCTCTTCGGCTTTGAAATGGAGATGAGCACCACACCCTAGAGTCGGACACAACTGGACTTGTCAGGGGTCATCTTTACCTTTTTTTATAATAATCTTATATGTAGACTAATCTCCCATCATTCATTGGCCTAGTTCAAACATAACCCTAAACCATGCTACATGGTGCAAGAAGCCTTAGACAGGTGTGCTCCTTCCCCCCCCCCCCCGCCCGACGTAGAAGGGAGATTTTAAGCTTCCAATTCTCATTTCATCCAATGACGAACAAATGACAGTCAGATAACAACCCGGCATAACACTGTGACTGGATACCCTCATTTTTCAACTATGATTTGCAGAAGCCACAGTTTCCCATATTTGGATGAAATGGGAAAGTGCTCTTTGTTCCAAACCAGCCTTAAGTCTCTTCTTTGTGGTGAAGACAGGGGGAGGTGAGCGTGCGAACCAGTGGCTCATCACCACGGCTTGTGAATATCATGATAATCTATCGTTTGAACTGGGCCATTGTCACAATTTGCCCCATTTTAAGCACCACCTCTTTTCTTTGCAACTTTGCTTACTCTCCCTCCCATTTGAAATGCAGAAGGGTCATAGCTCACTGATAGGCACAGAAGGTTCCATGTTCAGAGTATCTGGTATTTCTATTTTTTTAAAAGGATCAGGCGGCAGGTAATGGGAAGATCACTGTCGGAACCTCTTCCAATCAGAATTGACTATATCGAGCTAGATGGACCAATGGTCTGGCTTCATATGTTCACAGACAGATTCTGAGCTGTCTGTGACGGATCAGGAGAGAGATCAGTGGGTCGGAGCGCAGCAGAACTTAGAGCTCTGCCACACCTAGAGCGACGTCACTGTGTTGTACAAATCGATGGTAAGGCCACATCTGGAGTATTGCGTAAGGGTCGGACACGACTTAACGACTGAACAACAACAACTGGTTGCCGCATCTCAAAAAGGATATAGTGGAACTGGAAAAGGTGCAGAAAAGAGCGACCAAAATGATTCGTGGGTTGGGGCATCTCCCTTATGAGGAAAAGCTACAGCGTTTGGGGCTTTTCAGTCTAGAAAAAAGGCGGCTGAGGGGGGACATGATTAAGACGTATAAAATTATGCATGGGATGGAGAGAGTGGATAGAGACACACTGATGAAGAACAAACCTCGCAATCCATCCAGTGGGTTGCTTCCTGGCATACCTGGAGACATCTGGTTGGCCCCTGTGGGAGACAGGATGCTGGACCAGATGGATCTTTGGTCAGACCCAGCAGAGCTCTTATGACCTGATCCCTCAACACTGGTATTTTCTGTATCTTCTTTCTCGGCTTTTTGTAATTTGCTATTTTACCACTAGATGGCAAGATTATACCACAAACAGCAGCAGTAACCATTTCTTGCCTTTTAAATAAGACCACCAGTCACAGAAAATTTATTGCTTTCCTTGCAGAGAGAAGCAGGACTGCCAGATAGCAACAGGGCTATTGATTGCTAACCTTGACAAACTCCAGCCAAATGGGAGACAAAGTAGCCTGGCTGATCAACCCACACTACTCATGGGCTCTTTTGTCCACACATTGCTTATTGATTTATGTTACATTATTTTCAACATTTATACCTTTCTTGCCATAGCACCTCAGAGTGGCTTCTTCAGTTTGCAGTATTTGTCCCACTGCAAACTGAAGAAGCCACTCTGAGAATACATATATTGTTGCATCAAATATTCCAATGCAAACATTTTAATATAAAAAAAACAACAACTGGGGAGGTTGAAATATTTTCTCCACCCCACCTTTGTTCAACTTTTTGGGTTGTTTACCACAGGCTGTTCACTGCCTGATGCTTCAACAGCATACGTTTCTCTCTTTGAAACAGGGACTACTTCCTCAGAAGTGAGCCCAACCAATCAGGGATTGTAAAGTCAGTGTCGGAAAACCACATTGCATAGGGAGAGTACATGAGCACAGGGCTTGTTCATGTAACACCAAACCATGTTTTGGCTGTTACTCATGACTGCATATATGAGAGAGGGCATGTAGTGTTTAATAGATAACTTAGTGATGTTCTACCCGGGAGTAGGTTCCATTGAACTGAAAGGGCCTTACTTCTAAGTAGACATGCATGGGATTGGACCATGAGTGATCACTCTTATCTCTCGATTGGGGTAGGCAACCTACAGCCCGCAGGCTGGGTCCAGCCTGCCACCCAAAATAGTTCCCCAAAGTCCCATCGTCCCAAAAAGATATATCCACCTGGCCTGCACTGGTTCTAAAGAAGAATTCAGATTTGTCATTCTCTCTCTGTAAGACTTACAGTGTACGCTGACCAAGGGCAGAAGCTTCTTCTGAGCATCATTCTCTCTCTGGGCATGTGTCTCTCTGCGCTGTGCCTCTCTCTTTTTTCTTAGCTCTATGGCTTAATTGGGAGGTTCACACATGCGTATCGAACGTGCATGTGTTCTGAATATTGGCGGACCCGATGTCTGGCCCCTGTGCAGAAAGAAGGTTGCTGACCCCTGCTCAAATGGGATGTAAAAACTGCCACCCCAAATCTGCCACTTCACTCTGTTTCTTGGCAGGACCACTTTTGTCCAAATCCAAGGAAGAATACTCAATGCATGCGCCTACTCACTCAAGTCCATATCCATATGTTTTTCATCATACAAAATATTGTATGATATTTGGGACCCCTGCTAACTGGGCAAAGAGGCACTTTTTCAATTGGTGCTCCTCTTATATTTAGCAGGGGGAGAGTAACTGCCCCCCCCTTTCACCCCAGCACAGTGTCTTTCCTGGTGGCTGTTTGCTGGTGGCGTTCTGCATCTTTTTTAGATTGTGAGCCCTTTTGGGACAGGGCGCCTTGGATTTTCAGTCAAAAATCAGGCGCCTTGGATAGTCAACGCCTTGGATTGAATCCTTGGATTTTCTCTGTAAACCGCTTTGTGAACTTTTTGTTGAAAAGCGGTACATAAATACAGTTGTTGTTGTTGTTGTTGTTGTTGTAAATAATAATAATAATAATAATAATAATAATAATAATAATAATAATAATAATTGTTAAGCCACATTGATTTGAGGGAAGGGAGCTGTGGAACATGGGCTTCATTACACAACTGGATCAGATTGGTTTTAATAGCTGTTTCTAGGCTAGCATGTGTCAAGTGAGTCCAGGAATATCTGCCAGAGCAACTGGGTTCCCCACAGATTTGGTGCGTGTTGGTTCTGCTTGTCTGCTCTGTTCTTTTGAGCAAGACATGGGTTCCGGAAGACAGAGCCAAAGTGGCATTTTTAATACCTTACCTTACCTGCTGGAAAAGAGAGAGCACAGCAGGGACGTGGGAGTTCTGTGCATATATATATAGATAGATAGATATGTGCATGCACAGAAATGGGATTTAGATGCTAACTCTCTTCCCACTTACATTGCTATTTAAGTAGATCAACTCCATTAAAAGCAGTGCTAGCAACGGTGAGCACCAGCTCATCGTTGAAATGCATCATGTTAAGAAAAAAAACCCCAAAGAACCTCCCATGAGAAGGGGATGGTTAGAAGATAAGTTCCCTAGGTATCTTTTGTGGCTTTTGTGGTCAGAATACTGTAATTAAAATCTCTTCCCCCCACTTTGCTTCTGTATTTCCATATTCAGAAACCTATATGATCCAACTCTCTTGGGACTGTACCACTTCAGAATGTAGATAGGGCTTTCGTACCCTCCTGAATCAAATCAAGAACATGTTTGTGGGGGGGGGGGACTCCTCCTTACAAGCCATGATGGGGATAAGCAACCTTCTGGTTGTAGGAGGAGGTTTTCTTTGTGCCAGGTGCAAGGGAGTGGCGACAGGATACAAGTATCTTCTTGTCTTGTGCTCCCTGAGGCATCTGGTGGGGCCACTGTGTGATACAGGAAGCTGGACTAGTCTAGATGGGCCTTTGGCCTGATCCAGCAGGGCTCTTCTTATGTTCTTATGTTCCTCTGAAATATACTTCTTTTTTTGTTTTTTGTTTTGCAATATTTCTGGTGGCTGCAAAATGGGGCGAAAATCTTCTCTCATTCAGAATGGGGATAAGAACTAAGAATAATTGCCCTCATTATGATTTGGCTTCATGATATCTTCAGACACCAAATCTGATTGGCTGCATGGCACTATGGCATTGTCTCATTGATGAGATGATCCATGATTAGCTGAATCACCTAGCCAGGAGAGCCGAGTCCCTTTAAATAAAAAATAATGGGACCTTATGCAGCTACCAAGAGAAACAGCAAAGAGGAGTGAAGAATAGCAACATGGTGCAAAAAGGGCAATATTTGTGAGTGCCATTAAATTTCCTATTTTCATACCAAACATGTGTGCCCATGAAACCTTGGCTCAACCTCATTACCCACACACCTTACACTAGTTCACACATGCATGTACACCCCTTGATTTATCTGCAGTCGATCACTATACACTTGAGGGCAGGCAGCTGAACTTGTAAACTTACCCCACTGAAAAGCCTGGCAGTGACCCTTGCTAACTAAGCTAAGGGGGGCACCTTTTTAAGTGGTGGCTTCCTTATATTTAACGGGAGGGGGGAGAGCCACTGTCCCTAGTGAGTCAATGTTAGTATCTTATTCCAGTAGCCATTTGTAGATGTCTCTTTTGCCTCTTTGTTTTTAGACTGGGAGCCCTTTTGGGATAGGTAACCATCTTTTCAATCCTTTGGTTGTGTTAATCACTTTGTGATTTTTTGTTGAAAAGTGCTAGATACATATTTTTTTTTAAACCATAATACTATTTGAGGTGCTATGAAAATTCTATCTGTGGTGTTGGATTTGGGAGGGCCCACTCACACATGGAGCATCACAGCAATCAAGAAATGGGCATACTTGTGTGTGTGTGTGTGTGTGTGTGTGTGTGTGTGTGTGTGTGAGAGAGAGAGAGAGAGAGAGAGAGAGAGAGAGAGAGAGAGAGAGAGAGAGAGAGAGAGAATCAAGCTACGCGATCTCAAGGACTGCCTTCTGTTACCAAGAGTGCTTTGCAGAGACACAGGTATGGGGATATCTGTACGTGTTTCTGGCTCCTGTGTAGGGATTTTGGCCGTTGAGTCATGATGTATCCATGCAGTGTATTGGCACTTAAAGGGATTTATTAACAGAAAAGGCAGAAGTCAGGAGTACCTGAAATGGTTTATTGAAGGGTTATTTACAATCCTGGGGAGGGAGAGAGGAAAAGCAGTGAGACCAAGTGCTGCAGTTGACAAAGAGCTAGGTGGGGAAAATGCGTGATCTGAGCTAAGAAGGAGAGAGAGAGAGAGAGAGAGAGAGAGAGAGAGAGAGAGAGAGACTCTGCTGTCCCTGGAGGGGTGGGATGGGGATGAAGAGCGCAGTCACCATGTTTCTGGACGGAAGGAGGAGGGAGGCCGGTGAACTCTAAAGCCTCAAAAGCTATCACAGCTTGTGAAAGGGAGGCCTTTGAAGGAGAGGGGAAGCAAGAGTAGCTGGGCTTCCTACCTTCACGTCAGCCAAAAGGAAGTTCGGGGGAAATACTTGTCTTCTACCCTGCACTGCTGAAAGACAGAAGGAAAAACAAACAAGATCTTCTGCCTTGACTGAGAGAGAGAGAGAGAGAGAGAGAGAGAGAGAGAGAGAGAGAGAGAGAGAGAGAGAGAGAGAGAGGATTGTGTAGATTTTCATGGCACGTTGCTATGCATAGAGAAGTGATATTTATGGGGGTTTTTGCCATGTGAAATCAGCTCTTAGACTAGAAGAAATAAAGCGAGTTCTTACACTAGTCCGTTGAGATTCCTGTAGCTTTGATCCTACTGGTATGGAAAGCGGGCGATCCAAGCGGACTCTCCAAAGCAGACAAAGTGATGAAAACAAAGTCCTTTTTTCTTCTTGGCTTGCTTGTCGTTTCATCCAGACCCTTTGGATTTTCTCAAAAGCAGAGAGAACTCAGCTAATGCTCAACTTCTGAGCATCCAGCAGAATCCAGCAGTGCCGGACCTCTGATGCTGATCAGAGTGCATGGGGCAAACACAGGATAGGATTGTCCTCATCATGCAGGCCAACAGCCCTTACTCCACCTCCGGACCAACCCTGCGGCCACCGGAGCAGGTAGGATTTGCATCGGGTGGGGCAGGGGCGGGAGAGGGTGGGCCGGGCGGCGAGGGAGGGAAGCCGTTGGGCTAGCTGGGCTGGGAGGGGGCGTGAATATTGGCATGTACACGGCCGAGCTTTGCCGATATGCCACGCCCGTTTCTGGTCTCGGCAGCCCTTACCCCGCTGCCCCAGATGTACGTCGGCTCGAGAGTATTGAGTTGGGGGCCTAGCAGCCCTACACCGGGGGAAGGGGAATAATGTCCCCTTCTCCTGAGGAGTCCCCAGGCTGCGCCAGAGCCGCACCTATGGGCCAGCCGTGGATCCTTGCACAGGATGGGGCTGATAGCCTGAGTAGCAAGTACCTGCATTGATTAAGTGGGCGGTTAGATTTAAATAAGCTCTTTTCAGATGATAGCCCACCCCCAAACAGGGCGGTGGAAGTGGCCTGGGACTGTACCTTCACCACCCCGGACACTGTCAGGTCGACTCCTGATTGCCACACACCCAGAGGAAACTCTGAAAGGGGAAGCTGTGTTCATACAGTTGTACATGTGGAAGCTCTTCCACTTGAGTGGGAAACATGCATGGTGGACAACAAAGTGTACATTTGTATTAAGGTTGTGACACTTCCTTTAATCCACTCAAGTGTCCCATCATGTCTTCATTTCCAGGTATGGAAGCAAGCAACCAGCCTTTCACGCAATTGCTACATTCTGATTAATGCTGGGGCAGATTTGAATAATGGCTGGTTTTGAGATTTTCAAAGTGAGAGCGGCCATTGCTCTTCATCCCAGCGTGCCTTGCTGCGACCCGAGATCTTTTTGCATGGGGCATGGGCTAACCAAATCAATACATGTATCATGCGACTGTTGCTGGCAGTAAGTCTGAAACCATGATGGCCATACATGAGCAAACCTTAAAATCAAAACCAGGTTAAACAGCTCGAACAACATTACCATGCAAAACGCTCCCTGCTCGACATCTGTTGCATAATACAGATATTTAAAATGGGATAATCTGTACAACAAGAGGCCATGATTAATGAGCCAAATCAAAATGAAGAGGAACACGAGTATAGTGAAAACTGGTTCGGTCTCTAAATGGAGCGATGTCTTTAACAGCAAGGTTAATTGAAGAACAACATCAAATGTTTTCATGCAAGTTGTGTGTTTTTTTACCGTAATCAATGTTAATTTTTAAAAAAGATTCAGTAATCTCCTCCAAAAATGAAACACACTTCATTTGCAAGTTGCGTTTTACATATATTTTTCTACTTTGGCAGACAGAATGTATGTTTTGTGGCCGGTGTCTTTATCTGAATTTAAAATGCATGGCTATGATCCAGTGATTAAGTCCAAAGAGTGTTGCTGGAGGTGTCCCACTGTCAGCTATGGGACAACTTGCCTGCCTAGATCTCTACTTTCAGAGCTGACAATGGGAGCACATTGTGCACAGAGCAGTGTGCTGGATCGCAGCCAATGGGCACAGTCTAAAGCGCCGCAGGGCTCCAATTTGTATGTGGAGCTCAGTGCAAGCAAGGATTCTTCTTCCATTATCTATTACCCCCTACCTGTGTGCAAAATGATTTTGCTGGATTTCATAATTACCCCATTTGTAAGAAGAATTTGGCATACTAGCAATGCTTGTGAACCAGGCCCATTTTCCCCACACCTTTCCTCCAGCCTAAATGGTAATCCAACCTGCTGAAGAACTTCTCCCATCAATTCCAAACCACTTTCCTTGTGGCTGCTGCTGCTGCTGCTGCTGTTCCTGGGATCATGGGTCTCTTCCTCTCCTCTGCTGCTATCCTCCTCCCTCTTCATGGTACTTAGAATGAGCCTTGCTACAGAAATATCCCGGGTCACTGGGACAACTAATTTGCCTGGGGCAGCTGACATTATTATTATTATTATTATTATTATTATTATTATTATTATTATTATTATTATTATTATTATTATTATTATTATTATTAACAATAACAATAACAATAACAATAACAATAACAATAACAATAACATTAATAAAAACAGTATTTATCATCATCATCATCATCATCATCATCATCATCATCATCATCAGTATTTATATACCGCTTTTTAACCAAAAGTTCACAAAGCAGTTTACAGACAAAAATCAAATGATGAAATGGCTCCCTGTCCCCAAAGAGCTCACAATCTGAAAAAGATGCAGAACACCATCAGCAAGCAGCCACCAGAAAAGACACTGTGCTGGGGTGAAAGGGGGGCATTTACTCCCCCCCTGCTAAATATAAGAGGAGCACCAATTGAAAAGGTGCCTCTTGCCTATTCATACTATCAGACACACAGCCCGATCCTGCTTCACTTTAGGCCGGTGGAGTTCTCGCTCCCCCGGCCTAAGGAGTTGCAAAAGTACCACAAAGCACTTTTGCAGCTCCTCTGCAGTAAGTGGCGCCGGCATGGAGGTCAGCTCTGCTTACTCCACCACCTACTTGGACCTGCGCTGGCTGACGCAGGTAAGGACCACGCCAGTCAGTGCAGGGGTGTGGGGAGGGCGGGCAGGGGTGGCACTGGAGGGGGCCATGGGAAAAGTCCATTCTCTAAATCCTGGAGAGCCTCTGCCAGTCAGAATAGAGAGTACTGGGTGAAATGGACCAATGCGCTGCTGGCCCATCCATACATCAGGTGCAAATTGCGAGGGGTCTGAGGGGCTGGCGGATTTGGGGAGGCTTTAACCCCTAGTCTGCCGCTGCCATCACCGCTGCCTCCCTCCAGTCTGCTGCCACAACAATCCGCTTCCCGCTCACTCGAGCAAGAAACAAATCATTCCGCTTCTTACTGTGCTCCACACACACTGCCATGAAACCTGGATGTGTGGAACTTCTAGGTTTCGTGGCAGCACACAAGGGGCACAGTAAGGGTTGTGGTGACATTAGATGGCATCAGGCAGCAGTTGTCCCCAGGAAAATGAGCAAACTCAGGAAGACAGTGGAGGACAGGAAGGCCTGGCGGGATATAGTTCATGGGATCATGAAGGGTCGGACACGACTTAACGACTGAACAACCACAAGCAGTTGTCCGGGACATGCTGCCCCTGGATCAATGAATAGTCCATTTTAAAAAGCAGTTTCCTATATGTTTGCATCCACGTTTTGCTTTGTCCATTAAATGTGCTTATAGCCTGGAGTATGAAGTGCTGGTAATCATTCCACTGTAACCATACTTTGCATTTTGTCCTACTGTACTCTCAGTATAGCAGAATGATCTATTTTCAATCTGGTTCCTTGAGAGTCCACTCATTCCTCTTGAAATTGTCGCTTGACAGAGGCATCCATTATCTTATTCAGTCAATGTAGTCAGTTGACGTTGAATATGATACCATTAGGGCAACATGGGGCATCTGCAAATGGACCAGATGTTGCCGGCTCAAGATGATTACCCAGTGACATATTTGGAGAAGGTCCTCATTTATCCAGTAGCAGTTGGAGAGAACATCTGGTGCTGGGAATGTATCAGCCATCCTTCATCAGCCACCGTTCTAACAGAAATAACTGCAAATCCTAATAGGCTTGTGTTAGAAATGAGGAAAGTTGTGGAAGGCATCCAACATCTAAAGGAGACAGAGATTAACCCAGATGAAAAGCAAAGGGCCATTTGTCTTATCATAACCTCAACTGGTGTAACCTAACCCTAGCCATTAAACATGGCTTCTTGGCACCCTCTGTCTATTGTCCATTAGCTTTAATGCAACAGCCTCAGAGTGGCTTTGTATCTTCCATGAAAGTGACAAGACAGGAAATGGGAGAAAGGGATGTGTCGTCTTCTTCCTGCACCTCTGGGGCTTATGCAAAAGGGTCAACTTTATGTCCAAAATTTGTATCCTGTTACATGGCCCAATTAAGGCCCGTAGGGCAACTTACAGTAAAAAAGTAAAACCAAACAAAAATACAATATCAATGTAACTATTATTTAAAAACACTTACAGTGCAATCCTGTGTAACTTTGCACCGGTGTAACATTAGATGCACTGGTGTAAGTGCACTTACACCGGTGCATCTACTGTTACACCGGTGCAAAGTTACACAGGATTGTGCTGTTAATAAAGTCAGCATAAAACAACATGGCAGCCTCATGTAATGTAGCTTAGGAACAGCCTTGATGGAGCAAACCTGACAGCCGTCTGTTCCAACATCCTGTTTCAGCTATTGAACAATCAGAGCCAGAGGTCAATATGGAAGCCCATCAAAAGTGCATGAAAGCAATAGTCGTCCCCCCCAAAAGAGCATGAAAAGTCGTCCCCCTATTGTTGTCTCCCGCCAGGCTGCCTACGGCAGCCATAATGTTTTCCTATAACCGCTCTGCTTGATGCTATGTCCTTTTGTCTCCCCATCTTGCCCCTCCAAGCCCCAAAATTTGAGCTGAAAGTGACAACTTAAGAAAACATTTAGAATGTAAAGCAGCCTACTGCAAAAAAAAAAAAAACTAAAAAAAAAAAAGTGTCATTTGAGCAGTGTCACCTGAGCTCTGAATGGCTAGCTCAGCACCCAATCAGGAGAGAAAACACTGAGGGAGTGATGCCTCTCCCCAGTCGCCCAATCTGTGAGGGCTCTGTGTTCCTTCCTCATGCAGGGGGCGGGACGGAGCAAGAAGGCAACTGCTTGAACGGCAGTGTGGCAGCTGCATTCTCTGGGGAGGGAATTCTAAAATGAAGGTGCCACTGTTGAGAAGACACTGCTCCTCATTTCCACTGTGCTTTCATTAGGAAGGGGCTTGGAACAATTTCAACATTTTAGTGCAGATATAATAGGCTCCCTGAAATATTCTGAACCGAGGTCATTCTTCATTCAGGGCTATGAGGGATAAAACCAGCACCTTGGAACATACCCAGAAATTAAATGGGAGCCTGTGCAACTGCTTCAGTGCAGGTGAAATATGCTCTAAAGGACTCCCGCTACCCACCAAGAAGGAACCGTTGAGAACCCGTGTTCTGGGGTGGGGATTTCTCAACATTCTTCAAAGGCAGTTCCATTTTGAGGAAACTACAGCAGTCCAGCCTGGAAGTTACCAAGGAGTTCACCACAATGGTCCCAATACACGTTTCTGAGAATTGTGATAGGCCCCAATCCTATCTCCCATCAGTTAACGTGATGCAGTGGCCCCAAAAGAGCGTGTGCTGCATCTTATGGTGGTGACGACTAGACAGACAAGGAGAGGTAAGTAAACATATTTTTTTACTTGCCTTCCAATAGGCTCCCTGACTGCCAATGGGTCTCCTTGGACCTACACCAGCTATTTAGCTAATGTAAATGTGAGGTGCCTCGGGGGTGGGTCCAGGTAGGGATAGCAGGATCCTGGCATGCGCTGCTGCCCCCCCGAAGCCCCCCCGAAGCACTCCCGTGACCCACCCCAGCTGCTACCTTACCTGCTCTGGCCTGGCCTAGGTGGGCTTTTGATGTGTGCGTGGGGCCTCCCGCCATTTGTGTTGGCGGTTCCACCATGCATGATAGTGACACACTTTCTGCAGCACCACATTGGTGCTTATGGAGGCGGATTGGGAGATCCACAGTTGTAAAGCACCCAATCGGATTGGGCTGCCCAGGAATCTGCCTACGTTCAAAAAGGCCAATGTTGCCTCTTGCCATTCCAAGAGCAATACCAGGCCTTGCATGTTTGTTAGTTTGTTTTTAAAAGTTTAATAGTAGTCATGGTGTGTGACTGTTTGTGTGTGATCAGGACCACAGTGCACAGGGAGGGGTGCTTTTAACTCTTTCCTGCTGTGCCACAATCCTGGCCAAAATTGTGCCGCTGCCTCCCCCCCACACCTATTAGCCTGGGAGAGAATTGATGCTTCCGGGGGAGATATGCAACACTCAGCAGCATAAATGTGCCTTGCTGAGTGTTGCATAAATGTGCCTTGCTGAGTGTTGCTTGGTGAGGTGTGGGGGAGAAGAGAAGGAAGGAAGCACTGCTGTCAACTCTATTTCGTATCGCAATGTGAGTGAGGCCCGAAGCCACAAAGAATACGTTAAGAAATCTAGCGATTCGGACAGCAGTCACTGCAAAACAAACCACAACCGAGAAAGGTCTACATTAAAAATGGGCCTTGGGCATTACCAACACTCTGGTATTAAAAGAAAGAAAAACGTTCTGTCATGTTTTCAAGAGGTAATTATTTGCTAGAAGAGCAGTAGCTTTCACAGTACTGTACAATATTAGGTCCGTTTGCCTTTGGGCAACAGAATTGTTTGCACAGGTAGACACACATGCAACCCCGAAAGACACATCGTCTGTACACACACACAACCTCAGACATTTAGTGCATTGAGGACCATGAGAGTTGTTGTACCGCTGCTTATGCCGGAAGTACGGACAGAGAGGGCAGCGGTGCTATAGCAGCCCACATCCTGGATATACTGTATTTCTTCGATTCTAAGACGCACGTTTTCTCCAAATTTAGCAATTCAAAAAAGGAGATGCGTTTTAGAAAATTTTTGGTTTTCGCGAAAACCGGAAGTGCCCGAAAATAGCCATTTTTCGCCGAACTGAAGATTGCAGAGGCCTGCAAAGGGTCGTGCAGGCCTCCCCGAAACCCCCACAAGCCCTGTTAATAAGCAAGAAGGGGTACCATTTGTAAGTTTGGGGGGTACAATTTGCACATAAATCCTGGGGGGATTTTTTTTTTCCCCTGCTGGTAATAATGAAATTAAAGATGTGCCTTAGAATTGATGGCGCCTTAGAATGGAAGAAATACGATATACTACATTCTCCTGTCCCCTTCATGGATCATTGCCTTGTCGTGGTGAAGGGGCTTGCGTAACTCAATGAAGCCATGAGCTATGCCGTGCAGGGACACCCAAGACGGACAGGTCGTAGCAGAGAGTTCTGACTAAAAGTGATCCAATGGAGAAGGAAATGGCAACCCACTCCAGTAACCTTGCCAAGAAAATCCCATGAACAGTACCAAAAGGCTAAAAGATATGACGCCGGAAGATGAGCCCCTCAGGTCGGAAGGTGTCCAATATGCTACTGAGGAAGAGCGGAGGACTATTCCAAGTAGACCCAGAAAGAATGAAGCGGTTGGGCCAAAGCCAATAGGACGTCCAGCTGTGGATGTGTCTGAGGTTGAAAGGAAAATCCAATGCTGCAAGGAGCAATACTGCTTAGGAACATGGAATGTGAGGTCTATGAATCAAGGCAAGCTGGATGTGGTCAAAAATGAGATGATAAGATTGAACATCGACATCTTGGGAATCAGCGAACTAAAATGGACGGGCATGGGCGAATTTAAGTCAGGTGACCATCATATCTACTACTGTGGGCATGAATCCCTTAGAAGAAATGGAGTAGCCCTCATAGTCAATAAAAGAGTGGGAAAGGCAGTACTGGGGTGCAACCTCAAAAACGACAGAATGATTTCAGTTCGAATCCAAGGCAAACCATTCAACATTACAGTAATCCAAGTGTATGCCCCAACCACTGATGCCGAAGAAGTGGAAGTTGACCGGTTCTATGAAGACCTACAACACCTTCTCGAACTAGCACCCAAAAAAGATGTCCTTTACATCATAGGAGACTGGAATGCTAAAGTAGGAAATCAAGAAATAAACGGAACAACAGGTAAGTTTGGCCTTGGAGCACAAAATGAAGCAGGGCAAAGGCTAACGGAGTTCTGTCAAGAGAACACGCTGGTCATAGCAAACACTCTTTTCCAAAAACACAAGAGGTGACTCTACACATGGACATCACCAGATGGTCAATACCAAAACCAGATAGATTATGTCCTTTGCAGCCAAAGATGAAGAAGCTCTATACAATCAGTAAAAACAAGACCTGGAGCTGACTGTGGCTCAGATCATGAGCTTCTTATTGCAAAATTCAGGCTTAAATTGAAGAATGTAGGGAACACCACTAGACCAGTCAGGTATGACCTAAACCATATCCCTTATGAGTATACAGTGGAGGTGAAGAATAGATTTAGGGCATTAGACCTGGTAGACAGAGTGCCTGAAGAACTATGGACGGAAGTTCGTAACATTGTACAGGAGGCAGCAACTAAAACCATCCCAAAGAAAAAGAAATGCAAGAAAGCAAAGTGGCTGTCAGATGAGGCTTTACAAATAGCTGTGGAAAGAAGGAATGCGAAAAGCAAGGGTGAAAGGGAAAGATATAAACAACTGAATGCAGATTTCCAGAGAATAGCAAGGAGAGATAAGAAGGCCTTCTTAAATGAACAATGCAAGGAAATCGAGGAAAACAACAGAATGGGGAGGACTAGAGATCTCTTCAAGAAAATAGGAGATATCAAGGGAACGTTTTGTGTAAAGATGGGCATGATAAAGGACAAAAAAGGCAGAGACCTAACAGAAGCAGAAGAGATTAAGAAGAGATGGCAAGAATACACAGAAGAACTATACAAGAAAGATCTTAATGTTCCTGATGACCACGCTGGTGTGGTCACTGACCCAGAGCCGGACATCCTAGAGAGTGAAGTCAAGTGGGCCTTAGGCAGCATTACTAACAACAAAGCTAGTGGAGATGATAATATCCCAGCTGAGCTACTTAAAATCCTAAATGATGATGCTGTGAAAGTGCTGCACTCAATATGCCAACAAATTTGGAAAACTCAGCAGTGGCCAAAGGATTGGAAAAGGTCAGTTTACGTTCCAATTCCAAAGAAGGGCAGTGCCAAAGAGTGTTCAAACTATCGCACAATTGCACTCATTTCACATGCTAGCAAGGTTATGCTCAAAATCCTACAAGCTAGGCTTCAGCAGTACGTGGACCGAGAACTACCGGAAGTACAAGCTGGGTTTCGAAGAGGCAGAGGAACTAGAGTTCAAATTGCCAACATGCGCTGGATCATGGAGAAAGCACGAGAGTTTCTCCTACTCCTACTTCTGCTTCATTGACTACGCAAAAGCCTTTGATTGTGTGGATCACAACAAACTGTGGCAAATTCTTAAAGAGATGGGGGTACCAGACCACCTTACCTGTTTCCTGAGAAACCTGTATGCGGGTCAAGAAGCAACAGTTCGAACCGGCCATGGAACAGCTGATTGGTTCAAAATTGGGAAGGGAGTACGGCAAGGCTGTATATTGTCACCCTGCTTATTTAACTTATATGCAGAGTACATTATGAGAAACGCAGGGCTGAATGAATCGCAAGCCGGAATCAAGATTGCCGGGAGAAACATCAACAACCTCAGATATGCAGACGATACCACCCTAATGGCAGAAAGTGAAGAAGAACTAAAGAGCCTCTTGATGAGAGTGAACGAGGAGAGTGCAAAAGTTGGCTTGAAACTCAACATTAATAAAACCAAGATCATGGCATCTGGTCCCATCAATTCCTGGCAAATAGAAGGGGCAGAAATGGAAGCAGTAACAGATTTTACTTTTTTGGGTTCCAAGATCACTGCAGACGGAGACAGCAGCCATGAAATTAAAAGACGCTTACTCCTTGGAAGGAAAGCTATGGCAAATTTAGATAGCATAATAAAAAGCAGAGATGTCACCATGCCAACAAAAGTTCGCATAGTCAGGGCGATGGTGTTCCCAGTAGCAATGTATGGTTGCGAGAGTTGGACCATAAGGAAGGCTGAGCGCCGAAGAATAGATGCTTTTGAACTGTGGTGCTGGAGAAGACTCCTGAGAGTCCCTTGGACTGCTAGGAGATCAAATCAGTCAATCCTAAATGAAATCAACCCTGACTGCTCCCTGGAAGGACAGGTACTGAGGCTGAAACTCAAATATTTTGGCCACCTAATGCGAAGAGAGGACTCTCTGGAGAAGACTCTGATGCTGGGAAAGATTGAAGGCAAAAGAGGAAGGGGAAGGCAAAGGATGAGATGGTTAGACAGCATCACCGATGCAACGAACATGAAAATGAGCGAACTCAGGAAGATAGTGGAGGACAGGAAGGCCTGGCGGGATATGGTTCATGGGATCACGAAGGGTCGGACACGACTTAACGACTGAACAACAAAAACATTCTCCTGAAGCAGAATGAAGAGAGACGGAGCAGTAATAGAGGAGAAGTCACAGCAGATTCTTGTGGGTATGAACAGTTTTTTTAAAGTGGTGCTTTTAAGGTGCATAGCATTTAACAGCAGGGCTGGTAAGAAGGCAGATCGGGATCAATTAGTAGATCTCTGAGTGATTTGCAGTACATGGGCAAGGGTTGATCGACAACAGCAAGTAGATTTTACCAACAGCCAGTAAAATTGTACGTTTGACATATGAACATAAGAAGAACCCTGCTGGATCAGGCCAAAGGCCCATCTAGTCCAGCTTCCTGTATCACACAGTGGCCCCACCAGATGCCTCAGGGGGCACACAAGACAACAAGATACCTGTGTCCAGTCGCCACTCCCTTGCACCTGGCACAGAGAAAACCTACTCCTACAATCAGGACTACTCCTGAAACAACTACTCCTACAACCATCTTTGCCATGTGGCTGACCTTATGTGAACTGCTTCCCTCTCAGTGGACCAGGACCACTCTCAGGGCAGACTGGTGGGACATGGAAGGGGGCATGTTCGGGGGCAGTGGCATCTGCTGAATCCAAACCCCCTTCCCAGGCCCAATCCGCATTCATGGGTCCATGCGATATCGCTGGCTCAGGACCAAGTAGACCCACGGAGCCAGCAGGGCTTATCCTGGGGCAAGGGAACAAATGTTCCCTTATCCCAAGGAGGCCTCCAGAAGCCAAAACTCTTCTGCATGATACAACGGGTGCCATGCTGGTGCCGCTCTATTGCCCTGTGGGGAGGAGTTACAGTGGATTGGGCTTCCCCTTGCTAGGGAGCAGGCATCCAAGGGGTGGGGAGCTAATTTTCCCTGAGCAGCTTTGAGACATCTGCTATTGCCAGAGTTTTTATGTTAACCACATAAAAACACAAAACACCGCTTTCTGCTTCAATTTTTTTTTTGCGTCATTCTTCATCTACTGACACTGTACAAGCTATACCACCTACCTAGTACATTTTTAAAGTGGTTAAAATAGGGAAATTTGGAATAAAAATACATAACACAGCTTTCTGTTATTTCATTTTGGTGAAACGTCTAAATCTGCGAAAAAAATAAAACCATTGTTGCTTCCTGGTATTTTTTATTCTGATGATTTTAAACTACTTTGGGCACTCTCAGTGTAGAAAGCTAGAATAAAAATCCCTAACATCAATGAGCAAATAAATATTTTGAGGGTCCTTAATTGATTACATAGTTTTCATTTTTTTAATTAATTTTGTAAACCACTTTGATATACCCACAGACAGAAGTGCAGAACAATTTAAAAAAAAAAAACCACCCAAATATTAAAGTGTAATAATGTGCACTGGCTGAAGTTGCCAGTGATGATTTTTACTCAAACATTTCTGGTTTCCATAAAAGCATGCTGGTGTTGAAACCGAAGTTTTGTCTTTTATACAACAAGTTCTGGCAGCTGGCCCAGATGTTTCCTTATAAAAGCTGACCTGGTGGTTGTGGTGGTAGTGATGGTGGTGGTGGTTTCTTGTTAGTTGGCAACCTTGTACCTACTCGGAATGATTTTTGTTTTCTAGTTTTCAAACTTCTTAAGAAATTCAAATGCTTGAAGATGTCTTTATGTTCGCCACACATTAATAAAAGATGTCATGTCTTGCAGTTTCTTTCTGCTGGACCGGGTATTAAATTAAGCAGCAGGTCAGCTTCAGATGGGAACAATCATGAACTGCATTCAAATGTCGAGGAAAATGAGGAATCCATAGCACATTTCTGGTTGAATATTGCAGGACAGGGGGTGCTCAGCTAAATCCCTCTCCCACCAACAGCCTAGCTCCTCATAGCCTGTTCCCACAAAGAGATCAGGGGGAAGAAAAGCACAAGGGGGATTACAGGCTATGGGGAGGTAAGCAATAGGTATGGGAGAGTTCGACTTTCCTCACTTATGCAGTCTTTTTGCTCTAGATTCTAGAGTCTTTTGCTTCTAGAGTCTAGAAGAGTATAGTGAGTGGGAATACTGGGCAGGGCTTTCACACCAAAGCTCTGGAAAGGCAGCTCTCCTCTCTTACTGGCTTTTAGATGCCAGGTAAAGGTGACTCTCTTCCAGAGGGCTTTTAGGTTGCCCTGATGACTATAGTTCCCCTGTTCCTGCTGCTCTGTTATCAGGGCTGGGCGGCTCCCAGCATGCGAGGCCCCTTAACTCTTGATGTGCCAGTCTCTGTTCCTCCCTCTCCTTGAATTGGAAAAGGAAGAGAGGGACAGAGTCTCCATACTTCCTCTTCTGCTCCATCCTTCTCTTCCCTTTCCAATTCAGGGAGTGGGTGCAGAAAGAAAAGCAGTGGTGGTGGAATGGGCAGATAGACGTGGGCACGCCCTGCCAATCTGCTGCCTAGGCAACCGTCTCAGCCGGCCTCATAGATGGACCGGCCATGACTTAAAGAGACATTTTAAAATTTCTGTATGTCTTCTATGATTTTATATTGTCACATGGTGTGCAGTCTCTGTACAACATATTATTGAACCATATACCACAACTAGCATTGACAGAGCTGAATTCAGTACAGTACCAACCACAGACATCTCAGGGATATTTTCAGGGCTTTTCTCAAGACAGAATTAATGATATTCCTGACAGATAGCTAATTTACAATACGTTGCTGTCTCTTTGACTTCCAAGACATTTTCGAGCACTTGCAGCGAAACCCAGTTGCACTTCATGTGGATGAAGACACACTGGCCAAGCTGATAATTTAAGATGACACATGGGGGCTGTGCTTTCTATTCAGGAAGATGGTATCAATCACTGCTCAGAAATCTCATAAGGACATTTGCAGGGCTGAAATAATAATATTCCCTGTTCTATCATGAAACACATTTTTTCCTTGTTCAGTCCCTCATCCGAAGAATACATGTACAAAACAATGATTGACGGTGAGAACAAAGTAGATCACATGTTTTCTATGGACACTAGGCTGGGTAGGAGGCTTGTGAGGATTCCAAACACATAGCTGCACATGAATGCTGTGGCTGAAACAAAATACCCCCCCCCCCATTTTGCCTTTACTTATCCAGATGGGGGTAATTTTGACAACTTTGAGGAGAGGTGGTACTTTTTGGGATGGTGAGGGAAATTTACCAGCAGCAGTCACAGTGGTCCCAATGACTGGCAGTGGCAGCTGGTGGCCACCATTTTTTATTTCCCAGAAAGCCCTTCAGAACAATACTATGACATTGTTCTGAGGGAGGAGTGTCATGAGCAAAGGTTACAGGTTACACCAATTGTTGTTGTTGTTTTTTAATGAGAAGTCAGCATTCAAAATACAGGTTTTTTTCAAAACACAGCAGGAAGGGCAGTTTTATTTACAGTTCCCTTCAAAAGGAGCAGAGGCGTTGTTGGGGGGCGGGGCCTCCCAGGCAACAAGTGGGGGCATGACAAAGCGACAGGGGAGGGCGAGAACCTTGTTGTTTTGGTGGTGGGAACAGCGGGCTGAGGTGGCGGCGAAGGTGATGTGTTTGGCCCACCCTCCCGCCCTGCATCTCTGAAGCGAGTTGCAGTGGCGGTGGTGGTGACGGAACTTCCGGTGGTGACGTCATGGGGGGGGGGCGGCATCGCGACACCACTGAAAAGAAGGAGCTGAAAGGGAAAGGAGTTCAGCAGTCCTAAAGGATATATAACAGCCAGCTCCTAGCCACTCTGTGTGGGGAGCTGGAATTGGTAGAGAAGAGCTATAGCACTGTTGGATCACATCGTTGAACTACCTGAGAGAAAGACTGCTACCCAAGTTGTCCTTGTAAATTGTTTTTTTACTGTTTTAAAAAGTGACTATTTTTGTATGTACTTTTTTGTATTGTATTTTCTTTTCTGTTGTAAGCCGCCTTGGGTCCCTTCGGGGAGAAAGACGGGATAAAAATATTGTAAATAAACAAATAAATAAACAAATAAATAAACAAACTCAGGTTTCTTTGAAGAGCTATGTTGAGCCTGCTTTCATTTCTGTCATGAGTTTTGGCAGAGCACCAGGTTACCAGAGGGTGAGCAGGACTCAGGTTGAGAACCCAGAAGGGAAGCATCCCTTCTGCCTCTAGGCCTCATGGAGAACAGAGCTCGGACCGGTAGCAGCAATGACCTGATGGGTTGGTGTGAGTGTCTTGGATTTCCGGGTCAGGAACTGTGAGAGCACCACAGGGAGGCTTCTGGGAAATAAATATGGCATCTATCAGCCACACCTCCCTAAGTAAGTGATACGGAAGCGCTGCGGAGCTCGTAGGCCCCGAAAATACGTACAATTTAAAATCCATGGTAATTAAATCTTAATTAGCTGCTGATTGGGCAGATAAGGGGCAGGGCTTGGTGTATCCCCAGCAAGTGGTCCGCGTACCCCTAGAGGTACGCGTACCACAGGTTGAGAATCCCTGCCCTAGAAGGAGAGTTGCTGTCACTGCTATGAAACAGGCAGCAGCAGAAAAAAACAAAACTGAGGAAGTTTCATCCCCCTTTTGCCACCCAATCGTGGCGTCCCTAATGCTGTTGCTGCCTCATAATAGCTACAGCAGCAGCAGCAGCCCTTTTTGCAGCAGCCCTTCTTCTTGCTTCCACCATTGCCTGGTAGGTTTCAGCAGGAAAGGAAGGGGTGATTGCACCAGTGGAGAGGTCAGTGTTGAGGCTAAGCTAATTATGAGCTGCTAAGGTCAAACTTTAGAGAGGTTTGGGCTTGGCTCATAATTAGCCCACAGATGTTCTGAAGTGCCTTCAAATTCTGAACTGTAGCTGTATCGCAAATCTTAATTCATGGACAATAAGCAGGGCCAGCCCATCCATGAGGCCAACTGAAGTGGTCATGTCAGGCAGCAGATTGGTGGTGGAGCAGTGTCCATCTCTGCCCACCTACTTGCCTCCACGGCTCCTCCTTATCCTTCCACTCCCTGAATTGGAAACGGAGGAGGGGGACAGAAATGAAGAGGACATGTGGAGGGGAGGGGAGTGCTGTGCTTGAACATGGGACAGTGGGAGGAGGCTGGCAGATTACCAGAGGGGGGGGCACCATTTGGCATGGTGCCTGAGGTATGAGGAGGTTCTGGGCCAGCCCTGATAGTAAGGCATAGAGAGAGTCCATATGGATGGTATCCATCCAGCTTTGAAACACTTTCATCTGGAGTTTGGTAAAGCCCACGCCTGGCCATGTTCTGGACAAACATAGAGTCTTTTATTTGACACTTGACTCGTGATCACAGGTAAAAATAATTTCACACTGTGTTACCTGGCTTGCGTGTGTTTGTCTAAAAAAGAATGGTTTCTGGTATATATAACAAACCTGCATCCTCCAACTTAGTGTGTATGTTTTTTTAAGCGCAAGAGAGGTTTACATTTAACTTAAAAAAAATCTCTATTTGCAAAAATTGCATTGTGAACATTTCATCTTTCTGACATCTCAAATGAAATCTTTCCAATTATGGATGCCAGGCATGCATGAACACTGAATACTTTCTTCTCCATTTATGTTTCTGCAGACAGAGGGCTGAAATGTAAACTACCAAAAATAAATCAAAAGGATGAACAATACACAAAACACCCAAAGAAAAGAGATTTCAGATTTCAGAAACTGATTTGGAATAATAATTAAAACCTTCAACACACCAGGGCACTAACCTTGGGGGTCTGAATGTTTCTATATCCTCCACTATTTTACAGATAAAATAGAGACACTTTTTTGCTCTTATAACTCCTTTACAGCACAATTCTATGCATGCTTACTCAGAAGTAAGTCCTATTTTGCTCAATGAGGTTTACTCCCAGGAAAGTGTGCATAGGATCGCAGCCCCTATTCTCATACTATAGATTGCTGCTTTAGTGCCTCCCCCAAAACACTGCTAATAATGGGTCTACTCTGCCTGCTGTAGACTATATTTATTTACTCTGCTGCAATTGTTTGTCTTCTTTGTTTAAAAGCAAAGAAGAAATAAAAGGTTGTGTTGTTTTAAAAAAAACAGGATGTGGTGATGGCACCTGACCTAGATGCATTTAAAAGGGGTTTGGACAGATTCATGGAGGAAAAGACCATCACAGGTTACAAGCCATAAGCAACCTCCTGGTTTTAGAAGTAGGTTTTCTCTGTGCCAGGTGCAGGGGAGTGGCAGCAGGAAACAAGTTATCTTGTTGTCTTGTGTGCTCCCTGAGGCATCTGGTGGGGCCACTGTGTGATACAGGAAGCTGGACTAGATGGGCCTTTGGCCTGATCCAGCAGGGCTCTTCTTATGTTCTTATGTTCTTATGTTGTTCTTTGGATTAAAGATATACCAGAAAAATGTAATAGTTGTATAACACATTTATTTATCTTTCAATTTAAGTGCCACTTTTTGCATCAGCCTCAAAATAACACACACAAAAATACAGTAAGAGCAACCAACAAGATAAAAACACAACAAACAAAAAGAATGAGAACAGAACAACCAGGAATGATGTGGATCAAGTCTCTGACTCCAAATCTCAAGTAAAGTCCCAAGTCTTTGCCCCCAAGCCCCGAGTCTTTGGTTGCGAGTCCCTATCTATTTAATGGGGAAAACGGGTTTAAACCTGAATAAAATTGGACTTGTCGTAAAAAGATCCAAGTCTCGAGTCGAGTCTTTCGAGTCTTTTACAATTGCCAAGTCAAGTCCGAGTCGAGTCATTGATGCGACTTGAGTCCGAGTCGAGTCATTGATGCGACTTGAGTCCGAGTCGAGTCTGAGTCAATAGACTCAAGTCTACATCATTGAGGACAACCAGTTATGCCAATACCCAGCAGCATCCAGTGCTGTTTTAAAGAAGACGCACGTGACCTACCTTGATCTTAAGCACAAACGTTATGCTCACCACAATCCTGCCTGTGACAAGGTTGCGGATGGCCTTGAGACACAGCCCCGCACTGAGCCCATCATGCCCCCATCCACCTCCGAATGGCACAACGGATGCTGCTGCCAGTGCCACCAGTTCAGGGGTCCACCTGGTCCTTGTCCATTGACCACTGCCAACGTGGCCAACCTCTGATATCACCTCTGCTCTTCCAAGTTCCTCTTTCCAAGTTGCAGATTTACAGAGCTTACAAACCACCAGCAGCAATACGTGTTTCTCCTGTTTCCCCCAATATTACATTTGGCTCTTTCCTATCTATAACATGGTGTCTTCCAAGGAAATGGGCCTCAAAAGCTTCTTTAATTTTGGTGTAAGTTTTCTTCTTCAATGAGGGCACTTAGAATATCCCCAGCTGCATCTCCCCTAGTGCAAACACATATCAGAACATCCACCTGGTAGTCTTGTGGGCTTTTATCTCAGTCAGAGAGGCCATCCTGTTGTAAGGGACCAACCCCCACACAAATATTTTTATTTCATAGAACACCCTCCCCTGAACCCCCTGTCTTTTACACCATCCAAATCCGTCAAGGAACCACTGAGATACAGCCATTTTAAACAAACCGTATTAAGAATTCAGCCCCTTTCCGGTTTGCGCGCACTCTAAGTGCCGGCACGTGCCAGCAGAGGGCAAGAGATCACAGGCACGCGCCTGCCGCAAGCCCTTCCGAGGTCCAAGAGAAGCAGCAAGCAGCAAAGTTCACTCTGTACCTAGTTAATCCTTTAAGCCGCTTAGCTCTCTAAGCCTTTAACCCTCTTTCTGGACATACAGCCAAGAATCGCTAGACAACGCGTGTCTCCTATTAAGAGGATTACTGACCCGGCTCCGAACCTTTACCTTCCCGTTCTGAACCTTTGCCTTCTCTCCACTGACAGCTTTAAAGGAACAGTAACCTAATTCATAGGAAAATGGGGTTTTCTGGAAAAACACTGTGCTTTTGAGGTTCCCCTGAGAGTTATGTCGCCGGATCTTCTCTGAGGATCATCAGGGTCTCCCCAGGGACGGGTCCCTACACAGAAGGGCCCCGATCCTCCCGCTCAACTGAGGCTAGTCTCATGTTGTGCGGAGAGGCTTCTGGGAGCAGTGCAACATATTTTGCAGCTAGTAAAAAGCTGGGTTAGAGTCCCAGCACCCTACTTGGGGTCCCGGAGAGGCATGGGTGAGTGCGGTGAGAGTCCCTTCACCCACCCTCGGCCCGGACACAAGAGGATGAACGAAGGCGGGAACCGGGGGTGCGAAAGGCACCGGGGGTGTGCCTCCTGCCAAAATCTGCGCTGCAGGGAGTAGGGGGAACGACCATTGTAAGACATAACTTGGCCAGCTAACGGCTCCTATTCTGTGCTGTTCCCAAATGGTTGCCTTCTGCTTGGGTGCCATCTGGGATCAGGGAACAAGGGGAATTCCAGAAGCACAGTGAGGACTCAGACTGCTACCATCTCCTGGATTTCAAATCTATCTCTTTGTGTTTCTTCTCTCTCTCAATCACTACCATCTCCCCCACCCTGGAATCATTGTTCCTGTCTTGCCTTGTTACAGTAATTCAAATGTCTGTCAAAATGTTACCTCATGGCCATGGAGCCACTGGGACGGGTCCCTTTTGTCAGGCACCCATGGCCTATCTAACTGGAAATCACTGCCTTTTGAGTTAAGCTGGCTTCACAAAAGTTCCCATTCATAAAACACAGGAAAACCTCACTTCACCTTAGACAGGATGTCTTGGGTGGGGACCTAATCCTATTACCTCTGCCACACAATACCCCAGACCCACCACCCCATTGGTTCCCAGTAACACAAAGCATCACACATTTCATTGGCTTCTTAATAAAATCTGTCTTTTTATTGGTTTAAAGTTTTACAAATGTTGCTGCTGATCTCATTGGTGGGAAGTTTGAATCCAACATCTTATTGGCTGTATCAAAGTGTAACTCCTTGGATCCTGCTCTGTATTGGTGCCTCTTTTTTATGTATTCTTTGAACAATGCCTTCCATGGTTCTAAATGAAATAATGAAATGTATATAAGCTTTTGTATTAATCCTGTATGTTACACATTTTTGCCCCTGCATCCTGTGTCCTTTGCTAGCAAAGTAAAGATCTTCTTTTTACCCCAGCGCTGGTCTGTCAGAGCTCTATTTGTGGCGCCTCCGCAGACCTTTCTATCCTTCTCTCTCACTCTCTCTCTCTCTTTCCTGGGTGCTGCTTTCAGCAACGGAGCCTGGTGTCTGCTCACCGAATCAAAACGAGCTGAAATCTCTTGGCCCACCTGTGGTGCTTACAACAATCCAGTATTTTTTTAATCTCCTGATTCAGCAGGCCCAGCTGCTTGGATTGCTGAAACCACAAGTATTTCTCAGTCATTTCTCAGTCTAGAATGCAGTCCAGAATCAGTCTAAACTCCATTCCTGCAACAAGCTGCGATTCCTTTATGGAAGCAGCTCTTATTCAGTGCGTTCACTTATTCTTTTCTCTGCCTTTTGCAGGAGCTGTATACAACCAGATTCCATTTTTCCCCTATCCCCCCCACCCAAGTTCTGCCAGTGTGCAATACCTCTTCTTTCTCTTGTTATTCCTCTGGAAGTAAAACAACAGTCCCTCTTCTGTCACCATGTAGTGTTAACAAAGAGACACTCATCACCACAATCATAAGCAGCAGAACATAGAGAGTAACCCCACCCTGTCCTGGAAATTTCTCCTCTACTTTCACAGCATGATCCTGTGTAGGATCTGGCCGACGGCCCAGGGCCGCCCGCCAGATTCCGTGCTCGCCCCTGCCTAGGCTTGCCATTCGTACTTGAAAAACCGGGACAGTCCCGGTAAATGCCCTCTGTTTACTGAGATTGTCCTGGGAAAGTTTTCTGGGCCGATTGGTAAAGCCGCCACCCGCCGCCTCCATGTTGAAAATGTGGACGAACATAGTGGGGTGCCGCCATTTTTACTCCCGAAATCTCGCGAGAGCCGAGGTTTGGGCGCCCAAGCCGAGATTTGGGCGCCCAAATCTCGGCTCTTGCGAGATTTCGGGAGTCAAAATGGTGGCGTCCAGCTAAGTTCCTCCACATTTTCAACATGGAGGCGGCGGCAGCGGCGAGGAGTGGGTGAGTAGGCCGGCAAGAGCCCAGTCTCTCACCGGCGAGCGGGAGCCCCAGCGAGAGCGAGCCCGAAGCTGTGTATGCCTTGCCAAGGCACGCACAGCTCCGGGCTTAATGTCGCTGGGGTTCCCGTTCGCTTGCCAGTGAGAAGATTAAATAAATAATTAATTAAATATTCCTGACGCGCTTCGCGTGGCAATAGGGTGTGCTTTGCGCCCCCTGTTCACTTAAAAATAATTAATTAATTGTGGGGGGTGCCCCGGTTTGTCCCCTTCCCCGGGTGTAAACCGGGGCTGGCCCAATGGGCGTCCTTGGATTTCCGCCAGCTAAATAGCTGGAGTAAGTCAGAGAAGGTCATGTAACGGCCGAGCTGGCCCGGCGGAGATGGGGATATGGTGGACGCCATCCTCCGCCCCCTCCCAGGCCAGCTCGGCCAATGGCCCCCTTCCTTCGCCTGCCGGACTGCCCATGCTGCCACCGCCGGGAGCCTTACCTTCCTCCGGCGGCCGCATGCTCGGTCCGGCATCGGAGTGAGGTAGGCCGGCCTTGCGCGGGCCTCCCTTACTCTAGAGTCATCACGAAAGTGTTTTACGGCACGTTTGCGACGGCTTCTGGCGATGGAGGACATGCTCCGTTGCCGCGTATTTCCGGTGGATTGTGCTGTCAATCTGCATCAGACTAGGAACTGTGAACAACCAGATCCCTACAATTACTTTGCATCCAATTCTGAAAGTCTGGTGAAACAGATAAGATACATCTTGGTCGGGTGATAAAAGCCTAAGGAGTTGGGGTGATGCAAACTTCCTGTGACGGGGAGTTCCATAACCTAAGTGCGGCTACTGAGACAGCCCTGCCCTGAGTCTTCACCAGCTGAACATCGGACAGTGTTGGCACACAGTACAGAACCTCTCCTGACAACCTCAATAGGCAGGTAGATTCAAGTGAGAACTGGTAGCCCTTTAGATATCCCGGAAACAAACCATTTTAGGGCTTTATCCCACCTGACTCCCGTGTAATACACATCCATTCTGCTATTGTTTTTTAGAGGTGGGAGGGAACAAAGTGGCCCACAGCAGTAAGACATCCAACCACCCCCACCACCGCAAAGCCATTGAATGAAGGCTGTGTGTCACCCCATTGGCATTTAATTGGGACTGGTGAGAGGGAGTGTCATGCCCAAACCTGCTGATCCCCTTTCCCACCAAGTCGCATTATTAACTGCTGAACAAAAATGCTCTTTTCAGCAATGGCTCAGATAATCTAGCTGTTGGAAAAACCAGCTGGAGATGGTGCCGGCCGTGGATAGCTGTGTTCAGGCCCATGCTGAGTCATCCACCGAGCACTTTCTGGAGCATCCTTTTTTCATAGCATGAGCTGAAAAGGGGTATTCATTATGGGGGGGGGGGGGAGAACATGCCGTATAATTATAAAACCTTTTTTCTAATCCCCTCCTCTCCTGCATTTTCATGCCTTAGATTTCCTCCTGCTTTATGCTGCTGAGCAACAACACTGAACTGCTGATATTCAAATTCACAGGATGAGGAATTTCGAGGATATTGTTTGGCTTGCTGTGTTTCTTTGCAGAGTTCCAGAGCCTGTTTCCGTTTCATGTAGGATAAAAATTACTGGAGGTGTGCAACCCAAATCTGTGCATGCTTACTTGGAAGTAAGCACCACAGAATTCAGTGGGATTGCTTCCTAGGGCAGTGTTTCTCAAACTGTGGGTCGGGACCCACTTGGTGGGTTGCAACCTGATTTCTGGTGGGTCCCAGGTGATGGAAAGATCAGATAAGTAATTGCCACAAGCCCAGAGGTTATTCAAAAATCAGATACCTGCTAATTGCCCTTCAAAGAGCTGAGCTCCTACAGTTTACCAGGTAGCTGCTAATTACCCTGCAAGCAGCTGAGCTCCTTATATTTGATAGCAAGAAAGAAACTTTATGGGTTTGAAAGTCATGTAAAAATATAATTAAATATGAGGAATTCCAATGTATTTTAAAACAAAGTAAAATCACCAAAAGTCCACACATTAAAAATATAGGTCCGACGTTTCGTTCATATCTCTGAACATTCTCAAGGAAACACACAAGAGTCTATGTATGAGATGTAGCATAACTATTGGAGTAAAACTGCTGACTTAAATACAACACAGCACAGAAAAGCACAGGAAGTCACAAGCCCTTAATTAGCACCAGAACTACCTTGTGCTCAATAACAACAATCCCTTAAAGCGCTAGGAGCATAAAGGTCCATAGAAGAGGCTGATAGTAATCCTACAAATTCCTTTTACAAGGCCAATCAGCACTGACTTAAAGGAAAAGGAACGCACAGCTGGCGCGAGAAGTCACGAGCCCTGCATTAGCACCTGAATACCATTGCGGTAAATATGGAAGCAGTCAATTTAACCACATAATAAAGCATAGAAGTCCGAAGAAACAAATCAATTTAAAGATGGTTCTTCTTCACAATAGGCATCCAAATTTTATTCACGAAGGAAAGTTCTTGCTGCCTATTAATCAACGAGTGATTAATCTTCCGTGAAATGGCCACAGCTTCCAAATTTAGACGCTGTCTCTTTCTTGTTTCAGTGAACAGGAGTATCTTCAAATAAAACCTTATGTCCGGAATCCACAGCATGTTGTGCCACTGCAGATTTATCACTCTGAGCCAGACTTTTAAACCTATAAAGTTTCTTTCTTGCTATCATATCTGGTCATGAAAATATCCATTCTACACTCCTTATATTTATTTATAGATCACTTTTTTAAAAAGTCTCGTAAAGCTAGGTGGGTCCCGATAGAGTGTCACTTTAAAAAGTGGGTCCCGGTGCTAAAAAGTTTGAGAACCACTGTCCTAGGGCATTACAATGTTCCTCTATGATTTGCCTATTTATATACACCTATTTACAGTATTGATGAGTGATGGGCAGCAAGGCTTGTGCGGCATGTGGCAGGGGCTTATGGTGCCACAACAAGGGCCTATGTGAGGATGACCTTCCAGCATTAGAAATTAGAAGCTTGGTTAATTTTAGACTCTAGAGTGTAATTCTAGATTTATATAGTTCTATATGCAAACTAAATATAGAGCTACAAAAATGAGAGCCACACAACCCTTAGATTTAAAAACTACACTGCAAGGCTGTTGTGAGTGAGGTGTACAACAGCTTTCAAATAGCCTGAAACTGCACCTAAGAGTACTTCATGGGCACGGCCTCTTCCCTTGTGTGCTCCATTGCTTATCGATATTTATACATTTGTTTTAAAACTATTGCAACCCATTCCATTGTGTCAGTCCAGGACAAAGTGGGCCAAATAAATCTCCTTTTTGCAAAAAGGAAAAGAAAAGCTTGCCACTCTGTTGTGCTCCGAGATCATTCCCTCCCCACCCCACCCCCAATGAATAGGACAATGAAAACAGATAGTTCATTCGACTCGGTGAACAATTTTAACAAATGAATGATGAAATAAACAGGGGTTTAAACATGTATGTAATGCATGGAATGTATGGAATACCAAACTGAAAAAGACATTCTGGGCAGAGTATGCAGGCCAGGGGCAAAATCTTCTTTGTAGGGTTGAGACCCTGAACCCAATCAACTTCACTTCCCCAAAAGTCCAAGTCATAGGGGTTAGGGGAACCTTATTTTCTGGATTTGGGGTCCACACAGATGTTGGTGATATAGCTCCCTGGCAGGCTTCTTAATAGCAACCTGGAGCAAGCTTTTTCCCAGAGGATATGGGGGTGGGGGGGGGGGGAGAGAGAGAGAGAGAGAGAGAGAGAGAGAGAGAGAGAGAGAGATCTGGAGTCTGGCTGCACTTAGCCAATACAAATGAATTTACTGTATCTGAATACAACATATTACGGTTGCTACAGTTATGGACAAAATCTCTGTGCCTTTAACTGTGGCACATAATGCAGAAATGAATAGTTTTCTACAATTTGTTGAAACCTGTTCCCAAAAATTCATTCAAGACAAAACAGACACTCAGGATCCAATCCTAAGCGTGCACTATGCTGGCGGAACATGCATTCTGCCAGCATAGCACGCTTTCTGGCTGTCGCAAACGCGACTCCACCAGAGAGCACGGCCTGGCCAACGCTGGAAATGGCAAGTGGCTGGGTCTGTGCGGCGACAGACCGCGGATGTAAGGTAAGGCAGCATACAAGGTCAGAGGGAGGCAGGGGAGGGCAGAGTGCAGAACCGGGTGGCAACAGGGGAAGGGAAGAGGGCTGATTAAACCCGGGAAGGGGCTGGGTCCGGCGGGAGCAGCACCCGCCAAATCCTGACACCCTTCCTGGGTCTGATGATCCACCTTCCTGGGTCAATGCAGACTTGCACCAGTGATTAAGCTGACACGCGTCCAAGTTCCCCCATAGACGCAACTATGTTCCCTTACCCTGAGGAAGCCTCTAGACGCCAAAACTCCCTGGCGGGATTCAGTGGACGCCACGTTGGTGCTGCTGCATCGCCATGTGGGGATTAGCGGTGAATTGGGCTGCCCAAGTCATTATTTCTTCTATTTCAGTGAGATTTGCTTGCTTTAGCTCTCCCGTTAATGACCTTTCTCTCAGACCCAAGTATTCCCTAAGAAGAATCAGCCATTAGTTATTGCAAATACATTTAATTAAAGTGGTGTTCCTCAGTAATTAGAAGACTGAACAGGCAGAATGAATATCTAATGTGTATCTGAATCCAGAACGTTTTAATGACTTTTGGATGAAACCGTAACAGCCCGATGCAGACTTGGAGACACAACCACAGAAGTATGAATGTACTTGTCAGTCGTACATCTTCTACTGCCTATTCAAGGCAAAGTCACATAATCATATTTTCCATTTGCTGTTAATGCTGCCTGCAAACTTGTAGTGGTGCTGGCGCACATTATGGCGGTGTTTCCCACTTCCTGTTGAAGCAAAGCAATGATGTCCCCCCACAGGGTGCTCTGGCTCCACCTCTTTCCCAAGCTCCCAGCCTTTTGAAAAGGAAGAGCCAGGATGCAACAGGGTAAGGAAGTGGGAGGAGAGGGGAGACATCAGTAGATATGGCAGACGTGGGCCAGACGTTATCAGCTGAGAGCATTACCAGCATCTCGGAATTGAGGCGGGCTTCAGCCTAGAGCGGACCCGAGCCGCTCCCAAGTGTGCACCGCGGCTGCCCAATGGGGTTCCGGCTTCCAGAACGTCCGGTTAACAACGCGACAGAAGCCGGAACCCCATTGGGCATCCATGGTGCACACTTGGGAGCGGCTTGGGTCCGCTCTAGGCCGAAGCCAGCCTCGATTCCGAGATGCTGGTAATGCTATCTCAGCTGATAACGTCTGGCCCACCTCTCCCATATCTACTGATGTCTCCCCTTTCCCCCCACTTCCCCCCATTGGGCAGCCGCGGTGCACGCTTGAGAGCGGCTCGGGTCTGCTCTAGGCCAAAGCCAGCCTCGATTCCGGGATGCTGGTAGGGCTAGCTGAGAGCATGTTCTTGACACTGGCCACTGCACCATGGAAAGAAATGCCCAACAGCATTTTAATGTCTACCATCATCAGATTCGCTAATTATTCCCTGTACCAGGGGGTTCGCTACCCTTTGCTGTATCACATTAATCGCAGTAACACCTGGCAATGTTTGTCCAGCACTCCAGCAGCAAGCAGAAAGTGGGCAAGGAGGTGGAAAAGAGGAAAGGCATTCAGGGACTTAGAAGCGCCACTCCAAATATGTCAGCACAAGAGTGTGAATTAAGAACAGGAAACTTGCCAAAGCAAAGATTTCCTTTGGAGACTTAATTAGCAGACACAAGTGGATTCCCTCTTCTTCTCAGGAGAGAGAGAGAGAGAGAGAGAGAGAGAGAGAGAGAGAGAGGATTAACTATTCATTTGGTCCCCTCCAGAATCATCACAACCTAATTCACTGTGATGTCCACAGTCATCACATCATCCCACTCTGTCTCTTTCATTATCTCATTCAGGGAAGTTCAAAAAAGACTATTTACTATTCATGAAGTGTCTCATGATACGAGGCACCGTACAAGGGTTGTTTCCCGGTAAGGAGGAGAGGGCTCATCTACCTTTAAGAAAAGAGAGAGCAACTTTTTCGGCAGGTGTAGCTCCCCCCCCCCCCCATTCCTACATGACAAGCAGCACTTACTGAAATCCCCTCTGTTAAAGGTAGAGCAGCAGCTGGATATTCAGACATTAAACAAGTGATGCCTCTCCCCCCACCCCACCCCACCCCAATCCTTTATCTTCTTAACACCAGAAGGGTCATTACCTTTTTTTTTTTTTTTTTTTTTACAGATGCTGTATCAGGAGTTTCCAGGGCTGAAGCCAAGATCCTGACTCTGCCTGGCTGCCCCTCTGCTGAGTCACTAAGGCTGCAGGCTGGTGTACCTCCCTAAGCAGTAAATGTTTTCCAGGATCTGGAGCAACTCCAAACACCCAGGCTGACCATTAGGGCTTCTTGCTCAAGCTAAGACTTGTCTTGGACAAAGATAGTCTTCCTTGGCTCCTAAGGTGCTGGATTTGAGTGGACAGTTGCATGTGTCTGAGCTTTGGCTCCTGTGCCTTTATCAGTAGCTTGACACACTGAGTTTGCCAGGTGAAGCTTTTCCTGGCATGGGGATGAGTGGTGGAAAGTAGGCCAAATATCTCTGCAGAGCTGCTGTTAATGGCACAGGAGTGGGGGCAGGATTAAAGGTGGCAGCTACCATAGTAGTGGGGATAGCATCCATTGCTTAACATGCCAAGCTCTCCTGTAGCATTAATAATGAGATATTAATAATGAGAATAATTAATAATGAGAACCTGAATGAGATAACAAAAACAAAAAAACCCTTGGAGTTTAGAAAGCCTGCCTGTGTAAACCACCTTGGTTTAAAGTCAGAGGAGAAATCCAATGACCAAGAAAGGCGGTATATAAATACTGTTGTTAATAAATATTATTATTATTATTATTATTATTATTATAGCTGTACAGAAGATGGGAGAATAGGAACATGGCCCATCCATGAGGCCCACTGTCAGGGAAAGTAGCCAGAAAGAAAGCAGGCTGACTAAGGGGAGTAATACCTAGTGGTTAAGGCCAGCGGGTGGCCTTAAACCGCTGAACCATGAGCTGTCGATCGAAAGGTCGGCAGTTCGAATCCGCGACGGGGTGAGCTCTCGTTGCTTGGCCAGCTCCTGCCAACCTAGCAGTTCCAAAGCATGTTAATGCGAGTAGATAAATAGGTACCGCTTGCGGGAAGGTAAACAGCGCTCCGTGTTCCAGCCACGTGCTACGCACTGCACCAAGGAGAGTCATGCCGGCCACATGACCATGGAGGCGTCTTCGGACAATGCTGGCTCTTCAGCTTTGAAATGGGGATGAGCACCACACCCTAGAGTCGGATACGACTGGACTTAATTGTCAGGGGTCACCTTTACCTTTACCTTACCTAGTGGTTAGCGTTCACGCACCTCTTCCCTGTTCTCCACTTTCCCCTTTTATTGGGTTACCAGCTGATTTGGGCGGATCTGGTAGTTCTATCTGCTGTCATCATCCCAGGCTAAAGAAACCAGGGACTTTCTTCTGTCTGAGAAACAACCCCCACCCACGGGGAGACCACAGGAGTTCTTATTAAAAATCAAAAGTGCCTGCAAGCAATTAGACACGACAACCCACTGCATTACCTGTAAACACAAACTAAGCAGGCAAAGCGTCAAAATATAACTAGTTATTAAAAACCCTAAAGAAAAATAGTTACACAAAATGGGGAAAGGTGTGTGTGTTAGAAAACGAAAATTCCTGAAATTGGCTGGATAGACACAAAGAAAAAGCTTGATCAAATTACTACTGCTAACTACTAACGCCCAAATGAAGGGATCTGGGATGCTGCTCAAGAGTAAAGCACATACGCCCCCAAAGTGTAGTGAAATCAGTGAAGTTCATAGGTTGACGTGGAGTGAAAAAGAGCAAATGAAACAAAATTAATTCCCTGAATGCATCTAGCTAGAAATACAGTCCCTATTGCTAGCTATGTCAATTGTCCAAGGAATCCTGGTCCCTGCACTACTGGAGAGTAATTGGGTATGTGTTCTGCAAAACAGCACAAACTCCCACGGCACACCTGAAGACCATTCATGGCACACCAAAGTGCCACGGCACAGTGGTTAAAAATCGCTCATCTAGACAGACAGGTTTGGCTGCCAGCCAGTAGGCGCATGCCAATCTCAGTAGGAAGCGTGGCTACTCCAGTCACGAAGAAGGACCAAAATCCACATCCAATGCATGCCTGTCTGGGAATGGTGTTTTCAAATAAAGGATAAAGACTGCTACAGGAAGATGTCATAGCAGTTTTTGGCTACCGGACCAGCAGAGAACCTGGGGGGGGGGGGGGGATAGAAGTGTCCAAAAATAAGGAAAAAATAGGAGAAAAATGAGAACATTCATTATACCAACTGAGGTAGTTGCCTCAGGCAGCAGACTAGCGGGGGTGCCCACCTCCATCTGCCCACTCAATGCTCCTCCTCCCATTTGCAAAAGGAAGAGGGGTGGAGCAGAGGGGAAGTATGGAGGAGAGGAAAGGTGTGTGCTAATGCATCAGACATTCTAGCCCATCACTCTTCTTTTCTTCACTTTTCCTTCTGCTCTGTCCCCCTCTTCCTTTTGCAATCCAGGTAGTGGTAGGAGCATTGGCTGGCACACCACCAGGTAAGGGGGGCAGCGTTTGGTACACCACCTCAGGTGCCAGGAGGTCTTGGAATGGCCCTGAGAATGGCCAGAAAAACGAGGCAGACTTAGGTGGAGAAAGGCCCCCCTATGGCCACCTGTTTTTATTTGGTGCTTAGGGTTAATTCAGACACTTCACTTTCAATGTATATTAAAGACCAATCATTTATTTTATGAAATGAAAAGCTGCCTCACGAGGCTATAATTGTGAGTGGAGAAGCAGTGTGTGTGTGTGTGTGTGTGTGTGTGTGTGTGTGTGTGTGTGTGTGTGTGTGTGATATAAATTCTTTCCTTGCTGTCTGTTTTTCAATTACAAATTTTCCCCCACCCCACCCCACCCCTGCACAGTTTCCAAAGTAAACAACATAAAAGTACAAAAAACAAAAAAAACAAAAACCAGACTCAACTCTTACCCCACCCCACCTATGCAGTTTCCAAAGCCTCCCCAACTAGGCCCAGTTCAGAAGCTTACCAAGCTGCATTCATTCAGCATCCAGGCAGTCGCGTCGCTAGGACGCGCGTCACCCCAGAGCGGGGGCGCGCGTCACCTTTAAGGGAGAGGCTCCGCCCCCACGCGTGACGTCACGCGCAGGAGCAGAGCACCCTCCCCGCTCCGTTTTCGGCTCATTTTGGAGCCTAACGGACGCAGGGGAGGGAGGGTGGGCCGAAAGGAGATCGACGGAGCTGTCTTACATCGACGGAACTTTGTGCAATGTAAGTATCGGCCCTCCCCGCTCTCCCCAGGGGGTCGCGCGGCACCCCCGGCGGCCCGCCCTCCCCGCCGCGGGCCAGCAACGCGCCTGCATCCAGGAGAGCTGGAAAGAGCAGGCCCTCTGCAGCTGAGCACAGCGCCCTCTGCTGGCTGCTGAGAAGCTCAACTCATGCACGCGCATAAATTAAACCCGACAAACAGCTGTAGATCAGATAGATTAGTCAGGGAAGAAAGCACAAGGGAGCTCTCCGGCTCTGGAAAAAACCCGGTAAGTCCAAAAATGCTTTAAAACGGGCGGGGGGGGGAAGGGATTTTTTAGTATTGGCGTATAAGACGCACCCTACTATTTTGGGTCACAAATTTAGACAAAAAAGTGCGTCTTATACGCCAATAAATACGGTACTTCTGAGTAGACACACAGAGGCATGTGCTGTAAGGCTGTAAGGTTTGACTTCCATGCGTTTTGTTCCTAAATGTACCTATTCTGAAGCTGTTTCTTAAGTTAAGTCCCTCTATACTGCCCAGTTTTTTTAAAAAGTGGATGATTGGTTCCCCCCCTTCACATCTGACTTCCCAGAGCTGTTTTACAGTTTTTCTTGGGAAAGCACTTTAAGGGTGATGTGTAGCAGTGTGAAATACCTTAATGTGCCGTCCTTGAAGCACCTTTAACCTTCAGTTTTACGATCCACTGGGGTGTGTTGCATACCTTAACAGTCCCTCTCTTTATAAAGTTTGAGCAGAAGAGACCACTATAAAAAAAATATTTTTTTGGGGGGGGAGTTCTAGAATTCAATTACTACCACCTTTTTCTGGCAATGTTTTTGTGCCTAGGCAGGCAGAAATTCAAGAGGCGAAACGGTTTTCATAACTGCAGCTCCATGCTCCACCTGTTGAATTTTCTGTCATTATGCACTTACTTAAAGAAAGCAAACTCTCTGCTGCTTTTGCTTGTCTTTTTAATTGTTTGTTCTGCTTGTCATAGCAGCTTGACATGCAGGAACGAGGTGAGAATGCATTATATCCCCATGTCATGAAAAGCCTGACATGGTTTCTGCAGACCAAGCTGCCTCTAAAAGGCTTGATAGCAGGCTGAATCTGTTTATACTCATTAGTTGGCAACTCTGTCTTTGACCAGTGAATGTAATGTAGTGACAATGGGACCTTAATTTTGCATGTTGTCTTCTCACAACCCCTTTTACCTTTTTAAAAAAGGTAAAGGTATCCCCTGACAATTATGTCCAGTCGTGTCCGACTCTAGGGTGTGGTGCTCATCTCCATTTCAAAGCCGAAGAGCCAGCGTTGTCCGAAGACGCCTCCGTAGTCATGTGGCCGGCATGACTCTCCTTGCCGCTGCACGTAGCATGCAGCTGGAACACGGAGCGCTGTTTACCTTCCTGCAAGCGGTACCTATTTATCTACTCGCATTAACATGCTTTGGAACTGCTAGGTTGGCAGGAGCTGGCCAAGCAACGAGCGCTCACCCCGTTGCGGGAATTGAACTGCTGACCATTCGATCGACAGCTTATGGTTCAGCAGTTTAACCCGCTGCGCCACCCGCTGGCCTTTTACCTTTTTAGCAGGTCTATTAGTGCCAATGTGATGAGGAATGAGTAGGCTGTCCTGGTGTTTTCTATTTCTTTCAAGAGCAGCACAACGAGGGGGTGCGAAATGGGGGCACGGACAGTTGTGGGGAGGAGGTGGGGAGGAGGTGGGAGGAGGGCTTAGCGCCTTGCCTCCACAAGGGTTCCAATCCCAATCATGCTCCCACGTGCTATTTTAATTAGGAAAAAAGTGTTTCCATTAGTGCTGCATTTTCTGCTTAAGTGTCAATTGCCTGTGGAGTTTCTCGGCTGCCTTTCCCCCATACGGCACTCAAGGTGGCTTTACATATAATACAAAACAATAATAACACATTTCATTATAAAAATCATAAGGAAAGCAGAAAGATCTTTTATACCAGATAAACACAATAACATCAACATGCATTTCTTAGACAGGGTCCAGTTTATTTCAAGGCCAGCAATATTTCCCTCCCCCTCCCAAACTGTGTGAAAACAGTTTGAGGTAGGAAGCGTTGGTTTTGAAATTAACCTATTCTGGGTCATGGAGAAAAGAACAGGGATTCATCTGAAACTATGGGCTGGTTTGAATAATTGTAATTGGTTTGTGGAACTCCTTGCCACAGGAGGTGGTGATGGCACCTGGCCTGGATGCCTTTAAAAGGGGATTGGACAGATTTATGGAGGAAAAGTCCATCACAGCTTACAAGCCATGATGGGGATAAGCAACCTCCTGGTTGTAGGAGTAGGTTTTCTTTGTGCCAGGTGCAAGGGAGTGGTGACAGGATACAGGTATCTTGTCTTGTGTGCTCCCTGAGGCATCTGGTGGGGCCACTGTGTGATACAGGAAGCTGGACTAGATGGGCCTTTGGCCTGATCCAGCAGGGCTCTTCTTATGTTCTTATGATGCATGTCCATTGTCC
This sequence comes from Plestiodon gilberti rubricaudatus, assembly GCA_026170595.1. NCBI lineage: Eukaryota > Metazoa > Chordata > Lepidosauria > Squamata > Scincidae > Plestiodon > Plestiodon gilberti. The sequence goes on from JANXHW010000003.1 coordinate 220,929,974, forward strand.
AACCAGCACCAATTCATGTGACTAGGAGCAGGATCATGTGTTGTATCCTGCTCCTGATATGCCTTCTCTCTTTTCCTAATCAAATCATCCATTCATTCAGTGGCGTCTTCAGCCCTCCTGCCACCTGGGGCTAGGAGGGCAGGGGCTGGCGGCGCTCCAGCTTTCAAGTCCGAGGTGAGCAACAGCGTCGTCTAGGCAACGCGCAGCGCGCGCCCAGACCCTAGACGTTGCGTAGACGACGTTGCCTAGACGACGAGGACGCTCTCCTCTAACTCAAAAGCTGGAGCGCAGCCCGCTCGTTATGGCTGCGGGCGGGCGCCGCGCTCCAGCTTCTAGTCCGAGTAGAGCGCCCCCCGGAAGCTCGGCGCCTGGAGCCCTGTACATCAGGGCCCCAGGCGTTACTACGCCTCTGTATTCATTCGTTACAGTATTTATATACCACCTTTTTCAGAGACTCAAAGCGGTTTACATAGACAGGCCGACCATAAACCCCTATTTTTTTTTTCAAATTGGGGTTTTTACAATGTTATTCTATGAGAGAAACTCATAGAGCCCTCCATTTCTCAAGACGTTTTTCCCTTCATAGTGCAGTTGTCGTTTTGACCGCACGGCTCTTGCCTTCCAAGCTTCCACAGGCAACCGCATATCAAGCCTCAGATGGGTTCATAAGCTGTTATCCATTTCTTACCAGCGGATACCTCCACAGTCTACTACACTCCTCCGCATTCCTTCACAAAGCTCCGTCGGAGCCATCAACTCCATCAGCAGCATTTGTCACCCTTCCAAAGAGAGACCGGGGCTGACTCTGCTTAGCTTCTTCAGGCAAGGCGGCAGCTCAACCTCCAAACCACACCTCCTGTCATGTGGTGTGGGAACCACTACCACATACACAGTCAGGACCATGAAGATCCATTGAACACAGTTGAACTTACTTCCATCAAGGCTGCTGGGGTGGAATGTCTGCCTTGCATGGTAGCAGTTTCCAGGTTCAATTCCTGGTGTCTCCAGTTAGGACTGGAAAAGTCCCCTGTCCAAAACCCTGGCGAGCTGCTGCCAGTTTGTGTAGACTGTCATTTCCCAAACTGTGGGCTGGGACTCACTGGTGAGTTGTGACCCGATTTCTGGTGGGTCAGGACCAGAGCCTCCAATGAAAACAAGGGTGATGGAAAGATCAGATAACTCATTGCCTCCAGTCCTGAGGCTATTCAAAAATCAGATAGCTGCTAATTGCCCTGCAAAGAGCAGTGCTCCTACAGTTTGCAAGATAGCTGCTAATTATCCTGCAAACAGCTGAGCTCCTGCAGTTTGCAAGCTAGCTGCTAATTGCCCTGCAAAGAGCTGAGCTCCTGCAGTTTGCAAGCTTGTGGAAATACAGTTGGGTCTCTGTATCTGCGATTTCAGCATCTGCAGATTTGACTCAATGTGAATGATTTGCAGATACGGGGAACAATGTAAAAACCTTTAAAAAAGAAAAAAAGGTTAATAAGAGCTTTCCTTACCTTTTAGCTGCAAATTACTTCATTTTCTTGCCTGTAGATGGGGAAATCGCGCTCTGACAGCCTCTTCCGGGTTGCATGACTCTCCCCCTTCCTTCCCCAGGCTCACCCCAATGCATTCTGGGGTGACCTTGGGGAAGGGAGGGGGAAGTTGTGTGACCCAGAAGAGGCTGTCAGAGCGTGATTTCCCCTTCTATAGGCAAGAAAGTGAAGCAGCTTGCAGCGAAAAGATAAAGAAAGCTATGTTTAACCTCCCCCCCCCTTTTTAAAGGTTTTTACATTGGCCCCTGTATCTGAACTAAAGCAATTTCACTTTATGCGGATTTCAGTGTCCGGGGTGCATGTGTGCACTGGCGTCGCTTCGGTAGGGGTGGGGCTGTAAGTAACGCTCCATCGTAGTCTCTTTACTACGTGTACTAAGAGTCTCTTTACTCTTTACTTTACTCTTTTCTCCGTGCGGAGAAAGCAGCAGGCAAGAGACCCTGCCTGCTGCTTTCTCTGCAGGGGACTGGCTCCGACAGTGAGGGGGCGGGGCTGCCTCCTGCTCGCTCAGTAAAGAGACTACGACGGAGCGTTACTTACAGCCCCGCCCCTATCGAAGCGACGCCACTGTGTGTGTGTCCAGAATGGAACCCCCATGGATACCGAGGTCCAAGTGTATAGGGAGATAAATGTTTGAGCATCTTTCTTCTGGTGTTTTTTTTTTTCCCCAAGTCTGTCAATGACAGGTTGTGGGAGCAGGTGAAGGCTGGGTCACATAACTAAGCCCCTCAAGTCTTGAGGTTATTCATTAGGGATGTCTCATTACAAAAAACGGATCGAGGTTTTTTTAAAAATAAATAAATAAAATATTGTTGCCTGTGAATAAACAAACAAACAAACAAATCAGCACAGTTTGTGAGTGAAACATAAAGTTTGTACTTTGCAAGTTTTAGTTTTTACTCTACATGGTTTTAAAAGCTGAAAAAGGACTATATTAAGATGGATACGGAGCGTGGAAGTTTGAGTCAATAAATAAATAAATAAATTCTAAATCTTTTTTTTTTTAAGTCTTGTAAAGCTAGGTGGGTGGGTCATTTTAAAAAGTGGGTCCTGAAGCTGAAAAGTTTGAGAACCACTGGTGTAGAGTCTATGGGTCTATGGCTGATGGGCCAGGTCGGACTTAGACCTGGAAGATCCAGGTTCAAATTCCCGCTCAGCCGTGAAGCTTCCTGGGTGACCTTGGGCCAGTCACTATCTCTCAGCCCCACCTACCTCACAGGGTTGTTGTGAGGACAAAAAGGAGGGGAGGAAATATGTACACTACTCTGAGCTCCTTGGAGGAAGGGCGGTATAAAAATGTGAAAAATAAATAAATAAATAAGGGGAAGGGCTTGGCGTACCCCCAGCACGTGGTCTGTGTACCCCTAGGGGTACGCATACCACAGGTTGAGAACCAAATGGTGTAAACTATCCTGAGCTAAGTGAACCACTGACCTGACTCAGTTGAAGGCAGCTTCATGTGTGCCTGTTGCCTTCCCACTGCATGTCTAAGTTTTAAATTGCCCATATTACTTATATCTGCACCCATGGTGAAATGCATCAATGAATCGTGCATCCTTCTGCATGAATGAATGCTCTCCTAGACAGTGAGCAAAAATTCCTAACAGCCAAAAGGGGGCTTTTTTAACCATTACATCTTTCTTAGGGGAATGTGTAGTCCACTGACTAGTTACAAACTTGCCAAGTCCTGTAAAAACCTTGTGAGGTTCTCGCATTCCCAAGTCCGAATATTTTCATGCTTCTTTGCTGTTTTAGGCACAGTTGCTTCTCCCTCCAGAACATGCAGAACCTCGATGACCTTCTCCAGAAAAAATAAAACCATTTGATCAGGCCAGGAAAAAAATAATTAATTTGTCTTCCTCTGCTTCGGCCTTGCCCTCTGGATGAAGCTTGAATTCCCCCAATATTCTGCTATATAAACTTGGTGCATTACGTTATTTAAACACCCTGAGGTTCTTGGCTTAAGCAGCAATAATAAAATATTATTCAAAGTTTTCTCATGAAAATGTCTTACTCATTTTTTGGATGACCTGTATACAGTCGGACCTTTTTATCCACGTTTTTTTTTATCCACGGATTTGACTCAACACGGATGGCAAAACTGTGGGAGTCCAACCACGCTACATTACAGGTACCTCTTTTTTCAGTGTTGTCGGGGGCCTGCCAGCCACTTCCAGCCTCCTGCGCATGTCCAAACCGCTGAAAAATGCAGCCGGGAGTCTCTGGCGTCATTTACAGGTTGCTTCCAGTAGTGGTTTTTGTTTTTTTCAGTCAGTTTAAACAAACTTAGGAGGAGGGAAGTGGCGAAGATGCTGGAAAAAAAGGTAAAGGAGGGAGATTCTCAGAGTCAAAGCCATTGGCAATGCCCCAACCTCCACACATGCAAAGGTACTTGCACAGAGCCTATGCATGCACACCCAGACACTTGCAGGAGCATGTTCATGTGATCTAGGAGCCTCCATTTTCCAGGGCATTTGTTTAAATGTTCCAATGCCTATATGCATATGTTTGTATGCACCCTAACAGTGAAAATGGGTTTCTTCATAGTCTGACACGTTTATCTCCCTCACACCTGCAATACTCAAGATGTGGAAAAGACTCTTCATTTTTCTCACCAGAAATGTGACCAACCTTTTTCCTTCTGCAGCTAACAGTATCTTGTTCTGTCATTTTGCATTACATGGCTATATGTTTCTTGTCACATTGTGTGAATCCCTTCAATCCTGAAAAAGGAGCAATGGTGGGTGAATGGTACTGTACATGTCATTGTGTCTGCTATGAAATTTTGCACCCAAATCTTCGAAATTAACTCGAGGAGCCACAGGTTCTAGACATGCGAAAGGAAATGCTTCTCTGTGCACTGCAAAAGTTGCCTCTTGATTGCCATGCAATGTTCCTATGGATGCTAGCATAAATATCATTTAAAGTTTTAAATTTTAAAGGACTTAGGGGGCTCATGACATTTGGTGCAAATCATGGCAGTAAATTATGACCAAAATGGGAAGAGGACAACCACCCCATCACACATTGTTTTGCAAGGCATTGGTAGAGACTGTGCCAAAGCAAAGACCGTTTTTGAAAACTGAAAACATGATGCAAAGTAACCAAATGGTCATTGTGATTCATTCTGTTCCTGAAATCTATTTACAATCTATTTACATGTACAACTTCTGTTTTGTATATTTATATGCTACCCTCAATATATGTACAGCACTTCCAAGGCAATTCACAATATGAAATTGTGCTTGCAGAGTAAGGAAGGGCAAGATGTACTGAAGTATCGCAGCCCCCCGGAAGTCTTCTCAGACGCACTTGAGTTCGGAGGTTGGAAGAGGCACTGCTTGCTTTTCTGGTTTTCGGCTGGTCTCCACCATAGCTGAGGACTAGAAACATGATTGGATTAAAAAAAAATATCCAGAAAACTGAATAATTTAGTGCAATGTATTAAATGGTAGGCAGGCTAATTGGCCGTACAGGAAGCTGCCTGGGGCAGGGGGGGTACACAATCCTCACTCCCCACCCAAGACTCTTGGGACAACACTGCCAAGAGTGTAGGTATAATTGTGCCTCCTTTTTCCGGTCAGCCATCTGTTTTTCCCACCATGCGATACAACTGTATGGAGTGAAAGTGATTTTGGAAAAGGGAGTGCAGTTAGGAAACATGCTGATGAGGAAAGAGAGTAGGCCCAAGCCCTCCTGATGCCTGAGGTGGTATGCCAAATGCTGCCCTCCTTACCTTACCCAATGATGTGCCAGCCTCTGCTCCTCCCACTCTCCAACGTTCTAGCTCGGCACACTCTTCCTTTCCACATTTCACCTTCCTCTCTGTCCCCCTCTTCCTTTTCCAGTCCTACGAGAAGGAGGAGCAGTGGAGGCAAGTAGGTGGAAAGAGGTGGGCGCCCCCCCCCCAAAAAAACCCCCAAACCTGCTTCCTGAGGCCAACCCTGGAATGGAACATCCATGGGTCCACTTACACTGACTGGCAGCCCCTGTCTTGACTGGCAGCCCCTCTCCATGCTTGCATACAGACTCTTTCCCCGTCCTCCTGCTATCTGGCGATGACAGGAATAGAATCTGAGACCTTCTGTATGTGAGCAGGTGGGAGCTACAATAACTTCAAACACCCCCCCCCCCCAACAGAAGATAGAAAAGACACAGGGCAAATATAGTGATTAAAGGCGGATCTACACTGCATGCATCTCGGCGCGTATGCGTCCGGTGTCCCGCCCCCAGGTTCAAACAACGGGCTCTGATTGGCTGAACGCGAACTGACCGGCAAAGTGGAGTTGGACTCCACTTTGTCTGTGTTCGCATTTGTGTTCAGCCAATCAAAGCCTGTTGTTTGAACCTGGGGGTGGGACACTTGACGCATACGCACTGAGATGCGAGCGGTGTAGCTCCGGCTTGACTCCACATACACAGAGAGAGAGAGAGAGAGAGAGAGAGAGAGAGAGAGAGAGAGAGAGAGAGAGAGAGAGAGAGAGAGAGAGAATAATGTCTAGAGTCAGGGAATGATTTTTGCCTAAGGTAGCCAAATAGCTTGAGCTAGTCTTGTCCGTTTGCATAATATGACACACAAAATGCATGGAACTCTGCCTGCCTCCACTCTGTATACTGTACCTCAATCAAGTGGAGGACCTTACCGGGAAACTCTGTACTGTGTATTATCAATATACTGTAGCTGCCTTTTGCACTAGTAAAAGGGGTTCTCTTGCTCCACAATGGCTTCATGTCACACCAGATACATGAGAGCATTGTAGTTAAGAGAATATTTTAGACAGACAAAAGTGCCAGCGACATCAACTGGACTGAAAATCTGGATGCAAATGTTTGCTCATGTTTTTTAATGCCTAGTAGTCTATGCCTGCAGGAGAATGAAGTGGCAGAATGGACTATACCACTTTGAAGTGGAGTTGTGGGGGCGTGGAGGGGGTGGTCCTGTGTCAAGTGCTCCATCACATATTAAAAATATCTCTGGAAATATTTGGCACATCTATTTGGCACAAATATTTGGCACAAATAGCTGGCACATCTAGGAAAAATGTTTTATGCCAGCACTTTGCCAGCTGTTCTGCTTTTCTATTTGCAGGGAACATTTAACACAGGGGAACTTTCAAATAAGTAATCCCACATCTGCAGTCTGAAGTGGTACCGTTCACATTACCGCTTCAGCACGATACCGCTTCATTCGGCTGCATGTGTAGACCAGGCCTTACAGCTCTCTTTTTGGAACGTAGCGTAGTTTGCACTGGGGCTCAATGGGGCTGGGGGCTAATCTCTGTTTGCAATGCCTGAGTTTTTATCGTGCTGCATGCAGAGTAATACAAGACCATCTTTGAGCATTTTTAGCATGCCCCTCTCTTTCACCATACTAATCAATCACAACTGATGTACATTTGGCATCTGGAGGCCAATGCTCCCTCGCCAAAGCTGTGGCTTCCGCACACTCTCGAGCCTCAATACCTCTTTTTAATTGCCAAGATAAACTCCCAAACTTGCCTTGTTTTGTTTCATGTTTGTTTTTTTTCCAGGGGAAATCAGAGCCAATCATATGTCTCACTCATTTCTATTTATGTAGCAAATGCTAGACACATAGCAACAAAGGTAAACAGGCCTGCGGGATAAAGGGGTCTTATCTTAGAGAAGAAGTTTGCAGACAAAACAGCATTCACTTCCCAAAGGCAGATATGGCCTCCAGCAGGCAGCAAGATGGCCGATTCACCCAGCATACAAAGAGGTTTCAAACCTGTGGATCTTGACTAAAGTTGCGATGTGTTCCACAGGCACAAAAATACTCATTTGCATAAACTAGCAACTGACATGAAAACAGAAAATCTGTACAGGCGCACAGCTATCTAGTGAACATATGCAGCAGAGGCGTTCCTACGGTGGGGGCGGTACTGTAAGTTGCGCCCCGTCCTAGTCCCCGTTTACAAGCCAGCACGAGACGGCCCCGCCCCCTCGCCTTCAGAGCCATCCCGTGCAGAGAAGGCAACAGGCAGGAGAGTCCCCCACCGTAGGAAAGCCTCTGATATGCAGTGCTTTGTTTCCAAAGCAAAAGGTGCTGGGGGTTAAGCTACGCTAGAAATCGTGTTCGCAACTTTGAAAGTTCTCTAACCTGATGCACAACTCGGTGTGTGTGTGTGCGTGTGCGTGTGTGTGTGTGTGTCTTTGTATACCAGCCCTGAGACTGAGATAAAGCAGTCAGTGGGGAATGCTAGCCTAGGCTAAAGGCCACTTTGTGCTCTGTGCAAGCAGAAATGTTTCCACCTACAGTATAGAGCCTACTGCAATGTCTGAATGGAATATACAGATCTAGGAAAACCCTTTGGGAAAAGTGATGGATGCCTGTCCAGTGCATATTATTTATTTATTTATTTATTTATTTTTAAAAAATTATATCCCGCCTTATCCTATGCCGAGGCAAATGCCCAAGGCGGCTTACAACAAAAATTAAAAAACATAGTTTAAAATACAGAAATAAGTTTAAAACAATACATACTTAATTTAAAAACAATAAAATCCACTGGGGGGGGAACAGTATGGAGCACAAAAGCAGCATGGCAGAGCACCTTGAGACACAGGAGGCAGACGACAACCCATCACACAAACGCTAGACGAAACAAAAACGTTTTGAGCCCTCGCCGAAAAGTCATGAGGGAGGGGGTGGTTCTCAGATCCCCTGATTATTACAGTACAGTACTTTGTCTTTCATGCATCTACTAGAGTTTCTTCAAGATACATACTGCAGTTTCATTAAGAAGATTTGTACCTGAACATTGACTGGATGGGATACTGCCTGAGAACTCTAGATATGCTGCAAAGTTGAGTTTCTTTAGGCTTACCAGATTTCTTGCCGGGACAGAGTGTAGCCCTTTAGGAGATGGAATGTGGGCAGGTGTAGCTTGTTAAACCTTAGAGCACAATCCTAGGCATGTCTACTCAGAAGCAAGCCCCACTGAACACAATGAGGCTTGCTTCTGAGTAGACATGCCTAGGATTGTGCTCTAAGGTTTAACAAGCTACACCTGCCCACATTCCTTCTCCTAAAGGTCTAGCACTCTGTTCCGGTTGGAGATCTGGTAAGCCTATGTTTCTTGAACAGCAGCTCCCCCATACTTTTGAAACCCAAGAAAGAATAACAGGCCTCTTTTTGATATGGAGTGGGGACGTAACTCTGAAAAGCAGGGAATCCAAGATTCCACTGGGCATTTCTGAGACGGTCCTTGCGTCCAGGCCAAAGTAAGCATAGTGAAAATTCACAACCACGGTGGTAACATAATTTTCTTAGCTTTGCTGTGAGCATTAACATTCGTTTTGGGAGAATCAACAATTGTCTCAGTTCAAGCCTAAATGGAAGGAATCAAACGTTTTAAGGAGTTCTGAAGTTTGTACAGATGGGACAGAAACCTTAAAACCACTCCAGAAGGAGGAGGCCTTAAACCTATGCCCGTTAATAAGTTATATCCTCTTGTAGGCATTGCTCCACCTAAGATTAGAAGGGAAGTAGAAGCAGATGACAAAAGAAATAAGCAAGAGACCGATTCTCACCACCCATTAAGCGGATATGCTCCTCCCTCCAATTCGCCAACTTAAATCTAGAAAGAGCTTTATGGCAAGAACTAATATCTTAGAGGGGTCCATAGAACAGAACAGAATAAGCAAATGGAGGAATGAACACACTGATTTGACAATTGCACCGAAGGAAGAAATGGTCGCAGAAAATATACAGTTTGGAGGACAATGAATAGGATGAGGGTGGGGGTACGTGTAAGACAAATTTATTTAAGTGGGGGTTGTTGGCTGACGGCAATATATTATGTGAATGCGGAGAAATCCAAGACCCGGCGCATCTGATGGTGTGCCGATTATTGCCGGAGTCTTGTACTGTCAATGATCTACAGCAAGCTAATGACAAAGCTGTGGCGGTGGCTACATTTTGGCAGAGCAAAGTTTGATCTGGATACGAAATAAATAAACTCCAGAAGGAAAATGTAGCTGCAGCATTAACTGAATGATTAAAGATTCAATTATTCCAGATCCCCCAGAGCTTCAGAAAAGAATACAGAGGTCCTAGGTTTCAAGAAGAGGCTGTTCCCCCAAAAAACCTTCTTGAATGTCCCTTTTCGGAAAGGAAAAACTGAAGTTTTTGATCCTCAGCAAGCTTGTCGGGTTCTTTTGTATGCTCTCACATGCCTCCTGGCCCTTGTAGAGACTGAGATGTCATTGCACAACATTGCACAACTTCTACAGTTGACGCCTCGTTGTTCAAAATAATGACATGTCCTTCAATGAGCCGCTGACCTTCAAAATCCTCTGGATGGCCAGTGAATTTTCAAAGAAAATCAGAGAGCTGCAACTGGAAAGAAAGGAAAGCAATTACCCAGACTGTACTGAATGCCTTCCTAACTGCTTCAAGCTCCCTTTCGACTTATAATGTTTTTCTCTTCAAGCTGGTGATGACAAAACAACTGGTTTAAAAACTGCCAGGTAATAAAAGCCACTTATTTCAAGAACTCTGTGCTCAAAGGGCTGTTTTCTTTCTTTTCTGGGCTCTCTCGGAAGGCGTGTTTGTCAAATAATGGCTATTTCATTTCTTATTCTTTCTCCCAGGCTGTATGCATTCATTGTCTGCTTTTATTCACTTTTCTTGCAAAAGGAGTGAAACGAGACAATACTAGTAGGCCTAATGGCCTGACTTAATGCTCCTTAGCTGACTGCAGATATTATCCGAAAAAGCGACCCGCAAATTATAGCATGCAAGCACTAAAAAAGCTAAAATATCTCACCATTCTAGATAGGCTGAACAATGTACATATATCCCCAGCTGATCCTGTTTTCCACTTCAAAAAAATAAATAAATAAAAGAAACCTTGGAAGTCTTTTAGTACTTCTGAAAAGAGTGGGAGAAAGCATTAAGGATGCAGAAGTCGGTTAAACATTATGAGGCATCATTTTATGTGTAGACATTCAGGGTCTTCTGTATCTGCACACAGGGATGGCTCAGCCAAGCCAAGAGGAGCAGTGAGACAGGCTGCCTCTGATGGCAGATGGGCACAGGTGTCCCCCGGCACCTACTGGCCACTTCCATGGCAGTCTCACCTCACCTGGCCCAGCTTGGCCTCCTCCTCTTTGCTCTGTAATAGCATGGCAGAGGGAGGTGGAAGAACAAGGAAGCCAGTAGAAGCATCACCCCACTTCTGCTTCTCCCAGCCTTCTTGTTCTTCTCTGCTCTGCTTGTGCTATTTCAAATCATAGAGCAGTAGAGCCTGGAAGAGGAAGCAGGTAAGCTGGGGGAGAGGGAAGTAGATGGGTAGATAACAGTGGCAGTGGTGGCAACGACAGTCCTGAGTTGAGAATAGGACCACCACCACCACCACCACCACCACCTTCTTCTTCTTCTTCTTCTTCTTCTTCTTCTTCTTCTTCTTCTTCTTCTTCTTCTTCTTCTTCTTCTTCTTCGAGGGCAGATTAACCCCATTGTCTCTCCTCCTCCTTGCTCATGGGGAGGAGGTAGGCTATAGTGGTGGCCACCATCATCATTGTCCCTTCTCCTCTCCTCCATGTCCCCACTGAAGCACAGGGTGTGCTCCCCCTCCTGCCCTGGGAGGCAGCTGCTATGGCGTGTGACTTCAGGCACCATTTCCCCTTGGTCTGGGCCTGGCTGCCTGATAGGCAAAACCAACAGGTAAAGGTTTTGGCAGCACATCGATGCAGCGATAAGGAAAGCTTCACCAACTGATTTCAGCCTGACAGAGCTGTGAAAGGCCCAGCCCAGGACCTCTGTCCATTTAAGAAGTGGCAACTTTGCAGATGGCAAGGATAAAATTGGCAGGGCAAGGTCCAAGGCTGCATCCTGGAAGGGGGGGAAGTTGGGCCCTTCAGCACCATGACGCTTCAAGATCTTGTCTGTGGGATCTCCTTCTGCCGATGCTTCCTCCTAGGGCTGGAGCTCCATGTCAAGGGGGAACAGGAATGACATGCTCTGGGGCACACACATTTGAAGTAAATGATGGAGGCAGACGTTTCTTGCCATAGGGTGAATTAATTGTGGGTTCTTTATACATGGGGTAGGGTAAAGCAGCATCAAGAACTGACAATATGCAAAAAAGCAGGGTTGTCTTGGTTCTTGGTGCTATCTTACACCAATCCCCTGTGCCTTGGCAACCTAGCCCCACTATCTCTGCAGCAACACAAGCCTCATCCCAGCAGATACGGATTGATTGGTAACCTTGACCTTTGGCATCCCTGACCATTGGTCCAGACACACACACACACACACACACACACACACACACACGGATTATGTGTCTCATGTGCAGTCAAACTGAGGACATGCGTAGTGTTTCATTGCATGCTTTTCAATTCTCCTACCCGGTTATTGTATAAAAGCTCTATACTGTTGCATTCATCCTCCATTCATGCTGTTTCACTGCACTTGGTTCCTGTACACATAGTCAGTTTGTTTCCCCCATGTGTTTCCGCCTTGAGTGCCCTTGCTGGGAGAAAGGCGGCATATAAATTCTTTAAATAAATAAATTAAATAAATGTGCACATGACATGTGTCTTAGAGCACTCCAAATAAGAGCTGTGCACTGAGCGAAAGGTTCATCCTCCTTGGGAGGTAGGTGAAGGGATAAGATGTTCTCCTGATGAGGTGGGGTCTCCAGACAATTGAAGCAATGCAATAGCTGCTAGCACTGATTCTGACCTTCCTGAGAACCCAGTGGAAAGGACAAATGGCAGCCATTTACTTGCTGGGCCCTCCGTGAGCTTTTAGGTCACAGTGTCTGGGTAAAGTAGCTGGCACCTACTCAGAGGCGTAGCTAAGGGGGACATGGGGTCCCTGGGCCCTCCAGAGGCCCATTCCTCTTCGCACCGAGCCTGCAAAGCCTTCCAAAGGCCTTTCTTGAATGTAACTCTGTGAATGATTTGGGGATTATTATTAATATTATTAATTATTAATATTTTATTATTATTATTATTATTAATTATTATTAATTATTATCATACGTAACATTATATGTAGTGAGTTCGTTGGGACTATGGGTGTGTGTGTCAAAACATCATAGGCCCCGATTGCCTAGCTACAATTGCCTAGCTACGTCTCTGCACCTACCCCTGCAATGTTGAACTCAAGTTCATTTTGTTTGCCTTTGTATCAGGTTTATGATGGCCCAGCAGTTGCTTGGAAAACGTCTTGTGTTGAAAAGCAAATGTTGGCTTCTTAAAAGTTTGCTTCTCAAAGCTGACGGCTCAAGATAAGGTCCACAGACAGCCCCCTCAGTCCAACATGATGGAAGTGAAGGACCTTATATTTATTTTTATTTATTTAAAAAAAATATATCCCGCCTTATCCTATGCCGAGGCAAATGCCCAAGGCGGCTTTATATATTATATAATACATAATATAACTTCCTGTTTACAGATTATATAACTTCCTGTTTGCAGAACTGAGTGCTTTTGAATGGAGTCAAGATCTTGGGATGTTATCTAAGGACACCACTAGGCAGGCCTATCTAAAGCCTCTGTCTTTGAAGTTGAGGGTGTTTTTGTGTGGTAATAATGGACAGCTGCCAGAGCTGAGATAGGCATGCCTTGTTTCTTCTGGTAACATGTGGATTTAGAATTGCTTAATCAGAAGGTATTGTTGAAGTTAGCACAGCCTGTGGGACAAAGCACTGGAGAGGCCGAATTGAATGGTCCCCGACTGCTGCGGGATCAAACTTGGCAAGCAGATGGCAGTCACGTTTTCCATAGGGGGGAGAGTAGATGGTGATGGGATGGGAACTGTTGAGAAGAAATAAACACAAAATAGTTCTTCATACTTTCCCCGAACCTTTGATTTGGGAAACTCACTTTGATCAGGTGCTCCATGGGCAGTTTTCATCTCCAAACCACAGAGAATTCCTTTCTCCATCCAAGTCTTCTGCATCACTTATTGAGGTGTTCTTTTGGAGTCCTGCTCCCAAGATCCTTCCCACTCGGACAGTGATGGCTCCGGGGAGGAGAAGAGGAGGCAGAGAGAGATGGTAATCCTCTTCCCTGTTGCTGGACAGTGATGGGGAAGAAGACCACAGTGCCCACTCTGTTTTCTCCTACCACTCTTGGCAGTGGTAGCCCCTCCCCCTTTCTCTTCTTGCTTGTTTTACAAGGATAGCAAGGAAGAAGAGGGTAGGGCAGTAGCTGGAGAAGCACATGGAGGGCCAGGGGCAGTGGTGGGTGTGGGGTGCAGGTGACCTCCCATCTGTTTGCCATCTCCGGCAGCCCACCACTCAAAGCAGGTGCTTTAGTCTACCTACTTCATTGGTGGACCACACCTGTGATCATGTCCCATTCCTCTGAGAAGTGGTGAAACGTTCCAGGAGGTGCAACACAGCCCAGATTCTAGCCTCCTTTGGAGGAGGGAGTTTACAGTGTCTTTGTAATATCTGCTCTATTCACAATGTATGCAGTTTTCAGCATTGGATGGATTGGGGAGCATGCTCCTGCAGACAACATCAGCTACGTGTATCTTCTAAGCATGCGAGCTACCAGCTCTTCCTCTTGGCTTCCATTTCCATCTCAGCTGGATCAAATCCCAGCTTGCTCACTATCGTTGCCTTTCTCACTGACTCAGTGATGGAGGAGGGGAGGAATCATCTTAAGAACATAAGAACATAAGAAGAGCCTTGCCGGATCAGGCCAAAGGCCTATCTAGTCCAGCTACCTGTATTATTTATTTATTTTTATTTTTCACATTTTTATACCACCCTTCCTCCAAGGAGCTCAGAGTGGTGTACATATTTCCTCCCCTCCTTTTTGTCCTCACAACAACCCTGTGAGGTAGGTGGGGCTGAGAGATAGTGACTGGCCCAAGGTCACCCAGGAAGCTTCGTGGCTGAGCGGGGATTTGAACCTGGATCTTCCACTGTATCTCACAGTGGCCCCACCAGATGCCTCCGAGAGCACACAGCCAACAAGATAACCTGTTTCCTGTTGTCACTCCCTTGCACCTGGCACAGAGAAAACCTACTTCTAAAGCCAGGAGGTTGCTTATGGCTTGTAACCTGTGATGGTCTTTTCCTCCATGAATCTGTCCAAACCCCTTTGAAAGGCATCTAGGCCAGGCGCCATCCTGTGGCAAGGAGTCCCACAGATGAATTACACGCTGGGTGAAGAAATATTTTCTTTTGTCTGTTCTAACTCCCCCTCCACTCAATTTTAGTGCATGTCCCCTGGTTCTGGTGTTGTGCGAGAGGGAGAAGAATTTCCCTCTCTCCACTCTCTCCATCCCATGCATAATTTTACATGTCTCAATATTGCTTGCACCTTAGCTTCTCTTCTCATGTAGATGTACTTCAGAGCACAGGTTCACATTCAAGGAGTTTCTTGGACTATTGCCTGATGCAAGGGAGTGGCATCTTGTTGCCACTGGTGTGCTACAGGTATCAGGATACAGGTATCTTGTTGTCTTGTGTGCTCCCTGAGACATCTGGTGGGCCATTATGAGATACAGGAAGCTGGACTAGATGGGTCCTTGGCCTGATCCAGCAGGGCTCTTCTGGTGTTCTTAATATTTGTCAACCCTCTTTTTGTCCATTTCAGACTGCTGGCTATGCATTACCTCTAGAGTGCCATGTTCATGCACAACAATCTGTCCGAATCTTGCAATATCCCAACGTCCTAGGACTACACCTGACAGCTGCCTACATTGCCAAGTTTGAGGTGCATTTAAAAAATATTCCTATTGACCCAGGCTTTCAGAGGCATTTGGATTTGTGTAGGCAATACTTCTGATTCATTGGCTATTCTCGGTTCTTATTTACTCTTTTTATTGTTTTGTTTCTGTGATTGATTGTGTTTTAATTTGTTCTAAACTGCTGCCTTGGGAACCAGCAATGGTGAAAAGGAAAACTATCTTAGAAATAATAATAAAAAATTCTTCTGGAAGGCATTTGCCCAAAGAATGCCTTGTGCTATGTTGATATTCTGTGCCGTGACTTTTAAATGTGCTCCTGTTGATTTTACCATTTTAATGTTGATTTATGGTTATTATTATTTTTTATAAGCCCCATGAGATTTGAAGAGGTGGTACTGTATATATGCATTTTAAATCAGTCAGTGAATTAATGAATTACAAATAAGCTTTTCATTAGTACTTGGAAAGCCAGTGGCTATTTCAGGTACGGTAGGCTTCAGGTTCACAACTAACGTTGATTGAGGGGTGACCATTGGAGGGCAGTTCTAGTCACCACTAATGGCTAAGCCAACCCTGTTGTTGACAACAACCCTGTGAGATACATTAGGCTCAGAGAGTGGCTAGCCCAAGGTCATTCAAAAAGATCACCCACAAGGTCGTCCACAAAGCTTTATATTCTAGTGAAAATTTGAATCGGGTTTTGCCCAGTCAAAGTCTAAGACTCTAACCCAAGGTGTCAAACATAAGACCCGTAGGACCCACAGAAGCTCTTTATCTAGCCTATGTGATAATCTGGCTCTCCTAGCACTGCCCTTTCAGCAGTGGTGAAACAAGAGTGGAGCAAAGGCAAGTAGTTCTGCAAGACTCCGTTACACTGGAGTCAGCGGCCCCTCCCCTTTGCTGTTGGAGCCATTCCAGCAGCAACAGGGGAGTGTCCTGCGTGTTGCCTTTCCTACCAGAATGACTCCAACAGCAAGGGGGAGTGGCCGCTGACTCCAGTGTAACGGAGTCTTGCAGAACTACTTGCCTTCACTCCACCCTTGTTACGCCTCTGCCTTTCAACAGCGCTGAAATGGGAGGTGGAAGGAGAGGTGGAAGGAGGCCTCAGAAGGCAAGGAACGCTATGGGGGGGCAGACTGAGAGGTGTGAGAGAAGAAGATGCTGCTGAGGGACTGGGAGAGCACAATTATCATGCAGGCCACCCTTTCAGCAGCGCCGCTTCTGCCAAGGTCATTTCGCAGAGCACCTGACCAGCAAAGTGATGCCTCGGCGGCAGCAGCACAACTAAAAGGGTGACCCATGTGATTACTGGGGTCTCCTAAGGTGATAATTGGGTTCTCCCATATCTTGAAAACATGATCAAGATGTGCATATTTTCACTTTTGTCATTTGCAATTAGTGAGTTCCTAATGTGAGAGCAAAGTGCTTATTTCTGGCCATCATCTGCCTAATGATGTCACTTCCAGCCCTCAGCAGGTGCCATGAATGCTATTTGGCCCGCTGTATGAAACAAATTTGATACCCCTACTCTAACCATTCCTAGTTCTGTAGACCCTCAACTGAAGAATGACCACACAAGTAATTCACAAAATAATCATGTTAACAAGGCGTGTGCACACATGCACGCACATGCACACGCACACGCACACGCACACACACACACACACACACACACACACACACACACACACAAATAGGGACAATGATTTGACAGGGACACTTAACAGTGAACAGGAACTGTCCTTGATTTACAGGGGCAGATTGAGCGCAATACTGTATATTATATGAGGGCAATTCCTACTCTATATTTTGAAGGCTGGCCCTGGAAACAAATAACACCGGTCTTTCCACCCATCATCTGTATCCTTAAGCAGCACAAGAATGCTAGCTTGTTTGAATAAGGAGGATTTGGAGGGATGGAGCCTACTTGTCAGGAATGCAATGGGCAATTTTTGTATTATCTAAAACCATTCCAAATGGTTGCCTTTGCATTGACCTTTGATGGTGAGCAACCTTGCAAATCAGAGTCCTGAAAGCATGGTTTTGTTTCACCCTTTGATTCAGCGGTAGATGAATGATTCTTGACACCCAGATCCTGAGACATGGAGCTTACCTCCTCCACCCCACCCACCCACCCACCCACCAACCCACTCATAGGGCTAGAGTTTAGATCTGGGGAAAACCATACAAGTATCAGAAGACTGTATTGATTCTATTGCTATTAAGACAAATCTTCTAAGACCCTCATAAGCTCCCACTTCCTCAGCAGCACTAAAATTGGGATCTTGAAGGGGAGGTCTCGATGGGGAACCTCCTGAACTGATCCTGGTTCTTGGGAGGGTAGCTAATCTCACCTCTCTTTCCAAACATGTGTTTGTCTCATTCACACATTACATTTTCAGTGTGACGTGTGAAGTGGTTCTTCTTCTTCTTCTTCTTCTTCTTCTTCTTCTTCTTCTTCTTCTTCTTCCAAACGTTTTCGTCAATCTCCCCAGCTTCTCCTTGCCTGTCCCCTCTGCTATCACTTTCCTCAACCCATCCGTCTATTTCTTCTCTTCCCCATTCCCTGTCTTGTCCATTAATGTGGAGTGGGAGCCCTCTAGCAAAGGATGATGACACTGCTGTGCCCTACACAGCACCTAGCACACTGAGTACTGTACTACCTCAGTGGTACATAGTGGTACCACTGCATATGACTTGGGAGAAAATCTTGAAAAATGTAGGCAGAGACTCATGATATCTGATGAAGCTAACAGCCCGGTCCAGCCCAAGGCAACTGCGGTACAATTCAGGCACAATTGCAGCCCAAGTGCTTTAGGCCCGAGTTGTGCCTGAATTGTGCCTGAGTTGGGCTGCAATTGTGACTGAATTGCAGCCCGGTCCAGCCCAAGGCAACTGCGGTACAATTCAGGCACAATTGCACAATTCAGGCACAATTGCAGCCTAAAAGTGGGTGTGTTGGGGGCGTGTCGGGGGTGTGACGGGGCGGTTACGAATTTTGGTCCGGTTCCAGACACTGGAGAGCCACTGACACGCCCCCTCAAGCCCAACTCAGGCCCAAAATTTGGGCCAGCAAAAAGGGTGGACCCAAATGTGAGGAGACCCATAGGAGCCATTTTACCTTACCCACACCAGCCCTCTCCTGAAAAGTTCTAACACCCTGGGCCCGAGTTGGGCCTGAGTTAGGACTGAACAGGTGTGGCCTAACTCTGGACATGGACCCAAATAGTTACCCTATCAGCACCCAGCCCCACCCAGCCTCTTTCCCACAAAAGCCCAGCCCCAGCCCTCCACTCTCTCTCTCTCTCTCTGAGCACGTGGCGTGGGGTTCTGTCCCCCAGCAGCCACAAAGTGGGACTTTGAAAACTTTTCTAACACCCCACTTCTCTCTTCTCCTCTCTCCTCTCTGCCCCCCTCTAGGGCAGAGAGGGCTGTTCTGCCTGTGGCCAAACTGTTTACTGCTGTGCCTGGGCAGCTGTCTCCATGCAAGTGTTTGCTAACCCATGTCTTTCTCCCAGCCCCTCTCTCCCCCCCCCATACAGGCAACAACACCAGCAGGTAAGTGCAGGGTTTGTGCTGACATGTGGTCTGACGTCTGCCTCTTTGCATAGAGAAATATAGGTAGGATACATGCTTCTATACCAATGTCTTGTCTCATAGCTGCCTGCATAGCCTGCCATGATATGCCTCTATACCAATGTCTTGTCTCATAGCTGCCTGCATAGCCTGCCATGATATGCCTCTATACCAATGTCTTGTCTCATAGCTGCCTGTATTAATGTGAGCACACAATGCCATGAGTGTGGAACTGTAACCCATATGTAGACACCAGCTGTTCCCCCCCCTCTTTTCTCCACAGGGTCTACCGACAGGTCAGTATTGCTAGGATTGCCATGGTTGTGACCCCCAAGTTGTGTTGTTGTCTCTCTCTTTGACCCCTTTCCCTTACAGGATCATGCTCACCGTACACCCAGGGAAGGAGCGCAGACCAGGCTATGTGTCTCACACCACTCAGCTGTGTTTGATTTCTCTCCCTGCAGACCTTTGCAACTGGCACACTGGCTCCTCTTCAATGGCGATTGCTACCACGCAGCAGCTGCCATGGAACACCCCCATGTTGTTCGTCCCCCCAGGAATGCCCACTACCACAAACCATCCGGGGAGCACCCCTGGGCCTGCAGTCTGGTTGCCCCACGGTCACCTGCCTTGATGCTGCCAGAGAGGTCTGGGAGCCTGCCCTGCAACCCACCTCAGCTGCTGCTGCTGCCCCACCGCCCTGGCTGCCTACTTGCTGTCCCTCCCCTTTCTATGGAGCAGGCCATGGTTCCACAGGGGAAGAGCCCGCATCTCCAGGTCCATGGGGCTCGCCTGATGCTGCTGCTGTGGTCCTAGAGGCTGCTGTGCCTACCCCTGGCAGCCACGCCCGGCCATCTCTGCCACTGTTCCAGAACAATAAAGATGCCCCTGGAAACACATGTCCCCAATGTTGCACAAGCACTGCCCCACAGACCCAAACAGGCAGGCCCCAGCACACAAGCCTCTGCATGAATCCCAGCCAGGGTCCGCCACAGCCATCCCTGGGAGAACACAGCAGGGGGGCTGCCGGACCCTCTGGGACCAGAGGGGAGGGGGGAGTTGGGGGGCCTGTCAGGCAGGCAAACACTGACGGGCACTGTGGCGCACGTCCGCCACGTCCGTGAAGAGCCCTTTCAGCAACCAGGGCTCTCACCCACCCTCGGTCCGCCCATCACCGGCGTCCGTGTCCGCCCGTCACCGGCGTCCGTTTCCGCCCTCTGTCCGCCCGTCACCGGCGTCCGTTTCCGCCCATCAACGGCGTCCGTGTCCGCCCTCGGTCCGTCTGCATGAGAGGCGCCCGTTCCTGCATTGCCTCCATCTGCGAAGTGCCCCCTGTGCCCCTATCGGTCTCTGCAGACCCCTCTCCCTGTATCCCTCTCCCACCAGCCGTGTTGTCTGTCTGTTTCTGACCCACCCGTGCCCCTCCCCAGCACCCCCTGTCAGTGTGCCTGCCTCCCCTCCCACTCCCTGATGATGGACGCTGGCACCCCCCATGCCGCCAGAGCGCCTGCCGCAAGGTGCCGACGTTGCCCCATCTGGGGGTGTGATGAGCTGCGTGAGCCCTTCCCGCTCGCAGCAGACAAGCCCACGACATCTCTCGGTCTTGGCCGGGGCACGGAGCAGAAGGCATGCTGGGATGCCTTCTTTGTGGGCATTGCCACGGCCCTTGAGGCCCAGGGCTTCAGGCAGCGCACGGGCATGTCCTGGCGGAGGCGGTTCCAGACCTCATGAGACCCCCCCCTTGTGCGTGCCATTCCCACCCCCTCCTTCCCTTCTCTCCCCC
Organism: Plestiodon gilberti rubricaudatus; assembly: GCA_026170595.1. NCBI lineage: Eukaryota > Metazoa > Chordata > Lepidosauria > Squamata > Scincidae > Plestiodon > Plestiodon gilberti. Next base: position 220,950,552 of record JANXHW010000003.1, read on the forward strand.
GCTCACCCCCCCCATGACTCCCACGTGCAGCCTCACCGTGGCTTGGGGGTGGCATCGCAGTCTGCAGGAGGGAGGGCAGTCGCACTCCCCCCTGCGGCAGGTGGCTGATGCCCAGGGTGCCCTGGGGCAGCTGGCACTGGCACAACCTCTGCCCTTCAGCTGACTGTCAAACGCGCAGTGCCTGCAGGCCCGCCTGTGGCTGCCCATCTGCTGCGACCGCTGCAGCAGCTGTGGTAGGTGCACGCAGACGGGCTGAGGAGGGGGCTCTTCGCTTCCACAAGACTGACAGCTCCCCACAGGAGCCTGCCTGCCTCTGCGGTAAGTTTTGCCGCGATCCTGGCCCAATGCTGTTGCCTCCAGCCTAACTCAGGCACAGTTGCAGCCTAACTCGGTCCTAGTTTGGGCCACAATTGGGCCACAATTGGGCCTCAACTGTGCCTGAGTTAGGCTGGACTGAGCCCTGAGATTCACAAGCTCCCCCTTCCCTGAGCAGCTGTAAGTTCAGGACAGCCTTTGCAGAACATCAGCTTCCTTTGGAAGAGCAAGTGCTGGTGACATATGGAGGTCATTCTAATAACCACTTTATATTTACAAATGTACAGGCTGAGCAAATATTATTAGTGCTTAAATTATGGGAGAATAAATAAGGAGGTCCTTAATGAAATCCATAAGCCCCACACCCTCACTGCCCCTAAATTTAACCATATCATGCTCCTTACAGCCTTCTAGAAACAGTAGATGAGGGGGCTGGAACAAAAAGAAGGGGTGATTCCCTTGTGCATTGGCATTACAGGAGCACGGGAGCAAGTACACAGGCTAGCAGTGTTGATGTGATGAACCACATCAGCACCCTCGAATTTACAGACCAGATTCTCCCCCCCCCCATGTGCTCAGAGAGACCCTCTCTTCTTTAGTGTAGCTCAGCTGTTCCAGAGTTCATCTCACACCCTGAAAACCACGTTGCGGGGCTGGGCATGGCTCACATTAAGGTTTGGGATTACTAGACGATGAAATCGTCTTGATCAACAAAAGGCCGTGTGAAAAAATAATCCTACCAAGGGACCACAGTAATGGAGAATGGGATGTCATTTTCATCTATTCCAGTTTATGCTGCATTCACAACATCTTAAATGAATAAGCATGAGCAATAAAAGAAGAATTTGTGTTTTGGAAACAGAGGCAGTTCCCCCCCCCTCCCAAATATTATGACTCCTCTAACCGGGCTATGAAATGGAAATAGGGAGAAGTATTATACAATAGATTTTAGATGTTATGAGTTCAGACATCAATTGTGCTGTTTATTAAGAGTTGTCCTGGTGATCTTTGGAGATCCAAACATTGCTATCAAGATCGACTGGTACGTTTTGCAGACTAATGCAATATGGAGAAAGAAGTCTTACAGCACTAGATCACAGAACTATAGTGGATTCCATTTTTGAGGCTGGGGCTACAACTTAGTGGTAGCCCTTATGTTCTTCGGGCATAAGGTCCCAGTTTTATTCCTCAAATTTCTAGGTAGGGATGGGAGAGGCTGCTGTCTGAAACCCAGAGCTAGGTGGACTAATCATATGATCTCTATTTCAGACAATCTGGCCGATACCAACTATTTTTCTTTTGATATGGTAAAAAATTGCTCTGTGAGACCCTAGATTTGGCAGGCACTGGGCATTTCAGCTACTCTTAAAATTAATAAGTTTCTATAAGATGAGGGGACACATTTGCTTTTATGGCATGAATACATTCAGATGTTGCTGATCCATGCATGCAAATGTATCGTCTTGTATGAAAGGGATACATCATGCATGCAGATTTGGCCTCAAAGTCATGAGAGGGGCCACCTTACAACTGCCACCCAAATTATGTATTCCAACAAGTGGAGGTGGAGTGCCAACGAAGCACTTTCTCTTGGGTGCCATTCGGTCACTGTTTAGAAACAGCCCTCATTTTCATTAAACATGAACTTCTGGGTGGTAGTGCCAAAGAATGGACCATTCTGGGAGTCATTTCCCACTACTATGTTATTGGGCAAATGTATAGCCCACTTTTGAACAATTGTTCTCAAAGCAGGTTGCAATGAAAGGGAAACATAAAATTCTAATAAAATGACACAGCAACAACAAGACATGCGGGGACCAGATTTAAAACACTGAGCATCAGCAGGAAGCTCTCTCTCACATCTTCTGCGCCCAGATCACAAAGGGCTTTAAAGGTACTGTAAGCACCGGAATCTTAGATTTAGCCCAGAAACAAGTTAACAACCAGTGAAGCTCATTTAGAACAGGTGCTGCATGTTTCTCACAGCTAACATCAGATGTTATGCTGGCTGTTATATATTACTGCAGCTGCAACATCAACTACCCTGTTTTCCTGAAAATAAGACCTCACCTGAAAATAAGACCTACCGTGTTTTTTGGGAGCCAAAATTAATATAAGACCCGGTCTTATTTTTGGGGAAACAGGGTAGTAGTATCCCCCTTCCGCCTCCTTCTCATCATCATCACTCAGCCTTCCAGCCATCTGATATCAGGCTTTTCATCAACCAGCTTGAAAATATATCTAATTACCTCAAACTGAAAAGGAAACATTGCATAATTTAACATTATTTTAATAACTGTGACTATATTATATGACCTCTGAGGCTCATTTTGCAATCTAGTTAGTGATAGGCAGACTCTCCCCTGAGTCTGATTCATAATTGTTGCACTGAATATGGATTCATTAAGAGGGTGCCTGCGGTGTGTCCAGAATTAATCCACACTTTTTAACGGACTGGCTCTGAACCGTCGAGGCCTCTAGGACCTGGCTTGCCTCCAAACATTCACAGCCTAGACCAGATCTGCTCCACCACTAATCCCTCTCCAGGCTGGACATGTGGTATCCTCCCCCCCTCCCGCCCCGCTGGTGCAGCCATGCCAAAGAGGTGTGCACTGCATCCAGCAAGAGGCAGGGCGGATCGGGAGGCTTTGTAATGGAAAGAGGATTTAAATCCCCTTACACCTCCATAAGCCTTCCAGTCTGCAATGGGTCTCCTCGGACCTGCACTAGCGATTTTGCTAGTACGAGGAGAGAAAGAGGGTGGGGAGGTTGCTGCCGGAGGGGATAGGATACGGCGCACAACATCACTGCCAAATCCACCCCTCCCACAGCCTCCACCCTCCCTGCCCAGTTTAGCCCCCTCCTCACCCCTGTTCTGCCCTCCCCTACCCCCACCTCTCCTGTTGGCTTACCTGTGCCTGCAGGTGGCCAGCAATCCGGTGATGCACACGGGAAGGCTGTAGCAGTCTGGTTTGCAGTAGTCAGCACTGGTGGAATGTGCGTTTGACTGCCCCAGCTGCAGTCCTAGACACACTTACCTGGGTGTAAGCCCCATTGACTATAATGGGATGTACTTCTGAGTAGACATGCATAGGACTGGGTTGTAAGTCTATCTACGTTTATGCAATCTGGAAGAGTTGGACCAGAAGAGTAAATACATTTCTGAATTGTTTCCTGGAGTAGGGTCAGCCCATTCAGGAGGCTGGCTGACTGGGACAGTAGTAGACTGAGGCAGCAGATTTGAGGAGGGTACCGACCCACCTCCACCTGCTCACTCGCCTCCACTGGTCCTCTTCATCCTTCTCCTACTCCCTAGAGTGGAAAAAGAAGAGGGGAATGGAGAAGAAGAGGAAGCTTGGAAGAAAGAACAGTGGTGGGCTAGAGCAGTGCTATTCAACCTGGCAGTCTGCGGACTGGTGCCAGTCTGCAAGCCATCAGCTGCTGGTCTGGGGCAAATTTCCAGGAAAGAAACAATAATAATAATAACAACATGGCACAGATATGATACTGGTCCTGGCACATTGGGGAAAAAATGCTGGTCCTCCACATCAGATTGAGTAGCACTGGACAATACTGACTTTTAATTTCTCTATCAATACTGACTTTTAACAATCTCTGTTTTGTTTGGGACTGGCTGCTGTCAAACCTAGATCAAATCGTCATTGTTTTAGTCAGCTGGATCGCGGTTTTAACCGTGAATATGACCTTGTTACCCGTTTTACCCTTTTCAATAAGTTTAACTGCCGGTCACAACAGCCTTAGATCGAAACTATGTTATCTACTTGGTGTGTTTATTCTGAGAACTGAATGGGTTAAATTCTGAGCCTTTATGCCTCAGCCATTCTACCGTACCTTTCAGCAAATGCTGTCGAACCTTGTGGCCTGGCTCTCTTGTTCAGAGGTCAATCCCACAATGCTACTTCCAATAGACACTCAGAGCCTGGGGTTGAGTGGTCTGGTGTAGACCCAGGTGGTGGCAGCTACCTTCCCCTTGTTCAGGGGTGACCTGTTCCTTGTTCAGGAGCACAGGACGGCTAGACCCAGTGTGTGCTGGTCTTGTCTTGTACTGGGACCTGATGCCTGGCAATCTAAGCTCCGTCCTTTACAAGTTAAAAACCACTGCCTTAAACTATTCTTTGGACCTTTACCCAAAAGCAGTCATTGCACGCCTGAAGCAGTGCATAACCACATGCAAATGATATAAACACAAAGTGATTTAATTTGATTAATTAACATTTCTTACATACTGGCCTGCTTTGATTTCCAGAGTTAAGCTCTAGCCACGCTGGAGTTTACTATCAGCAGGCCAGGGACCAACTGGTGCCCGGCGATTCTTTTCAGGTCTTTGTCACAGCTCGTCATGCGCGGTATTGACGACCTGCTGCCTCCACGTATGTGTGCTCCTTACAGTCCATCGTTTTGTGTTTACACTTGCCAGCCCTGCTGCTCTGCACAGCTCATTCTTCCCCTGTTTAAATAAGGGAATGTGTGGGAGAGGTTATTTGGGGATGTCATTCTGTGTGACCTTATGTTATATTTTGAATGGAACTTAGCAGGGGAAATTGGACTGCATGTTTCAGAGAGGCAGGGCTATTAAAAGGAGAAAATTGAACTCCTGAGGTGTGGATTCTGGGGGCTGCATTTACCGTTCTCCTTCTGCTGAATTCAGATATTGTAAATCTACACTGCAAGCTTACAGCCAAAGAATGGGCTGGTTAGTGGTTCAAATAAATATGGGAATTTTTGCTCTCACCTCTCTATTATTAGTCCCTGTTAGTCCCTATTTCAGTTCCCTGTCTTCTCTGCCCATTTCCTTGTGCCTCCTTCATCCACCTCTCTCTTGAGTTTTGCTTTCTCAGTTCATTGTCTTCTCTGTGCTTCCCCCCCCCCCGTCACCTTGGTTCTGAGCAGCAGTTCTGAGTTTCTCTAACTCCTATAATCATTTTCCAGTTCTTAACCTGCCCCACACAAGTTACTGTACCTAGCGTCTGCCTGTCATTTTAATTTCAGCCAAACTGACAACTTTGCTTTCTCTCACGGTGTCTGGACTGCAAACATTCCAACAACTTTGCTCACTGAGACTGAGCATGTGCAATGTTTGTGAAAATTCCAGGCCGTGGCACCAGCTCAGCCAATCAGTCCCAGAAGCTTTGTTGTCACTGCTCTTAAACCTGTAATGTAAAACTACCCTGATTTATATTAGCCAGGAATTTTGCTGCAGAACTTCATGAAGCTGCTATCACTCTTAGGGAATCACTTGCAGGTTTCACTGTTGCCTTTCTCGACAGATGTCCTTGTCTTGTTTGTTTGAGTCATCTGGAGTTACTTGTTCATTAAAGACCAATACATCATCTCCAAACTATGAGCCAATGTCCATTTAACGTTCATGTCTGTTACTGGATCCACTGCCCGATGCCACTCCTGTCTCGCCACAGTATGTGCCTCCCAAAAGACAAATGCAGTCACTTACCTTGCTCCTTCCCATGCAATTCGTTTTGACAAAACAGGAAGTATGGGTCATGCCAGCATGTCCTGCACTTCCTGTTTCATTTAAAGGGACCACAGGGAAGGAACGAGTTGAGTGGATTGAGAAGTGGATCACTGCTGCCCACACGATTTTTTCCAAGCACAGACAATGGCAATCTGCTTCCCTACCCACTCACCTCACACCTTCCTTGCGGTTCCTTTAAGTTTAAGGGACTGCATGAGGAAGGCACAAGTTGAGTGGGCAGGAAAGCAGATCAGTGCAGCTCCATCTATGGTGGGCTGTTGGGAGGCAGCAGACGACGCGGGGTGCAGTCTGCTGCTATATATTAACATGGAGCAGCTCCCTCAGTGCTGTGTGCCAGTAAAAATTAGGAAAGAAATCACAGAGAATCATGTGACTCTCCTTGACCCTTGCTTTATCATTGTGACCATTAAACCACTCAATTAAATCATCTTTCTGCCCATAGATTAAAATGCCCCAATATGTCTCTGATGCTGTGCTTGCATTTTGCAGTACAGTAAACAGTCCTATCCTTTTTTTTTATCAGATGTAAATGCTGCTGTGTTCAATGCAGTTTGCTCCCAGGTAAGCGTGCATAGAATTCCACCCTCAATCAATGGCTAGAGTTTTTCTTGGAAGGGGAGTAAATGCTTCATGTTAATCACTTCTTTGTGTCCTGCCCCATGATCAAGGACATGTGCTCCGTAACTGGCAAGCCCTTACCGCTCCATAGCACACAACATTGGTAATATAGGCTGACCAGCCACGTTGGTGGGTAGGGGGAGCCTGGGTTGTGTGCGGCATCTAGGCCACTGCTTGGAGAACATAGTAGACAATTTCAGCGATCCCTGATCTAGATGTTCTGGCCAAAGTAGATGTGATACAGGAGATCCATAATTGGATCTCCTGTACAGGTGGGCCCCCATATCCCCTGATCCACGGTTTCAGTTATCCATGGATCCTGGGGGACAACCCCCCAGGCTTTTACTTTTTCCCAGTAAGCTTTGTTTCTTCCTTAAACAAACAAGAGAAGCAGCCTCTGGCTGCTTATTGCAGGCAAATAGAACGAGACTAAGGGCTCAGTCCAGCCCAACTCAGGCACAGTTGAGGCCCAATTGTGGCACAATTGGGGCCCAAAATAGGACCGAGTTAGGCTGCAACTGTGCCTGACTTAGGCAGGAGGCAAGAGCAGTGGGCCAGGATCGAGGCAAAACTTACCACAGAGGCAGGCAGGCACCTGTGGGGAGCTGTCAGTCTTGTGGAAGCAAAGAGCCCCCTCCTCAGCCCGTCTGCGTGCACCTACCACAGCTGCTGCAGCGGTCGCAGCAGATGGGCAGCCACAGGCGGGCCTGCAGGCACTGGGCGTGCGACAGTCAGCGGAAGGGCAGAGGTTGTGCCAGTGCCAGCTGCCCCAGGGCACCCTGGGCATTAGCCACCTGCCGCAGGGGGGAGTGCCACTGCCCTCCCTCCTGCAGAAGGCGATGCCACCCCCAAGCCACGTTGAGGCTGCACGTGGGAGTCATGGGGGGGAGGGGGTGGGAACGTCACACACAAGGGGAGTCTCATGAAGTCTGGAACCGCCTCTGCCAGGACATGCCCATGCGCTGCCTGAAGCCCTGGGCCTCCAGGGCCGTGGCTATGCCCACAAAGAAGGCATCCCGGCATGCCTTCTGCTCCGTGCCCCAGCCAAGACCGAGAGATGCCTTGGGCTTGTCTGCTGCGAGCGTGAAGGGCTCACGCAGCTCATCACGCCCCCAGATGGGGCGACGACAGCACCTCTCGGCAGGCGCTCTGGCAGGGTGGGGGGTGGCCAGCAGCCATCATCAGGGAGTGGGAGGGGAGGCAGGCACACAGGCAGGCAGACAGGGGGTGCTGGGGAGGGGCATGGGTGGGTCAGAGAGAGACAGACAGACAACAAGGCTAGTGGGAGAGGGATACAGGGAGAGGGGTCTGCAGAGACCAATAGGGACACAGGGGTCACTTCGCAGATGGAGGCAATGCAGGAACGGCCGCCTCTCATGCAGATGGACCGAGGGCGGTAACGGACGCCGTTGACGGGGGGAAACGGACGCCGTTGACGGGCAGACTGAGGGCGGAAATGGACACCGTTGAGGGGCGGAAATGGACGTCGTTGACGGGCGGACCGAGGGTGGGTGAGAGCCCCGGTTGCTGAAAGGGCTCTTCACGGACGTGGTGGACGTGCGCCATGTCGCCTGTCAGTGGTTGCCTGCCTAAGAGGCCCCCCAACTCCTCCCTCCCCTCTGAGCCCGGAGGGTCTGGCAGCCCCCCTGCTGTGTTCTCCCTGGGCTGGCTGTGGCAGGCCCTGGCTGGGATTCATGCAGGGCCTTGTGTGCTGGGCGCTGTTTCTGTGTGTGTGGGTCAGTGCTTGTGTAACATTAGGGCAGCGGTTCTCAAATAGTGGGGCGCGCCCCCCAGGGGGGGCGCGAGGCTCCGTAAAGGGGGGCGCGGGGCTTGCAATAGTTAGTGTATGCGTGTATGCTTTGCGCCACTTAACTAGAGTGTAGGAGCCTCCAGCGACGATCTACTTCACCGGGATCTGCTTCTGGGGAGCAGATCGTTCCTCTGCTCCCCGGCGCGAACTCTGTAACGCGCCTAGGAGCGCTTTGCAGAGTTCACGCATGCGCAAGACGACGATGTTGCCAATCGTCATCTTGCGCATGCGTGATTCACAGCGTGAACTCTGCAGAGCGCTCCTAGGTGCGTTACAGAGTTCGCGCCGGGGAACAGAGGAACGATCTGCTCCCTGGAAGCACATCCCGGTGAAGTAGATCGTCGCTGGAGGCTCCTACACTCTAGTTAAGTGGTGCAAAGCATACACGCATACACTAACTATTGCAAGCCCCGCACCCCCCTTTACGGAGCCTCTTTAAGTGGCGCAAAGCATACACTAACTATTGCGGGGGGGTGCGAAATTTTTTCTTCTTCCTAGGGGGGGGCATGAAAGAAAATAATTGAGAAGCACTGCATTAGGGTCATGTTGTTCAAGGGGCCTTTGCCCAAGGGGCATCTTTATTGTTCTGGAATATTGTCAGAGATGGCCAGGCGAGGCTGCCAGGGGTAGGCACAGCAGCCACTCAGAACGTAGCAGCAGCAGCAGGCGTGCCCCATGGACCTGGAGACGCAGGCTCTTCCCCTGTGGAACCACAGCCTGCTCCATAGAAAGGGGAGGGACAGCAAGTAGGCAGCCGGGGAGGTGGAGCAGCAGCAGCAGCTGAGGAGGGTTGCAGGGCAGGCTCCCAGACCTCTGGCAGCATCGAGGCAGACGACCATGGGGCAACCAGACTGCGGGCCCAGGGGTGCTCCCCGGACGGTTGGTGGTAGTGGGCATTCCTGGGGAGACATAAATCACGGGGGTGTTCCATGGCAGCTGGTGTGTGGTAGCAATCGCCATTGAAGGAATACCAGTGTGCCTGTTGCAAAGGCCTGCAGGGAGAGAAATCAAACACAGCTGGGTGGTGTGAGACACATAGCATGGTCTGCGCTCCTTCCCTGGGTGTAAGGTGAGCATGATCCTGTAAGGGAAAGGGGTCAAAGAGAGAGACAACAACACAACTTGGGGGTCACAACCATGGCAATCCTAGCAATACTGACCTGTCAGTAGACCCTGTGGAGAAAAGGGGGGGGGAACAGCTGGTGTCTACATATGGGTTACAGTTCCACACTCATGGCATTGTGTGCTCACATTAATACAGGCAGACATGAGACAAGACATTGGTACAGAGGCATATCATGGCAGGCATTGCAGGCAGCTATGAGACAAGACATTGGTATAGAGGCATATCATGGCAGGCATTGCAGGCAGCTATGAGACAAGACATTGGTATAGAGGCATATCATGGCAGGCATTGCAGGCAGCTATGAGACAAGACATTGGTAAAGAGGCCTATCATGGCAGGCTAGGCAGGCAGCTATGAGACAAGACATTGGTAAAGAGGCATATCATGGCAGGCTATGCAGGCAGCTATGAGACAAGACATTGGTATAGAGGCATGTATCCTACCTATATTTCTCTATGCAAAGAGGCAGAAGTCAGACCACATGTCAGCACGAACCCTGCTCTTACCTGCTGGTGTTGTTGCCTGTGGGGGAGGAGAGGGGCTGGGAGAAAGACATGGGTTAGCAAACACTTGCATGGAGACAGCTGCCCAGGCACAGCAGTAAACAGTTTGGCCACAGGCAGAACAGCCCTCTCTGCCCTAGAGGGGGGCAGAGAGGAGAAGAGAAGAGAGAAGTGGGGTGTTAGAAAAGTTTTCAAAGTCCCACTTTGTGGCTGCTGGGGGACAGAACCCCACGCCACGTGCTCAGAGAGAGAGAGAGTGAGTGGAGGGCTGGGGCTGGGCTTTTGTGGGAAAGAGGCTGGGTGGGGCTGGGTGCTGATAGGGTAACTATTTGGTCCGGTTCCAGAGTTAGGCCACAACTGTTCCGTCCTAACTCAGGCCCAACTCGGGCCCAGGGTGTTAGTACTTTTCAGGAGAGGACTGGTGTGGGTAAGGTAAAATGGCTCCTATGGGTCTCCTCACATTTGGGTCCACCCTTTTTGTTGACCCAAATTTTGTGACTGAGTTGGGCTCGAGGGGGCGTGTCAGGGGCTCTCCAGCGTCTGGAACCGGAACAAATTTGTAACCGCCCCATCACTCCCCCGACACGCCCCCAACACGCCCACTTTTAGGCCGCAATTGTGCCTGAATTGTGCAGTTGTGCCTAAATTGTGCCGGAACCCAATTCAGTCACAATTGCAGCACAAATTCGGCCTCTGCGGCACAATTCAGGCACAACTCGGGCCTAAAGCACTTAGGCTGCAATTGTGCCTGAATTGTGCCGCTGAGGCCTTGGGCTGGACTGGGCTGTAAGTCCTAGAGAGGCTCTGCAAGATTACCTTGCAGAGCCTCTCTAGGACTTAGTCTTGTTCTACTTGCCTGCAATGGAGGCTGCTTCTCTGTTTGTTTTAAGGAAGAAACAAAGCTTGTTGAAAGAAAAATAAGAGCTGGGGCACACGCGCACGCCTGCCCACAGGGAAGGCAGGGCGGGGGGCCCTCAGGAAACCATGGAGGGGGTGTTTGCTCCTATCCACGGTTTCAAGTATCCACGGAGGGGTCTGGAACATATCCCCAGTGGATATGGGGGGGGAGTACTGTAATTTTATTTGACTAATGCAGTCATAGGGTGAGGGCTCTGAAGTCAAATCGAGCAACAATGCTAGATATTTAACCCTTCTGGCACGTCACTCTTCTGATCAACCCTACCTCCCACAACTACTGTATTAGTCCAAGGTGTGTGTGTGTGTGTGGGAGGGGGGGAGGGAAACACATCTCTGCACCATGTCTGTATTTTAGATCAAGAAAACAGCATAAATGGGAAGTGATAAAACCCCTTTCCAGCGCCATGTCACAAAATCAAAAATTGGACGCTCCCCATGTGACTGCTTTACAGTGAAAAAATCAAAACCAAACAAACTCTGAAATAAAGGGATCTTCCATGTCACATTTCTTTCTTTAGCCTTAGACACCCTTCCAATTCTGTTTCAGAATTGAGAACTGGCTGCTCTCTCCGGCATGAAATGAAAAATTCACTCAGCTTGTCTCGCTACCTGTGGATGTTGTTAATGAGGGATAGAAAGGGAAAGAGAGTCAATTTTAACTGAATTCGCATTCCCGCTAATGTCGCGGTCTTGCATTTCATGGGGAGTCAGCCTAGCCTAGTCGCTAGGAGACAACGTGAGACATTGCTTGAAGCGTGTGGTAGGGGCTGGGCTAGCATGGCTCTTTTTTACCCAGGAAATAGCAGCCAGGACTGGCTTGCTGTCGATCAGAATCACAGTGCACCAAGAGACGTGCCATAAGTCTATTCTCATCACTGTCCTAATCTAAATCAGACCCCGATCCCCACGGCTGCTCTTTCCCGTGGAGAAAATATGTCTCTACTGATGCCACTGTATGGGTGCTTCCCCCCCCCCCCCGGACAAATAACAGTTGTGGGGGATTGTGTCTGATCTGGGCCATATTGGGGGCAGAGGGTTCAACCTCTCCCCCCCCCAAGCCACGATCCAAATCTTTGGAGAATGGATGATCTGGCTGCTATTTGACTGGCTAAAAAACAAGCACGCTCTCCCTGATCACAAGCTGTGAACCAGAAATATCTTGCAACTTGGGTTGCTTTTATCTCCTGAAGAGGTTCCAGGATTAGAACGAAACATTGAGATTTTTATTTTTGTTTTTAAACGATGTTTTAAATGTTTTCGCTCTGATTTTTATGTGGAAGGGGTTTTTTGGGGTTTTTTTTTTTGTGGAGGACTTTTAGGCTTTTAGAAGATACAAAGCACTTTACCTTCTCATTGTTTTTGTCTGTGGAAAGTTCCTTCTGCTTTTAAAATATACTAAGCACTTTACTTTCCAACTGGATGCTTCTTATCAACTTCAACATTTTTAAACATTTTTCTGGTTTTACCAATTGATTTTAACAGAAATATATTTTATATATGGCTTTTAATCCTGTGTCTATTCAATCTTTGTCTGTAACTGCTGGCCATGGAAGTCTGAGATCATATTTGAATAATAATATAATATACAGTATTTATATACCGCCTTTCTTGGTCATTGGATTTCTCCTCTGACTTTAATCCAAGGTGGTTTACATGAGCAGGCTTCCCCAACCCCCCTAATGGTGTTTTTTTTTTTTTTTAACAATCATGTTCAATCTTTTGCAGTCTGGCCTCTCCCTGGCCGTCGCCTCCAACACTCGGCCAATGCAGCTGGCAGCTCTTATCTCTCTTCACAGAGGCTTTTTTTCACAGCTTTTTGTCAGCGGCGTGTCTCGAACTAGCCGTTCACCAATCTTCAGGCTTACGAGGAGGCGGCAACTCTACTAACTGAGCCAGACCTCCTGCCCATGGGTTCCTAACAAATGTTTAGGTGCAGAGGGGAGTATGAGGTGGAGAAAGAAGCAAGTCCCAAAGAAAGCCCCCCCCCTTTTCTATTTATTCAGAACCCAGTGCTTTGTAGAACCTCTGAAAGGCCATGATCCCTTGTAAGGTCTCTAGATTGTTAAGCATGGGGTACTGTTAAGTAATGCAAGTAACACCACTGCAGTTCCAGCAATCATCATTCTCCTCACATAATAAGGAGAAAACAGCTGCTCTCCCCAGTAAGTAGGTAAAGGTAAAGGTATCCCCTGACAATTAAGTCCAGTCGTGTCCGACTCTAGGGTGTGGTGCTCATCCCCATTTCAAAGACGAAGAGCCAGCGTTGTCCGAAGACGCCTCCGTGGTCATGTGGCCGGCATGACTCTCCTTGCCGCAGCGCGTAGCATGCCGCTGGAATACGGAGCGCTGTTTACCTTCCCGCAAGCGGTACCTATTTATCTACTCGCATTGACATGCTTTGGAACTGCTAGGTTGGCAGGAGCTGGCCAAGCAACGAGCGCTCACCCCATCGCGGATTCGAACTGCTGACCTTTCGATCGACAGCTTATGGTTCAGCCGTTTAACCCGCTGCGCCACCCACTGGCCTAGTAAGTAGGTAAAGGGATGTAAATCACCGCTGTCTTGCCGTAGGTGCAGTTAGTGTGATCATAGAAAGCTACCTTATATTGTTGAGTGAAGCCACAAGTACTATCGATACCAGGGGTGGCCAAACTTGCTTCATGTAAGAGCCACATAAACTTCAGGTGTTTGAGAGCCGCAATATTTAAGAAGCATTTAAATTCTTAAATATATTGACTCACCATGAACGTTAAACTTATGTTTTAATCCAGTGGACTCTCAGTTTATACCTGGTAAATAGTTATAAAGCTTGAACATTTATTATTTACCTTTTATATTAACTGTGATGCAAAAAGGAGCTCAGCCAACATATTTCGGAGAGCTGCATATTATATGTCAAAGAGCTGCAGGAGCCGCAGTTTGGCCACCCCTGATCTATACAGTGACTAAGGTGGTTCTCCTTGGATTTTCAGGCCGGGGGTGGGGTGTGGGGGTGTGGCTCTCCTACCGGTTTCAAGCATTCATACCACCCATGGAAACTGGGTCCTTCTGTATGCAAAGCAGCTGCTCAGTCACTAGTCACAGCCTGTTCCTTGTGTAGTGGGGAGATTACTTTCTAAAAACAAGAAGTGCCAGAAAGCACATCCTTTTACCTGGAATGCACTCTAGGCATGCTCAGAGAAACACTTGTTTTGATTACATCATCTATTTTGAACAGGGCTGCCAACTATGACTGAAACTATTCCCAGAGTTTGTTTTTTGTCATTGTTTTGTTCTGTTTTGTTCATTCTTGGAGGCCATGTTAAAATCGCCAGGATTGCCTTCATAATTAGTCACCCGGAGTCGAATGATGCCGATTCTAGGCTAATGCTGGACGGTTTTAAGCTGAGCCTAAGTAAGATGGCAACTTTTTCTTGAACACAGGCTCCGAGTTTGTTTATTTTTAAAGTTGCATTGCTGGCAAAGAATCAACAGGTGATATGAAGCCTTTCCCATTCCAGCGATGGAAGGAACTACACTGGTTGATCTATTCGCGTCTCCCACAACTCTTTAAAAATCTCTGACTATAAAGGACGGGGGGGGGGGTGTTTCAGAAGCCGAGCTCTCGTATCATACAAATAGGTTCCGGGGCTGAACTTTGGTTCCGATTCCGCACGGACGCATGTGGGGATGTCAGCCTGTTTTGTTTGCTTGTTTTTGGACAACCACAGCGGCGGCGGGCTCCTGCACAAGAGGGCAGTGGCGCGAAGCCTGAGACCCCCCCAGCCCAGCGCTCCCTCCAGCCGACCTCGCCTCTCTGCTGCCTGTCCCAGACAAAGGAGCCCGGCGGCGGCGGCGCCACCCTGGAGTTATCTGCGAGGCGCAGGGAAGGTGGGGAGGGAGAGGCGGCCAGATTTCTCCCCCCGGGGCAGGGGAGGGGGAGAGGCACGGGGGGGCCGGAAGAAGGCAAGGGAGGGGTGGTTTGGCTTCCAGCAGTTGAAAAGGAAGCGCCGCTCCCCGGCTGCCCCCGAAAGACAAAGCCGCGCCGCTGGGGACGCCTCCTGATGGGACCATGGCTCCGTCCTGCAAGAGCTGGCTCGCCAATGAGGGAAGCAAACACCTCCTCCTGGTAAGAGAGGCGGCCGGGCGCGGAGCTGGGGTGTGCAGTGCACGCACGCACGGGGCGCTCCTATCCGTGCGTGCGGGTGAGCTGCTGCCCTTGGATCCGGATCCGAGGCAAGCCGCCCTGGCTTCTTGCAAGCGACTTGCAGCCCCCAATCTAGGCTGCAGAATCGGTGGGTGATGCCTTGGGACAGGTAAAGAGAAAAAGTGCTCCTGAGCACATGCAGAGTAACACCTAGTCAGTCTCTATACCACACTTGGGTGTTCAGAGCGTCTTTATATCATGCAATGCCTAATGTCTGCGAGTGCGAGGCACTTTACACAAAATGAAACGACGAGACAATCCCAGGCTGCGGTAATATGCAGCTTGTGTTTCCATGGAGTCTTTACAACAGCCCAGTGAGAGAGGCCGGTATTGTCGCTACCATGTTGCAGCAGGTGTGTTGTGTTGTGTGGGTGGGCGGGCGCAGGGAGCGTGGCAGAGGTGAGATTTCAACTGGATGTTTCCCAGCTCAAATTCCAGCTCGGCATTGCACTCCACTCCACTAAATGGAATGGCCCTTCAATTGCTGAGACAGACCATTGAGTCATCCCGTCTACTCTGACTGAGGGTCCTTCTCAGCCTGGCTGCCTAAGATGGGTTCAAGTGGAGATGCCAAGGATTGGCTTCTTGGGATCTTAGACGTGCAGTAGTTGATCTGAACAGCTGCAAGCACGAAAACTTTAGGGCAAAGTGGTTTCGGGTTTAAGAACGGCTAACTAAGTTGGGTCTAACTTGTGTTGACCCATACACTAGTCCACTCTCAGTGGCACAGGCCTTCCCCTTACCTGCAGTCCTTCTGGAAGTGCCGAGGACATTCTGCAAATATGACCCCCTACCTGAGCTATAACCCTTCATCAAAGCTCCTAAATGCAGTTTATAACAATTAAAAAGCCACAACACACACACACACACACACACACACACACACACACACACACACACACACACACACACACACACACACACACACACACACAGAGAGAGAGAGTTGTGCATCAGGTTAGAGAACTTTCAAAGTTGCGAACACGATTTCTAGCGTAGCTTAACCCCCAGCACCTTTTGCTTTGGAAACAAAGCACTGCATATCAGAGGCTTTCCTACGGTGGGGGACTCTCCTGCCTGTTGCCTTCTCTGCACGGGATGGCTCTGAAGGCGAGGGGGCGGGGCCGTCTCGTGCTGGCTTCTAAACGGGGACTAGGACGGGGCGCAACTTACAATACTGCCCCCACCATAGGAACGCCTCTGCTGCATATGTTCACTAGATAGCTGTGTGCCTGTACAGATTTTCCAGACCCTCCAGTACTAATCAGGGTAATGCCCCTGATCACTTAATATGGCTAACAGCGCAATCCTATCCAACTTACATCACTGGTATAACCAGCGGCGCAGCAAGAATGGGAGGCCCCAGAATGGAAAGGGGATTCAAAGGGAATTTAAATCTCCCCTCCCTTCCAAAGCCACCCACCCTGCCCTCCCCCACTGGTTATACCAGTGGTGTAAGTTGGATAGGATTGTGCTGTGAGTTAGCCCTTCACTTCTGCTAAGTCATAAGAACATAAGAAGAGCCCTGCTGGATCAGGCCAAAGGCCCATCTAATTCAGCTTCCTGTATCTCACAGTGGCCCCACCAGATGCCTCCAAGAGCACACAAGATAACAAGAGACCTGTTTCCTGTTGTCACTCCCTTGCACCTGGCACAGAGAAAACCTACTTCTAAAGCCAGGGGGTTGCTTTATGGCTTGTAACCTGTGATGGACTTTTCCTCCATGAATGTATCCAATCCCTTTTTAAAGGCATCTAGGCCAGATGCAATCACCACATCCTGAGAAAAGGAGTTCCACAGATGAATTACACGCTGGGTGAAGAAATATTTCCTTTTGTCTGTTCTAACTCTCCCTCCACTCAATTTTAGTGCATGTCCCCTGGTTCTGGTGTTGTGCGAGAGGGAGAAGAATTTCCCTCTATCCACTCTCTCCATCCCATGCATAATTTTATACGTCTCAATCATGTCCCCCCTCAGGCGCCTTTTTTCTAGACTGAAAAGCCCCGAACGCTGTAGCCTTTCCTGACAAGGGAGGTGCTCCAGCCCACGAATCATTCTGGTCGCTCTTTTCTGCACCTTTTCCAATTCAACTATATCCTTTTTGAGGTGTGGTGACCAGAACTGGACGCAATACTCCAGATGTGGCCTTACCATCAATTTGTACAAAGGCAGAATGATATTGGCCGTTTTATTCTCAATCCCTTTTCTAATGATCCCGAGCATGGAATTGGCCTTCTTCACAGCCGCCGCACACTGGGTCAACACTTCCATCGACCTGTCCACCAGCACCCCAAGATCTCTCTCCTGATCCGCCACAGACTGCTCAGAACCCATTAGCGTATATGTGAAATTTTGATTTCTTGGCCCAATTTACATCACTTTGCACTTACTTACATTGAAGCGCATCTGCCATTTTGCTGCCCATTCTCCCAGTTTGGAGAGATCCTTCTGGAGCTCTTCACAATCCCTGCTGGTCTTCACCACCCGGAAAAGTTTAGTGTCATCCACAAACTTGGCCACCTCGCTGTTTATCCCCAACTCCAGGTAATTTATGAACAATAAATGATAAACGATAAGTAAATTATAAGTCACTCATTGTACTTGGCCAGGGTGGTTAAAGAGAAGTAAAAAGAGGTGTGTGTTTTCACTGCAGTTATACTGATTGGTGAAATCGAATGTGCTTTAATGATTGCGAATATGGAAACAGAATACTGTTGGAGCTATCAACTGAAGAAAGAAATCACGGTCAATTAATTACATGCATTTTCATCAATTAAGCAATCATTGTAAATTTGTGTAAAGCAATAATTCTGAATAAAGGCATCCTTTCTTTTTAGATGATGCACATGTTTGTCATGTAAGCTGCCATTTACTGAGTCAAACCATTAGTCCATCTTGCTAAGTATTGGCTACACTGACTGGCAGCACCATTTCTTGTCCAGGAGATGACAGGGACTGCAGCAGGGGCATGCAAGTGCTGTATCAGTATCGCTGAACAATGGGCAGCTCCCCTAAGAGAGAAGAGGTACTGTATTCTCTCGTGTGTATGAGAGGGGAGTGCCCCTCCTAAGAAGGCCGTTGCCATCTGCAGTTCATATAATGACTTGTTTTAAAAATAATACATTAAGAAATCTGCTGCCCACTTAATTGGGGGCACTTCTTTAGTTGATCAAAATAAGGACCGGCCCATCCATGAAGCCAACTGAAGTGGTAGCCTAAGGTAACAGATTGGGAGTTACCCACCTCCGCCTGCCTGTTTAACTGTACTTCCTCCTCCTTCCTCCTCCTGCTGCCTGGATGGGAAAAGGAAGAGACAGGAGAGTGGTGGGCTAGAGGAGCAGAGCCTGGCACATCACCAGATAAGGGGGCCGCACTTGGCACTTTCCCTCAGGCTCCAGGAGGGCTTGGGATGGCCCTGATCAAAATAATTGGAATCAATTCATCTAACCAGTTTTTGGAGCAATCCTGCTTAAAGGTAGGCTGGCGACGTGCATGCTCCGCCGGCCTAAGGAGTCGCAAACGGGCCGTAAAGCACGTTTGCAGCTCCTTCGGAGTAAGTGGCTCACTCTGGTGGGATAAGACCTGCGCCGGTCAGCACAGGGGCATGGGAAGGGTGGGCGTCCATAAAAATTGTGGCTGGCCATGAAAGCTTCCGTTCGAAAATAGGCAATTAATGTTAAATAAAAAAGTACTAAAATAATAAAAATTTAAAATCCATGTTAACACTTAATTAGCTGCTGATGGGGCAGGGCTTGGCATACCCCCAGCAAGAGGTCCGCATACCCCTAGGGGTACCCGTACCACAGGTTGAGAGGCCCTGGTGTAGGCATTAGATAGCATAGGGAGAAAGATGGAGCCCTGGGAGATATCAGAGTCACGTGCCAGAGTGCCAAACAGGTGTCTCCCAGCACCACCTTCTGAGACCTGAAGGACCAGCGCCACTGCAAAGTGGCCCAGAAGGATATCATGGGCAATGGAATCAAGAGCCAATGAGAGGTCCAGCAGAACCAACAGGGATGAGGGGTGTCCCTACTGCTTGTATCACCCGGTGCGGGAGGTCAGTGCGTCACCCCCATGATGAACCTTCTCCCGTGCAGCGGGTGGGGAAACACATCATCGCCCCACCCCCATGCCATTACCCCACCTCCCACTTAATCAAAATTACACCTTTACATTTACAATATTATACGCACAGCCTAATGTATGTTTGCAGCCTAAACAGAGGCATCACAAGGGTTTGCGTCACCCAGTATGAGAGCATTAACTTTAATTTTTTTAAAATATATACCAGTACAGGTAACAGTAACCAACTCGGCTCTCGGAACAATCAGTCTCATTGGTCTGTTTTGAGTTAAGGAAATCCACTTTTTGTTACACAAGGAAGTTGTGTTTTCTGTTTCCGGTTATTTGGTCATAACATTTGATAGGATACAGATATTTTGAAACGGTTTGTTTCATTGCGTGTGATTAAGCATGATGGCATAATTCTTAAAGACAAAGGTTTTTACATTTTGGCCACTAGTGATGTCACCCCCCTGAGGATGTCACATGGTGCGGTCCGCACCCCCTGCCCCACCTAGAGTGACGCCACTGAACAGAGATATACATCTCCTGCCTATTTCTTGTGTCAATTGTCCGTCAGGGTGGTTAAGCCTGTTTCAGTCCCAAAACCAGGATGGAAGCCAGGTTGAAATGGTTCCCCTGATGATATGGCGTTGTAATCAACACAAGCCAAAAGAACCACTTTTTTTTTTTTTTGCAAAGCAGTGGTTTTCAAACGATCTTCTGGAGAAGTTGGACCTCCCAGCGTCTTATCAAGGGCATTTATTACTGAGGTGAAGCTCAGCCATGATGGTCTCCAACCTTGCCCTGCAATGTGCAGCCACAGGAACATGCTGGATGTGTTGTAGTGTGCACACTAGTTAGTGCATGTGGAATGACAGTGAAGCGCCAAAGTCCTGGCGACTGCTCTGCACACCACAGAATGAGCCCCAGAATTCTCGGCAGTGTGCGAGTGCTCTATGGCAAATGCTTAAGGATTCCTTGCAAAACTGGTTCCTTGCAATTGGAAAGCATGAAATCTACTGATTTAAACTAGCAAAGCACCTTGTGCTTTTGACATGTTGTCTCTAATTCAGGGCCCAATCCTATGCAACTTTCCAGCACCGATGCAGCCACAATGCAGCCCCGAGGTAAGGGCACAAATGTTTCCTTACCTTGAGGAGGCCTCTGTGACTGTTCCCCCACTACAGGATGCAGCGTACGCCCCGTTGGCATGACTACATCGGTGCTGGAAAGTTGCATAAGATTGGGCCCACATTGTACTATTTAATTGTTTATAGCATTATTATTGCTATATTTCCATCAGTGCATGTGACACACAAGAAATGAGAGGATACGTCCGTGCACCAAGGGGCTTACAAGCCCAAAATCAACCCAGGGAAACCAAGAAATAAAGTTTAAAACAAAGGAGACTACAGACAAAGGGGAGGGAGATGGAACCAGGAATCATCAGGAGAAGAATATGAATTATCAAAAGGTCGGCAGTTCGATTCCCGCGACGGGGTGAGCGCTCGTTGCTTGGCCAGCTCCTGCCAACCTAGCAGTTCCAAAGCATGTTAATGTGAGTAGATAAATAGGTACCGCTTGCGGAAAGGTAAACAGCGCTCCGTGTTCCAGCCGCATGCTACGCGCTGCGGCAAGGAGAGTCATGCCGGCCACATGACCACGGAGGCGTCTTCGGACAACGCTGGCTCTTCGGCTTTGAAATGGAGATGAGTACCACACCCTAGAGTCGGACATGACTGGACTTAATTGTCAGGGGATACCTTTACCTTTTTATATTGGGATTGGTCACATTTAGGTAGTTTCTGAGGAGGGATTTGCCTGTAATTAAGCCTGAATATGTATCACTGAATAAGCTTATTATTATTATTATTATTATTATTATTATTATTATTATTATTATTATTATTATCATCATCATCATCATCATCATCATCATCATCATCATCATCATCACCTCTGTTTGACTGAAGTAAGACCAAGGAAAGTCTTACTTTCTTAATTTGAGAAAATAAACCTTTTCTCTGCTCTTTATTCTTAACTGGTCTCCTACTTTGCTGTGTTCTAAAACTCTCTCTCTCTCTCTCTCTCTCTCTCTCTCTCTCTCTCTCTCTCTCTCTCTCTCTCTCTCTTTCTAAATTCCCAATGTTCTTTCCTCAGTTTTCTATTTTAGTTTGTTAAAGTATTTCTTTCTTTCTTTCTTTCTTTCTTTCTTTCTTTCTTTCTTTCTTTCTTTCTTTCTTTCTTTCTTTCTTTCTTTCGCCTATGATGTGTCTGTTGCCTATGCGCTGTGCTCTATCTGATAGAAATCAATGTTGGGAAGTTCTGAGTTTTACATGCATTTTCTACTTACTGTGGATTCGGTCCCCTCCCCCCCCCCCCCCCCCCCGATCTTCCTTGTTATTTTTTCCCTTGTTTCTTTCAGCTGCTCTGGCTTGCTCTCAACGTGGGACTGTTTTGGAAAACTTTCCAGCGATACTATCGCGAACCACAGTACTTCTACTTGCACCAGATGCTGGGGGTAAGTGCAGAAGTGATACATTTTTGACAAATATGGGAATGGGAAGGGGATGGAAAATCTCAGCAAACAGGGAAGATTTGGAGCTCTTTGGAGAATCTCAAGAGGGGGAGGAGGAGGCAGACATTTGGTTGGGGGAAGGGAGGAATGCTTCCCAGGGAAGGGGAAGAGGCTGAAGACAAAAGGAGCTGTTTCTGTATTTGAATGAAGGGAGAACTCTATCAAGTGTCTGGGAAAGCAGAACCTCCTGGCCTCCCCCCTCCCCCCCCCCCGTGCTCCCAGCTGCAGACAGCTTTTTTGGAATCAACGGATGGCCCGAGTTGCACCGTTAAGTCATGGTAACTCTAACCAACCTCGTGGGCCTGTTCCGGCAAGCGCTTACATGCCAGTTCTTCTGATGTCTATTCCTCAAGGGAAGGGCTTTTTTTATGAATGTCCACATCCTTTCCATCTCATTCTCATGAGCCTGGTGTGGTCAATTCATAAAACCTGGCTAGCCAAAAATAAAGTAGGGGGAAAAACAGTTCAGGAAGGATGAAAACCTTATCATCTGAGTGCTTGGCTTATTATGGGGAGACATCTGGGGCTTTTCAGTTGAGAAAAAAGGCAATGGGGAGGGCATGCAGGAGCTTATGGTATTATGCATGATGTGGAGAAAGTAGATAGAGACTTTTTTGCCTTCTCCCATAATGTTAGTCCCTAGGGACGTGTAATGAAATGGATGAGCCGAAAATTCAGAAAGGACTTCTTCACGCAGTCTACAAAATGGATCTATATGGAATGTACAGCCAGAAGATGTGATTATAAGGCCTCTAGCATAGATTTCTTTAAAAAGGGAACTAGACAAGGTTATGGACAACAGGGCTGTCAACTGCTACTGGTCCTGATGAATATGCGCTACCTCCAGGTTAGGAGACAGTGTGCTTCAGAATATCAATTCCTGGGAAACAGCAGTGGATTGTGAGCTTCCCCGAGGCATCTGGTTGGTCATTGCGGAAAAGCGGATACTGGACCAGAGAGACTTGGATCTGATCCTGCAGACGCCTCCTTATGGGGTCTAGTGCTTTCCCAGTGTAAACATTTATTTAGTTATTTTGATGATACATTTAACCAGAAGAAAAAGAGAGGAAGTTAACGGTCCATCCGGCACATCTTCCAACTAGCATCCTCCATGCTGCCATATTCAGGCCTATTTCACAGAAAGCCTTTCCACTCATTATATTGTGGCTTCATTAAAAAAAAAATACTGGAATCAAATCTGCATACAAAATGCATATGGCCTAATTTCATACCCGAATTTCTCCCCATTCTGGAACATTTCAAATATTCCCCACTTCTGTACAAACGGATTGTTATGTGCGATGTTCCATACCTAAAAGAAACAGCTTGAGGGTGGAGGTGGGCATAGTTTTTCTAGACTGAAGCCATACATGAGCTGCAGTCGGTTAATTGGGGACCATCTCTCTATTGTCGTTGTCCCCCCAATCCATTCAAACTGTTCAAAAGCACATTGAGGGGGTTCTCTGGAATCTTGTGTCCCATAATCATTGTAGACTAATACCTATCATTAATAACGTAGGCAGCAGTTATTCTATTGATTTGCAAAGTGCGTTTCAGTCTTTATCGTATTAACTCTCACAGCACCCATGCACAGGGCATTGCTAATCCCATTTTACAGCTGGAGAACCAAGATTGTGAGTCAGGCATGTGCCCAAGGAAAGATTCTTCCCTGATTGCTGCCACATGTGCCTCTGCTGCTGTGACATGCAGTACTATAGAATGCTTTCCTTCCATGCAGGGCTCTTAAAGGACAATCAACTTAAAAAAAAAAAGTGCACCTTTGGATGTGTTGAAAATAGGGACCCTATAATACTAATGGGGCAGTAGGCGCAGGGGCAAAGGGTTAAGATCCCTTCCCCA
This sequence comes from Plestiodon gilberti rubricaudatus, assembly GCA_026170595.1. Taxonomy (NCBI): domain Eukaryota; kingdom Metazoa; phylum Chordata; class Lepidosauria; order Squamata; family Scincidae; genus Plestiodon; species Plestiodon gilberti. Next base: position 220,974,043 of record JANXHW010000003.1, read on the forward strand.
CTCCCAATCTGTGTTGCAGCTCTGATCCAAATCTCACACTCCCCTCTACCCTGGTGGCTGCTTTTTGAGATAAAAAAAAATCAGGGATCATGGAACTCTCATATTTATTTAATACATTTTTATCCTGCCTTTCCCACACTTACATGGGTGCCCAAGGTGGCTAGCAAGAAGACATTCTAATCTAAACACTCCATTAAAACAATGTCTTTAAAAAAAATCAATGCATAAAAAAGCCATCAGTGCACATAAAACCATAATGTGAGAACAATAAACAGCAGCAAATTAAGAACAGAAATAAAAACCATCCTCAAAACAGGACGGATAAAAGCAGAGCAGCAATGCACAATAAAACCAAAATATTATGGTACTCAATGCTACTAAAATCGCAGGGAAGGTGGCAGAAAGAACAACAGACAGTGGCAGCCCAATCCTGTGTAACTCTTGCACCGGTGTAACAGTAGATCCACCGGTGTAAGTGGACATGCCAGTGTAACTTGCCGTACGTCAATGAACGCAGGACGGACACTGGCATAACCCCCTTTGGATGTTGCACATGCGCAGTTCGGACGCGCGACGGACGCCAGTGCAACTACGCCAACGCAGGGGGCATTCCGGGGTGTTCGGATGCCCCCGGAATGCCCCCTGCACCAGCAGAGTTGCGCCGGCGTCTGTCCTGCATTCGAACTGCGCATGCGCAGCGTTTGAAGGGGGTTACTCCGGTGTCCATCCTGCGTCCATCAGCGTACGGCAAGTTACATTGGCATAAGTGCTCTTGTACCGGTGGATCTATTGTTACACCGGTGCAAGCGTTACACAGGATTGGGCTGTAAGACACATCCAGAGAATAAGCAGCAGCCAGGCCAGAATCCCAGACCCCACGCATGTCATAATGCAAATGCCAACTGAAACAAAAAAATTGTTTTTAACCCTTGCAAGAATAGTTCAAGGGAGAGAGCCTTTCTTAGATCATACGGGAGGGAATTCTGTTCCATTCCATACATAGACATATACCTGTGTGTGTGAGTCCTTCATGGTCCAAACTGGGAAAACTGCATCCCGCTCCCTCCTCTGTACCCTGGAAGGGGAATTAATGGGTGGAAAGTAATCCCATCCTTGGATATGCAATGGGGAATGCAAATACTGCCTTTCTTCAAGAGCTGTCTTGTCAAGCCCTCAGAGGGATGCATCCTCATGGCTTGATAATGAGGTCCTCTTTATTCCTCACTTCCAATGTGCTCCAGATGTTCCCTGGGTTTGCTGCCCTCTGATAAAAGATCACAAGAAGGCCTCTGTCATTCTCCTCTCTAATATTAGCACAACCTTCTTCTCCTCCCCCACATCATGGTGGGAGGAAACAGAGAAGCTTTGAGAGTTATGTTCACATATCACAGGACAGCTGTTGAAACCACAGGGTTGAAGGGGCACAAGCCCGCAGCCGGCTTCAAGGATCTGGGAGGGTGAATCTCACAGGGACAAAATTAGTTTGTGGGAAAATGAGGTCCTCAGCATTAGCAATCTACAGAACTAGCTTGCCCGTATGGTGAAGAGGTTGGCATGTCAGATTGTAGCCAACAGCCCTGAATTCAAATCCCTGATTGACCACAAAGGACCAGTCACTCTCTCTTTCAGATAAAATATCCCTCTTGCCCAAACGGTCTCCTGTGAGGAGTACAGTATTTACAACCCTTAGCAGCAAGTTTCCACTATGATGTGTGTTTAAATATCCCATAGACTTTAATGAAACTAAGCCAATCCAATGAGAGTCTGATCAACTTCCCTTGCCCTGGTTGGAGATTCAGGAACTAGTGGTGAGTTGATTTTAATGAATGAATAAGTAAGTGAATGAGCTCTGAAACAACAAAAACAAATGGAGTGATAAAACAGAACATTTTTCCTGTACACTTTAAGCACTGAGTTCAGCATTCCGTATATCCTTTTTAAAGCTAATTTTTAGCTCTTTGGACTGTGAAGTCCTTGCAAGCAGAAGGTGTTGAGCACAGGTTAGGAGCAGAAACATACAATCAGGAGGATGCTCTTGATGCTCTTAAGCTATCCCATTTCTGAATGCAGATTGCCTGTTTGAAAATAGCATGTCAAGGAAAAGGTTAGGCTCCAATTTTTTTTCTGATGTGATAGTTTTCTATCAGAGAGAGGGTATTTGTTTTTAAATGTCAGAGCACTCAAGCATTCCCAAACCAGTGTGTCCGCCTGTAGTTTCAGCAGTACAATCCAGCAATAAGGGCTGTCTCACAGGGTTCTCCGAATGGTGTGTGTCAGCTCTGAGCCTTGTAAAGGGTTGCTAGATATCTCATTCTGATGGGATGCTCAGAGCTGCTGCTCCTTGTGGGTGGTGGAGAACGTGATTGGACACGGACAGCCCCCAATCCTGTCTAGCAGGATGCGGCGGTGCAAATAAGGCACTCGCCGCATCCTGTGCAGGATGGGGCCTGCGCCAGTGGAGCCAGAGGCCTCCTTGAGGTAAAGGCCACTGCAGACCGCACAAATTTCGGCGCGTCCCGGACGCCCGAGGAGCTTTGTCGAGCTGTGCGGAGGTGTCTGGTTACCATAGCGGAAGCGAGTGGAGTAGATGCGATCTCCCGTTTTCTGGCACGATCGAAAATGTTCCTGGCCCATGTTTGAGGGTGCTGCTTCGCGGAGCTACTGCAGCCACCAATCAGATGAGAGGGGGAGGAGTGTTAGCCAATCACTGTGGAGGTTTCTTCCAAGAAGGCGGGAGAAAAGGAGGGACTATTTGCGGGAAGACACTCCTACAGACAAGCTCAGAGCGCGAAGGAGAGCGGCCAGCCTAGCTCGCTCGCCTCGGGGCTCGCTCGCTCGCCTCGGCGTGCGGTCTGTCACGGCCTTAAAGGGATATTTTCCCCTTTACCCCAAGTAGAGCCCCAGCTGCTCCAATGAGTCTACTTGAATGTGTGCCAGCTATTTTTCTGGCGCACATTTGAGACGCCCGTGGAAGGCCCGGAATGGGGATAGGATATGGCGGAGGAAGCCGCCACTGATCCCTCCCCTTCTGAGACTCGGCCAACCAATCCCACCTCCTGAAACTCCAAGTTCCACTCACCCTCCACCTCCGCCGTGGCATCCATCTGCTTTCCGGCACGTTTGTGACACCTTAGACTGGCGGAGCAATTGCTCCGCCGGTCTAAAAGTAGACAAGATTGCGCTATGAGAGTGTTGCATTCATGCCAGTGGCATTCCTGGAGGAGGTGTGGCACCATAAGCGGTGCAAGGTGCTGCACTGTGCAATGTGGCCCCTCCCACTTGCTCTGGAGCCATTCCGAAGGTCTTTGCCTTTGCCACTGGAATGGCTCCAGGGTGAATGGGAGGGGCTGTGTTACACCGTTTTGCAAGGCGCGGTGAAGCGCCTTGCACCACTTATGGTGCTGCACCCGCTTCAGGAACGCCACTGATTCATGCAGAACCTTTAGGGTAGCCTCGCCACTGGGTACTCAGCACTCGGCCAGCCAGCAGCTCCCCGTGTTGCCATGTGATTTTGGTTGGTCACTGCACAGCGCAACTGGAAGTACAGAGATCTGGGCCACAACTCTCAAGTCTGTTCCAGGGCACATCTCTGAAAGTTCAGCTTCCACGAAAAAATAAAGTTTGTGTATTGTTTTCACTTGTCAGAGATCTAAGGGAAAATGTGCAGCTGGTACTCTATCCCACAATTCATGGGTGAAGAGTGCATGCTTTGCATGTAGAAGGTTCCAGGCAGATTCAGGCCCCAGCATGTCCAGTTAAAGCACATCAGGGGCAGAACTGGAAAGGGACGCTGCCCAACCCCTTGGAGAGCTGCTGCCAATGGAGTACATGACACTGGGCTCGTGATCCGGAGTCATACATTTCTGCGTTGTTCAGTTTCATACATTCATCTTCAACGTGTGTATGCAATGGCAGAAAAGTGGCATTAGGCTTGTTTTATGTCGTTTATGGTGATGAATATACCACTGATCAACAACAAAATGTTTGCAAGCGGTTTGGTTCACAAATTGAGAATTGGTTTGGTTAATGTAAGGTTTGGCCAGCTGCCCAGGCAAATATTGGCAAAGATTTTTGAAAGCAGTACCATTATGAGATCAGTATAATAATAAAACCCAAGGACCCTGATCCAGAGGTCTGGTCTGAAGCCCCATGAGATCTGGGACTTGCAAATGCTTGGGTCGGAGACCACCTGGGACCCACAGGGCTGCGGCTGTCACTCAGTGGAAGAGAATCTGCTTTGTGTATCCTAAATTCAGACTCCAGTATCTCAAGGTAGGGCGGAGAATGATCCTGAGACTCTGGACAGCTGCTGCCGCCGGTGTTAGTAATACTGAGCTAGATGGACCAATGGTCTGACTCAGTGTGGCAGCTTCCTATGCTGCCTGGAGCTTCCGTGTGAAAAAAAGGTGGGATATGTTAAAAAAAAAAAGCAGCCCAGTAAGATTTGTTAATTGTTAAGGGTTTAATAATTCTGCTAATAAAAAAGCCCATATGCTGCGCATGCAGAAAATTCCTGCTTCAGTCCCTAGCTCTTCTAGGTAGGACTGGGAATAAGATTTCTGTGAAATGCTGGAGCACTGTTGCCAGTTAGCACAGATCTTTGGTTACCTGGTCTGACCAGTGTAAGGCAGCTTCATGTGTTCACTAATAGGTTGCGACAGCACTTCATGTGTTCACTAATAGGTTGGGCTTTGTCTAGCATTGGCAGGTCGTAGTACATGGGTGGTATTAGGCTTGGTGACTCAGAAGCTTGTGCAGGTCCAGTTCTAACACTTGCAGTTTTTGTTCAGCTAGGATTGTGCCTCAGCAGAGCTTCTGCATCTGTGCTCAACCTCAACTGCAGCCTGGTCCTTTTGCCCATGTGTCGGAGTCTCCTGGCCTTCCTCCGAGGATCTCGGAAGGTGAGAGAAAGCAACCTGGACATAGCTGGCTAACAGAGAGCGAGTGGCAAGTTGCCATGTGGTCTTAGCTTGCAGTGCACTGTGGAGTGCACACAACCATGCAGCAACATCTGCCACTTCTTCCCCAGTTTTTAATTAATTTGTTCCTTGTGGTCCTATCCCTCCCCATCCCTGAGGAGCAATTGGTGAGACAGGAGACAGTTTTCTGCATGAAATGAACAGGAAATGTCAACTGTTGAAATATACCTTAGACCTAGTATGTGGCCTAAATGTAGTCCAGTTTTCTAAAGCATCACAAAACCCTTCATCTACTTTCCTTCTCTCTAATGCCCTAATGTAGATGTTATCCCATTTAATCCTTATGCCAACTTTCTGGAGGAGGTTAGGCTGAGAGCGACTGCATTAAGGTCACTGAATAGCTCATCAGGATTTGAACTCCGGTCTTCAGGCCCAACTTTCTACCTACTACACAATGCGAACTCTCAATTTCTAATAGGTTGTGGTGAGAGCCAGTGTGGCGTAGGGGTTGACCCAGGTCTGAATTCCTGCCCAATCATGAATGTCACTGGGTGCTCTCCGCCTGACCTACTTCACTGAGTTGCTGAGGGTAAGGTGGGAGGTCACAGATGCTGCCCTATACCACCTGACTATGAATGCATGCCAACAATCACGTTGTCACATGGGCGGTTGCTGCAGGCATCCGGCTTCTCTTGCACTGGGTGACGTGATCAGCTACAATTACATGGTTCATGTAAGCGTATGAAGCTGCCTTCTCCACTCTCTCAGCACCCTCGATCGTGAGCGACAGCTGCTATTCCGGGTCTCAGGGAGAGATCTTTCCCAATCCGGCCTTTTGGAAGACTTTTAACTGGGTTGTGCCTGGGGCCTGCTGCATGCAAACCATGCACATGCGCTACCACTCAGCTATTGCTCCTCTCCTGGACGGTGGTCATCTGTCGCCGCCTGATGTGATGTACTAGAAATAAAATGTTGGAAATTAATATTAGGTTATGACCCACAAGTACATTTTATCACTTGCTCCTTTGGTCACTGCCCTTCCCTTATTCACCCCCTCCCGCATGTAGCACTGCTCGCTCTCCTAAACTCTCTTATGTTCCCAGTCTCTCCCTCCCACCTTACCTTGCCAACCTAAGCATCCTGTGTCTGAGCAAAGGCCACTCTTCTTCCTCGTCAACCGCAAACGCTGGGCAGATTGCACATCCCACACCTTTGACCATCTGGATAGCAATTTTAAATATACCCTGTTTCCCTGAAAATAAGACCACCCCTAAAAGTAAGACCTACTGTGTTTTTTGGGAGCCAAAATTAATACAATATAAGACCCTGTCTTATTTTCGGGGAAACAGGGTATGTAGGAGGAGAGGTGGTGTTCCACCTCCACTGCTGCTTCTGCCCTCCTCCCACTCCCTGAATTGGGAAGGAGAAGTGGAGGAGAGGAGAGTGGTAGGCTAGAGGGTCTTTGGGAAGAGCAGAAGCTGGCGCATTCAACATTAAACATAGGCATTAAACATTAAGGCGGGGCAGCATTTGGCACACTGCCTCAGCTTCTTGGGCTGGTCCCAATCGCTTCCTCATCCTGAGTACGTTTCAAATCATTGTGTAGGGTTTGAAGGGGAGCTATGGGGCCACAATAGGGACCTTGGATGGGCTGCTTGCAATGTTGCATGTGTGTGTTGGGGTTGGGAAGAGAAGGCACTTCACAGTTTTGCATATTGGAATATTTTCCCATGCCAACTCCCCACACATAGAAAAAGAGCATGCCAGGGTGGAAGGGTCCATTTGAATCCTTTTCCCTGACATGCTGGCTTTCTATAAGCAGGTAACTTCTGATGTTGATGGAGCATTTTGACATGCAGCTTTGCACCCGTAAAACTGAACTGGTACAATCCTGGTAACTCTCTACTCGGCTTGCTCTGCATGCTTTGATCCATCTTTCAGAATAAGCCTTCAGACAAACCTTTGCCTTACTAAATACGTTTGCAGATTGTTGCGACGTGACCAAATTTCCGAATTGAAGATCGGCTTACTTTGCCTTACTTTTAGATGAGAAATGGCTTCCCATTTTTCTTTCCTCAGGTGGCCAGCCGAAAAACAAGGAGGCTTCTGGATAAAAGCAGGACTTTCCATGTAACATGCGGTGTTACGATATGCATCTTTTCAGGTTCGTTTCTCCAGTGTCAGAAACCCCCAGTGCCCATTGGGAAGCTCATTAAACGTTCTGAGTAATCTGTGGCTCTTTTTCATCTCTGAGGCTAGTCTTGTTCTCTGTATCCTCTTACACACCTGTGAGTGTTTTGCAAAGCACTTTTAGTGTTTGGGAGGAGGGGGGGAGTCTACATTTGGGTGCAGGACGGTCCATGATCTGCGGGGTTGTATTTCATTTCTTGTATAAAACATGACGGTGTTCCCAGTAGCAATGTATGGTTGCGAGAGTTGGACCATAAGGAAGGCTGAGCGCCGAAGAATAGATGCTTTCGAACTGTGGTGCTGGAGAAGACTCCTGAGAGTCCCTTGGACTGCTAGGAGATCAAATCAGTCAATCCTAAATGAAATCAACCCTGACTGTTCCCTGGAAGGACAGCCAGGTACTGAGGCTGAAGCTGAAATATTTTGGCCACCTAATGCGAAGAGAGGACTCTCTGGAGAAGACTCTGATGCTGGGAAAGATTGAAGGCAAAAGGAGAAGGGGAAGGCAAAGGATGAGATGGTTAGACAGCATCACCGATGCAACGAACATGAAAATGAGCGAACTCAGGAAGATAGTGGAGGACAGGAAGGCCTGGCGGGATATGGATCATGGGATCACGAAGGGTCAGACACGACTTAACGACTGAACAACAAATAAAACATTGCTGAAAGCTTACTGACGTGACAAACGTTGGATCAAGTGCAGCCACTTTAAGCAAAGAAGCATGGATCCTGGTTCAGTGAAGGCTCTTTGGCAGAGAGCGATACTTTGGCTGATGTTGAGAGCATCCATTCTAACTATTTTTGTGTCAGTCTCTATATGAGTGGCAGAACAGTAGCCTTGAAATGAAGTCTCCATATATATATATTTTTTTGCTCATGTGAGCAAATGTTAGTAATTTGTGTCCTTAAGTTGCTTTCATGCTAGAGCCACACAGTTCCACTCAGTCCTCAAAATAGCACTATATTATTATTATTATTATTAGTATTAGTATTAGTATTAGTAGTAATAGTAATAGTATTAGTAATAGTAGTAATAGTAATAACAGTATTTATATACCACTTTTCAACAAAAAGATTATCCAACGATGCCCCATGGCCCAAATCCTTCTATAACGTTTACTCACAAGGAAGTTCCGATTAGTAAAGATCTCCTGTAATGCTCATTAAACATTTCTAACTTACAGCATCTGCCCTTGTTATTGCTTCCTGTTCAGCATGGAAGCATGGACTCCCCCAGTTAGTCAGCTTTTCATCCCTGCAGTGGTGATAGAGGAGGATTTGGTTTTTCTTGCATTGCAAAATAGTGTTGTTTCACTATAAAAGAAAATAAAGAAACCGCTAATTAACCAAAAAAACCCAGACACCCCCCCCCCCAAGGATGGAAGCTGACTGACTAATGGACAGTACATCACTAATCTTTCAGCTGCTCTGAACAGGAAGCAATAAGAGAAGCTGGAAAGAAGAAGCCTTTCATTCTTAGTGAGGTTGCCTCTGTGGGCTGCCCTCCTTCTTGGAAGGTTCCTTACCGTAGGGTGAGCAGGTGTTGTGGCATTGTGGGGCATTCCCTTTTCCTTTCTTCCTCGCCCTGTCTCTTCTCTGAGCAGCAAGTACAAAGGAGGAGAAGAAAACAGCTTTGCCTTTTACCTGCTTGCCACCTATTCATAGGCCAGCAGCTGCAAGAGCCACTCTTTGCATTGTGGTGGTGGCACCAGCGCTGCAGCAGTGATGGGGTGGCAGCAGTGGCAGGAAGTGGCAGCAGTGGTTGTGCTGCCACCTTCTCTTTGTGTGCCTGCTTGCTCTTGTAGCTTCATTTTGAAAAGGGAGGAAGCAGTGAGGGGAGGAAAGGGGAACGGTGCACCATGAACCCTCTACTGCTGGGGTTCTCAACCTTTTTCACCAAGTGTACCCCCTGGCACAGTCAATTTTTTGAAGTACCCCTCTGTGTCCATTAATTAATTAGCATTAAGACACAGCAAGATAAGACAGAGTAAACCTTGTACCCCCCACCTGTCGGTTCGCATACTCCCAGGGGTACGTGTGCCACAGGTTGAGAACCCTGCTCTACTGTCTCAATGCCCACATGCCCCAAGGAGGGCCCTTGGGAGCTGCCTGGCAGTGCCTCCTTGTGGACATCCTGTCCATACTGGATGTGTTGGCCTTGCAGTTGAATTTTGTTATTGAAATAAAAAAAAAGAAGTTGATACTAATCAGGACTGAAGAAGCATGGGAGGAAACACTTTCACGATGACACCATCTGGATCCTGCATAAAAAATGAACAAAGGGTGGCAGAGAAGAGAGCTAGTGTGGCAGCAACATCAAAGAATGCCTTTTTGCAAGATGTACTTGCCTGGAGAGAGAATACTTGACCTGCCATAGGTGACTAACTCAGGCAATGGACTCCTTTTGCGAGTCTGTACAATAGTATGCTGATTACTGTCCTGAATGTTTGCAATTGAAAACAGCAATTCATTGCTTGAATAGTCACTTTAAAGGCTTTGTGAAAATCAGTTCATCAGCAATTAAAAGGTGTAGTTGAAGAAGAATTTAACAATGTGCATTCAGGGACAAGTTTCGGGATAAAGTGGAGTGTGGTTGCTCACTAAAATCCTTACAGAAACACACTGTTACACCCTGTGCTGCCTTCCTCTGCAGAAAGAGCTCAATTCCAAGGCAAGAGATTTGGTTGTACAGGTGGGCCCCCATATCCGCTGGGGATATGTTCCAGGCCCCTCCGTGGATACTTGAAACCGTGGATAAGAGCGAACACCCCCTCCATGGTTTCCTGAGGGGCCCCCCACATGCTTACCCCCCCCAAGCTCTTATTTTTCTTTCAGCAAGCTTTGTTTCTTCCTTAAAACAAATAGAGAAGCAGCCTCCATTGCAGGCAAGTAGAATGAGACTAAGTCCTAGAGAGGCTCTGCAAAGTTTCTGTTAACCTTGCAGAGCCTCTCTAGTACTTAGTCTCGTTCTACTTGCCTGTAATAATTCTCCTGTTTCTTTAAGGAAGAAACGAAGCTTACTGGAAAAAAAATAAAAGCCTGGGGGGGGGGGGGGTCCCCACAATCCGTGGATAACTGAAAACGTGGATAGCGAATCAGTGGATATGGGGGCCCACCTGTATTCATTTTGGCCATAGTTGGGACCATGGATTTCTTTCCCACTTACAAGTATTTGTGGCAGAATCCTATTGTTGGACGCCACCACCAGAACTAGCATTCTGGCGGCTGGGTGTGCTTTACGGCCGTTGCAAATGGCCTTCCAAGAGCATGTGGAGCTGTGTGCTTCCGGACTGTTGGCAGTGAGGCTGGAGTAGCCCCACACGCAGTGGCGAGACATAGAGCGGCTGGTGGGGGAGGTGGAACGGGGCAGGGGGAGGGCGGAACAGGGACGGGGAGGGCGGTATGGGGCAGCGACAGGTGTGGGAAGTAGGGTGGATCGAGTCCAGGAAGAGGGCGGGTTCAGTGGCAGCGGTGGCCACCAAATCCAAATCTCCTTCTTGGACCCGATCTCACAGCCCAGGTCCACGCAGACCTGCATCAGCGCTTTTGCTGGCGCAAGTCCAAGTAGACCCCCTCTGCGCCTTGGAGGCTTACTCCCACATAAGGAAACAAATGTTCCCTTTTCCAAAGGAGGCCTCTGGGATTGCCCCCTCCCCCTCCCCGCCATGTTTTCCTCTTCCCTTTTCATTTTGAAGCCAAACAAGGCCCAGTTGTCACCAGAAGAGCCAGGCTGATAATTCCTGCCATGTGTGTAGTTTGTTTGGGTTTGCTTTTTGTTTTGTTGAATTTTCTAAATTTGATTTTGTTTTAATGTGCTGCACACTTGTGATTTAATTGAGCCTCCATGCTTTGGTTTGGGGAGGAATTTTTACCATGCAGGAGAAGGAGACAGGGATATTCTCTGGAGTTGCCCTTCAGGGGTGATTCCTATCCCCTTTTCATCTCCAGACAGCAGAAGGAGGCTAGAGCGCTTGTCACGCTCACCAGAGGATCGTGGAATGGTCACCAGCCAGGGCAGTGCGACCTGGAATGCCGCCTGATGCCGTCTCGGGTCCACCGCCTCTTTGCTACCAAACCAAACCAAACCAAACCAAACCAAACCAAACCAAACCAAACCAAACTAAAACCCTTACTGTGCTCCTTGTGTACTGCTGTGAAATCTGGATGTTCGAGGCTTATTTACAGGAACAGCACAAAACCTTGCACTGCCCCCGTCCATATAATTGGAAGTCCTGCACTTCCGGGTTTCACGGCAGTAAATATTGTAAGGAGGGGAACGATCTGCTTCCCACTCAAGTGAGCAAGAAGCAGACCATTGCAGCTTGCATTGGCTGCCGGTTGAAGGGAGTCAGCCATGCAGACTCACGATGAAGGGGGGCACCCCTTTGAACCCCTCGCAACCTGCTGCTGATGCAACCCACCTCAGGTGGCCTCATCAATGGACTGGTAGTGCTCATCAGGGTGAGTGGCATCGTGGGCACCTTTGTTTGCTTATTCTGCATCCTTTGTTACTTCTTCTGCCTGTCTTGCAGAGGCTCCAGGAGTTATGCCAATGTGATATAGTGATCATTAGAGTGTTTGAAATCACAGCTTTTGGAGCATGGCTTTAGGGGTTACATGTTCGCAGTGTGGTTTGGTGATCTGAGCCCTCCTCTGTTTTTAGTTATTCATGTTGCTGCTCACCTGGTGAATGCTTTGAACTTCTCTGCAAACTACAGTGAAGAGTTCCTTGCGCTCAATGCAGCCAGCTTCCACGGCGAGGTGAGGACACAGTTCTTTCTTTTTTGACATGTCGGATCCAGCACAATAGGGCAATGGAGAGGAATTAAGTATCCTCTTCCTGGCCCATTTCAAGGTACAGGTGGGCCCCAATATCCACTGATTCGCTATCCACGGTTTCAGTTATCCACGGATTGCGGGGACCCCCCCAGGCTTTTACTTTTTTCCCAGTAAGCTTCATTTCTTCCTTAAACAAATGGAGAAGCAGCCTCTGGCTGCTTATTGCAGGCAAGTAGAATGAGACTATGTCCTAGAGAGGCTCTGCAAGGTTAAGAGTCTCTCTAGGACTTAGTCTCATTCTACTTGCCTGCAATGGAGGGCTGCTTCTCTGTTTGTTTTAAGGAAGAAACAAAGCTTGCTGAAAGAAAAATAAGAGCTGGGGGGGGGGCACACGCCTGCCCGCAGGGGAGGCAGGGCGGGGCCCCCTCAGGAAACAATGGAGTGGGTGTTCGCTCCTATCCACGATTTCAAGTATCCATGGAGGGGCCTGGAACATATCCCCAGTGGATATGGGGGGAGTACTGTATTGGGTCTGTAGGGTGCTGCACAATGAAGCCAGTTATTAGAAAGTGACTGCCTGTGACCATACACTAGGTTTTCAGTTATTGGCAACTCAGGGGCCAAACTAGATGGCCCCTCGGATGGATGGATGTCGATCTTTTGTTTTCTGGAATACACCTAAAGGCACCCCCAATTTGGATTGGAACCACGGTGGGGGACACACACATGGAGGGTTATTCTTTCCCTCTGCTCTGAATCCCAGGGGTAAATCGGCTCCACCCATCCCAAACTACTATTGGCTACAAAAGGGGAAATATACAGATAGGCCAGTGAGTCTGCAGGTGGCATTGGAGGGTCTTTTGTGCAGTGGTAGAGTATGTGCTGGGCACGGTGAAGGTTCACTCCCTGGTATCTCCAGGTAGGGCTGGCAGAGAGCCCAGTCTGCACCCGGAGAGCCGGCACCAGTCAGTGTGGACAGTGCTGAGCTAGAGGGGCCAGCGGTCTGACTCAGCATTAAGCAGCTTCATGTGTTCATATACGAATGGGTCAAGACCTGCAAGAGCTTCAGGTAGTAGTCCTTGTTCAGACACATGGAAGAGGCAGTTGTCAATGAACATGTCAAGGATTATTGGAATATTAAATAATAGATCGATGTGATCTTATTGTTCGAATACCAGTCAGTGGCGTCGCTCTAGGTGGGGCTGAGCTCTTAAGTTCCGCCCCGCTCTGAACCCTTCCTTATTCCCCGGCACGAGGTGGCCCTGGCCCCCGCCCCCTCACCGTCGGAGCCATTCAGGCTGGTGAAGGCAACACGCAGGAGACTCCGACGTGGTTCCGATGGCAAGGGGGCGGGGGCCAGGGCCGCCTCGTGCCGGGGAATAAGGAAGGGTTCAGAGCGGGGCGGAACTTAGAGCTCAGCCCCACCTAGAGCGACGCCACTGATACCAGTAATCCCTGTAGCACGTTAATAATGACCAAGAGTAAAACCTGAGGTTGCAAACAAATGAAAAGACTCTCTTTTTTAACAATCCTCTTCTTCTCTCTCGCCATGCTGTAACAAATCACTCTTCCTAGACTCTGCTAACTGTCCTGGGATGCTCTTTTCCATTCTGAGCAGCTCCTGACCCACATTCTAACAGGCCCAGGGCATTACCTATGATCTCAGGCAGAGCACATGCACAGATACCATGCCAGAAAAAATAATGTCCATTTTCTCTGGTTGCATTTATGAAATAATTCATGCTCTCTGTGTCTGCTTTCTAGGATCCCAGGAAACTCCTTTTTGCTACAGGTAAGTCAGCAATACTGTACTTTCAGTCCCATTGTGTTGCATGGGCTGCATATTCAGGCTATTGTTTGAAAAACAGAAACGGATGATTATCAATACTGCTGTTTCAGGGGTGTCACATTTTAATTTTTGTCTTGCGAAGAAAGACTACAGTGGCAGAAAGACTGAAACTGAAATTGGCAGTGTCATACACACACACACACACACACACACACACACACACACACACACACACACACACACATCTACGCTTTTATAATATGAATGTGTTTCTCAATTAAAATAATAATAATATCTACAGTTATGTAAGGAGGAAGGGTTTACAAAATTAAATCAAAAGATCTCCAACTGTACCAAGACATTTCTATCTTCTTCTCATGTGTTCCTGTTGTTGTGTTGAGTTGGGCTTCTTCCCAAGTAAGAGTGCCTAGAATTTCAGCCTCGGGGTCAAAGCAAGCATGAAGTTAAAAGGGTCGTTTGTCCTATGTTTTATTTTCCTATTAAAATAGCAGCTGTGGGGGATGGGGCGCTTAGCATACAGGGAGGGTGTGTTTAACCCTTCCCTTCTACCTTGCAATTCTGCTGAAAATCCAAAGCTGCTCTTAGTCTTGGGTGAAGAAACCTCCATTGGTGCCTACAGGAGTTTCCTTCCCAGCTCTGATAGCAACATTGGAGGAGCTGGTTTTTATTGGGAGTGCAGTGTGGAGCGAAGGCATTAACTACCCCATCATCCCCAAGTACTTTAGCCCTGCTGCTGGCTGTCATTGCCCCCACCCCTGGCTGCAATGTTACTGTTTATTTTTAAACCAACACAAGGACTAATGCAGCTTCTAGCATCTCAGCTCCTTTGACCCTTAGCCTAATACAATTAAGGCTGGTTTGCACAGTATTTTTTTTCTGCAGTACTGATCTCCTCTGGGGTAGAGATCAGATGTTGCCAGTTTCCGCCCCCAGTCGGCTGGTTTCTTGCTGTGTGGGTAGCCCTCACTAATGTCAGTTTTCCTGGGCTATGCCAGATGCCCACAGCACTTCACATGTTCCAAGATGATCTTTGGTGTGGTCAGGGGATGGCATTTTCAGCCATGCTAAGCCTCTGTGCATGTCCAGAGTGGATTTTGGAATCTACTGCAGCAGAGCCCATGACCCACTTCAGAGTTTGAGTGGAATGGAATCTTTCCACTCTGCACTGAAACGTTTGTGCGTGGAATTATTTGGTTCTGTCCCTTCCTTCTCCGAAGCATGACCTCATTTGGACAAGAAATGTGTGAAGCAGACAACAAGAACATTATTCATCTGGCCAGCGGCGCCGTTGGATGGGGGGCCCTGTGGCTCAGGGCCCCTGGCGCCAGCTTGGGGAGGCGCGGGCACCGAGTCCGGGGCGCCCGACTCGGACTCGGACTTGTCCAAGCCCGAGCCGGCCGACCGGAGGCTCCGGCGGCCCCGCGCGCCCTCACCTCGGCCGCGCGCGCAGTCTCCGACTCCTTTTCAACTTGAAAAGGAGTCGCGCGCGGCCGAGATGACCATTTCAACCCGGCTGGCTGTTTCTGCACATGGGATCATCGCATTGATTGAACTTCCTCCTTTTCAACCCGGCTTGGGATGTCTCGAGTCGCGCGAGGTGAGCGCGCGCATTGCGCGCCCACCCCCCATCGCGCGCCCACCCCCCATCGCGCACGCTCAGCTCGGCGCGACTCGGGACGTCCTGGCGACTCGGGACATCCTCCAAGGCAGCCTCCGGTCCTCCAAGGCAGCCAACAGGTAAGAGGGCGGTGTGGGGGGTGGGGGGAGAATTCTAGCGGTGTGTGGGGGGTGGGATTTTAGCGCCCAGGGGGGATTCTAGCGCCCGGGTGGGAAATAAATAAATAAATAGTGGAATTGGCACCCCTCCCCCAAAATCGCCGAAGGCGGCGCCAAGGAGAGAAGACGAGGACAAAGGGAGGGGGCGCCAATTCCATTATGTGCCCCCTATAGATTATGGGGTAGGAACGCCACTGCATCTGGCCCAGCTTCCTGTTTTCAACTATGGCCAACTAGATGCTTCCAGGAAGCCCACAAGCAGGGATGAAGGGAGAACAGCCTTTATATACTGCCTTTTCTTTGGTCATCGGATTTCTCTTCTGACTTTAATTCAAAGGCGGTTTACACAGGCATGCTTTCTAAACCCCTAGGTGTTTTTACAATACAATATGTTCCAGCCTTTCATAGAACCCTTCATTCTAGGTGGTTTCTTTCACAGTCCAGCTTCTCACTGGTGTCCATCTCATCACACTTCAACTGACAGGCAACCTTGACTCCCACTCAAGGTGCCAGTTGCAGCTTCTCTCCCTCACAGAGGCTCTGCAACTTATCAGTGGCATGCCGGCAGCTCTCCGACAGACTTCTGGCTGTCCCGAACTGCCGTCCTTGAGATCTTCAGGCATATGAGACGGCCGCTCTACCAACTGAGCCAGACCTCCTGCCCTATAATGGATACAGTCAGCAGTAGTTCCTGTGATTGTGTGGCAGAGCATTCCATGTGCTTGAGCTACATGAAGGTAGGGTAGGATGGAAATATGGTCACTGTGTTACAATCCATATAGCCTCTCCATGAAAGGAATCCATTCAATTGGCATTATCAAGTCTTCTCCAAGTCAAGAGCCTGAGAATCGAAAGCCATGAATCCGTTTGTGTGTATCCAGATGTAGGATATTCACAAGTCATGCATCATGGTTTGGGTTCCTGGCTTGATATTTTTTTCATTTCCTGGGCCATCAACTCTGATAGGTAAATGCTAACCACTTCAAAAAGCCTCCTTCCTGTCATATCTGGATATGAATTTTGAGTTTCTCCCTGTAGGTTCTGATAGATAGGTAGGTGATAATTTGAGGACAACGTTACTATGTTACGCAGATTAATTCCTATGTCTTTCTCATTTCACAATACAATGACTGTGTCGGTGAACTGCATTTAACGTGCTTGAATTTTATTTTTCCCTGTTTGGAGTTTAGTTCCATTTTGCAGAGAGGGTTTCTTTCTCCTTTTTCATTCAGAAATCCCTGAGGCACCATTCAGAATGTTTTGACTGATGAATCACTGGTTGAGTGCAGTAGTTGAATATGTGATCTGTGAGCTGACAAGTCTCTGGTTCAAATCTTAGCTCAGCCACGGACAGACTAGTAATCGTGGACAAGCCACTGCCTTTCAGCTTCAGCCTCTCATCTTCAATCTGAGAATAACCGGGGCCAGACTATAGTATACATGCACACCTGTGGAACTGTATCCCAACAATCCACTTTTAGCTTGAAAAGTTGCTTCAGGAACAGCCATTGAGAGCACAGGAACAGTGGGGAGGAGAAAGGAGATCTAACCCTTTCCCTGTTCGCTGTTTCCTTTATATTGTTGTTGTTGTTGTTATTGTTATTACAGTCGAACCTTTTTATCCACTGGGGTTCTGTTTCTGGAACCACAGCGGATAAGAAAATCAGTGTTATATGAAATCTGGGGGGGGGGGGAGGTCGGAAGCGGTGCCACTTTATCTTTTTTTCCCAGCATCTTCCCCGCTTCCCTCATCCTGAGTTTGTTTAAACTGACTGAAAAAAACAAAAGCCACTACTGGAAGCAACCTGTAAATGGTGCCAGAGACTCCCGGCTGCATTTTTCAGCGGTTTGGATATGCGCAGGAGGTTGGAAGTGGCTGGCAGGCCCCCGACAACGCTGAAAAAAGAGGTAATGTAGTGTGGTTGAACTCCCTCTTCCACAGTTTTGCCATCCATGTTGAGTCAAATCTGTGGATAAAAATGTCCGACTGTATTATTATTATGTTTGCCCCTCCAAGCAGCTTTCACTTCTGCCATGCAAGGTTTCAAATGCTTGTTTGTAATTTGTGGGGTAATTTCGGCCAAGGACCGATGCAACAAGGTAGCCACAACATGCTTAGCCTACAATCCTATACACTCTGGGAATGTGTCCCATTACCTGGGAGGAATTCCCATTTAACACAGCGGGGCTTACTTCTGAGTAGACATGCATAGGCTTATGCTGTGAAAGTCCTGTTCATCTCATTTGAATTTAAGAACAGCTAATTTTTTTTTGGATCAGAACCATTGTGTCATCTCTCTTCCATTCCAATCGATAGGACTTGGAAAAGATTGATTAAGCATCGGCTGGACTGTGCTCATTGGGTATTTAGTAATGATAAGACTGATGTTCTTTTCACTTAGTACCATTAGCAATAAATGTGCTTATTTTTGTTTCAGTTCCAGGATTAACTGGGGTTCTTATGGTGTTGGTGTTATTCCTAATGTCTACAGCCTCTACTTATTCTATTAGGTAAGATATAACCTTATCATTGTGCCAAATATTCCTTCCTGTGAAATCTTCACGTTAATTCAGACATTCAAAATCTGTTCCATGTAGTGCACCATGATTGTTCTTAGGGATGCATTCATGAGCATAAAGTAGTATGGGTGAAAAGAAAAGAGACAAACAAAAGAGAAAAAAGTGGAACTGTAAGCTTATGACCAGCATTATATCTTCATATGACAAATAGAGAAATCCAAATGTTGTTTTATTGAATGCAAAAAAAAAAATTAAATGTTTGTGCATGTAATTGATATACACTCAACTCTGTATAATATCTCAGCTCCCTTGTGTTGGTGCAATCCTGCGTACAATTGCGCTGAGGAAGCGCGTGCTCCCATGGAGCAGGATGTCGTAAATGTGCCGCAAAGCACATTTATGGCACTCGGCAAGTAAGGACGGCTGGTGCAGCGGCCGGCAGCCTTTACCCCGGCTCCTGCCCAGCCCAGTGCCCACCGGAGCAGGTAAGACCTACACTGGCTGGGGCGAGGGCGGACCGAGCGGTGAGGGTGGTACGGCCATCGGCCACCCCGGGCCTGGAGAGGGCGGGGATATCAGTGGCGATATAAGCCTGATATCCAGGCCTGGCGTGGCCTTACACGGGCAGAGGATATCGGTGGAGCGCCCCGCCAATATCCCCGCCCCCTCCAAGCCCGGGGCGGCCAGTGACCACCCCCCTGGCT
Source organism: Plestiodon gilberti rubricaudatus (assembly GCA_026170595.1). Taxonomy (NCBI): domain Eukaryota; kingdom Metazoa; phylum Chordata; class Lepidosauria; order Squamata; family Scincidae; genus Plestiodon; species Plestiodon gilberti. Next base: position 220,992,744 of record JANXHW010000003.1, read on the forward strand.
GCCCCTGCCTGCTCTCCCCCCACCCCTGCACTGACCGGTGCAGGACATACCTCCTTCAGCAGCCACGACATCTGGAGGGTGGTGGAGTGAGGGCTGCTGGCCTCAACGCGGCGGCCCTTATTCCCGAGTCATCGCAAACGTGCTTTCCAGCATGTTTGTGATGCTTTAGAGCAGCAGGGCATACGCTCTGCCACTCTAAAGTTATACAGGATTGCACTGTAAGACTTGTGCATTGAATGTCATGTACACAATGCCTTATATATGTGGTGGAGAACTACATGCATTTTCCTATGTCACCCAAAATGATCTTCTGCCAGGTGAGTGTATGAAGTTTTTTGTGCACCTCTTGTCTCATTTCTTTTTTCTTCCACTCTGGTCCTTGCACAACCCAGAATTATGCTCACTTTTGCACTGTCTACTCTGGGAATAAGCAAACGGTACTAAAAATCTGGCCTAGTCAGCACCAGTAACAAACATCACAAAGTTTTTTGAGTGACTGGAATTGAAATGTGCTTTATTCTTTGCAGGGTTTCTAATTATGACATCTTCTGGTACACCCACAACCTCTTTTTTGTCTTCTACATGCTGCTGATGTTGCATGTTTCTGGGTAAGTCAGAGTCCCTGAATGGAATGTCATGAACAGCCCTTAAGTGACAGCTGAAATATATTTGGGTAGAACAGACCAAACCACTTCTGAAGTTGCATGGGGCTCTGGAAGATTTTGGGAGAGTGAATCAAAGTTTAAGACTATTCCAATGTGTGTGTGAATGGCTGTGGAGCTGTTGGTTAGAGGGTTGGTTTTAAGGTCATGAAACCAGATGTGTTGGTTTTTATAAGCCAACTATGCTGGTATTTGGGGGCAGACTATGCGTACCCCAAATATCTGTCATGTTTCTCTTTGTCTAGTCCTGCAGAAGCAACTTGAATAGTTTCTGCAGCAAAAGTTTAGTAACTAGGGACTGAAGCAAGCTTCAGTGAGGCCCATGGGAATTCAGGAAATTATAAAACCGAAGTTTCAAAGGAGAAATTCAAAGTGCCTTGACATCTATCAGCACACCCTGTTAAAATAGATGATATGTTTTGCTAGTCGGGTCTTAGATTGATTAGATTCATTGATTAGCATAATTAATTAATTAATTAATTAAATTCTTTCAACATTACTGGCCAGAGACCAGTAATGTTGATTTGGCTCAGTAGTATGGGATTTGGTTTGTATCCAGAAGCTTTCATGCCCAATCCTGGCATCTCCGATTAAAGGAATTGGGTAGCAGGTAGTAGTCAAGTTCTCTGCTAGTGGCTCTGGGGACTTGCTGTCAGCCAGATGGACCAAGATAGTTCAATGATCTGAAGTGTGTTCATTTTATTTATTTATCATATATGTGTGTTCATTTTATTTATTTATCCATCAATCAATCAATCAATCGTATTTTAATCCTAATTCTCAGGCCAAAATGGTCTTCTGCATCAGTCAAAAATGTAGTAGTAGTAGTAGTAGTAGTAGTAGTAGTAGTAGTAGTAGTAGTACAGTATTTATATACCGCCTTTCTTGGTCATTGGATTTCCTCTGACTTTAATCCAAGGCGGTATACATGGGCAGGCTTTCCTAACCGCCCTAATGGTTTTTTTTTTTTTTTAACAATCATATACAAATGTTCATTCTTTCATGAACAACTGCATTCCAGATGGTCTCCTTTGCAGTCTGGCCTCTCCCTGGCTGTCGCCTCCCACACTCGACCGACGCAGCTGGCAGCTCTTTATCTCTCCTCACAGAGGCTTTCACAGCTTTTTGTCGTCGGCGTGTCTCGAACTGGCCATTCACCGATTTTCGGGCTTGCAAGACGGCAGCTCTACCGACTGAGCCAGACCCCTCTGCCCTAACCCTAAAATGTAGGGTTAACCCTAACCCTAAATGTAGTATGGTGATAGGCACCATACATAAAAATGAAACACAGAACTGTAGTTTCCAACCTTAAAAGGCAATATATAGAAAGTGGAGCGGAAGGAACAGGTAGAGGAGGGGGATCAGTTGTAAAATGCCAGAACAAAGTGGTGAGCTCTGAACAGGATCTCGGCTGATCTTCCCTTGCTGGCTTTCTTGCTTGGGTGGAAGTGGTGCAGCAGCTACCCAGTGGTCCTTAGTCCCTCTGAGCAGTGGCAGAGATCAAGAGGTCCTTCTCCTTTGTTCTTAAGTCCCTGGCCACTGGCAGATGGAGCAGAGTGTTCTTTCTGCCGCATGGAGGAAGCAAGCAAGCAAGCTCCCTGTGGTGTCTTCTTGTCTGGGGCAAGGCTGGCCTTTCCGTTGCCCTGATGTCCTTACTAGGAAAAAAGAGGGGCAACCTTCCAGGAGTGAAAATTCCTTTTGCTAATGGCTATATTTATACCATCGTATCTTTGGATATATAATGCTGCCTTTTTTTAACCCATCATTGTTCCAGGACTAATGGTGGTGGCCATTTTTTTAATGACGGCAGCCATTATTTTTTTTTACCCCACACTACTCCAGGGCAATACTGCAGCCTGGTGTGGCTACAGGTGAAACAAATCGCACCCATCAGAAGGCAACTGAGCACATTTTGAGCAACTACCGCTGACAACACAGATAGCAGCAAGGCAAAGCAGCAGCAATTAGATTCAGGGGAGATTGTTGTTTGTCATGAAGTCATGAAGACCCCTAGCAAGCATCCTAAGAAATTTGTCCCAAACAGGACTAGATTCAGCCAGCCTGTCTATTACTGATTCACCTACACAGGAGGCAGGAAAGGTGGAGTGAGGTGCATTCTTTTAACTACTTTCGGTCAACAAGAGGGATCCCAAAATGGATAGCTCTGGCCCCAGGAGCAAACCAAAGGGGAGTCCAACTAGAAAATATGTTTATATTTTCTCAATTAGAAAAGATGTTCCATGCACAATCCTAGTGATCGGTGCTCAAATAAACAAGAGTCTAGTTTCCAGTGAGGTTTCAGCACCCTATATAGCCCTTCACCTTTCCCATGAGTAACAGGAGCAGAATTTTGCAAAATGCAGCAGATACCTGTATATACACATGTATTTAATTTGCATAATAACAAGTCATATGCCTCCCCCCCCCTCCATAAAGTATACACAGCCCAACTGTAGATCTAGCCTAAATCTGCTTGGTCTCTAGTTGACCTCCCTTTTTTCCCTTTGTCCTGACATCTTTTTGGCTGTTTGGAAACCTCCTTCAACCTGTTCACCTCAGTCTTGCGTTCCGTCCACTTTCATCATCTTTGTGGCTCTGCTATGGGTCTTCTGGAGCTGGAGTGTAACGCATAATGGCCCATAGTGTCCCATGTCCTCACGGTGTGTTGTTGCAGATTCTGAAAAACAAAAGCGTCATGGGTGACTAATGTTTGGTCCAAGTCTAAATTGGCTTCTTGTCAGTGTTTAGCCAACAATAGCCATGCTGGCAAAACTCCAAACACATGTTGTCAATTGATGACTCAGCAAATGTCAGGCTTACGGGAACCTTTGGGGCCACGTCCTCAGCTGGTGTTAATCACTCTTGTTCTGTTTGCTTTGATGGAGTTTTGCCACTTTGTGCTGCCTGGAGAAATGATCTGTACGTTGACGTTTGAGTCATTGCCGCAATAAGAGCCAGATGGGCAAAAACATTTCCTAAGACCTCATCTATGTTAGTTTTGATCTAGTCCAAAAATGAGAGAGGAAAGTGGACACTTGGATATCAAGGGAGAGAAAGGGGAGAAATACACGGATCTATTGGCTAGAGCGACCAAGCTTATTATTTTCCCCCAAATGTTGTGAATTGATTCCTTAATTCAATTCAGGTTAGGTAATGCATGAGTCAACATCTGTCCAGGTCATGGGATAAGCTGCATTTCAGATAACTCCGCACATGATCCTGTATATATCCAGACCATTTGTTCCAATGAATCCATTTTTAAATTTTATTTAAATTGTTTTATCCTGCCTTTCAGGAAAAATCTTCCAAGACGGTTAGAGCAAAGTTTAAGAACAACTACCCTGTTTCCTCAAAAATAAGACCTCCCCTGAAAATAAAGACCTACAATGTTTTTTGGGAGCCAAAATTAATATAAGACCCAGTCATATTTTTGGGGAAACAGGGTATTAAAATTATGAAAGCACTACAAACCGTAAGAACAGTAAGAAAAGCCACCAGCAGCAATAAAATATAAACCTTATCAATTAAAAGTAGGGGAGAATGAAGTTGTCTTCACCTGCTCTTAAAATTCCACAGGGTAGGTGCAACTCAAGCATCCCTGGGGAGTGTATTTCACAATTGGGGCTCACCTCCGAAAAGGCCCTGCCTAATTGACACCTCTGTGGTTAACACTTGTCTAAGCTCCAAAGGTGAGGTGGACCACTATGGGAAGCAGGATGCTAAATTTTATGGACTTTTGGTTTACTCTTCTGAACATGCACTCACTGTTCAAGCAAGACAAGAAGCCTAGCCAATGCACTCTGTGAACTGAGCATGCGCCCAGGAATGTGCCAAAGAACTATTGATGGGATCCTATGCTGGGATATGCATAGGATATGCTGGGATCCTCAGCAAACCAGGCAATGAAGGAAGGGTGGTTTAATAAGCTGGTTTAAAGCTGGTTTGCAGGGAGCTCATGTCCCTGGTGGATCATTGCAGTTTTTTTTTAAGAAAAAGCCAAAAAAAAAGGGGGGGGGAAGGATGTTGTCACTACCTGTAGTCTCTTGAAGTAATTACTCACATGTTTAAATTTAGGCACACACCCTTGCCTCGGAGGAAAAATGTTGTTTATACGGGATTGTCAGACGGCTATCTACATTTGAGATTGATAGGTTGGGATATATTGATAATGCTAATATTTCTTGGCATTTTAGATATAGTCTCTGAAAAGACAGCACGAGTGACAGAAATGAGTAATGTGGCCCTGCTGCTGCTGTCAAGTGTCTTGTGAGTTTCTAACATTGCAATAATAGATTGTGTATCTTTGCAAAGGGATTAGGGCAGCATTGGTACAATGATTCATAGTGCGGTGATCCTTGCAGGAGAGTATATCTGGTGTTGACATAGTTGAAAAGGGTTTACATTTACGGTGTGTGGCGGCCTTTCACTGACTCCATGCTACACTGACTACAGGGCTTGATGCTGTGTAATAGCAGTATTAGTGGCGCACAATCCGGATCGGGACTGTGGTATGGGGGGAAAGAGTATTAACCTGTTTTCGTTGCATCACAGTGCTGATGAAAATGGCACCCCTGAAGCACTTAATACCCTAGGAAAGAAGTTCATTGATGCCAGTGGGAGCTTTCCTCACAGGGCTTATAACAGGTTTGAGGGCATGATTTTTGTCAAGATGGTGGTGCACTGGCGTCACTACAGGGGGGGCGGAGCTGTAAGTTTTGCTGAAATCAGAGCCTCCCTTACACGGAGGAACGAAGCGGCCCCGCCCCCTCACCTTCGGAGCCTTTCAGGGAAGCGAAAGCAACGCACAGGGAGTCTCCTGCTGGTTGCTTTCGCTTCCCTGAAAGGCTCCGAAGGTGAGGGGGTGGGGCTGCTTCGTTCCTCCATGTAAGGGAGGCTCCGATTTCAGCAGAACTTACAGCTCTGCCCCCCCTGTAGTAACGCCAGTGCGGTGGTGCAAGGGGAAAGGATTAAATACCCCATCACCTTCAGGGTTGCTGTGGAAAAATTAACACAGGACCAAATTCCACATTTTACATAGTATGTAGTTTGGCCCTCATAAGAAAAATGATCCAGCTTTGGAGGAGTCCAGGCAACTACGAGGAGTTTCTGCTGGAGTCACTAACGCAAGTGTGCTTCCTGGTTGGAAGGAGGCAAATCCAGAGCAGTAGCTCATGCAGAGTCAGAACAGGAAGCCTCTTCTAAGATCGATTAATTCTTCCAGGTCTTTTTATCAGCAGCCAGTGAATACCAATCTCATGACTCCTGCAGAGAAGCAGCAGAATGACTAGCCCCAAAGTCAGCAACTCATGCAGAGATGCATAGGGCAGCATCCTCTACAGATGAACATTCCGGGCTCTAGGATCCTTCTGAACTACCTAATTTATTTGTTCTGACACACAATTTGGGGATTACTGGTTTAGCTAGTGTGGCTGGAACTGCATCAGAGTTTATTGGTTCAAGGTTATCACCTGATCTGTCATGTGGAGCTGCTTTGTATTGTAAAGACTGCAGGTGGGAGATCTCATGTTTGATAGATCTTCATGGGCAAAAATAGTCTACTTACAGCAATATAAAACGAGCATGCCAGAGAGAGAGAGAGAGAGAGAGAGAGAGAGAGAGAGAGAGAGAGAGAGAGATTCTGAGTTCATTCTTTCTGCAGTATCCTTGTTCTCTCTTTTTTTTAATTCATGTTTTATTGATTGTTATATAGAGTTGATTTCATTGGGCTTATGTGTGCATAACTTTGCTTTTTGGATTGTGGCCCCTGGCTTGGATCCAAAGTACCCCATGCATGAGTGGAAGGCACTTGTGCTCGCACAGAGGGAAGAGGTCCACTTATTTCTACCACCAACCCGCACTACAGCCTCCTGTGACTCATTGCAGCCATTCCAGAGGGTTCGCCAACCACTTTTTGGGAGTGGGAAGGGGGTGAGGAAAGCCCCAGTGCGTGCGCAGAATGCTGTGCACAGTTGTTTCCATGCAAAATATAAAAATGAACAGCAAAACCCAGATTCCCTTTGATATTCCACTTTCAAGAAGCCGAGGGACAAAAGGAATAGCTAGCACACACCATCGTTCCCTGCCAAGTTTACTTAAGAAATATTGAGCATCTGTGTTATCTTTTATTTCCTCTGGGATTGTTATGAAGTAGTCCATGGCCTGTTATTGAGCTTTGAATGGTGGCAGAGATGACTTCAAGGAACTGTAGAAAATCAGCACAATGCTGCCCCTTAAGGTCAATCACATCATCTGTACAGGATGAAGTCAAGCCTATATCATGGCTACTGTTTCCTGATTTGTGATCTAGACACACTGGACTCGATCAGCAATATGTGCACAGACTCCCTGATGTGCTGTATGTCTAATAATCCTGATCTCCTAATCATGTTTAGGAGTTTGGGAGTGTGCTGTGGGCTCTCTCCCCCCCCCCACACCCTTTATGAGTACTATTACACCTTTCCCTCTGAATAAATGGAGCTTCAAGGCATTGTACAATATACAGAAAAAACAGTAAAATGCAAAAGTAGGAACAAAACATAAAGTGGATTAATAGTTTAAAAAAATCAGAAAGAATAGTATAAAAAATGAAAACCAAAAACAAACACAAAATCCCAAAGCAACTAATTAAGAAGAGAAAGCTAGGTGGAAAAGGAAAGTCTTCAGGCCTCGCCAGAAGGCTATCAGGAAGGGTGCATGGGAGAAAGTTCCATAATAAAGGTGCCATCACAGAGAAGGTCCTGCTTTTCATTGCCATTATTCTAGCTTCTGCTAGAAACAGCCCATCTAGCAGCATTCTGCATTAACTACAACTTCTGGTTAGACTTCAAGGGCAGCCCTACATAGACTGTGTTGTAGTAGTCGGGTTTCGACATCACTAAGGCACTGTGGTTAGGTTGGATTTATTCAGACATGGCTGCAGCCAGCGCTCAGCCTAAGCTGGGCAAAGCCCCCCCCCCCCCCCCCCAGCATCCAAGAGCAGTCAAGAGCCCAAACGGCAGACCTGCTCCTGCACAGGGGTTGCAACCCTGTTCAGAACAGGCCAGTATTTCAATACCTGCATTGTGGATTTTTGGACCAAGATTGCCTCTATTTTGTCTGGATTTAATCTCAGTATTTTAGCCCACATCCAGATCCTCACCGCTTCCAGGCAGTGTTCCAGGGTTTTAACCACTTCCTCAGCACTGTCTGGAGGCAGTGAGGATCTGGATGATGGCTAACAAGCTGAGATTAAGTCTGAACAAAACAGAGGTCTTTTTGGTTCAGAAATGCATGATGCAGGTATTGGAATACTTGTATTGGCCTGTTCTGAAGAGGTTGCCTTCCCTTTGCACAGAGGTGTCGCTATGGTAGGGGCGGTACCGTAAGTTGCGCCCCATCCTAGTCCCATTTACAAGCCTGCACGAGGCGGCCTCGCCGTCGGAGCCATTCCATGCGGAGAAGGCAGCGGGCAGGAGACTCCCTGCCCGCTGCCTTCTCCGCATGGTATGGCTCCGACGGCGAGGGGGCAGGGCCGCCTCGTGCAGGCTTGTAAACGGAACTAGGATGGGGCGCAACGTACGGTGCCACCCCTACTGTAGTGACACCTCTGTCTCTGCAGAAGCAGGTCCACAGCTTGGGGGCTCGCCCAACTCTCCACTGTTCCTGGATGCCGACAGAGATTATTTGCTATTATATGCAATAACATCTATTTAAAAGGAAGAAAAAGAGAACCGTAGAGAAATAAAGAGGTTTATAGCTCACCTCAGCATTACGCTATTTTAACTATTCATGTGTGTCTTGAGGCAGAACGGGCTTTCTTTTCTCCTTTTGATTTCTAACTGTGTTTTCAAAACCTGTGCCCCTTCATTTTAATATAAATGCAACGTTCAAACCAATAAAGCAGCATGTCTCCCAGAAATATAATTTCTGCAAAGGCCAATATTGGCCCCGTTGTTTCAATGGGGGGAGGGCTTTTCCCTCCCACACACACTTTCTCTCTTTCTGAAGCATAATCTCCCATGTTACCATCCCTGCCAACCATAAAACTGAAGGAAAGATGGGAGTTTTCCCTGCCTCTATTATGTGACTGTGTTGTGAGTCGGCTTCTGCTGACGGCTGAATTACTGAGTTGAGAGCTTAGGTTGTGTAGGAAGGGACATGTGGAATTAAGAAAACCTCTCCACTGTAATTACAGCAAAAGAAGCGATGCTCTGTTAATTTCACCTCAGAGTTTCCTTGCTTTCTTCCACTTTATAGGACCCTTAAAGTTATGCAGTGAGGGAATACCAAAAAAACAGGTTTAGCAAAAACGTGTGCTTCCTTTTCCTCATAACTGTCATGCTCTAGGGTGAGCAGAAGATAGATGGGGTGATTTTCAGTAGCTTGGCAAGGGTTTCTAACTCTCAATAGTTTTACAACAGCAAGTAAAAACAACAACACATCTTTCAGCTCAGCCCCCTCACCTCCATCCAGCAGTCTGCTGCCAAAATCATTCACCTCTCTTGTCTCTCTGGTCACTGCCTCTGCAATGGCTCCCCATCTTCTCCCAAATCTAATACAAGCTCCTTGTCCTCAAGGGCTTCCAAGGGCTTCCCTTTCTGTCTGCTCTCGTATCCCGCTACATTCCTGCCCGTCATGTTTGCTCATCCAGTTCCATTACCCTCAGCAAACCAAAGGACTCCTGAAGCCTCACGCTCCACCCTCTCTCCCTTGTCGCCACCCCATGTCTGCCTCCACCTTCCAGAGCACCAGCGTATTTTATTTTATTTATTTTATTTATAGAATTTTTACCCCGCCTTTCTCCCACCAGGGCAACCAAGGCGGCTTACAACAAAAATATTAAAATACATGAATACATTTAAAAGCAAGAATTAAAATAATTTAAAACAATTGAAACAAACAGCCCCAGTGGGTCATCCACATTTAAATTTGTTAAAAGCGATGTGTTAAAAAGCCAGCCCACCATGTCAGACATCAAATGCTGATCTAAATAAAAATGTCTTGAGGCCCAGTCGAAAGGTCTCTAAGGAGGGAGCCGTTCTTAATTCCAGGGGGAGGGAATTCCATAATTGGGGCGCCACTGCCGAGAAGGCCCTATTCCGCGCCGCCATCCCCCTCACCTCCGTCAGTGGCGGCACAGTCAACAGGGCCCCCCCTGATGACCTCAGAGTACGGGTCGGATTATAAGGAAGGAGGCGGTCCCTCAAATACCCTGGACCCGAGCCGTTAAGGGCTTTAAAAGTCAAAACTAGCACTTTGAATTGTGCCCGGAAACGAACCGGCAGCCAGTGTAGCCGCCGAAGCAACGGTCCGACTGAGTTGAACCGACAGGCCCCGGCAACCACCCGGGCCGCCGCATTCTGCACTAGTTGCAGTTTCCGAACAGTCTTCAAAGGCAGCCCCACGTAGAGCGCATTGCAGTAATCTAGTCTAGATGTCACTAGGGCATGGGTCACCGTGGCCAGGTCTGCACGTATCTTCTATTTCCTTAAATCACTTCATAAAACACACTTTTTCTATGACGCCTTTGGCACAATGCCTTAGTCCTCTTTTCCTACTTCAACTAAGCTCTTCTGGTCAGTGATAGACTCTTGTGCAGTAACGTCAAAAGGGGGTTGTGACTGGTGCGGGCTGCACCGGGCGCCATGCCCAGGAAGAGGCAACATCATTGCCGCCTAAGTCCTCCTCGGCACTCACCGTGGTCCCACCGAGGCCCAGAGTGGCAGAAGATGGGTGAACGGAGCTCCGTGAATGGCAACCTGGAAGCAATGGGTGATGGCGTGACAACGTAACGCCTCACCGTCAACCTACTTCCATGGTGCCGCACTCGGCGTCTGCGCAGCCGGCACACTCTTTCAGCCCAGCGCTACTGCTCTTGTGTTGGAATCTCTGATCTGTACTAACTCAGATATAAATTTGTGCTTGTATTTGCTGGTCATCCCAGTGGGGTTCAGTAGGAAATTGGTTCTGCCCCTCGGAGTCACCATTTTGCATTGGGCTCCACCTTCCCCCATCCATTATTTTTCACCTTGATCTGGTTGATGGAACACTAGTACAAGTTAAAGTAGATCCTGGAAGGCTGAAGCCTACCCACCTCTGCTCCAGATGGGTAACAATTATTTTTCAAACTGGAATTCCCTTATTGGATTGGGGTCTGGGGTGTAAAAATTTCAGTGTGTTTACACCCCAGGAGGAGGGAATTTCACAGCAAGATTCAGAACTCTGCATTTTCATGTATTGAAGCTTAGATTGCAAATAAAATATAATAAAAATATAGCAGTACATTTTAAGAGCATTTGTGTGTGGTTGGTCTGTATATCTAACAATAACTATCACAATATCCTCCCTATACAAAAGAGCCCCTCGTTTTATTTTAAAGTAAAGGATTTTGTGCATTTCCCATGAACACCAATCGCAACAGAATTTATGGAATTCGCAGCTGCAAGATGAGGTGATAACCATTAGCAGAGATGGCTTTGGAGGGTGGTACGAGTCGTACAGCCAAATCTGGTATGACTCTTTTGCAGGCGCAAGTCCAAGTAGACCCAGAAAGGCTGATCGAGACTAGGAAGGGGGATAGGATATCAGCTGCGCTGCTCCCACCAATACCGTCCCCTTTCCGGCCTCGTCCCGCACCCTCCCCAGTTGCTGCCCCATACCTCCCCCTCGCTGCCCCATTCTGCCCACCCCTGCCTCCTGTACATCCCTTGTGCTGACTTACCAGCGTTGGGGGTCATTGCAAGGCCGCTGTTGCGTGGCTGCTCGCCACTTGTGGCAGACTGGATGTGCTGAATGGCGTGTTTACAGCTGTTTACAACAGCTGTAAAGGACTTTGCGCTGCCAGAATGCTAGTTACAGCTGCACAATGCCCCAACAGGGTTGGGGCCATGTTTGAGTTGCTTCTCAATGTTGACTCTTGCGTACTGGCATTTGAGTAGTTTTTCGTTGCTTTCTTTGGAGATTCTTTGAATGAAAAGTGGAATTAAAATGTTTTAAATGAATGAACAAACACCATTGTGGGGACTATTCCGTGGGTGCAGTGAGAGGCACTGGGAGCTTCTGGATCAAGATGATGAAAAAATGCACATTTTGATCCATTGTTTGTCATTCATCACATTGCTCACATGTAAATAGAGCACGGGGTTTAATTTATTATTTTGATGTGGGCTCATGGGTTCTGAGCTGTCTGTGATGGATCAGGAGAGAAATCTTGAGGTATTGGTGGACAGGTTGATGAAAGTGTTGACCCAGTGTGCGGCGGCTGTGAAGAAGGCCAATTCCATGCTTGGGAGAAGTTAAAAAAGGGATTGAGAATAAAACGGCCAATATTATTATGGCGTTGTACAAATCGATGGTAAGGCAACATCTGGAGTATTGCATCCAGTTTTGGTCGCCGCATCTGAAAAAGGATATAGTGGAACTGGAAAAGGTGCAGAAGAGAGCGACCAAAATGATTCATGGGCTGGGGCATCTCCCTTATGAGGAAAGGCTACAGCGTATGGGGCTCTTCAGTCTAGAAAAAAGGCGCCTGAGGGGGGACATAATTGAGACGTATAAAATTATGCATGGGATGGAGAGAGTGGATAGAGAGAAGTTCTTTTCCCTCTCACACAACACTAGAACTAGGGGACATCCACTCAAATTGAGTGGAGGGAGTATTAAAACAGACAAAAGAAAATATTTATTTACCCAGCATGTAATTGGTTTGTGGAACTCCTTGCCACAGGATGTGGTGATTGCACCTGGCCTGGATGCCTTTAAAAGGGGATTGGACAGATTCATGGAGGAAATGTCCACCACAGGTTACAAGCCATGATGGGGAAAAGCAACCTCCTGGTTGTAGGAGTAGGTTTTCTCTGTGCCAGGTGCAAGGGAGTGGCGACTGGACACAGGTATCTTGTTGTCTTGTGTGCTCCCTGAGGCATCTGGTGGGGCCACTGTGTGATACAGGAAGCTGGACTAGATGGGCCTTTGGCCTGATCCAGCAGGGCTCTTCTTATGTTCTTATGTTCTTATGATGTTTTCCTTTCTTTTTGTTTTTCCTTCTGTAGAGGAGTTCTGAAATACCAAACCAATCTAAAGGAGCACCCCCCTGGGTGTTTTAACCCTAACGTAACACTTCCAGAGGATAGCGAGCTTGCAGATGGTTTGGACAAGTTGCTCTCTGAAAATGCCCCAGAGCCTTTCTCAGGAGGGTTGGTGGAGCTGGAACCTGTCTTCCAAAAGAGCTTTGTTTGTACTGAGGAGCCAAAATTCCAGGCCCATTTCCCTGAGGTTTGAATGAACATCTATATTGTATTGTTTAGATCGATAACTTTCATGGCTTGTAGTTACACAACAATGTTTGATAAATACGGGAATCAATGCCATGGAAAAATAAAGGTTTACTGACTTCAAACCGTAGCGGGTTTCCTCAAAGGCAGCCGCAAACGGAAAAAATACAATAAAATCCAAGGTGGAAACAGCCCAACGTTTCGCTCTAAAAAGCCTTAGAGCCTCTTCATAGGAAAACAATCCAAGATGATTGCAGTTGGAGTTGTCCTGGGTTCACCCTTCTTCTGAATAAGAATACTTGTCCAGAATACTTGTCCAGAATACTTATCATTTTATTGAACAGTTGCAGTTCATTAGTCTGAAGGCTGAATCAAGACTGGTGAGTTTTGATGTGACATCTCTGTTCACTAAGGTCCCATTAGGCAGGGTGATGGAGCTAATAGAGAGTCTCACAATACCTAGAGAGCTGGTTCCATTGTTCCGGCACTGCCTTACTTCCACGTATTTTCTGTGGAAAGGGGAGTTTAGGGAACAAAAAGAGGGGGTGGCCATGGGGAACCCCCTCAGTCCAGTAGTTGCCAACCTATACATGGAGGCATTTGAACAGCAGGCACTGGAGACTGCCACCTTAAGGCCAGATGTATGGGTCAGATACGTTGATGACGTATTCTGTGTTTGGTCGCATGAGGATGGTGAACTTGAGAAGTTCACACAACACCTGAATGCCCAGTGTAGGGATATCCAATTCATGGTGGAGAAAGAGAACAATAATTCTTTACCTTTCTTAGATGTCCTAGTGACAAGAAATGAAGACTTGTCAATAGGACACAGAGTTTATAGAAAGCCCACGCATACTGGGAGATATTTAGACTACAGCTCAAACCATCACCCATCCCAGAAGAATTCATTAATAAATTCCTTGGCATACAGGGCCATTAAAGTTTGTGACAAGGGTTCATTAGAGGGAGAAAGAGTGGAACTCTTCAACTCACTTTTGGCCAATGGATACCCGAGGGCACAGATCAATCGTTGTTGGAGACAACAGTATCATAAAATAAAGGCCACTAGGGAAGGAACATTAAATAGCAACAACGAAATTGATAAAAATACAACAGAGGATAGACCTTGGGTTTGTTTGCCGTTTATTAGAGGAACCACGGATAAGATTGCCAGAATTTTACAACGAGGTAATGTAAGGACAATTTTCAAGCCAACTTTTAAGTTGCAGCAGGCTCTGGGCAATCCAAAAGATAAAAGAGCGGCTTTATCCAATGCTGCATTTATTCTGTCCCGTGCGAGTGCAAAAGACGTTACATTGGCATGACGGGCAGATCTATAAGAACAAGACTAACAGAACATGAAAGGGCTCTGAGATTGGAACACCCGACACAGTCATCAATTGCAGAACATGCCCTGACCGAAGGGCATACGATCCTGTGGAAAGATACTAAGTGTCTGCAGAATGAAAGCAATGTGAAAGTGCTGCGCCATTTGGAAGCGCTTGAAATAAGCAAATGTGCAGTGGGGGGGCTCCTGAATCGTCAGCAGGACCTGACTTTCTCCAATCGCATCTGGCTACCGATCCTGCACAAGAACTGTGGGTCAGTAACGAGGAAAATGGAAAGCGGTGACAGCCTAATTAGTGAATAGACAGCTGCTGCGGCTGCGGAGGCAGGTCACTTCCGCTTTCTAGGAATCGGATTCCCGCGCTTTTTTGGTTTTTTATTCAGAAGAAGGGTGAACCCAGGACAACTCCAACTGCAATCATCTTGGATTGTTTTCCTATGAAGAGGCTCTAAGGCTTTTTAGAGCGAAACATTGGGCTGTTTCCACCTTGGATTTTATTGTATTTTTTCCATTTGCGGCTGCCTTTGAGGAAACCCGCTATGGTTTGAAGTCAGTAAACCTTTATTTATCCATGGCATTGATTCCCGTATTTATCAAACATATTGTATTGTGCTTGTGGGGGTGAGTGGCGCCTCTTAGATCAATGAGCTGAGCTGGTGTGAAAGCACGGAGCATTCGCAAGCATTCTAACTACTTAGGAAAGATGTAATGCTGTTAGAATGTTTGCAGTTCTGTGATAGAGGAGGACGTTGTTTATGCAGGAGTATGTGGCACAGTGGGTTAAACCACTGAACCATGAGCTGTCGATCGAAAGGTCGGCAGTTCGAATCTGTGCGACGGCTCCTGCCAACCTAGCAGTTCGAAAGTAAGAAATTGCAAGTAGATTAATAGGTACCGCGTCAGCGGGACGGTAACAGCGTTCCATGCACCTTGGTGTTGAGTCATGCTGGCCACATGACCATGGAAATGTCTTCGGACAGCGCTGGCTCTTCGGCTTTGAAACGGAGATGAGCTCCGCTCCCTAGAGTCGGACACGACTGGACTTAATTGTCAAGGGATACCTTTACCTTTACCTTTTTATTTCTGTGGTTCAGGCTGAGATCTCGGAGGGGGTCCCAGGAGAGAAAGGGGCAGGGAACCCATAGGCAAAGTGACTGAGGGCGCAATCCTGCCTAAGTGTAGGCTTACCAGATGCCTACCGGGACGGGTAGATGCCTACCGGAAACCGGCCCCGCCCACACTCCTCCCCCTTAAGGGGTGATCGCCCCGTCCCGGTAGGCATCTGGTAAGCCTACCTAAGTGTAGGCTGGTGGAGCGAGTGCTCCGCCAGCCTACAGTGTCACGAAAGTGCCAAAAAGCACTTCTGCGGCACCCCAGGAGTAAGCAGCAGTGGCACGGAGGCTGGCACTGCTCACTCTGCCGCCCTCCAGGACTCGCGCTGCCAGACACAAGTAACCCCTGTGTCGGGCAGTGGGAGGGTGTAGGGAGGAAGGATGGACCAGTGTGGCGGGGGAGGGGGCGATTGGCTGGCCAGGCCAGGGAGGGGGCAGGGATATTGGTGCCTTGCTGTGCCGATAACCTAACACCCTTCCTGGGCCTGGCCGGCCTTACACGGCCTCCCTGGTTGTCTTCCAGCTAAGTAGCTGCCGCGCATTCGAGGAGGCCCATTGGGGCCACTGGGGCCTACACCGGGTGAAGGGGATGAACGTCCTCTTCCCCGAGGTGAGCCTGGGCCCCACCGGCAAGGGCCACATCCTGCATAGGATGCAGTGGCCAGCCATTTAGACCAGCCGGTGCATCCTATGCAGTATTGGGCTGTGAAAGAAGAGTATAGAGTAGCTAGTGCAAAAACTCATTTGCATGAGGTTTAAAAACGGCTTCTTTTATTGAACATATTATTATTAATTATTAACAGTATTTATATACCACTTTTCAACAAAAAGTTCACAAAGCGGTTTACAGACAGAATCAAATGATTAAATGGCTCCCTGTCCCCAAAGGGCTCACAGTCTAAAAAAGATGCAGAACACCACCAGCAAACAGCCACCAGAAAAGACACTGTGCTGGGGTGAAATGGGAGCAGTTACTCTCCCCCTGCTAAATATAAGAGGAGCACCAATTCAAAACGTGCCTCTTCCCAATTAGCAGGGGTTATCCTGCCTTTTTGGTTCAAAACATTTTGAAATTATAGAATTGTAGGGTTGGTTTTTAAAATTTGTTTTAAAAAACCCTTTTTTTTAGAAAAATGGGACTGGCATTTTTTAAAACGTGTATTCTCCTCTTTTAAATGTTTCTTCCTGCAGGAAAGGAACTGGTAGAGATGGTTTTTTAAAATTTTATATAACTTTTAACCTGTTATTGTGAGGACGGATACATGTAAGCCATCCTTGACATTTTAAACTGCTCAGTCCATGCCAGAATTCAAGTGGAATAAAACCCAAGGGATTTGAGGTAAATATGGAGCAGAAATCCCTGAAATCGTTCTTCTTGTCAAGAACCAGGGTGGCTGAAGGAGGTTGAACAAAGTAGGCACTAGGCTGTAAAATGGGTTCCCAAGGAAACAATGAGGAATTGAGACACGAAGATGAAGAAAGGAGGAGTCGAAGAGAATGCAGGACCAGAGCAAAGCCTCACATAGGACCAGGGCCGTGTACCTACCAGCATTGCTGGTAGGAAGGAAGGACGTGGAGGTCCGGGACGAAGGGGATGTAGGGTTGCTCAACACAGAGCCTAGGCCAGTGGTTCCCAAACTGTGAGCCGTGGCTCCCAAACCAGCCAGGGGAGCCATGGAATCCTCATGAAAAACCCACCACCCTATACAATGTATAGGATTGTAGCCCTAATGGGGAGCCGCGGCCAATGGCCCAGTAGGTCAAGGGAGCCGCCAGTCAAAAAAGTGTACGAACCACTGGCCTAGGCCCTTACAGGAATCCTGCATCTTTGCAAAGGGAAATTCTGGCATGTTATGGTGGCTGTTGTAACTGCAGCACGGTGGCAACCTTAAAGCAGGCCTCAAAAACCGTGAGACCACAGAGACCTCAAAAACTGTGGTTCTGTTGTGGGGCAGGATTTCACATACTGATTTGATTTGCACAAACCAGCTGATTCCTTGCCAACAGGCTTCTAGTCGTCATGTGCCTCTTGTCCTCCTCACTAGACTTGGCTGTGGATCTCCGGGCCCCTGTGCTTATACTGCGCGGAAAGACTCTACCGCTATATCCGGAGTAGCAACAAACCTGTCACGATAACTGCGGTGATTAGCCACCCCTGTAACGTCCTTGAAATACGGATGATGAAGAAAGACTTTAAAGCAAGACCTGGACAGGTGAGTTAACAGGTGATATTTACCCCCCCCCCCTTTCGTCTCCTGTCCCTAAATCACTCTGTATGGAGGGAAACAGGAGGCAGGCATACAGATAGGACTGGGAAAAGGAATTCAGAGTAGGCTACCAACTCAAGGGTCATATTCACAGAAGGACAGGCATGTTCTGGATAGTCTTTTACTCTGCTACCTCCTGCCCCACAATTTTGCCACATGAAAGGAAGCAGGAGGCAGGCCAATATGACTGACGGTCGCACAATCCTGCCTATATATATAGGCTTACCAGATCTCCAACCGGGACAGAGTGCTAGACCTTTAGGAGAAGGAATGTGGGCAGGTGTAGCTTGTTAAACCTTAGAGCACAATCCTAAAGGAGAAGGAATGTGGGCAGGTATAGCTTGTTAAACCTTAGAGCACAATTCTAGGCATGTCTACACAGAAGCAAGCCTCTCCCTTACCCATCATTTTCCCATCCTCTTCTCGTCCCACTTTCTAGATTGGAAAAGAAAGAGCGGAATCCACTCTGTTTGCCAGTGTAGACAGGCGCTGTGCACAATGGGGCCAGGGCATGAGGCTTTGGGAGGATGATGGTGCAGGAGTGTGGCTTACTAGACCCAGAGGCGAAACAAGGGTGGAGCGAAGGCAAGTAGTTTTGCAAGACTCCGTTACACTGGAGTCAGCGGCCCCTCCCCCTTGCTGTTGGAGCCATTCTGGCAGCAAAGGCAACACGCAGGACACTCCCCTGTTGCTGCTGGAATGGCTCCAACAGCAAGGGGGAGGGGCCGCTGAGTCCAGTGTAACGGAGTCTTGCAGAACTACTTGCCTTCGCTCCACCCTTGTTTCGCCTCTGACTAGACCATTCTTGCTCCCCCTGTTCGCATGGATGTGAACAGGCTTTAAGTATTAGTGCAAATGAAAAAACTCCCTGGTGTAGATGTTCGCGTTTTGTCCACAGTGAGAGGAGGGAAATGGCGCATGGAAGAGCACATGATAGCATGATACCCTCTCCTAATCTGACCATTCAGAGTTTCTGTGGGGGAAGAGAAAAAAGTATTATCTCAACAGGCCCTAAAGTGGTAGTGGCATTCATTCATTCATTCATTCATTCATTCGTAAGCGACAAATTTTCTCTCTGTGTGTTTTTTTTTTCCCTTGTTGGATCTATTTCAGTACATTATTCTGCACTGTCCCAGTGTGTCGTCTTTGGAAAGCCATCCGTTTACCCTAACACTGGTAAGAAAACCTTTAACTTTGGATTGCTGCTTTTTTGTTTTCTGTGAGAATGTAGTCAATGGACATTCCATTGCATCGCTTCATTTTATGTACCCAGTCGTGAAGAACAACACTTTATAATACGTAGTATTTCTATTGTGCTTCTGAGTGTTCAGAGCATTTCAGGATGGTGTAGTGGTTTGGGAGTCGGACTTAGACCTGGAAGATCCAGGTTCAAATCCCCGCTCAGCCACAAAGCTTCCTGGGTGACCTTGGGCCAGTCACTATCTCTCAGCCCCACCTACCTCACAGGGTTGTTGTGAGGACAAAAAGGAGGGGAGGAAATATGTACACCACTCTGAGCTCCTTGGAGGAAGGGCGGTATAAAAATGTGAAAAATAAATATACATGAACTTGTTGCAATCCTTATGACAACCCTGTAAGGTAGGTCAATACTGGTACCCATGTTTTATGAGAGGATGGTGCTGAGGCTTAGAAAGAATAGTTGGTCCCATGTCAGCTAGTGATTTCATTGTAGAGGTAAGATTTCAACTGGGCTGTTCCAAACTTATAGCTCACTCTTATTGCACTTCACCAGTGTGCATGTTTTCTTTTCCTACATTTATGTATACATTCTACTTCATTCATAAGAACATAAGAACATAAGAAGAGCCCTGCTGGATCAGGCCAAAAGCCCATCTAGTCCAGCTTCCTGTATCACACAGTGGCCCCATCAGATGCCTCAGTGGCCCCACCAGATTCCTCCACCCCCATCCCATCCTACCCCATCCCACCTCAAATTCTGCAGTTAGGATAAAACCAGACTTTTCACTGTATGCATTTGCTTTGCATAATCTAGTCTCCTTGTAAGCCTGAGATTTTAAAAGATAGTTGGCATGCTGTGGAGGCCAAGGAAGGGTGGGGAAGATTAATGTTCACATTTCTTTTTAACTGTGCAAGTGAGAAGCTTGTTTATGAAACAAAACTGGGATTGACTAAGAACATGAGGATTGCTTGACTGGATCAGACCATAGCTCTCAAGATCTTATCGAACTCTTGTCTCCAGCAGTTGGTCAACTAGGTATCTCATTGAACGTCACTAGCAAGACATATAGAGATGGGCCTCCATCTCTATATTTTTATGTATGTGTTTATAACCCACTTTAACAAATAGTCAGCACATGTTGTTCCCAGCATCGGTTGATCAAGTGATGTACTGCTGCTATATATGAGTCAGCAAGCCCAGGCTGCGTCAGCCAAGCAAGAGGGCAGTGGCTATCCAGGATGGTGTAGTGGTTTGGGAGTCAGACTTAGAGTTGGACCCACTTTTTAAAATAACACTCTATTGGGACCCACCTAGCTTTGCAAAACACTCCCACATTTATCTCCCTATGTACACAAGCTTGCAAACTGCAGGAGCTCAGCTGTTTGAAGGGCAATTAGCAGCTATCTGATTATTGAATAGCCTGGGGGCTTGTGGAAATTTATCTGATCTTTCCATCAACTGGGACCCACCAGAAATCAGGTTGCGACCCACCAAGTGGGTCGCGACCCACAGTTTGAGAAACACTGCTTATACAAGATTTTCTCTCCCACTCAGTAGACGTTGCATTGGTTCCTCTGGGGGTTGTTGTATTAGAAGAGAGGGGAAAATTTACAGGTTTTCAATGACATAATAAAATTAGCTTCTTTTTGACGGATAGAGCTGCCTCCAGACCTAGGTCTTATTGGGTTCTGCAAGGGCCCAGACAGCTGAAAAATATCCAAATAGCAGCATTCACAAACGAAAACACACAACAGTGCTGAGAGTTATGTCTCCTTACTGGTTATAAGGCTAAAGGC
The DNA here is from genome assembly GCA_026170595.1 of Plestiodon gilberti rubricaudatus. NCBI lineage: Eukaryota > Metazoa > Chordata > Lepidosauria > Squamata > Scincidae > Plestiodon > Plestiodon gilberti. The sequence goes on from JANXHW010000003.1 coordinate 221,013,381, forward strand.
TACTACAAATACTATTAATACATTTAAAAGATAATGGGATCACACTGGATACCTGTCAAGCTAGAAGTGGGAGTGCGGTTCACAGAGAAAATGCTGGAGATGCAGATCTCCTAAATTGACCTAATTCGGAAATTAGCTGCTTTGAGGTCAAAGAAGGAAGGGGTTTTATTGAGAAATCTGCACAGGGGAACTGTGTTAAACTCCTCTCCCCATGTTCCATGGGTCTAGTTTGGATTCCCCACATACACAGCTGCTTTTTGGAAAATAAAAAAGAGGCACTTCCAATATACTTCCTGTTTTAAGCACATCTCTTAATGATGGGCTGAATCTAATGTGCAGCTTGGCCTTTGTATTCTTAACAGATTCCCTCTGGAAACCTGTTTCACGCCATTAGGCAGTTCCAGGCAGTCCTGGATATTCACAGGGGGGGGTTGGAAGCAAAGGACTCTCTCCCTGTAGAAGGGTAAGGAAGGATGGATGCAGTGGAGGTTTGCATCACCACCACGTACTTAAAAAAATTATGGGGACAGGATGGACAGTGCATACAACATAATGGAAAAAGTTGGCAAAACCCCTTATGCTGAAAGTATAACTATTTGGTCAGCACAAGTAGGTCGAACAAGAACAGGAGGGGAAATGACAGTATGAAGATATTGTCTACATTCTCTATAAGGGCAGCCCTAAGTCTGACAAGACGCTGAAGCAGGGATGAAGCAAGCACACAAACATAAAACACTCGAGGCCCAAATAGTAGCCCCAGGCAAAACAATGACCTAGAAAAATATTTTGAAGTTTCTGTCCATTGCTTGGGCTGGACAAAGATTAGAAATGTATCTGGACTGAAGCATTTCAGCAGGGTTATTTTTTTAAAAAAATGATTTGACACTGTTGAGCAATTAAGATGCTTAGGGGCCTACCTGAAATATAAAGCACACAGCAGAGTTGCAGAGAACGTAAGAAAATCAGAAAAAAGCTCTGCCGGATCAGGCCAAAGGCCCATCTAGTCCAGCAGCCGGTCTCCCACAGTGGCCCCACCAGCTGCTTCTGGAAAAGCCACAAGCAGGAGTGGGACTTGCAGCTGTCCCCCGAGCTGCACTGAAGAGTGAGAGGACACAGCTGCCCGATCTTGCGCTCAGCAACCTAGCGCTGGATTCCCCGAGAGGCCAGCCACAGCGATCTCAGAGAAAGGCAGGGCCAAGGGAGGCTGGTGGATTTAAATGGGAGGAAGGTGCAGGGCAGGGAAGCATTTGGAGAAAGCCAGAGGAAAGATAGGGCAGACAGAGGAGGACAAACAGGGAAAGGAGGATCCAGGACGCAAGAAGGAGAACATAAGAACATAAGAAGAGCCTTGCTGGATCAGGCCAAAGGCCCATCTAGTCCAGCTTCCTGTATCACACAGTGGCCCCACCAGATGCCTCAGGGAACACAAGACAACAAGATAACCTGTTTCCTGTTGTCACTCCCTTGCACCTGGCACAGAGAAAACCCACTTCCAAAACCAGGAGGTTGCTTATGGCTTGTAACCCAGTGGCGTTTCTGAGGTTGGGGCCTGACCGTAAGTCGTGCCCATCTTAGTACTGCATTCAGGATCCGGAGCGAGGAGGCCCCGCCCCCTCGCCGACGGAGCCATTCGCACAGCGAAGCTGAACGGGCAGGAGACTCCCTGCCCGTTCGGCTTCACTGAGCGAATGGCTCCGTCGGCGAGGGGGCGGGGCCTCCTCGCTCCGGTTCCTGAACGCAGTACTAGGATGGGGCACAACTCTCTGTTGGGCCCCAACCTCAGAAATGCCACTACCAGTGGTGGCCAACCTGTGGCACGCAATGTGCCACATGTTATGAAGATAATATTGAGTGTGACAAATAAATAAAGAAATCTAAGGTAATGAAATTATTTAAAGCACAATGGCAGCACAAGAAGAATAAGGCGCAGTGGGGTGCAGACACCTCCTCTAGTGTCACAGGCTTGGAAAGGTGCTCTGGGGTCGAGAAAGAGACAGGGACTTCAGCACTCAGCTTGAGCAGGAACGACAGTGTGTGCCACTTCAAAAGGCTTGGCGTGCCACCTGTGTTGTGATTTGGCCACCTATGTTGTAACCTGTGATGGTCTTTTCCTCCATGAATCTATCCAAACCCCTTTTAAAGGCATCTAGGCCAGGTGCCATCACCACATCTAGTCCATGACAGATGACAACAGCACAGAGGCTGTGCTGGATGACAACAGCACATGACAACATGAGGATGACAACGGCACAGAGGCACCCATTTCAGACATCTGCTTTTTAAATGGGGGAGGGACAGGGGACAGGGGGTGGTGGGAGGGGGTGGATCTGGCAGCACTGGTGCACACCACTTTTTAAGGCCCAGGCAGGCAGCAAAAACAGGAGGTTTCTTGAGACCCGGTAAGCTGCTGCACAGGGCTGGGGTGCTGCATTCGCCTTGTCATGAGAGTCACAAGTTCAGCAGACGTATGATAAGCTGACCTCAGTTGGTAGCAGAAGTCACAGATCTGAAATTATGTGTGAGCGGAGGGGACAGATTGTGTGTGTCATGCACACTGCATTAATCCAAGTATGCAAAAGGATTCCTTTGGCCCCTCTCTTAAGATCCTAGACGATGGGTTTTGTCTCCTCTTGCAAGATTTAGTAGCGCAATAAGGCTTGCTAGAACCCTCCAAGGAGCCCTTAGGATCTGTGGACAGTGCTGAGAAATGTTTCCGAAAATCTGAGGAGGAAATAAAAACATAAATTCTGATTTTTTATGGGCAATTTGTCATACTAATGCCATCGAGGTATCCATGGGAGTCATGCAAAGAGGGTTTGCCTGGCTTTTCATTTTCCGCCGAATGTCCGAGGAAAGCAGCGGGGGGGGGGGGGGGCTCCCTGAGCGAACCTGCATAGGAGACAGTGCTGGGGGCAAGCTGGGCATTGCGGAAGAGGCTTGTAAATCCCCATTATGATGGAGATGGTGGTTCTGTCACCTTCCTGTAGGATTTGCAAGGAAGGAAAGAAACACGCGCGGAAATAGGCCATTCACTCACTGGAGGCAAGTCAACATTCTTTCAGCCTCAGTCCGCCACATCTGCAATAGGGGGATACTTGTACTGTTTACCTTGCACAGCTGTTGCAAATGATGATTTAGGTAGTACAGTATCTGTGAAATGCTTTCCTCACTTGAAATGCAAGATATAACTTTAACACATTAACAGCCCAATCCTGCCTAAGATCCGCCGCAGTGCGCGTTCCAAAGCAGGATCAGGCCCACACCAGCGGAGCTGGGACACACCTCTGCACCTGGCACAGAGAAAACCTACTTCCAAAACCAGGAGGTTGCTTATGGCTTGTAACCCAGTGACGTTTCTGAGGTTCCCTGGGGCAGTTTGCCTTCCCCCTGTAAAAGGCGCCTTAATGCAGAACTTTCATTTGTTTGGGTTTTGTTTTAGTGCAGCAATACCTCCCATAAAACAGAGGGGATGTTTCTACAAAGCTGAGCACTGTGTGAAATACTGTACAACTCTAAAGGTAAAGGTGACCCCTGACAATTAAGTCTAGTCGTGTCCGACTCTAGGGTGTGGTGCTCATCCCCATTTCAAAGCCGAAGAGCCAGCGTTGTCTGAAGACGCCTCCGTGGTCATGTGGCCGGCATGACTCTCCTTGCCGCAGCGCGTAGCATGCAGCTGGAACACGGAGCGCTGTTTACCTTCCCGCAAAGCGGTACCTATTTATCTACTCACATTAACATGCTTTGGAACTGCTAGGTTGGCAAGAGCTGGCCAAGCAACGAGAGCTCACCCCGTCGCGGATTCGAACTGCCGACCTTTTGATCGACAGCTCATGGTTCAGCGGTTTAACCCACTGCGCCACTAGAGGACATCATTACAGATAAGGCAGGAAACTGATGCTGATTGGACTACGCTAGCCAGAATACACTGCTCCCGTTAGCTGCAGTAACTTTCAGTCACATCCTAGACAAAGCACACTTTAATGAAACAGCACTAAAGGAAGTAGCATTTTTGAGGAATTACTGTATATACTATATATCATATTTAATGGCTTGCAAATGGGGCTGAGAAATTGGGGTGGGGGCACTGCTGGCCCACTCATGTGTACTACTGGTATTATTTTGTTGTTTCTACTTGGCAAAAGTGAGCAACCATTAAAAAAAAACAGTAGCATCCTGTCCTTTAGTGTTCTTTGTGCTACAAAAACAGATCAAAACATTGTGTGTGGTCTATATCAATTAGTTCAACCAAGTACCTGTGCATAGTAGCTTGTTCTGCATGTATTTATTTTTCCTTCTGTTAGTATTGGGGAGGAGTAATGATATACTCACAGCACTGAAAGCTCACATCCTGGTCACTGAAAGTTTTACTTTGTCTCCCTCTGGTTTCTGAGATCTCACCAGACGTTGCCCGTCCACATGCTCTTCCACACCATGTGGGCTAGAAACTAGTGGGCTAGTTTTTTGTTTAAATGGAAGGTGAGTTTTTTTTAGGAATTCTGCATCCTGACACCAAATTGTGCGTTTCCACTGTGCATAAAGCCCTGATTTCTGGCTCATAGATTATTTTGATTTGGGAATTCATTTGTTTTAAATTTTTATATCCCATGTTTTCCCCTCCTGTTAGGGAAGTGCTGAAGTGGCTAACAGTACAAGGTTAAAAACAATACTAACATCACCAAAAGTAGAACCAATAAATCAATAATTGGATTATCTGTTTTAACATGTGCTTCCTCAACAACTGAGTATTGTAGGGGGAAAAAAAATCACAAAATAATCTATGAGCAAAAGTTGGAACACCAGGCCAGTCATGTGAACTGTCCATGATATTCCGTTTCCAACTTGTGACTTCACATAGTTCTATTCCTTGTCATTTACCCTCAATTGTATCTTCATTTTCCAGTGCCCAACACCCACCAAAGCAACATTTGGAATCCACCTGAAAGTTGTAGGAGACTGGACAGGTATGTGAAAAGCAAACCTATTTGTTTCCACCCTTCACCTTGACCTGGAAACCACTTTTCTGGGCTGACATTGAACTGGTTTAGTAGAATGATTATAAGATTCAGCTATCAGTCATGACTTCCCCAGTTCAACCCTCAGCTCTGCCATGAACTCCTTATAAGCACAATCCTATGCATGTCTACTCGGAAGTCCCTTAGTGGGGCTCATTCCCAGGAAGTGTGCATAGGATTGCAGACAGGCAGCCCAATTCTGTCTAGCTAGGCTGCAGCGCAGGCATAGAGCCCAGGCTGCATCCTATCCAGACAGGACCCAGCACGATTGCAGCTGGAGCTCTCCTCGGGGGAAGTGGACATTCATCCCCTCACCCTGAGTAGAGTCCCAGCCACCCTAATGGGCCTACTCGAATGTGTGCCAGCTATTTTGCTGGTGTACATTTGAGCTGGCCGTGTAACGGCGGCCAGGCCAAGAAGGGGATAGGATTCAGCGAAGGAGGCTGCCATCGATCCCTCCCCTTCCCAGGCCTGGCTGACCTATTCCACACATACACACCCCGGAAGTGCCATGTTCCGCCCTCCCCACGCCCCTTCGTCATTGGGCAGGGAACTTACCTTTCCCAGTGGGCGCAGTATTGTCTCTGGTATGGAGAGAGCAATGCTGGCCTCGGCGCCAGCGCCACTTACTCCCAGGGTCCCACAAGCATGCTTTATGGCACATTTGCAACACCCTGCACCTGCGGAGCAAGCGCTCCGCCGGTCTTGACTTGCACAGGATTGCGTCGTAAGTGGCCTTAGGTAAGCCCTCCCTTTCAGTCTCAGCTGCAATAGAGGGATAATATTACTTTCCCACCTTACAGGGTTGTTGTACCGTATTTTTCGCTCCATAGGACGCATCGGACCATAGGACGCATGCATCCTATGGAGCAAAAAATAGGGAAAAAATGTTTTCTTAAATAAAAATAAAAATAATAATAAAAAATGTAAAGAAAAAATACTTACCAGGGCTTCGGGGAAGCCTGCAGAGGCTCGCGCAGGCCTCCCCGAGCTTCATTTCGGCAAAAAACGGCCATTTTCGGTCATTTCCAGTTTTCACGGAAATGGCCGAAAATGGCTGTTTTTTGCCGAAATGAAGATCAGGGAGGCCTGCGCGAGCCTCTGCAGGCCTCCCCGAAGCCCCGGTAAGTATTTTTTCTTTACATTTTTTTTTACATTTTTTTATTCGCTCCATAAGACGCACACTCTTTCCCCCCTATTTTTTTTTGGGGGGGGGGAAGTGCGAAAAATGGAGCGAAAAATACGGTAATTACCTTCCAGCAGGATAATTCACATTGAAGCACTTCAGAAGTACTGTTCAAACCCTGAATATTCTGTGAGCACAAAACTTAGATAAGTGCATATATAATTTTTTCCCACTGGTAGTTTGTTTTACTGTATTGCTGTACTGATGACTTTATTGTACTCTGCTCATAGATGGCCTCTTATTTTTAGCCTGGACAAGTAACTCAGATTGTCATGTTAATTAATAGCAATGTGTCTGCATCTCAGCTTGGCATTCCCCCCTCCCACCCCAAAATTTAAAATAAAAGTATTTATTTTCTGTGTTCAGTAACCTGCTTGCCTTCAGGCCACCTATGGTAGTTTCTACAGTACAATTGCTGAAATGTGCGGTTGCTAGATAAGGGGATTTTAATGCCAGTCGTTTGGTTGGCTTCCAGGTTAGTTAACACCTATGTCATGCCAAGATGACTAAATAGCCTCCATGTTCTGATGTGCTTGTTATGGGCCTTGAAAATGTCCCCATAGCCTACTGGAGTCCACTGTGATTCCACAGGGAAAATAATTCCAATTTGATTTTTGGCATGAGGGAGGTTGGATATTGAGGAGAATATTGAATGAACCCTGCTCAGAATTGTGTGTGCAAGTGATTGAAAAACATCTATAATTGGGAGCCAGATGGCATGAGTCAATGGCTATGGGAAGTCCAGGAAAAATAAGTTTTTACTTTAGTGCATTTCTTATTTCCTGCGCCTAACAGCCTGATTCTACCCCCTTGCTGGCCCAGAGCGTGCAGTACCACTGACAGAACATTTTTACTTACCTCCCCGTAGGCTGCCCAATGGGTCCCCAATGGGTCTCCTCAGATCTATGCCAGCTCTTTAGCTGGTGTACATCTGAGGAGACTCAGGGGGCAGGTCTGGACTGGGAAGGGGGATAGGATCCGGCATGCACAGTTGCCACTGAGATCCTCATTCTCCCGCCCCCAGCCCAGCGCACTCCCTGCCCTGATCTCTCCCCCCCTCCGCCAACTTACTGGCGGTAGCAAAGGTTCTGCTGACTGGTGTCACCTGTGTGCGGCCTCCGGGGCTTTGTGCTGGCAACAGTGGCTGGAAAAACAGCGGAGCACCTGCCTCACCAGCGGCCCAGGCCTTATGATGGTGGATCACAAGATCCGCCAGCATAAGGCCCAGATAAGATTGGGCTCCAAGGTTTACAGTGTAAGGCTCAATTGCTTTTTGACCGTCTTAGCATTGTACCCATAGAAAAGGTTTCCTCGTGGTCATGTATTCCTCATGGTCATGCCCCCATATAGAGGCAATCACATGGGGACACCTTAGTCAAGCTGATCCTTCCCTTCCAGTGTGACCGTTAGTGTGGGAAATAATGTCATGGGGATAGGGCAGCTCCTAATGCAAACGTACGAAGCTGCTTTGTACTGAATCCATCCCGCTCAGTGTTAACTACATTGACTCTCCAGTGTTTCAGAGGGGTTTTTTCCCCCTGTCCTATGTGGATAATAGGCCAGCGGGTGGCGCAGTGGGTTAAACCGCTGAACCATGAGCTGTCGATCAAAAGGTCGGCAGTTCGAATCCGCGACGGGGTGAGCTCTTGTTGCTTGGCCAGCTCCTGCCAACCTAGCAGTTCCAAAGCATGTCAAAGCGAGTAGATAAATAGGTACCGCTTGTGGGAAGGTAAACAGTGCTCCGTGTTCCAGCCGCATGCTACGCGCTGCGGCAAGGAGAGTCATGCCGGCCACATGACCACGGAGGCGTCTTCGGACAACGCTGGCTCTTCGGCTTTGAAATGGGGATGAGCACCACCACACCCTAGAGTCAGACACGACTGGACTTAATTGTCAGGGGTCACCTTTACCTTTTTTATGTGGATATACCCAGAGACGTCCTCAAGGGGGGGCGGGGGCCCCCGGGCCCCCGGGTGGAGGGCGCAGAGGCTCCTGGGGGGGGGCAGGGGACTACTTAAGTTTCGATTTGTGTTTTTATATTTTTACGGTTTTTTCGGGGGACTATGGGCTTTTTTACTGTAATGTAAATGTGTGTATGCTTTGTTCCACTTAGCTTGTGTATCCCGGAGCCTTCGTTCTGCCTGCTTTCGTTGAAATTCGTTCTGTCTGGGCGGCAGAACTCCGGAAAAGCGCCCGTTCGCTCCGGAACAGGGAGCTCCGTCGTTCCAATCTTTCTGCGCATGCGCTAACTGAGAAGAACGACACAAGCGCAGAACGACGGAGTGCCCTGCTCCGGAGCGAACGGGCGCTTTTCCGGAGTTCTGCCGCCCGGACAGAACGAAAGCAGGCAGAACGAAGGCTCCGGGATACACAAGCTAAGTGGGACAAAGCATACACACATGAACATTACAGTAAAAAAGCCCGTAGACCTCTGAAAAACCGGTGTGTGTGTTGTGTGTGTGTTTTGTTTGTTTGTTTGTTTTTTATTGGGGGCGGCGAAAATCTGCCCCCCCCCGCGGGGGGGCGCAGGATCATCTCTGGATATACCAGGGATTGAACCTGTGTGCACAGCAGTGCTTGACTAGTGAGCTACAGCCCTTCTCCTGCAGTCCCCGTGTGTTGTTGGGAGGCCATGGGAGGGCCACTAGCGACCAGTAGAATTGCTTCAGAGGGCAGATACACTCGGTTATCCTTGATGCAAATAGCAGGGGTTTCTCTGGCTCTGATAGTGGAAACATACACTGCCGTAGTGATCTGTCAGTATACATTGGAAAGGGAATTTAGCTGCCTGCTGACCCATAGGTGCACATACATCACTGGATAGCTCATTGCCCAGTGACACTTGATGACTCATCGCTGAACTCCACTGAGGTGACGGGAGATACTAGGAAGGCTCTGCCTGTGGTGATCTGTGGTGGCATTTTTGCACATACCAATTGCTATTCATCGGTGTAGTTACTGAGTGATGAACATTCATGTGTGAGCATGACCTGCCCTGGAATTCCTTGTTCAGGTAGACCCTGGGGATAGCAAGCTTCAAATATAGATTTTGCAAACCCAGTGCCGAATTGTGGTCAGGCTTATGGGGCAATAGTTTTGCAAATGGAAAGCACCATAAAAAATACTGGCCATCTCAAGAAAGTGTACACACACTTTATAGTGTCAAATGAATTATGCTATAGCCGCATTTGCCTTGGCATAGGAAAAGGCGGGGTATATTTTTTAAAAATAACTAATAATTCACACATATACCCATATTACTATAATGTACACATATACTGCATATAGTGCACATAGAAGCAGTTGCTTGACCCAGGTAATTAATTAATTAATTAGTGAATGATCAGACCAAATGCTTGAAATGTTCCCCATTTCTGTCTAGAGACCTTGTGTCTAGATGCCTTTAAAAGGGGCTTGGATAGATTCATGGAGGAAAAGATCATCACAGGTTACAAGCCATAATCAACCTCCTGGCTTTAGAAGTAGGTTTTTCTCTGTGCCAGGTGCAAGGGAGTGGCAGCAGGAAACAGGTATCTTGTTGTCTGTGTGCTCCCTGAGGCACCTGGTGGAGCCACTGCGAAATACAGGAAGCTGGACTAGATGGGCCTTTGGCCTGATCCAGCAAGGCTCTCCTTATGTTCTTATGACACTGCTGATATTATTGACTAAAGGATCTGCAGATATCCACCAATGTGTGTGCTGGCATGGTTCCACACATCTCTTCAATAGTTCCCCTTGGATGTCCGAGTGCTGCAGGTTTTCTACAATGAAATATTTATGGTAGCATGGATATTCTCATGACCAGACATAGTGGTCATAGACATCTCTACCTTTTTGCAAATATTTATGGATTTGAGCGCATTAAAATGTGTGTACATTTTTTTGAGACGCCCTCTAGTTAAGCTTCTTGGTATTGGCCATTAAACTAAGCAGGCTAAGCATCGTTGATACCATCAATCTGCATGATTGCTTTTACAGCCTGAAAAGTTTAGCTTTGGTAAACATTTATAGAAAGAATGCCACTTCCATGGTTCCCCATTCCATTTCTTAAGGCTAGAGGGCATATCTCTGCTTTCGAGCAATGCGGCAGCGAGGAAAAGGAGCCAGCAATGTCAAAACCACCACAGTGAGGCACAGCGATACCCGTTCCTCCCTCTCTTTCACTCTAAATATATTTCAGATTGTCATGGAATAGAAAGCGGTACTGTACATGGACAACATTACAACAGTTTGCCACTGTTTGAAGTTGTTATTATTGGAAAAAAATTCAGTACACAGAACAATCAGGGTGAATAGTGTATAATTACCAAATCCATAAGGAAGGCATCTGTATAAGCTTACCAGGTCTCCAACCGGGACAGAGTGCTAGACCTTTAGGAGAAGGAATGTGGGCAGGTGTAGCTTGTTAAACCTTAGAGCACAATCCTAGGCATATCTACTCAGAAGCAAGTCCCATTGTGTTCACACTACACTTGTTCTTAACCAAAAGTGGGGCTCAGTGGGGCTTGCTTCTGTTCAGTGGGGCTTGCTTCTGAGTAGACATGCCCAGGATTGTGCTCTAAGGTTTAACAAGCTACACCTGCCCACATTCCTTCTCCTAAAGGTCTAGCACTTTGTCCCGGTTGGAGATCTGGTAAGTCTACATCTGTAGGTTTTGCTGGCAGAGTCTGCTCTAAGTTGCACTATTAAAATAAGTGAGCCCTTTGAAATTTGCCGTGGTGTTGTATCATAGTCAGCTTGTGCATAACATATAAAAGAAAGTTGCCAAATTCAGAAGTGACCGTCGTGAGGCTGTACCAGAGCAAGGAATTCCAGGGTGTTAAAGAGCAAGTTCAGCCCGCAAACCAATTTTGCATGCTGTGGTTTGGCTCTAGGATTCACCTGAGCATGTCCAGAATGCATTTCCAGCAACACTAAATACCGTAACTGCAACCGGAATCAATATATCTGGGATTCAGAAGAGAAAATTCTGGGCCATAAGATGGGTCTTCTAAATGTTGAGCCATAGTACCTGTTTCATGTTTGAAAAAGTTAAATATTGCTGACATATGGGGAAGGGCCACGTCTATCGCTCAGAGATGTAGAAAGTCCCATTTTCAATCCTGAACATTTCCAGTTGAAAAGATCCGCTGAGACAGAAGTGGGGGAGATCTCTGCCTGAGACCTTGCAGAAGCCACAGCCAGCTAGAGTCGATAAAGCTGCTCCAGATGGGGCAATGATCTGACCCAGACTGCCAGTTGACATTCATGGCTGGCAAATCAAGCTATAGAGTGATGGTATGTTGCAATAGCAAGATAATTTTTTATTTCTGCTGAAGGATTTATGACCTGCTGCTCTGTGGCTAGTTTTGCTGTGTTTTTTGACATTTGTTGTAACCTTCGTTATTTATGGAAGCTGCCCTGGGAATGTACATGATGGGGTAGAAATGTTGCAGACAAACAAACCATTCACTGCTCCCTTCTTTGTGTGCAAGATTGTAAACACATGTGTGACCAAGAACAGATCACTGCATTTGGCCATGGGGATGTCCCTGCAACTCTTGTTTCCTAGCATGAGCCTGTAAAAACTTAAGTGCACACCTAGGCATGCAGTTACAGGACATTGAGCGCTGGCGTTCCCCTCAAATCTCGTCCCCTGTCCAAACGATGCTATGGGGGTATGAAGTTGATCTGTAGAAAGGTCTTTCTCTCCCATGATGAGGACCCACTAGCATTAGGGACAACATGTAGTTGTACACTACACTTGTTCTTAGCCAAAAGGCCAAGAAGCGAGGATACTGCTTGAACTGTCTGGTACTGCTTATTCCGTGTCTGCAGGATCTATGAAATGCTAGAAGCATTAACAACAAGCTGCTCGTCAGAGGAGTCGCCTGATATGGGGTGGTGGGGCGGTGGGTCCCAGGGCGTAGGGGGCGGAAGGGCTCCGGGGGGGGGGTGCGAGGCTCCTTGAGTTTCGTTTTTTTTTCTCCTTTTCCAGTTTTTTTTAAAGCTTTTTACGGGGTTTTTTAGCGCTAGCGGGGCTTGTAAACGTTAGTGTATGCTTTGCTGCAACTTATCTTGTTTATAGGACCCTCCCGCGACGATCAGGGGCGACGCTCTCTCCAGGGGGCGCAGATCGCTCCTCTGCAGAGTTCACGCACGCGCAGAGCGACGATGTTTCCAATCGACGATCTGCGCATGCGTTAAGCGCTCCTGGGCGCTTTGCAGAGTTCACGCATGCGCAGACCGTCGATTGGAAACGTCGTCGCTCTGCGCGTGCGTGAACTCTGCAGAGGAGCGATCTGCGCCCCCTGGAGAGAGCGTCGCCCCTGATCGTCGCGGGAGGGTCCTATAAACAAGATAAGTTGCAGCAAAGCATACACTAACGTTTACAAGCCCGCTAGCGCTAAAAAACGGAAAAAATGCAAAAAATTAGCATTAATTATGCTAATTAGTTTGGGGGCGTCGGGGTTTTCCGCCCCAGTAGCAGGGGCGCCTGGCTACCCCTCTGCTGCTCGTACTGCAACCAGTTGGAGGATGGATTAATCCTGTGTGATACAGGAAGCTGGACTAGATGGGCTTTTGGCCTGATCCAGCAAGGCTCTTCTTATGTTCTTAATTACCTAGCATTAAACAAATTACTATTTTAGTCAAATTCTCTAAATTTGAAGCCAGGACCTGAGAATTTCTGGACAAGAAGGCTAAATATCGAAGCATGTGTGTTCCTATTTTGGAGGTTTTGGGGAGGGTTTTTTTTTTTTGCCTGTGCGGCAGCGTAGTCACTACTTTTGGTTTTTCTATTTCTTTCTAGCTTTAAAACAAGTATAGGTGTGGAGCAGATTTCATTTTCTTTCTGTGTGCTTGAAAATAAAATTGTAGTGATTTTATTTTTCTGCACTCTGGTTTTCCTATTTCTTGACCGTTTCAGAACCAGTGGAGGAGAGGATTTTCATGTTGCTTCAGTGCACTTACTGTAAAGCACAGTGCAGTGACTTTCCCTCACTTGCCCAACTTATGCAATCATTCTCTGGCTTTCCTGTTCACTTATTCTCCCCCTTTCTTCCCTTCCCAAGCAGCTTGGCTCAGTGGGACTAACCAGAATGTGTGCATAGCATCAATTCAGTGCAGCCATCACAGTGACAAGAGTGAGAAAGTGACTGTAGGCTGAGGAGAAGAAAGATGGAGAAGACAAGTAAAGATGATAGAGAGAAAAGATGAAAGCAAGTGGGAGGACAGGCGGAAAGAGAGGATACAAAAGGCAAAGGAAGGGGATAGAGTGAAGGTAAAAGGAGAGACAGAGAGAAAGCAACAAAGGTTACATATGTTTTTGTACACATGATGTAATGGGCAAAGCGTAGCCTCATTGTAGCCCCAGCGTGTAATTGGTTTGTGGAACTCCTTGCCACAGGATGTGGTGATGGCACCTGGCCTGGATGCCTTTAAAAGGGGATTGGACAGATTTATGGAGGAAAAGTCCATCACAGCTTACAAGCCATGATGGGGATAAGCAACCTCCTGGTCTTAGTAATAGACTATCTCTTAATGCCAGATGCAAGGGAGTGGCAGCAGGAACCAGGTTATCTCGTTGGCTGTGTGCTCCCTGAGGCATCTGGTGGGGCCACTCTGAGATACAGGAAGCTGGACTAGATGGGCCTTTGGCCTGATCCAGCAAGGCTCTTCTTATGTTCTTATTGAACTCATTGAGTTATGCACTTTTACTTCTCCCTTTGCGCTTGTGGTTCTTGGATTTTATATGGATGAACTGTTTTGTGTGCTATTGTTTGTGGTGGCGGAGGATTCACCAACATTTGTTGATTTCTGAAGACTCAAACTAGCTTTTGCAGTCACTGCTTGGCTCCGCAAAGGGCACACGAGTTTTTGGAAGTGGGCCCTGTGTTCCATACTGGGGTTCAAAAGTAACTACTGTACCTTGAATCTGTGTTCATTCCTCCCCCCCCCCTTTATATCCTGCTTCATTTCAGTAAATAATATATCTCTATAGCTTCTAATTCTGAATTTTAACTTTGTGCCTTGAACGCTTCAGGAAGTGGAATGTTTTCATGAATTGAAGGAATCTTCTCATCTTTTTCACATGCCAGGATGCTCCTTGATTGTGTGCATGTGTATTTTCAAACACCCTTTTGTTTTTTTTTCACTTGAGGCAGAGTATGAAGGAATCTGAGCCAAGCAGGAAGCAACTTTTGAAAGTACTTTTTCAGCATTCAGTCCAAAGACTGTTGTGTTTTTGTTGTACATTCCAACTGTCTCTACTTCTGCCTTTTGAGGATGCCTTCTTAAATATTTGTTGTTATACTGTAGGGCTCAGCTCCCAGCCCTAGGTCTCCAGAAGTTAAGCCTCTGATGGCCCAATCCCATTCAGACACCAAGTCAATGGTGTACAAAAGATGGTGCAACATCTATCATCTTATACTCGTCCTGGCAACGCCACGATGACGGTGCATTGACGCCGTACAAACCCGTCTCAGCAAAGCAACATTAGCATAGCCCCTCCCTGTAGCATACCCACAGCATCCATGGAAACACTGATACAGTCCCAACGTAGTCGTTGGCATGACATTGGCACATCATCGATGCAACATCTATTTGCCATCTCTGTGATGTTGGCATGTCAATGCGATCCTTAATGCTTTCCCAACTCACCATTTGAATTACTTAATAAGCAAACGTTTTGCTTGTCGCCCCCCCTACAAATGCCTCCTCCCTCACCACCTGTCTCTCGCCCCCTTACCTGGTGATGTAGGAGCTGTGGCCAGAGGAGCAGCCCAAGCAGTAGCTGTTCTCCCACTCCCCAACTTAGGATGATGAATATTTGTATACTGCTTTTCAACCAAAAAAAGTTCACAAAGCAGTTTAGCTAGGAAAATGAATAAATAAATCCCCAAAGACTCTCTATCCAAAAAGATGCAGAAACGCTAGCTCCTCCCTGTCTCACGTGCTGGGAGATCACGAGAGAAGAGGATGGGCAGGAGCTGGGCATGCAGCAGGCCAGGGAAGAGAGTACCCAGTGCCAACATGCTGCTTCCTGCAACTCACTGCTTGAAGCAGCTGTTTCACTTGGCCTCCTGCTCCAGGTGGCTATGTTTTGTGTCCAGCCGGCAGGCAGGCAAATAGCTGCATCTCCTCCTCTTCCTCCTCCTCCTGCTTTTTCTATGCTGAATTTCAACAGGAGGTTCTTGTCCACTAAGCTATAACCCTGTGGGGTTTCAAAAGTGTGGGTGGGTGGGGGGGATAACATTGCAACATTGACAGTTCCAAAATCAGAAGTGGTGCTGGTAGGAATTGGGAGGAGCATACATAAGAACATAAGAAGAGCCCTGCTGGATCAGGCCAAAAGCCCATCTAGTCCAGCTTCCTGTATCACACAGTGGCCCCACCAGATGCCTCAGGGAGCACACAAGACAACAAGATAACCTGTTTCCCGCTGTCACTCCCTTGCACCTGGCACAGAGAAAACCCACTTCTAAAACCAGGAGGTTGCTTACGGCTTGTAACCTGTGATGGTCTTTTCCTCCATGAATCTGTCTAAACCCCTTTTAAAGGCATCTAGGCCAGGTGCCATCACCACATCCTGTGGCAAGGAGTTCCACAGATGAATTACACACTGGGTAAAGAAATATTTTCTTTTGTCTGTTCTAACTCTCCCTCCACTCAATTTTAGTGCATGTCCCCTGGTTCTGGTGTTGTGTGAGAGGGAGAAGAATTTCCCTCTATCCACTCTCTCCATCCCATGCATAATGTTACACGTCTCAATCATGTCCCCCCTCAGGCGCCTTTTTTCTAGACTGAAAAGCCCCAGACGCTGTAGCCTTTCCTCATAAGGGAGGTGCTCCAGCCCACGAATCAATCTGGTCGCTCTTTTCTGCACCTTTTTCCAATTCAACTATATCCTTTTTGAGGTGTGGTGACCAGAACTGGACACAATACTCCAGATGTGGCCTTACCATTGATTTGTACAAAGGCATGTGAGCCCATGGGGCACTCCCAGTGAAGAGATCTGGCAACCCGAGTTGTTTTAAAAATTCTGTGCTGCCTGTGCCACTCTTTTGCCTCTCCTAGTGCAAAGTTATGCCTGGAAACACATTGAGGTCCACAGTAATTTAGTGATAAAAATTAAGAGCTTGACACTGAGCAATGCATCATCCTGAGTAACCCAAGGGATGTGATTAGGGGAGCTGAAGAACTGAAGCATGTAATCGATGGTGACCACAGTTTGACAGCATTTGATCTGGGCTGCTCAGGAACCAGAAGGAGAGGGAAATACAAGGATGTGGCTTCTGAGTGGGGGTGGTGGGGGTGGAGTGACAAAGCCTGCTCATTAGCTAACTAAAATTAATTGCTGGTGATTTTTATAAATGTTTTAAAAATATCTAATGAGCAGTGGTAAACAAACAGAGAGCAAGTAATTATCCCCTTCACACCCCCTCAAGCTCCCTTCTGTTACGGCTTCATTTTGTTTCAAACTTGACTGGAGTTAGTGCCAGAGACTGAGAAAGGGAGAACAAGTGGCATAATATTCTAGCTGTTGTTTATAAAGAAAAAGCATAAAGAACTCAGAAGAACTTTGGTTGGGGCGCCAGCTGCCAGAGTGGTCCATTCTCCGTAACATGTCTGGAACAAACACCCAACAGCGCAATCCTATCCAATTTGTGCCACTGGTGTAACCAGTGGTACAGCGAGAACGGGAGGCCGCAGAATGGAAAGGGGATTCAAATCCCCTCCAAAGGGGGAATTCAAAGGGGATTTGTATGCCCTTTCCATTCTGGGGCCTCCCGTTCTCGCTGCCCCGTTGGGTTACTCCGGTGGTGTAAGTTAGATAGGATTGAGCTTAGTTACACCGGTTGCGTAAATTGGATAGGATTGCGTTGCAAGTGTGATAACCTTTGGCAAAAGCCCTGTGTAAAGAAATACTGTTAGTCCTCATCTGTGGACTCTGATCCCACGGATTTGCTTATCTGCGTCATTAAAAATGTAACCTATGTTGCCACGTTTTATTTGCGCCCATTCACAGTAGCCAAAATAAGCCCAGGAAGACTCAGGCAGTTCTCATGACTTCTGTTGTTCTCATGGCTGAACAAGTCTCCATAAGTGGTTCTCGCTGGCTTAATGAGTCGTAAGTGCTAACTAGTTTACGACGTTTCAACAACAATTTCAACAATGGCAGTGAAGCATAGTTCTAATGAAAGTGTTCTACCAAGATGTTGAGCTGCCTTCACTATCACCCATAGAGTTCAAGGTAAGAGTCCGGTTCATAAGGTTCATATAGTGGATTGCGAAGATGGTCTGCGGGAAACCTAGCTCCATTTTCCCCATAGGATCAATGATTCAGTAACCGTGGTTTCCTTAACCACGGGATTTTCCAGGAACCTAACCCCAGTGATTAATGAGAATTTACTGAATGGCATTGGGAAAGGTGGAAACATTTTGAAGACAGCGCATTAGGCCAACTGCAGTTTGGTTATCCATGAATCTACATCTGGTAAAATTCAAGCACCAGAAAACTTTTGGTTTAAGATGACATTTAAGGTGCTTTCAGTTTTCGCTTAGGCTTCAAAAAGCATGGGAATTGGAACTCAAGGTGGTCCCTAAAATTCCATGCTATGTAAACAGTCAAGACTTTGCACAGACTCATGTATAATGCTGGTTTACAATTAGGCTCTGCGCACTCACACTTTGCCTTGGTTTTTCAGCTCAATGTTGGGCTGGGGAAGAACATATCCAGGCAGAGTAGTTCAAAATGTGAAGTTTCCCCAGTCAGTTGCTAGAGGTGCACCTGATGAATGCTTGCCTGATGCATCTGTACAAGGCGAAGTGCTTCCGCCCAATGTCACCCACGATGGTAAATGACCAGGCATATCCCAGTTGCTTCAGCTAAGGCACTTTTCCTAGTGTGGGGCTGAACACACAAGGAAGCCACTCAGACCAAAACAGACATGCCCTGTAATCAAACTCTTAGAATGACGTATCTCACGAAATGATTATTGCCTCTTACCAAGTACACACAGTACTGTTCTCTCAGTCATCTTCATATCAAATCTGTAACGTAGGCCATTTTTATTATGTTCCCGTATTATTCCTGTTTTATCATAGTTTTTCCAGTAGTTCAAAATTTGTACTAGCCATATAATGTAATCCACTCTTGTTTAGGTGCGGGTGGTGGGGAAAGCTGAGACAGAATGGTTTATGAGACCTGTTAGAACATACAAACACATGCAAGCACATGTAAAAGTATCCTGCAGCATGCCACATGCAAATGTACACTGCAATTTGTCACACACAAAAACACACCACACCACACAAATTCATGTTGCGGCATGGCACAGCACATCATGCCCCACAACATTTCATGTTGTGACACACCAGATGTAAATGGCCACAACATGCCACAAAAATCTGAAAATTGCCCATATGGATAAATTAGTCAGTGGATCTTGTACATAGGAATTGTTATATTGAACATGACTTTAAGAAATGGCCATCTTTTATCAGTTATTGGGGATTTTTTCTTTATGGATGTGTGAAACTAAACAGGACAGTTTTTCTGTGATCAATTATGTTATTCTGTAACTTGATCTTAACGTTTTAAAAAATGCACAGTGGATTTTCTTGAGTCCAGTGGAAGGGGGCCCTTGCAATACCCTTGAATTTTTGACATAATCTTCTAAACTGTCAAAAGAAGAAATTTAAAATATTGTTGGAGGACGGATGGAAGGACAAAAAAGACAAACAGTGAGAAAGTGTCTGTTTCAGACCCAAAATTTTAAACTATAGTTCAGCCGTTCTTCATCAGGACTTTTCTGACATTGTAGTCAGATTATACCCCTCACAAGGTACATTCTTCATCATGCCAGATGTCCTGTGGATAGGACAGATTGCCTGGATTTTATGATGACTGGAATGTTCAAGGCTTGTAATAGTGGAATGCTGGCTTTCTTTAAACTCACCTTAAATCTACAAGGCACTCCTGTGCCTGTTCTGTATAATATTTCCCAGGCGGCTATAATCCTATACATACGTCTATGAGAGTCAGCCCCATGGAAAACAATGGGACTTGCGTCTGAGCTAACCTGCATAGGCTTGCACTCTCAGTCACCCAGCAAATGTGGGCATAAATAACCAGTTTCTCAGGTTTCTTCTGTGACAAGATAACCCACTGCACCTGTTGCCTGTATCTCTCGTGGGCATTCTGAGATGGATACGTGCATTTTTAAGGGACTGGTTTTGTCCCATTTCATGTGCTTTTGTTTATTGCCTTGGCAACATTTGTATCCCCTCCAACTTACGCAGGTCTAAGGACAGCAGCGCTCTTGATTTCCTTTTGACTCTTCTGCATTTGTGTTACAACCCAAGAGCATGTCACCACCCCATTTTGCACTCTAGTGGAATCTTAAAAGAGATGAGAATGTATACCGATATCTTTTAAAAATAGCATAAGACGGCACCCCTAGAACAGCAGGAAAAGAGGCGGAAATATGGGGTTGAAAGCTGCCAAATACACAAAGTAAAGCTGCATGCCGGCTGTGGCTGCCAACTGGGCCACCCTGCTGTTAATTAGTGTCACAGCCTCCTCTGTACAGCAGCGCTCTGAAGTCTCCTGCTGGTGCGCATACCGCAGGAGGCTGCGTTCCCTCTCCGGGGTTGTACAGCTCTGCTTCCGTTCCTCTGCATTAATGCAACACTACTTTGTGCTCCGAACAATTAAGGAGTTAGGGGACAGGGAGGGGATTGCAAAAGAGGGGATAGGATCGACGTGCGCCATCGCCACTGGATCCACCCCCTCCTGCAGCCTCCTCACCCCCTGTTCCTCCCCCCTCCCTGACTTACCTGCTCCAGCAGGTGCGGCGAGGTTCGGTGATGGCTGGGAAACGTTGCCACCTTTTGTGGCAGTGCTCTCAAAATGGCCACCAACAGAGCGCTCCACACGCACTGTTGGCAGCCATTTTGCAACAGTGGAACTCTGTTCCGTTGTCACCACGCGCTCTAGCTGGCAGCTCAATCCTGCATAGGATTGGGCTGAAGGAGAAAAAGAGGAGGAAATTAGGGTGAAGTATAGAACCCCCTCCCTTTTGCTCCCTGTCCCAGCTGAGGTGGGAAGCAGATGCAGCCGAGGGCCTTCCTGATTTCTGACCACCACCCCTGCTGTAGACTCCCCCTTCTAGGGGAAGGAGTGTTACACCCTTCTCCACTGCCAGAATCCTTATGGAAATGCAGTTGTTTGAAAGTTGAATGTTGGTGCCTTCCCAGACTGCACATCTAGCTCCAGGCATTATGGCCTTATAGAGTAGTTGTTCCTGTTTGTGGCACTCCTTGCCACAGGATGTTGTGATTGCACCTGGCCTAGATGCCTTTAAAAGGGGTTTGGACAGATTTATGGAGGAAAAGTCCATCACAGGTTACAAGCCATGATGGGGATAAGTAACCTCCTGGTCTTAGTAATAGGCTCTCTATTAATGCCAGATGCAAGGGAGTGGCAACAGAATATGTGTATTTTGTGGCCTTGTGTGCTCCCTGAGGCATCTGGTGGGGCCACTGTCAGATACAGGAAGCTGGACTAGATGGGCCTTTGGCCTGATCCAGCAGGGCTCTTCTGATGTTCTTACGGATAGTGATGCCATCAAAATCTATATTCTGCTCAGAAAGATAAATGTCCGCCAATTTGAACTGTGCATCATAAACACGATGTGAGTATTACAACTCTGAAGTCTCTACTCCCGCTCAGATTAAAATACAAACCAGGAAGGATTTGAAGCTGTGTCTCCACCTCGCCGGCCCACCCCCTCTCTCCAAACTCCTCTCCTCCCTTCCCTGCATTCACTTACCTTCCTTGTTGTGGTTGCAGTGAGATGAAGGAATGGAGAAAGACGACATTTTCACAGGAATCATGAATGGAAACTAACCTCTGCCTTGAAAATGTAATGTGCATTGACCCTCATTTGCAAGATGTCTCCTTAAAAGTGGAAATGTTGCTAACCCTTGGCCTCTCTTGCCAAGACATTCTAGCAAATACTGGAAGCATGGAGCCAAATATCTCGAAATTTGCCAGAAAATAGCTTTCTTGGGCTGTTGTGTGTATAGTTTGGCACTGAGCTAAATAACCCAGTTTCATGGCACTGTGTTCAAAGGAAGGCTCTCTATTTACTCGAGTCTTTTGGTGTTTCTGTCCCCTTTTATTGGTACCTCCTTTTGCTCTTCCGTACGTTTTTTTTCTTTTTTGAGGTATGCATTATTGATAATTGAGGAGTGTATTCTAAATGTGGACTCTCACTGAACAGAAGTAATTGCCACCGCTACTTTTTTTGAGAACTCTCCTAGGAATTCTCTGTACTGTGGAGTTAAGTCTGTGAGTGGGCATGTGTTTAGCAGAGCGTTGCTTCCCTCGGGGGTTCATATCTCTGCCGTAAAAACCCACAGCATCTGCTTCCATGAGAATAGTGTGTTTGGCATTTGTGTGGTTGTTGTCAGCACACACACACACAGGATAATTGCTTGAAGCTGTGCACCTTGGAAGAGTAGTTCTTTAGAAGTTCATTGGGAGCCAGTACAAACTGGGTGAAGGAATGAAGCCGGAGATGGGAAGCAGGTTTCAAGCAGGGGTGATCCATCACATGGCTGACAGAAGTAAATGCTTTGAGCAATGGGCTCAGAGAGGGGGCAGATTAGCGGAGGGGGGAGCAGTTCCACCTGGCTGCTGCCCCATCCTTCTCTTGCATGGTTTCTGGAGGCACATGAGAGAAGATAGGGTGGGACGGCTTGTCTCTGCCAGCAGCACTTCTGCTAAAAATTGCAGCATCCGCTTGGGGGTGGAGGAAGTCAGGGCTTCCTGCACGGACAGCATCAGGACAAGGATGGTCACTGCCTCTGCTGCTTGTTGCTTCTTCAAACAGGCTAGGCACAGAGTCTCCTCCACCTCGCTCGTCTTGGCGTTGGGCCCTCCCGCCCGCCCTGGAGCCCGTACAGCTCCAAAATAGTAAGTAAAACGGTGGGGGTGTAATTGGAGCCACGCCGGGTGCGCTCGTGAAGCTGACGTCACACCCGGGTCATGTGGGGACGCCGCGTCGGCGCCCCCTCCCAGAATCACCACTGGATGACCATGTATTTATTATACTTACCGTATTTATTGGCGTATAAGACGCACTTTTTTGTCTACATTTGTGACCCAAAATAGTAGGGTGCATTTTATACGCCAATACTAAAAAAATCCTTTTCCCCCCTTACCCTTTTTAAAGCATTTTCGGGCTTACCGCGTTTTTCCGGAGCCGAAGAGCTCCCTTGTGCTTTCTTCCCTAACTAATCTATCCGATCTACAGCTGTTTGTCGGGTTTAATTTATGCACTTGCATGAGTTGAGCTTCTCAGCAGCCAGCAGAGGGCGCTGTGCTCCTCAGTTAAGTTCAGCTGAGCTGCAGAGGGCGTGGTCTTCGGATTTAATGCAGCTTCGGTAAGCTTCTGAACTAGGCCTAGTTGGGGAGGCTTTGGAAACTGCATAGGTGGGGTGGGGTAAGAGTTGAGTCTGGGTTTTTTTTGTACTTTTATGTTGTTTACTTTGGAAACTGTGCATGGGTGGGGTGGGGGAAAAGAGTTGAGTCTGGGTTTTTTTTTACTTGGGGTAAATGTTTTTTACTTTGGAAACTGTGCATGGGTGGGTTGGGGGGAAAAGAGTTGAGTCTGGGTTTTTTTTTGTACTTGGGATTTATGTTCTGGTGCATTTTGTTCATGTGTCTTATTGCTGTGTGTTTTAAAAGTGATCCTGGTATTTTTGTGCAATTTATGTAAATTAGCTAATTAAGCAGCCAAGCAGTAAGTGGCCAAGTGGCCCAAAAATGCTTTAAATCTTTTTTTCTTGAAACCCAGGGCCAAAAGGAAGGTGCGTCTTATACGCTGGTGCGTTTTATACGCCGATAAATATGGTATATTGTATTGGCATCTGCTTCTCTAACACAGAGAGCCAGTCTATGTTCCAGTGCTGGATGTAGTAGGCAGATCCAGGTTCAAACCCCATTTCTCCATGAAGTTCACCCTGTTGGAGCCAGTAGCGTCACTAGGACGCGCTCCCCCCCCTCCGCGTCACGTCGCGTCGCCCTCCGGTCGCCCTTCGGACGTTCCGAGGCCGGCCCGGGAGCCGGCCTCGGAGCGACCGACCCCGTCGGCGCTCCAGGGCCTTCTGAAATAAGGCCCACGCAGCGCGTTCATCCGGGTATTTTCCGGATTTTCGCGCATGCGCAGACTGTTTTGAGGGCAAAAAAGCCCTCAAAACGGTCTCTGCGCATGCGCGAAAGTCCGGAAAATACCCGGATGAACGCGCTGCTTGGGCCTTCTTTCAGAAGGCCCTGGAGCGCCGACGGGGTCGAACGCTTCGAAGCCGGCCTCGGAGCGTCCGGAGGGTGTCACGCGTCACGGAGGTGACGCGCGAGGGGGCGCGTCACCCCCAGGCAGCCCGCCCCCCCCCGCCACGCTCCAGTGACGCCCGTGGTTGGAGCACTCTAATTCTGCAGAATCCCAATTCTGCAGTACGTAAGGAGACTTTCAGCCGAGTGTGCAAAGGGGCAGGACAGGGCTAGGAAGCATGGGAACAGTACTGGGAAGCCACTTCCCCTCAATACATTGAGCAGGTTGTCTCAATAAGAGTCTAGTTAGTCACTCTGCTTCCAATGGGCTCGCCAGGTTTGGAAAGCTTTCAATCAGGCTAGAAAGCAGCAGCCCTCGTTGCTCTGTTTTCTGAGCATCTCTTGGCCTTGAAAAGTATAGTTTTCTTCCTCCTCTAACTCCCCGCCCCAGCTAACTACATGTGCCATGTCCCGTCCCCCCGTTTCATTGAGTGCCATTTCAGCTCAACAGTGACCATTTCTCTAAGCCAGAAAACTCATTGTTTGGAAAAAAAACTCTTGAAAACAAAATACTTTTGAAAGGGAATGAATGAAGACTTGCTACAGTGTGTTTGAAAGCCATGTAATGGAGGGTTTCTATGGCAATTGCGCTCTTTTATTGAGTCTCACCCAATGGTTAATGCTGCACAATGTAATTGTTAAGGAATTCAGGATATGGAAAGAATAAAGACGTTCTGTTGAGAATAGTTACTAGTAAACCAAAACAGGGGGAATGTGGACGCCTTCTCTTTTGCAATGCCTCTCTGCAGCAGACAGTATCCCACGCATTAGGGACCCGGTGTTGTTTTATGTTGCCTTTGTTTCTTATTAATGACTGGTGAAGGGCCCACAAAATAGTGGAAATGTGTATGGAAATGTGCCATTAAAAATGGGCTGTTGCTGTGTGGGTGGAGAGTGCGGTTTGTTGTTCCTCCGTATGCCCACATTTCTGAATAATTGTTGCTTCCAGGCCAGCTAAGTGTGACAGTTTTTGCCCTTTGGTTACTAGGCATGCAATTAGGTCTAAAATGTGGGTAGAGAGTCTGTCTGTGGCCATTGCGGTGCCTTTTCACTCCAGGGGGGCAACTCAACATCAAAAAGAGTAGTGTAGGGCAGGCCAACCCTGTCACTAACAAAAGCCCTTGAGACGATGGTTGTGCTCTCTCAGTCTATTTACTAAGGTCCAACAAAAGAAGGCAGGGAGGAATAAGGAGTATACCTGAGCAAAAAAGCAGGTCCTGGGAGGTTATCTTTACCTCCCAGATTGATTAACCCTTTGAGCCAGTTCCCCAGCTCATCCTGTTGTCTTGTCTCTCCTTGTGTCCGTATGCAGAGGCTCTCCAGCTTATACTTGGTAGGGGGCGGTGGGATAGCGCAGTGCCTAGCCCACCCGATGGCTCAGTAGGAGACTGGGGTCCCTCAAGGTGTGGTCTACACAATTATGAGGTGGTGCACCAAGGGGGAGGCTCACGTTTCTTCCCCATGATCAGAATGGGCCGCTGGATGTATTGACTGAACTGCCCCATTGCTACCTCCCCTGTCCCTCAGATTTCAGATGGTGCTTATCCCACCCACGCTGACCAAGCATTGCAGAAGTATGAGATATTATTGTTCAATATGCGTTGTAACCTTAAGGATCAGGGCAAGTCACTGACTGGCCAAGGAAACACATCAAGCATGGTGTCATGGGTACAGCACTGGACTAGCAAGAGTTGATTTCAGATCCCCCACAGCTATGAATCTCACTGATGTCCTTGGACCAGGCATTATCAGCAGAGCTTTGCATCCATCCTTGTGATGAGGATAGACTGTACTGAGAAAAACATACAGCTGCCTTCTACTGAACCAGACCATTTTTCTCCACCTCCTTAGGACGAGATGCCAGGGATTGAGCCTGGGACCTTCTGCCTGCAAAGCCTGAGGTCTATCTCTGAGCTTTGGCCCTTCCCCTTGAGTGTTTTCCCCAAGAAGCCTTGGGAAGCATCACCTGGTGAATGTGTCAGTGTCCAGAATGTGCTGTTAGAGAACCCTAGAGCACTTTCACAGGGGTTGCACTTTATGGAGTTCCTTCTGTGGGGGATGTCACAGGAGCAGAGCCAGATTGAAACTGGTTTAAGTACGTTTGTAGCAGGGCCAGCCTAGCAATGAGGCTGGCTGAAGCGTTTGCATCGAGTGGCGAGTTGGGGGGGATGTGTGGCAACCTGATGAGAAGTGCGTGGTACTCCCCCCGTTGGGGGGACGTGGGGGACCCGACCACTGAGCACTTCAGGCTGCTCTCCAATCCACTTCCTGCTCACTGGGAAGGGGATTTGGGTGGTGATAGGCTAGCCCACCTCTTCGAATGCCGCTGGAAGAAAAAAAAAGTTGCTACCCCCCCCCTTCTCGCCACCCTGTGAGCAAAATGGAGTGGAGTGATCTGGAGCGAAGCGGCTTCAGCATATCCCGCCCCCTTACCCTTCCGCTCCAGCGCTGCATTCCCAGCAGGCTCTGCTCATTCTGTTTCTTCAAACAGGACCGTGTACAGGAAGGGATGTACTCTAGACCGCCATGCCTTGCCCTGCAACATCCTGCTCCCCCCCCCAGCTGTTTCCCTAAACAGCCAAGTGGTTAGGAAGGAGGTAGCAGCAGCAGCAACAATTGTGCAATTAATTTTTTTTGTGGGATGCAGTAGCGTCGCTAGACGCGGGACACCCTAGGGCTGGGAGGTGCGCTTCACCCCCCCGCCCTAGGGTGTCAACCCCCCCCGCCGAACTGGAGGCCGGGGAGCCGGCCTCGTAACGTCCGGCTCCGCCGGCGCTCCAGGGCCTTCTGAAGGCCCGCTGGCTCAAAACGTAAAGTTTTACGTTTTTCGCGCATGCGCAGTACATTTTCTGAGGGCAAAGGGCTGCCCATTTGCCCTCAGAAAAGCAATGCGCATGCGCGAAAACGTAAAACTTTACATTTTGAGCCAGCAGGCCTTCAGAAGGCCTTGGAGCGCCGGCGGGGTCGGACGCTCCAAGGCTGGCTCCCTGGCCTCGGAGCCTCTGGACTCCGGCCTTGGAGCAACCGACGGTGACGCGCGGGTGACGTCACCCCTTTGCGTGCGTCACGTGCACGTCACCCCCTGGCGGTCTGCCCCCCCCGCCAGGCTCCGTCGACGCCTCTGGTGGGATGCAGGGGAGGTGGCACTGCCCCTGTTTAGGTGGCAGATCCGCTCGGGTTGCTCCTGGTTTGTAGTGTTAATGGCGGCTTTTAAACTTGAATTGTGTCAGCCTCCATGAAGCTAGAATAGAGAAACTAAATAGATATTGTGGCTGGCTTCAGCGATGGATACTGCCAAAACAGGTTTGGGGAAAACCGTTTCCATTGCACAAATAATGATCATTACAGAGAATTCCAGTATTGTACTTAATAAGAATTTGCAGGAAGTGGAATCTCTTGGGAAACGGCATCAAGTATTTCCATGACCACTGCTGGCAGACGCTCCCACGTTTATGTTAACAACGGGAAGTTTAATTGGGATCCCGCTGGGGTCTGCGCGGCCTTGTTTGCTTCAGAGCAGCGATTGGAAAAGCGTTTACAGTGAGACTTCGAAGTGTTCTGCAACCAAAGGCAGATGCTTGGACACACAGTAAGCAAAGTTCTTTCTTATCCCAAAATGCTTAAAAAAAAAACACTCAAACGCACCTTTTGTCTGTTGTATTTTCCCATCGTTCTTTTATTAAAAATATAGATTTAAAAAATAGAAAGGAACAGGAACAACTGCAGATTGGTCTAGCCTAGGCTTGGTTTTTTTCCTCCCCCTGCTTTTAATTAGACGTAAGGGCTGCAATCCAGAAAGGTAAAGCTAAAAGTGCTTTAGGGCTTCAGCACAGGGATTTGCCAAAAGGAAGCTGACCCAATATCTGGAGCTATGCTGAAGCAGCAGGCAGGCCAGCAGATGCAGACAGACATATGCACATGTGCATCCGTGCGCACGCACATGCATGCACACGCACACAAACACACACGCACACACCCCTGTGGACCAGGGCTGGTGTCTACAGCCCTTTAGTAATTTACTCTAACAGCCCAATCCTATCTTTCTCCCCCACTGGTGCAGCCAGTGGGGGAGGACAGAACAGGAAGCTTTGGAAGGGAAAGGGGATTTAAATCCTCTTTCCCTTCCAAAGCGTCCCGTTCTGCCCTCCCCCACTGGCTGCACCAGTGAGGGAGAAGGATAGGATTGGACTGCTAGTCTGTCACCCAATTTAAAGAAATGTTAGTTAATGCTTAACAGTTGGTTCATTGATTAAGGCTGGAATCCATTGCACACTTTCCTGGGAGAAAGCCCCATTGAACACAATGGGGCTTACTTCTGAGTAAACATGCCTAGGACTGCCCCGGAAATCTGCAAAATAATGATAAAGAAAATAGCATACTTTAAATGATGTGTGTGCCTTGGTTGCATCGGATTTTGTAGAAGGCGCATTCCCTCTTCTCTCACACACAAGAGGGAATGACTCTTAAGATTGTGCTAGCCACTTGCAGTTTTTAGAAGTACAGAACTGAAAATAACTTTTCAAATGTTTCCTTGATTTATCAAGGGCGTCTTTTTAGTCTGCTAAAGAGTTTGGTTAAATTAATTGCAGTAGTGTAGGATGGGATAGGGGCAGGGGGGCTGACCACCCCCGGGTAGCAGGGGGGACATCAAACTGGAGGCGGGGGGGGCATCATACCGGCGCTGGCAGTGATCCGGGCGGTGGCGACAATCCGGGCAGCGACACGGCTCAGAGGAGCCTGCAGATGGCTCCTGCCATCTCCGTGCCACGTTTGATTTGGCCGCCTCCGTCCCGCCCAACCCCTGAGGGACGTTAGGCTCCAGCTGACATCACTCGGGGGCGGGGTGAGTGACGTCAGCATCACGAGGGGGGCGGCTGGCGCAACGCCAGCTACACTACTGATTAATTGAATTATTGCCCAATTCTATTTCCCGCCACATTATAGCATTGCAGGGTGCGTGCGTGTTGCAATCTTACACTCCTGCAGGAGTTATGTTTTGCCTACGGGTCTCCTCGGACCTGCACCAGCCATTTTGCTGATGCGAGTCCAAGGAGTGCCAGAGGGCATCAGGTTGGAAAGTGGGGGATAGAATCTGGCGAAAGTTTCTGCCATCAGATCCATCTCCTCCTGCCCTCAACACGTCACCTGGTTCCTCCCCCTTCTGCCCAGTCACTCCCCTGCCCTCCCCCTACCCACACACTAACCACCCCCCTGCGAGCCTACCTGCCCTGGTGCCTACTGGGATCTGTGGCAGCAAGAATCCACCACTGCAGCCATCTTGTGTCAGTGGCCTCAAATACCCCAGCAGTGGCACAATCTTCATGCCGTCGCAGGGCCTTTTACACCAGCAGGACTCTAGTCCCACTGGCATCAAAGGCCCATAGAATTGGGCTGTTAATTGGTTAAATATTGCATCCCTAATTAACACCCAAATTGTTCCACCAAGTTCAGTGGTGCAACTCTCGTGTCCCTACATACTGTACAATTCTTCATGTATTACATCGATTTAGGGCATAGCCAGTCTAAACTTACAGCAAGCACTCTTATATCATGTTTTTCCCTCAAAGAATCCTGGGAGTTGAAACGTCCCTAGACACTTCATTCGGTTACATAACTACAGTTTTCATAGTTTTGAGGTGATGAAATCACTGTTAAAGTACTTTAAATCTGTAGTGTTTCTTGTTTCTTTACATTGAGGTGTAATGCAGCAACTAAGATTGTGAGCTGGGAAACCTCTGATTCAAATGTCACAACCGCAATGGACCCAGTAGAGCATGGGTGTCTAACTCATTTCATATAGCAGGCTGAATTGCATTTTTGGCACCTGTTGAGGGCCGGAAGTGACTTCATTAAGCAGGTGATGCCCAGGAAAAAGCACTTTTTTTCTCTCACTTAGGAACTCATTCGCTGCAAATGACAGAAGAGACAATATGCAAATCTTGATCATATTTTCAAGATATAGGAGCACCTGCGGGTGGCGCAGTGGGTTAAGCCACTGGACCATGAGCTGTCGATCGAAAGGTCGGCAGTTCGAATCCGTACGACGGCTCCAGCCTACCTACCAGTTTGAAAGCAAGAAATTGCAAATAGATTAATAGGTACCGCGTCAGCAGGATGGTAACAGCGTTCCATGCGCCTCGGTGTTGAGTCATGCCAGCCACATGACCATGGAAATATCTTCGGACAGCGCTGGCTCTTTGTCTTTGAAACGGAGATGAGCACCGCTCCTTAGAGTCGGACACAACTGGACTTAATTGTCAAGGGATACCTTTACCTTACTAATTATTACACGGGTCACCCTTTCAGCAGTGCCGCCTCTGCTGAGGCATCATGTTGCAGCTCAGCAGCTGAGAGGTGCTCTGCATAGGGAATGCCTCGGCAGAAGCGGAGCTGCTGAAAGGGCGGCCTGCATGATAATTGGGCTCTCCTAGTGCCTTGGCAGCTTCTCCCCTTTTTCGCCCCTCTTGGTCTGTCTCTTCCTTTGTACCTTTCCTCACCTTCTGCGGCCTCCTTCCATCTCTCCCTCCTAGCGCCTCAGCAGAAGCAGCACTGCTGAAAGGGCAGCCTATATAATAATTGGGCTCTTCCAGCGCTGCCCTTTCAGCAGTGCTGCTTCTGCCAATGCATCACGTCTCAGCTCAGCAGCTGATGGTGGTGCTGGGAGAGCCCAATTATCACGCGGGCCGAATAAAGAGCTTCTGTGGACCGTATCCAACCCACGGTCCTTCTGTTTTAACACCCCTGCACTAGATTGTTTTAGGCAAATTTGTGGTAAAGGTTTTTGAGGTGATGTATTTTGTATGACGCACTTGAAACAACAATAAGGTTCTATGTATGTGCTTACTTATGTTCTTTATTAAACTTAACAAAATAATGTTACAAAAAGTGGATATATGTCTGCAGTTCTGCATGCAGGTGTATGTGTACTTAATAAACAGTACAATCCTATCCATGTTTACTCAGATGTAATCCCACCCTGCTCAATGAGGATTACTCCCAGGTTAGTGTGCATAGGATTGCAGCCTGAATTATTTCAAAAAGATACTATTTTTCAAAAAGATACTATACCCAGAGTCCTGGAGAGCCCTGACTGAGCAGTGAGTTTGCTGCTCCTTCAGTATGTTAGAAGCCCCCAACTGTACAGGCTTCATGTGGCTCCACAATGCCCCAGCTGCAGTAGGGGTTCATAAGTTATGCCCATATTCTATTTTTTTCACATTTTTATACCGCCCTTCCTCCAAGGAGCTCAGGGTAGTGTACATATTTCCTCCCCTCCTTTTTGTCCTCACAACAACCCTGTGAGGTAGGTGGGGCTGAGAGATAGTGACTGGCCCAAGGTCACCCAGGAAGCTTCGTGGCTGAGCGGGGATTTGAACCTGGATCTTCCAGGTCTAAGTCCGACTCCCAAACCACTACACCACCCTGGCACCATCCTTAGCATTTCTATGTAGTGTTGAAAGCACTTCCCATATTTCATCATGTTTTAATCCTAATCAGGACAATGAATGTGATTGCCTCCGTATCACCGATGGTGGGGTTGAGGTCGAGCGATGTGGCTTGGTTCAAAGTCAGCTTGTGGCAAGGGCCTGATTCCAAACCAGCAACTCTCGGCTTGGTCGCTTTTTCTCTTCACCGCTCTGCCACCCCAGCAAAGTAGCATTCGTCATTTGTGGCAGCCAGGCTTACCATGGTGAAGAAAAAGCTCTTCAGGGAATGTTGATGCTTTCCAACAATTGGTGCCCTATGAAAGTGAACATGTAGATTCAGTATTTCATAAGGCAATGAGTATGACCGTGCCGTCAGAAGCGTCATCGCGGTGGGCCCCAAGCGGCAGGTCACGGGGGTGTACCTGCCGCCGAATCCGTTGCTCTGTCCTGTGCTGGCTCCTCTTTGTATAGCCGTTGTCGGCTGCATGTTTGGCCCTCCCACCCACCCCAGGCGCTGTTTGGCTCCAAAAAGGGGCCGAAAGCGCTGGGGGTGTGTGTTTCCACGCTGCAGCGGCGCACAAGGATGATGTCACACCCCCCAAGAATGATGTCACGCCCCCCAGGGGCAGGACGTGTGGCGTCCCATGGGGGGTATTGTAGCGGCAGGCCCCCCCCCCGGGGGTGTAGTAACACTACTGCGTACCGTATTTGGAGTTAGACCATTGGCCCATCCAGCCCAGTTCTCTTCACAAATAGCGGCTCTCCAACTTGGGTGTTTTCTAACCCAACAGCCCAAGATTCTTTTTTTAACCAGAGGTGCCAGGGATGGAGTGTAAGACCCTCTGCCTGTTTTCTCCCACTGAGCTGCAATCTTGCCCTGAGAAGATGGCAATTGTGGGCGAGAGAGGGGATCTGGGGAAAGATGAGTGAGAGAAGAGATCAGAGAAAGCCTTCTCAGGTCTGCACTTGTGCAAATAGTTTGATCCAGTTCCGGTCCATGTGTCATGCCTTTGCGCTCATTATACCTTTTTGAGTCATTTTGTCTCATCTCGTTTTCAGTACTCGCGCAGTGTTGAGTGTGTGCAGAGCATTGCATGTTTCACCCGGTAACCAAAAGCAGGATTAATTGTGTGTGAAGTGTAGCCGTTTAGACCTGCTGCTGCAAGCTTTTCCTATTCATTAGGAACAGAGAAAAAAAAAAGAATTTGTTTCAGAGGCTTTGTGGTTTCTGTTCTAACTCTCTAGGAATGCGCTTGCTTTTTCTCTCCCCAAGAGGTTTTCTTCCCCCGCTTCTTTGGCTAGCTGAGGATTGTTTGTAACATGGACTATGTTCCCCAGAGGAGGTAAATGCACTGAAGTATTTTAACTTGTGAGTGTTCATAAGTCCTAAGAAACCCACAAAACTGTACATGGCCCACAGCAAAAAATAAATGGCGTATCAGCCAAATTGCTGGGGGGTGGCGGTGGTTTGGACTCAGTGGGTCACAGCGTAAGCGGGTTGTTGTCCCTCTAGGCCTAGTCTACACATCCAATGACATGCAATGATGTGGTAGAATCCTGAGGTGGGAGAATGGACTGCACAGATTGGGGAAACACAATTTTGGAATGTTTCTTGGGTGAAGAAAATCTTTTGTGCAAGAACATAAGAACATAAGAAGAGCCCTGCTGGATCAGGCCAACAGCCCATCTAGTCCAGCTTCCTGTATCACACAGTGGCCCCACCAGATGCCTCAGGGAGCACAAGACAACCTGTTTCCCGTTGACACTCCCTTACACCTGGCACAGAGAAAACCCACTCTAAAACCAGGAGGTTGCTTATAGCTTGTAACCTGTGATGGTCTTTTCTTCCATGGATCTGTCCAAACCCCTTTTAAAGGCATCTAGGCCAGGTGCCATCACCACATCCTGTGGCAAGGAGTTCCACAGATGAATTACACGTTGGGTAAAGAAATATTTTCTTTTGTCCGTTCTAACTCTCCCTCCACTCAATTTTAGTGCATGTCCTCTGGTTCTGGTGTTGTGCGAGAGGGAGAAGATTTTCCCTCTATCCACTCTCTCCATCCCATGCATAATTTTATAAGTCTCAATCATGTCCCTCCTCAGGCACCTTTTTTCTAGGCTGAAAAGCGCCAGACGTTTTCAAAGATGCTTGCAGCTTTTAATAAAGAAAAAAAGACCTTATCCTGAGCTGAATCGTTCCTTTTTATTCCTTCTAAACTGGCCCGGCTTTTTGTTGTGTTTCAGTGAAATGAACATGGGTCTTCCCCCTCCATTTTCCCTTCATAACAACCCTATGAGGTACGATAGGCTGAGACTGGCCTAGGATCACCCAGTGAGAATTTGAACTCAGGTCTCCCCAGACCTAGTCTAACACTAACTGCTTCACCACATTGGCTCTCTCCTGTGAATATGGGCATAAGTGGACCTAACCCTCTGCAATATAAAATTACAGTGTTAAGGCCTATTAGTCATTGTTGTTGTTATTTTAACAGCGAGATTTCGGGATATGCTGCTACTACATTCCAGTTGGGACACTGAGATTCTGCCCATTTTCCAGCAGACGCTTTATCCTAAGTAAGTAAACCTCATTTCCTCCTTGGGAAGACTTTTTTTAAGAGCCTTGAACTGTTTACCATGGTACAAAGAGGGAGGGCTTTGCTTTAACAGCTGCACAAATCAGCCTCGCAGATCTGTGTCTGACAACGTCGTCTCACTTCACTTGAGACTGTGTATTGATGCGGGCAGGTGTCTTGTCGGGCTCATCCTTCTTTCTGTCTTGTGGGATTCCATCACCTGTGCTGACAGATCCATTGGGGGCTTTACAGGATGCATCCTAGGAAACAGGTAGACACCAGAAAACCTTCATAGCCTGACATGACAATTGGAGCATGCAAGCAGGCAGAGTTAGGAACCCTGCTTTGCAGAATGTAAGCATGCCCCTTTCTCATTAATAATGGCTCACTCTTAGAAAAAAAGGCAGACAATTAAAACACATCCATAATTAGTTTCCATCTAAGGGGGTTGTTGCTATTTTTATTATAAACAAGCAAAATGCCCATTATCATGATGGGTGTGGGTGTGCTGAGGGAGGACTTGCACGAAACTCAACAAAAACAAAACTCAGCAGGCAGGGGAACTCTGTGCAAGGACCCTGCTAGTGGGGGCCCAACGTCAGTGGTGACCGTCAAGCTTGGACCCCCCCCCCCAGAACAGGGAGCTCATGTCCAGTGCTCTACTTTTCCCACAGGAGTGACAACTATTCAGGTCACCTGTGCAGGGGAAGGTCAAGTGGTGCCAGGAGTATGGGCTAAATCTAAACTTCGCCCCTTCTTTGCCAGCCACTATGAATAGGCTTCCCAGATCTCCAGCCGGGACAGAGTGTAGCCCTTTAGGAGAAGGAATGGGGGCAGGTGTAGCTTGTTAAACCTTAGAGCACAATCCTAGGCATGTCTACTCAGAAGCAGGCCCCATTGTGTTCAGTGGGACTTGCTTCTGAGTAGACATGCCTAGGATTGTGCTCTAACTAAGGTTTAACAAGCTACACCTGCCCACATTCCTTCTCCTAAAGGGCTACACTCTGTCCCGGGAAGAAATCTGGTAAGCTTAACTATGAATCAAGCCTGTTCTTACCAGTATGGCCCCAGCCCTTCATCTTCTTAGCCCCATTCTGGATTCTGTTTCTTGGATATGTTACAGTGCGGTGGAACCCTGGGAATTGGGAGATGCACAGTCACTTTGTGATGTGGCAGTGCCTCGCAACCCAGAAGTCTGTATCCTCTAACCCAGGGGTGGCCAACCTTCCACCATGAGGGCCTCTGCGTTCTTAAGAGTTGTGTAGAAGGCAGAATCTTGGCAGCTGCACTTGCTGATGGTGCTGCTAAAGCTGCTGCACCTGCTGAAATGCCCTCACCTATGTTGTTGTTGTTGTTCAGTCGTTAAGTCGTGTCCAACCCTTCGTGATCCCATGAACCATATCCCGCCAGGCCTTCCTATCCTCCGCAATCTTTCTGAGTATGCTCATTTTCATGTTCGTTGCATCAGTGATGCTGTCTAACCATCTCATCCTTTGCCTTCCCCTTCTCCTTTTGCCTTCAATTTTTCCCAGCATCAGAGTCTTCTCCAGAGAGTCCTCTCTTCGCATTAGGTGGCCAAAATATTTGAGTTTCAGCCTTATTACCTGTCCTTCCAGGGAACAGTCAGGGTTGATTTCATTTAGGATTGACTGATTTGATCTCCTAGCAGTCCAAGGGACTCTCAGGAGTCTTCTCCAGCACCACAGTTCAAAAGCATCTATTCTTCGGCGCTCAGCCTTCCTTATGGTCCAACTCTCGCAACCATACATTGCTACTGGGAACATCATCGCCCTGACTATACGAACTTTTGTTGGCATGGTGATATCTCTGCTTTTTATTATGCTATCTAAATTTGCCATAGCTTTACTTCCAAGGAGTAAGCGTCTTTTAATTTCATGGCTGCTGTCTCCGTCTGCAGTGATCTTGGAGCCCAAAAAAGTAAAATCTGTTACTGCTTCCATTTCTGCCCCTTCTATTTGCCAGGAATTGATGGGCCCAGATGCCATGATCTTAGTTTTATTAATGTTGAGTTTCAAGGCAACTTTTGCACTCTCCTCTTTCACCCTCATCAAGAGGCTCTTTAGTTCTTCTTCACTTTCTGCCATTAGGGACGGATCACTATCTGGTGAGTTTCAGACTGGCAACGTTTAATCACCCCTGCAGAGCTGGGAGACCGAATTGTATGGTCCGCCCCCGGAGACTGATGGATCCGGATGATTTCCTGAGGGCTCTGGGGGAATTCCCAGCTTCCCGGGTCAGTGATTCATCTGATGCTCTGGCTGCCCTGTGGTATGGGGAGGCAGCGAGAGCCTTGGATCAGATCGCTCCCGAATGGCCACGGCCTTGCCGTCGAGCCAAGGCGGCTCCTTGGTTCACTGAGGAGCTGCGGGCAATGAAACGACTGGGCCGACGCCTAGAGCGACAGTGGAGGAAAACTTGTGATGAATCTGACCGAACACGCGCTAGGGCCCATTTCAGGGCCTACTCTGTGGCGGTGATGGCAGCGAAGAAGGCGTTCTTCTCTGCCACCATTGCGTCTGCGAGTAGCCGACCAGCGGAGCTCTTTCGAGTTGTCCAGGATCTGCTCCACTCGGCTCCTGTAGCGAGTGAGTTGGAGTGTTCGACGGACCGCTGCAATGAGATCGCACGGCACCTTGCAGATAAAATCGCTCAGATTTGCCACGACTTGGACTCTGGTTTAACAGTTCCAGAAGTTGTCCCTACGGCATCTGTCAATTCCATCGTTTTGGATTCTTTTCACCTTATACAGCCTGAGGATGTGGATAGGGTCCTCTGTAGTTTGAGATCGTCTTCCTGCCCGCTTGACCCTTGCCCAGCTTGGTTAATACGATCTGCGCGGGTTGGGCTGGCTGACTGGGTGGAACCTATTGTAAATTCATCTTTGCGAGAGGGAGTGATGCCTAGCATCTTGAAGACCGCAATTGTGCGTCCCCTCCTGAAAAAACCATCTTTGGATTCCTCCAATTTAAATAACTATCGGCCAGTTTCCAATTTGCCTTTTTTGGGTAAGGTGATTGAGCGGGTGGTGGCATCTCAGCTCCAGGGGATACTAGATGAAACGGAGTATCTGGACCCTTTTCAGTCTGGCTTCAGGCGGGGCTTTGGGACGGAGACAGCCTTGGTCGCCCTGCTGGATGATCTTCGCCGAGGACTGGACAGGGGGAGTGCATCCCTGCTGGTCCTTTTGGAACTCTCGGCGGCTTTCGATACCATCGACCATGGTATCCTTCTGGGCCGGCTGGCTGAGTTGGGACTAGGGGGCACTGCGTTGCAGTGGTTCCGTTCCTACTTGGCTGACAGGTCCCAGATGGTGATGCTGGGAGATGCCTGTTCGGCGCCCTGCCCTTTACAGTGTGGGGTGCCACAGGGTTCTATTCTGTCTCCCATGCTTTTCAACATCTACATGAAACCGTTGGGAGAGATCATCCGGGGATTTGGTGTTGGGTGTCACCAATATGCTGACGACACCCAACTCTATCTCTCCTTGCCATCTCGCTCCAGGGAGGCTGTGGAAGTCCTGGAGCGCTGCCTGGAGGCGGTTGGGGTCTGGATGAGGGCAAATAGGTTGAGATTGAATCCAGAAAAGACAGAGGTCCTACTGGTCAGGAAAGCTTCGATGCAGGTACTGAGTCACCTGCCCGTTCTGAATGGGGTTGTACTCCCCCTGCAGGAACGGGTGCGCAGCTTGGGAGTACTTCTGGATTCACAGCTCTCCCTGGAAAGTCAGGGAGACGGCTGTGGCCAGGGGTGCGTTTGCCCAGCTTCGGCTGGTGCGCCAGCTGCGGCAGTACTTGAGTCGATCGGACCTGACCACGGTGGTCCACGCCTTAGTGACTTCAAGACTGGATTACTGTAACGCGCTCTACGTGGGGCTGCCCTTGAAGACGGTTCGGAAGCTGTAATTAGTGCAGAATGCGGCGGCCCGGGTGGTCGCTGGAGCTAGGCGGTTTGACTCTGTTGAGCCGCTGCTTCAGCGGCTGCACTGGCTGCCCATTCGTTTCCGAGCCCAATTCAAGGTGCTGGTAATGACCTTTAAAGCCCTTCACGGTTTGGGTCCAGGATATCTGAGGGACCGCCTTCTCCCATACATTCTGGCCCACTCTCTTAGGTCATCTGAGGGGGCTCTCCTGCGTGTACCACCTCTATCGCAAGTTAGAGGAGTGGCAACACGTGGGCGGGCCTTCTCTGCTGTGGCGCCACAACTGTGGAACTCCCTGCCAGGGGATCTGAGAACTACCCCCTCCCTCATGACTTTTCGGCGAGGGCTCAAAACGTTTTTGTTTCGTCTAGCGTTTGGGTGATGGGTTGTAGTATGCCTCCTGTGTCTCAAGATGCTCTGCCATGCTGCTTTTGTGCTCCATATTGTCCCCCCCCCGTGGATTTTATTGTTTTTAAATTAATGTATTGTTTTAAACTTTTCTGTATTTTAAACTGTTTTTTAATTTTTGTTGTAAGCCGCCTTGGGCATTTGCCTCGGCATAGGATAAGGCGGGATATAAATTTTTTAAATAAAACAAATAAATAAAATAAATAAATCGTCTGCATATCTGAGGTTGCATATCTACAGGTTTCTCAGGAGACAGGTAAGGTGGTCTGGTACCCCCATCTCTTTAAGAATTTGCCACAGTTTGCTGTGATCCACACAATCAAAGGCTTTTGCGTAGTCAATGAAGCAGAAGTAGGTGTTTTTTTTGGAACTCTCGTGCTTTCTCCATGATCCAGCGCATGTTGGCAATTTGATCTCTAGTTCCTCTGCCTATACCTCACCTATACATCCATTCACCTATACATCCATTCAAGGGCCAGGTTCAGTCCTGTGGAAACGTTGGCCACCCCTGCTCTAAACAGCCCTGCGATGTGGCAAACTGCATTGAGTTATTTGGAGAAATGGTATAAAAACATTTTAATAAACAAATTAATAAACCCAAGTCTCAATCTGCGCTTACACCATGCTGTCCCTCCAGACTCCAGACTCTGGCTTGAGCTCACATTCCACCTTTGTCAAGGACTCAACTAATTACAGTATTGCTGTTTCTATAGTGATAGAAACAGTACCATTGGTCCTGTTTCTGTATTTGTTACTCTGTAACATTAATGAAGCAAATGAAGCAGGGCAAAGGCTAACGGAGTTCTGTCAAGAGAACACGCTGGTCATAGCAAACACGCTTTTCCAACAACACAAGAGGCGACTCTACACATGGACATCACCAGATGGTCAATACTGAAACCAGATAGATTATGTGCTTTGCAGCCAAAGATGGAGAAGCTCTATACAGTCAGTAAAAACAAGACCTGGAGCTGACTGTGGCTCAGATCATGAGCTTCTTATTGCAAAATTCAGGCTTAAACTGAAGAATGTAGGGAACACCACTAGACCAGTCAGATATGACCTAAACCATATCCCTTATGAGTATACAGTGGAGGTGAAGAATAGATTTAGGGCATTAGACCTGGTAGACAGAGTGCCTGAAGAACTATGGACGGAAGTTCGTAACATTGTACAGGAGGCAGCAACTAAAACCATCCCAAAGAAAAAGAAATGCAAGAAAGCAAAGTGGCTGTCAGATGAGGCTTTACAAATAGCTGTGGAAAGAAGGAATGCGAAAAGCAAGGGTGAAAGGGAAAGATATAAACAACTGAATGCAGATTTCCAGAGAATAGCAAGAAGAGATAAGAAGGCCTTCTTAAATGAACAATGCAAGGAAATCGAGGAAAACAACAGAATGGGGAGGACTAGAGATCTCTTCAAGAAAATTGGAGATATCAAGGGAACGTTTTGTGCCAAGATGGGCATGATAAAGGACAAAAAAGGCAGAGACCTAACAGAAGCAGAAGAGATTAAGAAGAGATGGCAAGAATACACAGAAGGACTATACAAGAAAGATCTTAATGTTCCTGATGACCACGCTGGTGTGGTCACTGACCCAGAGCCGGACATCCTAGAGAGTGAAGTCAAGTGGGCCTTAGGTAGCATCACTAACAACAAAGCTAGTGGAGATGATAATATCCCAGCTGAGCTACTTAAAATCCTAAATGATGATGCTGTGAAAGTGCTGCACTCAATATGCCAACAAATTTGGAAAACTCAGCAGTGGCCAAAGGATTGGAAAAGGTCAGTTTACGTTCCAATTCCAAAGAAGGGCAGTGCCAAAGAGTGCTCAAACTATCGCACAATTGCACTCATTTCACATGTTAGCAAGGTTATGCTCAAAATCCTACAAGCTAGGCTTCAGCAGTACGTGGACTGAGAACTACCGGACGTACAAGCTGGGTTTCGAGGAGGCAGAGGAACTAGAGTTCAAATTGCCAACATGCGCTGGATCATGGAGAAAGCCCGAGAGTTCCAAAAAACCACCTACTTCTGCTTCATTGACTACACAAAAGCCTTTGATTGTGTGGATCACAACAAACTGTGGCAAATTCTTAAAGAGATGGGGGTACCAGACCACCTTACCTGTCTCCTGAGAAACCTGTATGCGGGTCAAGAAGCAACAGTTCGGACCAGCCATGGAATAACCGACTGGTTCAAAATTGGGAAGGGAGTACGGCAAGGCTGTATATTGTCACCCTGCCTATTTAACTTATATGCAGAGTACATTATGAGAAATGAAGGGCTGAATGAATCGCAAGCCGGAATCAAGATTGCCGGGAGAAATATCAACAACCTCAGATATGCAGACGATACCACCCTAATGGCAGAAAGTGAAGAAGAACTAAAGAGCCTCTTGATGAGGGTGAAAGAGGAGAGTGCAAAAGTTGGCTTGAAACTCAACATTAATAAAACTAAGATCATGGCATCTGGGCCATTCAATTCCTGGCAAATAGAAGGGGTAGAAATGGAAGCAGTAACAGATTTTACTTTTCTGGGCTCCAAGATCACTGCAGACGGAGACAGCAGCCATGAAATTAAAAGACGCTTAATCCTTGGAAGGAAAGCTATGGCAAACTTAGACAGCATAATAAAAAGCAGAGATATCACCATGCCAACAAAAGTTCGCATAGTCAGGGTGATGGTGTTCCCAGTAGCAATGTATGGTTGCGAGAGTTGGACCATAAGGAAGGCTGAGCGCCGAAGAATAGATGCTTTTGAACTGTGGTGCTGGAGAAGACTCCTGAGAGTCCCTTGGACTGCTAGGAGATCAAATCAGTCAATCCTAAATGAAATCAACCCTGACTGTTCCCTGGAAGGACAGATACTAAGGCTGAAACTCAAATATTTTGGCCACCTAATGCGAAGAGAGGACTCTCTGGAGAAGACTCTGATGTTGGGAAAAATTGAAGGCAAAAGGAGAAGGGGAAGGCAAAGGATGAGATGGTTAGACAGCATCACCGATGCAACGAACATGAAAATGAGCGTACTCAGG
This sequence comes from Plestiodon gilberti rubricaudatus, assembly GCA_026170595.1. Lineage (NCBI taxonomy): Eukaryota > Metazoa > Chordata > Lepidosauria > Squamata > Scincidae > Plestiodon > Plestiodon gilberti. The sequence goes on from JANXHW010000003.1 coordinate 221,054,344, forward strand.
AAGATAGTGGAGGACAGGAAGGCCTGGCGGGATATGGTTCATGGGATCACGAAGGGTCGGACACGACTTAACGACTGAACAACAACAACAACAACATTAATAATCACTGAACCTACCTTAGAGTGGTGCTGAAGAGAGGGTTGAATGGATGAGAGAGGAGTGTGTTAAAGTTCAGATATTTAGGTGCAGTTTTGTAACAGTTATTCATTTTCTGTAATCCAGTGGTTCTCAAACTTTTTAGCACCGTGACTCACTTTTTAAAATGACACTCTATCGGGACCCACCTAGCTTTACGAGATGTTCAAACGTTTATCTCCCTATATTTACACAAGCTTGCAAACTGCAGGAGCTCAGCTCTTTGAAAGGCAATTAGCAGCTATCTGATTTTTGAATAGCCTCAGGGCTTGTGGAAATTACTTATCTGATCTTTCCATCACCTGGGACCCACCAAGTGGGTTCCAACCCACAGTTTGAGAAACACTGCTGTAATCAATTCATGACAAGTGTTGGAAGTTGGTATGAAAAATTGGCTTTTTTAAAAAAAACAAAGTTTCTAACCCTTAAGGCTGCAAAACTAGGATTGGTGAGGTCTCAGAAATCAGTGACGGGAGCATAGCAGGATTTGTAGCGTTTAGGGAGCTGGACACCAACGCCTTCCCCATAACTTGCATGACAGAATCACGTGTCCTCTGCATGCTTGGAAGCAAGTCCCACTGAACTCAGTAGGACTTCGAAGAAAAGTATGCATAGGATTGTTTTGCCTATTAGGTATGCTATTATTCCTTTCTATAGTACTTGGTGCGGTATGCTTTATAACCCTTACTGCATTCACCCACACAACCTTTAAATGTTTCTTTTTGATGTAATTACATTGCAAGGTTGCGGTTGAAGTTTATTGTTGTTGTTAGATGTGAAAGTAGAGAGTCCTTTTCACCAAGGATTTGAGAGATGAGTCAGTAAAGTGGAAAACGGCAAGAAGGTTGCTCCAGTCCAGATGGCTGAAAGTGAAGGTTCTCCAGTACCAGGGCCAGATTGTGTGGAGGATCAGGGCTGGGGGGGGGGGGGGAAGAGCTAGCTTTAGATGTGCAGAAGGAAGCAGGAACAGGCGAGGACACTTCATTAAAACAACTGGAGGACTTCCAGCAGAGGCTTCAAAAACCAACAGGCTGGCTGATTTTTTTAACTGGTTCCAGAGGTCGAGATGGATATAGCAGGACTGTCAATTTCAGTTCTGAGATGGAAACTCTGACAGCATGTCTGAACTGAATTTGCTTCCTAAGTCATTCAAACTCCAAAGCGAAGTATCCCAAAGTAACTGGGGAAACTATGCTGTGAGATTGAACATTAGGCACAGAGGGTAAAAAAAAAAATGCACCCGTTCTGCTTAGGCCTCCGCTGGAATAGCAAGTCCTGTTTTTGTGCACATTTAAGACACACCCCACTGCCAAATTCCTAAAGTTAAAGAAAGAAAGATGCTACAAACATAAAAAGTGTTTGAATTGGAGTGATAAATTGTTCCTTCAGTTGTTGGGTTTATTGACTACAGTTAATTAGAGTACTGCTAATAGAAAGGCCTTGTTGTTGTTGTTGTTCAGTCGTTAAGTCGTGTCCGACCCTTCGTGATCCCATGAACCATATCCCGCCAGGCCTTCCTATCCTCCACTATCTTCCTGAGTTCGCTCATTTTCATGTTCGTTGCATCGGTGATGCTGTCTAACCATCTCATCCTTGGCCTTCCCCTTCTCCTTTTGCCTTCAGTCTTTCCCAGCCAGAAAGGCCTTAGTAAACAGTAAAACCTGAAACTTGGAGTTGAGGCTGTTAGGCATGGTGGGCAGAGTGCCTAAATCCTTAGTATGGACATCAGGCACACTGGAAAACTGGTTTTTTTTCCCCTCCCCAGAGGAGTATCCATTGTGCGACTGGATACGGGCCCGTCACCTGAAGAAGGGGTCCCCACTGTGGGATTGTTTCCTTCTTTTCCAGAGCGACGTCCTCCAGCCCTGAGACTCCCTTCCCTGGCAGCTGAGGAGCTGGCCAACTGAGGGTGGGACGATGCCTCCACGTCCCTAGAAGTCTCACCCTGGTCCCTCTCTGCCTTCTCCAGGTCAGCAACCGTGGCTTCAAGGGAGCGAACCCGTTCCCTGAGAGCCTGGAGCTCTTTGCATCGAGCACACATCCATGACTTATGCCCAAGAGGCAGATAGTCATACATGTGACACTCGGTGCAAAACACTGGATAGCCCCCACCCCTCTGCTGGCTGTCTGACTGCATAGTTTTTGTGTGTAAGTTATGGGTTTATCAAAGTTTGGGTACCTTAATGTTGTTGGAGCTCTCCTCTCTTCAAGGAAAGTGCCGGGCTGTGTTTGGGGCCTGGCTTCCTCGCCCCGCTGCTGAACTCGCACAGCTGCTTAACTCACTGTGTCTTCTTTTTACCTTGGCACTTGGTCCCAGTGAGGCACTTGGTCCCAGGAGGCCACTCGCTGTTCCTGAAATTTTGCTTACAATTTTGCTTATGTTTTGGTTAGAAAAGTGAGCTGGGCCTTTTTTTCTAAATAGTTAAATAAATGAAATGTGGGCAAAACCGTCTGGAAAAGCCAAGAAAGCCACTAACCAGTCAGCACAAAAAATACTGAGCTAGATAGACCAATGGTCTGGCTTGATACAAAGCAGATTTGTTAGTGTGTGTGTCATTGTGGGAGGAAAAATGAATGTACTATGTAGGTTTACCAGATCTCCAACTGGGACAGAGTGCTAGACCTTTAGGAGAAGGAATGTGGGCAGGTGTAGCTTGTTAAACCTTAGTTAGAGCACAATCCTAGGCATGTCTACTCAGAAGCAAGTCCCACTGAACACAATGGGGCCTGCTTCTGAGTAGACATGCCTAAGATTGTGCTATAAAGGTTTAACAAGCTACATCTGCCCACATTCCTTCTCCTAAAGGTCTAGCACTCTGTCCCGGTTGGAGATCTGGTAAGGCTATGTATTCTCATTCTACTTACACAGGAAGTGCATGCCCCATTTTGGGAAATGCTGCAGTGGAAAGCTCAGAAAAAAAAGAATAATTTGCTAGTGAATTTCAATGGCAGGCAGACATTAACCCCAAAATTAGGCTTACCAGATCTCCAACCGGGTCAGAGTGCTAGACCTTTAGGAGAAGGAATGTGGGCAGGTGTAGCTTGTTAAACCTTAGAACACAATCCTAGGCATTCAGTGGGCATTGGGCTCAGTGGGACTTGCTTCTGAGTAGACATGCCTAGGATTGTGCTCTAAGGTTTAACAAGCTACACCTGCCCACATTCCTTCTCCTAAAGGTGCTAGCACTCTGTCCCGGTTGGAGATCTGGTAAGCCTACCCAAAATGTATCCCAAAATCTCTGCGTAGTTAAAAAAAGAATTAGGAATTTTGATGATACAATTCTGTTCAAGATCAGTTTGCTGCTGGCCCTGCATGGGGTCTAGTGTCTCGAGGCAGCTAATGGCTAGATCTGCTGAACATTTGCCGCTCCTTGTTTAATTCCACCAAAGCAGTAGATATGCTCCCTCTCTGAAAACCGCAAATTCTTTGAACCATAATCTCACATCTCATGCTGTTCAGATTATTGAGCTATGGCGCTCTTTGAAATGCTAATGATCCCTCATTATAGCCCAGTGACGGGATTGGCTAAAACTGTACCCTTCTGTGTCAATAATGACTGACTTTTTTTCCACGCAGAGGGAATCAGCCATACTTTGGCAGCTAATTAAAAAAAGAAATCTTTACATATGTTATTCTAAGCCATTGACTGCCACTTATAATATAATTAATCTTTTGCAAAAATTGTTTGCTCATTGCAGAAATGAGTCGTTGGCATCAGCTCATTATCAAACAAGTGGAGAACTCTTGATATACACTGATTTCTCTTAGGAGATTCCGCAGCAGTTCTGGGAAAACTATGAAATCCTGAGTTAGGACTGAAATGCACTCTGTTCTCCTGTGTCTCCTGGAGGACATTCCAGAACCATTGGGTTAGCTCCTGTTTCTGGCTTTAGAAATAGGTTTTCTCTGTGCCAGGTGCAAGGGAGTGGCGACAGGATACAGGCATCTTGTTGTCTTGTGTGCTTCCTGAGGTATCTGGTGGGGCCACTGTGAGATATAGGAAGCTGGACTAGAGAGGCCTTTGACCTGATCCAGCAGGGCTCTTCTTATGTTCTGAAGCCTTAGGCAGGCTTCTTTATTGCACTTGCCCTCTCCAGGGGGTAGAGGCTTTCTCATCCTCCCAGACTTGCCCTGACTTGTGGGCCAGGTCACAGGGTTCTTCTGGAGCTCCCAAAGCTCCAGGACGTTTTGGTCTCCTTGTTGCTTTTTTTCCTTGCCATTTTCTGTCCATCGATTTCCTTCATGGGATCTTAACATGGTGCTCATGGTGCTAACCAGGGCCCCATTTGAACCAATGGCAACTTGGTCTGTAAGACTTGTAACTCTTGAAGTAGCATTTTTGGCCAACATAACTTTGGCACACAGAGTGTTGGAGCTTAACGCCTTGTTGGCCAATACAGAGCTCGGTATATTTCATGATGACAAGGTGGTCTTGCAACTGGATCTTTATATGCAAAGTAAACTTGAGTTTCCATCACTCTCTGGATGTAGTGTTACTATTCTGTTGTCCCACCCCAAGTAACAGGACTGGTACTCAATGTATGTAGGGCTCTTAGCTTTAATTCATCTAGAACAAGGGAGTTTAGGCAATCAGATTAATTGTTCATATCCTTTAAACAACCTAGAATACAGTGCAAGTTCAATCACTTTCAGTGTACTTAGGCTGCAAATCCTATACACATTTTCCTGGGAGTGAGCCTCATTTAACACAATGGGACTTAATTGTGAGTAGACATGCATAGGATTGTGCTGTGAGAATGTTATCTCTGTTGTCAACCCAAGACTGTTGCCTTTTTCTTTTCTTGTGTTTTTTTTATTTCTTACTTTTTTTTGATGAGCATAGAACATATAGATTGAAAACCAGATCTGTCATGACTCAATATTCTTTCTCATTTATAAGATAGCTGCCTTTTAAAAACCGAGCACTTTAAATATACTGTGAGTGATCGGAAAGTGTTAACATCAGCCACAAAAGATTGGTTTCGAAAAGAAGATGGAAATGTGCATTTATCAAGCTGTCAGCTCTGACACTTAGCAATTCACTGAGAGTTGCCGGCTGAGTTCTGAACTAGGGGGTGTCTTGTTCTTCTCTTGTTAATACTACCCCATATGTCACACAGGCTATGTTTCATGGTTCATATATTCTGTACATCTCATGCCACCTAATTTTTAATAGGAGCCACATTTTGCATTGAGTAGGCAGTAAAGTCAATAAATAAACCATTTATTGATTTATTTTACTGTGTAAGCCGCTTTTGTGAACTACTCCTGTTGAAAAGAGGTATATAAATAACAACAACAACATTGACTGAGCCCATGACTCAGAGAAAACCCAAACTGCAGGTCACATTTACCACGTGACTCCTCAATTTAATTTCTGTTTCCTGAGCTGACTTGTTAACCTTTCAGTCTAGATATGAACTGAAAAATACAAGAACATTTTTTCCCTGCAGGCAACCATTTCCCAATATAACACAAATACAAAATGGAGGAAAATAGCCACAACGGCCGCAAGGAACAGAAGAGGGAGTTTACTCGCAATGTTCCCTTCTGAGGCCTCAGCGTCTGCTCAAGGAGACCAGCCTCTGACTGCAGTCATGGATGCAAGCCATGTGTACTCAGTCATGTTTAAATGCTCTTACTATGGGCACTAGCCCAGTAGCGTCGTTGGGGTAGGGGCGGGGGGGCTGTGGGCCCCAAGCGCACGTGGCGGCGGAGGGGGGTGTACTTGCCTCCTGGATGCGTCTCCTCCGCTGTAGTCGTCTTCTCGCACCGGCACCGGCCGCCTTCTCGTTGAAGGTAAGCAAAACGGGGGGGGGGTGATCGAAGCCGTGCCTGCAGCGGCACACGCTAAAATAACGTCACGCCCCCAGGGGGCGTGGTGCGTGGTGTCACATGGGGGGTGTTTGTCAGGGTTAGCTCACCAAATGATCCAAGTAATTTCCTGTCTGAATAGTGCAGGGCCCTGATGCTTGGGCAAGCATGGCTACCAAAGACTCTGTATGTATATATCTCTAATGTAATGTAAAGTGAAAGTGAAATGAACAGGAAAAATGCTGAATCACTGTGACAAAGCACCTGTGGGAAAGAGCTGTTGCAATAGATAATGAGATGCATCAATCTTCACAGTGATTGGTGTAAAGCACTATATAAGGAGGCTGGCAGAGCCTACCTGTGTGGGTTGGTGTGTGGAATTTGTGAGAGCTGGAGTCTGTGCCGTGGAGTTGTGTATATAAGTATTGCTTTGTTGAAGCTGTTATCTGTAAAATTGTAAATACAGTCTTGGTGGTGGACATCTGCCTTGTCTGTTTTACTTTCGTCGGTGGAGAACGACCTTGGAGCAAGCGTGCCGTTGCACTCTGCTAGAAGCAAGCACATGAGACTCTGCATTTCTTAATAGTGTTGTGTCGGCGGCGCCCCCCCATGGGGGGGTGTACGCTCGCAACTGCACTAGCCCATTGATGATCCATAGCCCAGGCAGATGCACTGCAGGTGTGCTATTATTACACTTGAATTGGGTGGGATCCTGCAACTGGAAGAGGCACTTAAATTTTATTTATTTATTTATTTACATTATTTTTGCCCCGCCTTTCTCCCCGAAGGGATCCAAGGCGGCTTACAACAAAAAAAAAGGAAACGTCTAGAGACCACCTTGGTTAAACTGCAGAGTATAACTGAGACATTGATTAAATCCCCTCCTGTTGGGTTGCTGTGTGAACCAGCACAAGTCCATCATGAGGAGGTGATAGATATCTCCTCCTCTCCTGTGTGCAGTCATATCAGGTCTGATATGCAGGTTGATCCCCCTGTACTGGAAGTGACTCAAGGCACACCTGTTCCTCTATTGTCCCCAAGTGACACTGAGGCATCTTCTTCAAGGAGGTGTGAGAACAAAATGCTTACTGATCAGTTACTGCTACAGCTTGATATTGATGACCAAGAAATAGTCAACGGGGCAATTTCTACTTTTAAAGCCTTGTCATTGCAGGAACAAGGGAAGAGTATCGAGTCTGGACAAAGTCAGATCAGAGCTCTGCAACAATATAGAAGGAATGTCTGATTCAAATACAGTATTGCCAGTAAACACTATTTCTTTGACACCTAAAGATTCCATATCATCACTGAGCCAGGATTATCCAGTCATGCAAAAGAAGAAGCAAGAATTCCCCTCAGTCTGTTGTCCACCAGATAGCTTTGTGGGAGAGCCTCAATTGTGTCTGAATTTGCCTCAGCATAAGGCTGTTACATCTGGACCAACTGCCAAAGTCCCTTTTAACTGCTGTATATCTAATATTGAATTGGAGGTGGAAGAGCTTCCTTCGGAAGATTGATTTTAGGGTATCCCCTCCAGCCTTGGGATTGGCTCCCTGCTGAAAGTCTTGTCTTGGAGTGTTGTGGGGGGGGGGAGCCCAGGGATGTGGATTTTGTGGAGTTCATGGGAGGTTTCGAGGTTCTGCTTCAGGAGACTTGGGCCCTTGATTCTATGTGTCTTAATGGGTACAATGCCTGTTTCGTCCCAGCTTATAAATCTAAAGCCAAAGTTTGACCATTAATGGGCATTGTCACCCTGGTGGAAGAACATCTGGATTCTGAACCCATTGATATAAAGACTGTTTTTGGTAGTATACAGGCTACCAGGGTAATTTTGAAAGGGATTATATTGGGTTTTCTTGGTTACTATACTCCCCCTTGTTCCTTTCTCCTGTCGAGTGTGGCTGATGGGCAGAGTGTTTGTACCTCCTAAAGTGCAGGTCGCGGGGCCTTTTCATTGGCGGGATGTGGTGTTGTGCGATCGGAGTTGCATTGTGGGAGGTGTGGAGGGATTCCATCTGGGGAGGGATGCTGTTTGTGTCTTGTGGGGTGCGGATGTAGTGATGATGGAGAGGGTTGCGGTCTACTTGGGGCAGATTGTGGGGAGGCATGGTGGGAGTCATGTGGGAAGTGCACGCTAGGTTTTGGGACAATTTACCCCTATTTATGGTTAGTGTTGTCTTGTGTCTTATGTGTTTGTGTCGTATGTTATGTGTGTTGTTCTGATTATGCCAATAAAGGTCTACTGATACTGACTGACTGAAAAAAAGGAAATACAATACAACAAATGCAGTACAAAAGTCACATTTTAAAACAGTAAAAAACAGTTAACAAAATTAATACATCATCTAAAAATTAATTTAAAAAGATCATCATTACAATTTAAACAAGAGCATAAAAAGAGCATAAAAAGCAGCAGCGTCCCAACTGTACCAGCAGGATGTTAAAAAGGCTCAGAAGGCATCCTTGAACAGGAAGGCCTCGCCGGAAAGTGGCCAAGGAGGGAGCAGTTCGTAAATCAAAAGGGAGGGAGTTCCATAAGATTGGTGCCACTATTGAGAAGGCCCTGTTTCTGGCCGCCGCCCCTCGCACCTCCCTGGGCGATGGTACCCGCAAAAGGGCCTTCTCTGATGACCTAAATGCACTTAAATGCAATTGGTTGCAAGTGGAAAGTTGACACTAGAAAGAGAGAGACTGTGGCTCCGTCCTGGAGTAGCACCTCTGTGTGCAGGAGGTCCCAGGTTCAATGCCTGTGATCTCCAGGGAGGACTGGGAAAGGCCCTTGCCTGAAACCCTGGAGAGCCACTGCCAGGCAGTGTAGAACCTGCTGAACTAGATGAACTATCTGACGATCAGATTCAACATAAGGCAGCTCCATATGTTCCTTGTGGCCGACATCTTTTGTAAATCAGTCTGCAGCACAAGCCAGGCATGAACAACGTTTTGTGAAATATGCTCTTCAGGGTGGGAAAAATAATCACCAAGTCTCCATTTAGGCACCTTGCACAAGAAAGCACTTTGCTATGGACAGATTTGCCGTGCTCTGTTTCCTCCTTTTCAGAAGGATACCGTGGAGCTGGGAAGAGATGAGAAGCTGTTACCACTTCCCCAAGGAGCATTGAAATGAATGACTTTCAGGCCTGTCCCCAGTCCTCCTGCCCTCCATGGGCTCATTTGGCATTCCCTGACATGTCACCCTTTCCAGTTCCACCTCCAGCTTTCCAAAGGAAAGCTTTGCCATTTGTTTGGTGCCTCTAGCCAGTGTTGGAATATTGACTTCTTCCTCTACTATGTTTCATTTACTTCTTTGTCAAGAAAGGGCGGTTGGTTGGAAATTAAATAGGGCATACTGCAGCTGTGGGAGCCCACGCGCTCCCTATATGGAAACGTGGAGGGAGGGGCTCTGATGGACAGTTGTGTTTATCGGTTTGCTCTCGCTAGTAGTTTTGCTGGATGCGGTTTGTAATATTGTGGTTTGTTTTTAGTGATAAAGTAATAATAACAATTGATCTGTACTGGTTTCTGTACTTTTATCCACTGTGGCGGGCTACCTTGGTGGTCGTAGAAATACTATAAATCGTATAAATAAAGGCACCTGTTGAAATACTATATATAAATAACTGAGGAAGAGGAAGAACAGTGAGTCTTCCTTACTTCAGACTGTGGTCTTCTCCAAGGCTGTGAAGGGGGCTCCACAGGAGGCTATTTGGGAGTGGAAAATGTGACCCTTGGGAGCCAAACTAATAGAGATCTATAATTGGCTCTTTGTGTGAAAAAGAAAAAAAACACACAACTACATTGTGTGTGCGGGAGGGAAAGATTAAGGTTGGAACTGCAGCTCTGAGGCAGGGTTAACCTTTTCCATTCATGCCATATTCCTTATGCAAATCTACCCTCTCTGAGAAAATTTACATGTACTCCTACATTTCCCCTAACTGGGCAAATAGTCTCACAGGGATCCAGATTGGTCCACAGCAAAGGAGCAAAGGGTCAGCCTTTGCCTCCACTTCGGCTTGGCTCTGATCTGGATCAACCCACCCTCCACTTTCTGGGAAACAGACCTTGCCAAATTCCAAGCACAGAACTTGTTGTTACATCTTCTTTGTCTCTTATAACCAACAGTAGACATGGCAGCCAAGGAAGAAGGAAGGGTGAGATGGTGGGGAAAATTGGAGAGATGAGGCTGAGCTGGAGTTGGTGGGGACAGAGTTTAGGAGGCAGGAGAAAAATATTCAGGTAGAAAAAACAGTAGGGGAAACATACTGTATGGCAGTAGAAAATGAATAGCTACAGAAAACAAATGGAGATGATGCAATTTGCAGAATATTACCTTGCATGTCTATGGGAAAGTGAATCTTCCTCTTTCCCTTTTTTTATACCCATACCCCATTTCACTGCAGAGCTCAGGCACTGATTGTGCTTTTTACACACACACACACACACACACACACACACACACACAGAGAGAGAGAGAGAGAGGAATAGCTGGACAGCTAGCAGCTGTGAAACATGGTTAGCGGCTATGGGAGAGCAACAGCAGCCAATGAAATTAGGTGTCAAAGGAATTCCAAGTGCAGTCTAACTCTGCTTTGTGCTCAGAATTGGAGATCAACATGATCAGGTTTGAGACACAAAAGCTATTAGAATGAAAGATACTTTGCATTTGTGAGAGTGGTAGGATGGGGTGTCAGACTACTGACATGATTGATACTACAAAAGCCAGCAAAGTTTCCTGCAAAGTTTGTATTATTATACGCCTCTCCAAACAACGTTGGAATCACAACACAGACTGCAGCTTTCCCTGTTTGTCTCCTTTCAGCCTGGTGCGGACACAAACCCTGTTAATCCGCTTCTTGCTCACTAAACGTGAGCAGAAATTGGAATGTCCGCTTCCCAACCATGCTTCGTCATGCAGTTTTCCCAAACCGGGACGTTCTGGTTTTATTTAAAGAGACCTTGCGAACAAAGGAGTTGTTTGTTTGTGAGGTCTTTTATATAAAAGCCAAAGTTCCTCACTTCCTGGTTTGGGAAGACTGCACAATGGAGCAGGGAAAGGGGTTTGGGGTGGCAGCAGCAGCAGACCTGGGGCAGCATGGCATCAGGTGAGTGACGTCCCTCCCTAGTGACTTTAACATAATCCGAACCAGAGAGAGGGAGACTAGTCCTTGCCCCGAGGAGCCTATTGTTGTTGTTCAGTCGTTAAGTCGTGTCCAACCCTTCGTGATCCCATGAACCATATCCCGCCAGGCCTTCCTGTCCTCCACTATCTTCCTGAGTTCGCTCATTTTCATGTTTGTTGCATCGGTGATGCTGTCTAACCATCTCATCCTTGGCCTTCCCCTTCTCCTTTTGCCTTCAATCTTTCCCAGCATCAGAGTCTTCTCCAGAGAGTCCTCTCTTCGCATTAGGTGGCCAAAATATTTGAGCTTCAGCCTCAGTACCTGTCCTTCCAGGGAACAGTCAGGCTTGATTTCATTTAGAATTGACTGATTTGATCTCCTAGCAGTCCAAGGGACTCTCATAGAGTCTCATAGAGGAGCCTATGGCCCTTTTCAAATGTTATGGAGGAAGTTTAGTCAAAGGTCTTGCATACACTGCTGCTGCTGCTGCTGCTTGTGTGGCCTCACTGTAGTATCTCAAACGGCTCTGAGATCAGGCTTGTTCATGTCTTAGCTGCTGCTCCTCCATGCATTCCGTGATCATGTGGCAGGGAAGGGGCAGGGGCATTGCAGTAGCAAACGTCCCTTTCAGTTTCATGCATTCAGTGAGCAGGTTCCCCGTGTGCACAGTTTTATGCACAGAAAGCTCTCTTCACATGATTGGAAACCCTACAGACAGAACTCTCCACCGACTGTATTCATGGGGGTTGTGCTCTAGGCTTCAGCGGACACACGATTGGTAATGCTGCTGCCGCCGCCGCTGCCATGCATTCCTTGAACACATGGAGGACCAGTGGCATAATCTGTGAAATGGGCTCAGACCTGCTGTACAGCTAGGGGAGCCAACTCTCCAAGACTGTCTTGGAATCTCCAGAAACCAGCACCGATCTCCAGGTGACTGCTGAAAGCAATCCTGTGGGTTTTGACAGGGCCTCCTTGGCTTATTATCGACATGTCATATTGGGGAGGAAAAAAAAAACATTGCCAAGAATAGCTTCAGTCTGTTGACAGTTTGTGCACAGGTGAGCTGTTGGATGGGTCTCCTTTCCTCTGCAATTCGTGGCAGGCAACAAACCTAGGCTTACCAGATCTCCAACCGGGACAGAGTGCTAGACTTTTAGGAGAAGGAATGTGGGCAGGTGCAGCTTGTTAAACCTTAGAGCACAATCCTAGGTATTGAAGGATTGTGCTCTAAGGTTTAACAAGCTACACCTGCCCACATTCCTTCTCCTAAAGGTCTAGCACTCTGTCCCGGTTGGAGATCTGGTAAGCCTAAACAAACCCAGTAAGCCCAACTAGCCTCTGGTGGGTTGCCATAAAATGGTTGGTGCTTGGTGAATTGCCTCTTATAGATGGAATTCCATAACCCGGGAATGTGAACCTTTAACATTGGTTTTCTCAGTGCTTTTTGCCATCCAAGTACATCTTGCCCACAAACCTGGGCTGCTTTGACCTCACCACTAATTGTACGCCTGTGGCCTTGCTCCAAAATCCATTGATTGTTGGATAAAGGGATAAAATAAATGCATTGCTCTGGCACACATTTTTGCCTTTGAGCAGAAAGCAGAGCTGAGCTTGTTGAGGGATAATGGCTGACCTACAGCTTAGGTCGCAAAGTCGTCATGACTTTCCACAGAGAGGGGAGAAGCATCCATTCTTCACACGAAATAATCATTATGAGCTGGCCTGTGGCCGTTGACCTCGCTTTGTTAGAAAATGAAACAAATTGGGCACAGCTTCCCTGGCTAATTTATTTTATTTTTTTATTTTTCACATTTTTATACCGCCCTTCCTCCAAGGAGCTCAGAGTGGTGTGCATATTTCCTCCCCTCCTTTTTGTCCTCACAACAACCCTGTGAGGTAGGTGGGGCTGAGAGATAGTGACTGGCCCAAGGTCACCCAGGAAGCTTCGTGGCTGAGCGGGGATTTGAACCTGGATCTTCCAGGTCTAAGTCCAACTCCCAAACCACTACACCATCCTGGCTAATGGGACCTTGAACCTCAAAGCAGCCACACCAGAATGTTTGGTAAATACAAGTTCTTCCTCCAAGTTGCTTAGCAGGAAGTTGTGTAGCTGACAGAGGTAGGGAAGAGTATTGTGTTGAGTTCAGGCACAGTGAATTAAATATGTTACAGTATTGTCCTCTTAAGTATGGTCCAGGCTTCCCCCTCCGTCTTGTCCCGTAGACTAGGAGAAACCCTTCGGCAGGTCTGTGCTAGGAGCCACGTTGCTGCATATAACCTTGCAAATGAATCAGTTACATTTCCAATACATGTGTGGAGTGGAACCTGAATTCAGTAGCCCAGATTTCAACCACACAGTGTGGAAGAGATCAAGAAACCTAATTCCACTTGAGCTTTTAAGCATTTAAAGAAGAAACGGCCTGAGTTGAAAATAGTATTTTTCATTTTGCACAGGGATAAACGGGGACTGGTCGGGGTTATTATAGGAAAATTCCAATTTCAACTGAGGCAGCTGTATATACCCTTGATCCGCAACTAATTTTTCACAAGGGCAGTATTTTAAAAGGAGTAAAACTTTCCACCTCTCCACCAGCAGTCTGGTAGCGCACGTCTTTGCACGCTCCTGGAGTGACTTTTATGGAACACGTGTTCCGGTAGCGGAGAAACCCATTAGGACTTGGCTGTTAATAAACTCTGATTGAAAATTTTTTGTTCTTATTAGCCCATGTATTTTCCAAAGAACTCAGACTCCCAATAGGGTGTGTGTGTGTGTGTGTGTGTGTGTGTGTGTGTGTGTGTGAGAGAGAGAGAGAGAGAGAGAGAGAGAGAGAGAGAGGGAGGCCCAAGTACATTGAATAAGTTGAGTAGTAGATTAGGGATTTGAACCCAGGCTTCCCTGATCTAAGGCCAACACTTTAACTAAGGCTCTCAGAGATGTTTATTTGTTGCTCTGGGTTTGTGTGTCTCTTCTCAACCAATTTTATTACTTAATGAAAAACAAGTCAAGCATTTCCCCCCCCCCCCAATTTTCCTTTTATGCTTAATTCACTTTACCAAAAACAACTTTTCCATCTGTTACAAAATCCTTGTTGAGGCCTCTCTCACTCTGGTACCAGCCAATGAGTCCTCAGGCCACATGCAAAACATTTTATGCTAAGCTGAAGCATTTTTCTCTGCCTTGAAAATGGCTGAGCACTGAGAATGTGGCTTCATAAAACCTCGAGGAACTGTCTAAGCAGGGATCTCGAATTGGAAAGCACTGGAGAGTTGAGAATGGAGATTGAGTTTGAAGAAGCAAACTGAGGGCTCTGCTGTATTCTGCATTGTATGCAGATGTGTACAGTAATATGGGCTGCAGGTATACAGGTCATATTACTAGCAGATACATTTTAGTATCTGGAATGTAATGTAGCTTTTTTTCTAATTAAAGCATGTTTTCGGTCCGCCAGGTGTGGGGGTCGGGGGGGAGAGTTGAAAACATATTGCCTTGGTGGCTCAGTATAGATATACAGGGGGGCACCGGTATCCACTGATTCCTCAACCGCGGTTTCAATTATCCACGGTTGAGGAATCCCCCCCGCACCCTCCACAGCCCCCCCCCCCGCACTTACTTTTAGCAGAAACCTCCGTTCTTTTCTTCAAAAGTTCCGAGTTTCCAGCTCTTTTAGGCCAACCTCTGCAAGGTTGCAGAGACTCTAGCTATTAACTAAGTCTAGTTGGTCAGGCCTAAAACAGATGGAAACTCGGAACTTTTGAAGAAAAGAACGGAGGTTTCTGCTAAAAGTAAGTGCCTGGGGGGGGCTGTGGAGGGCACGGGGGGTTGCGCCCGCCCCCCCACACTTTTAACGGAGAAAGCTCCGTTTTTTTCTTCAAAAGCCTTTGTTGCAGGCCTTCTTACCAACAAGTCTTCGGTGCTAGAAAGTCTCAGCAACCTCTCAGCAAGGTTGCTGAGACACTCTAGCACCGAAGACTTGATGGTAAGAAGGCCTGCTGCATCCGGCTTTTGAAGAAAAAAACCGGAGCTTTCTCCATTAAAAGAAAGTGCTTGGGGGGGTCGTGGAGGGTGCGGGGAGGGGCGCGCAGGCCCGTGGGGGGTCGGGGGGGCCTGAAAACCACGGAAATGGGCATTCGCCCATTTCCGCGGTTTCAGGTATCCACGGTGGGGGCTGGAACGTATCCCCCGTAGATACCGGTGTCCCCCTGTACAGGGCGTTCTCTGTTAATTGATTCCCTGCAGTTATATGTCCAATTTATTGTGGAACAATACATAAAAATTTCCCACACTTACGAGGATCCTTGGATGAGAGCCCAGAGTTTCTGTGGATTTTGAAAACTACCTGTGCTGCCCAGGCTCGCTACCCACAACCGTTCTCCTCGTGTCACCACACAGATGTGTCTCTCGTTGAGCAGACTTGCAGTCCTTGCCTTGCTGCACCTGTGCTTTGAACTGCACACTGTTTTCTATTGTGCATCTAAACTAAAAAAGATGCTTGTCGTGTGAGTTTTGTTCTGAAGATGCTACCAATTTGAGTAGTGAAATGTCAGAAGTACTACATCTTATGCTTTAGCTTTTTATTAGCATTTTATTAAACGATGGATTTCCCGGAAATCATGCATGTTTTAAAAGATGGTGGTTTACCATAATTTATGTTTAAGAACACTTGTTGTGCCTACATAAGAACATCAGAAGAGTCCTGCTGGATCAGGCCAAGGGCCCATCTAGTCCAGCTTCCCGTATGTCACAGTGGCCCCACCAGATGCCTCCAAGAGCACCCAGACAACAAGATACTTGTATCCTGTTGCCACACCCTTGCATCTGGCATTAAGAGAGAGGCTACCTCTCTCTAAACCTTTTTAGAGGCTACCTCTAAAACCCGGAGATTGCATGCAGTCCTACATAATGTATGTGTAAAAAGTTCAGTCCTCCCTTGTTACAGAGAATATTAAGTGTAAGTGAAAATGGAGTATTGGAATTAGTGGAGGGGGCACTGTTCTATTTTTTTAATTTTTTTTATAAATTATAATTTATTCATTAAGTCATTATAATTACACTGTTTTCTAAAGTATACATGCTTTAATATTTAAAAAATGAACTGGGGGGGGGTTGTTTCAAATCTTCTGGTCCCAGTCATATTTTAAATAAAATATTTTCGGGGGAGGGGAACCCCACTAACTGAAGATTGCTACCCAAGTCGATGTTTTTGTCCCAATTGCCCTCGGATAACGAGGACCCCCTGTACCCACATGCCGAACAGGTGCTGCAGGTGATTGGTCCTGTACACATTACTTGGACATAGATAGATCTAAATTTGTAACTGCTTAAAGAGGCTGATATGCATTTCCCCTGCAAGATGTGAACCACTGGATGCTCTTACTGCGTATGTCACTATGATGTCATGTGTCATGTTCATGTGGGCATCAGTGGCGTCGCGGCACCATGCATGCGGGTGGTGGTGGCATATTAAATGCTTCCCCCGTGACGTCACCACCGGAAGTGACACCACTGCAAAGGGCTTGCCATGTGGGAGGGAGGGCCCAACATGCGCGCCACCACCCGCCTGCTTTTAGCGTCGCCGCCACCACTTCCAATCCTGCTGCTTTGTGTGTCGTGTGTGTGTGTGTCCCCGCTTGTCGTCCGGGGGTGGACCGGAACCCCACACCCACCATTCTGATGCCTCTGGTGGACATCACCCTGTTCCAGATGGGCTGAGCACCCATGGCATATTGGGCAAAGTCTCCGGAAACTACTGTAGAGCAGCAGCTGAGTACATCAGCACAGACCCGGAAGCAGGTCACCGAGAAATGTTCAGGCCAGGGCACTGCAGGATCTGGGAGAGCTCTCAGGAACCAGTATGTTGTTCTGACCAAGCCCTGTCTCATATATTGACCAAAGCAGCTCCATTGCTCAGAGGGGGGAGGAGTGATCTTCCCCTTTGCTAGTATCTAGCATGAACAAGGTCCTATCAGGAAGTGAACAATTCCTCTTTTTTTTCCTTGCAAATTTAAAAATTAAGCAACACATTTCTCAAGAAGACCTGATTCTGTCCCAAAAATAAGTTAATGGACCTCCATGCTGTGAAGGAGTGTGGTTTTCACTCTGAAAGGGAAGTTTGCTCTCTTTCCCACAGGGACCCAACCTGAAATATTCCTGCATTAATGGCAAAAATCTGTTCATAAAAAATACGACTATATATGCATATTCACCCACTTATATTTACATAGAGTCTGAAACAAATTAATTGCAGTGGACTTTACGTAAAGGTCTTCATTTTAATGTGGACGTCTTACCAATAAATACCCCAATGGCTTTGAGATTTTTAAAAGAGATGGGGCAGTTTGGAATATCCCACAGGCTATCCTTAGCCTTGAAAAAAGATTGTTATGTTTGAAGTTCAAAAGAGGCTGACTTTGTACAGTCAGTAACATTGTGGTTAAGCTGGAACTGTTCCGTGAAAATGCTGCCTAATTGAAATGTCACAATAAAATCAGGATAATATTATACAGTAATTGTATTTTGGCATCTCAGTGCAGAAGTTACCCAGGAAGCTCAGTGGACCTCAGCACAGCACTAGCAGGCCAAACTCATGAACGCAGCAGCAGCAAGGCAGAGAGACGAGTGAGAGACGAAAAACACAAGGGCCTGATGGTGACCCAGCTTCTCCCATAGATTCTGAATGATGGTTTGTGGTGTGAGCTCTTCAAGGCGCCTTCTTTGGTGACGATGGCTTATCCTCAGTCCTAAATGAGTGCTTCATTTGTTCTTTCACCCGGCTGAGGGTGCAGTAGCTAACTCCAGAGGCCTGTTGCTCCATGAGCATGGCTCCCTGATTGTTTGGCCATGGGGTTGATGAGGACAGCTAGGGTTAGCAGTCTGTCTATACCAGTGGTGGCCAACCTTTCAACATGAATGCTGGCCCTTTAAATGGTTGCATAGGTGAGGACATTTCCAGCTGCTTTAGCAGCACCATCAACACTTGCACCTGCCCAGATTCTGTCTTCTATACAACTCTTAAGAACACAGTAGCCCTAATGGTGCAAGGTTGGCCACCCCTGGTCTATACAGTACTTGTATGCATATACTGGTATGTATATCAAAGTATAACTAAGTGTG
This sequence comes from Plestiodon gilberti rubricaudatus, assembly GCA_026170595.1. Classification (NCBI taxonomy): domain Eukaryota; kingdom Metazoa; phylum Chordata; class Lepidosauria; order Squamata; family Scincidae; genus Plestiodon; species Plestiodon gilberti. The sequence goes on from JANXHW010000003.1 coordinate 221,072,525, forward strand.
GGTGGGTACACACACACACACACACACACACACACACACACACACACACACACACACAGAGAGAGAGAGAGAGAGAGAGAGAGAGAGAGAGAGAGAGAGAGAGAGAGAGCTTTCTTTAAACCTTCTCTGTATTCATTTTAATTGGAATTCACTTTATATTGTTTTACACGCACACACACAGCACCCCGCATTCTAGTTTACAGAAAGGGCGATCAGTTCGCTCTGAAGCAAAATCCATTCTCTCAGCCTCCTTGCTCCAATGGGCCACAACTGAGGCTTACGGGCAAGAAGCCAAGATATACCGTAGATACAAAACTGCCTTACAGTAAATTAGACTCTCGATCCAGCTAACCCAGTTCTGTCTACTCTCGCTGGCAGCAGCAGTCCACGGACTCGGGCAGAAGCCTCTTGCAGCCCTGTGGACTAAAATCTAACTGGTGATGTAGATATTTGAACCTGGGATGATGCATGGGCTCCAGCGTCTCTCTGAGCTACAGCCACTGTGTAACTATTACCTGTGATAAAGCATGGTGTGTAATAACCTCTTTTTTATTGTATTGTTTTAATTTTTGGATAGACAAGGCATATTAATTTATTTATTTTTACAGGCTATATGTAGATGGTCCTTTTGGGAGTCCCTTTGAAGAATCTTTCAATTATGAAATTAGCCTGTGTGTGGCTGGAGGCATTGGAGTAACTCCGTTTGCATCAATCCTCAACACCTTGCTGTATGTAAGCCTCATGGTTTTAAAGCCCTTTCCCCCGCCCACCTCCCCCCCCCAAATTACTTGAATGAATTCTTCTACCGAATGTGCCCAATGGGAATGGGAAAAAAAATCCGAATGATAAAATCACACTTTCATAAAATGGAGCATTTGCAGAGGGGGAGCCATAGACTTTCAGAAGGTTGCAGGACCTCGGATAGCAGGATCTCTGCAATAAAGACATGTCCCTGCACCAAGCTACTTACAATCTAAATTGCAACAGGGGGAGGGGGGAACTGAGGTAGAGAAGGAGAGAGAGAGGGGGGTAGGTAGGTAGGTGAGATGGATACACAGAAGTAGTTCTGTGACCATTGGTTGACTGTTCTCTTTGCCCCTTCATCTACATCAGTGGTGGCCAACCTTTCAACATGAATGCTAGCCCTTTAAATGGTTGCATAGATGAGGAGTCTTGGTGACCTCTTGGTTTCTGGTCTGTCCTTCTCAGTGACCTTTGTCACCCATAGGTGTTCATACAACACTGCAGTGGGTAGTCGCAACCTCCTGGGATCTGGGCCACACTTCTTTGATCTCACCCTGGAGGAACATAAGAACATAAGAAGAGCCCTGCTGGATCAGACCAAAGGTCCATCTAATCCAGCTTCCCGATTATCTCAGTGGCCCAATACATACCTCAGGGAGCACACAAAACAGCAAGATACCTGTATCCTGTTGCCACTCCCTTGCATCTGACATTGATAAGCTACCTCTAAAACTAAGAGGTTGCATACCGTCATGGCTTGTAACCTGTGATGAACTTTTTCTCCATAAATCTGTCCAATCCCCTTTTAAAGTCTTCTAGGCCAGATGCCATCACGAAATCCTGTGGCAAGTTGTTCCACAGATTAATTACACATGTCCCCCCTCAGGCACCTTTTTTCTAGGTTAAAAAGCCTCAAAATAGTGAACAAGGTCACTTCTAAGAAGCAGGGCGATCCATGCTGTGTTGTTCATAAGAGTCACAGTCGAAACGACTGTCAAAGACATGATGAATCAGTCCTTGACTTTTAAATGGTAATTTCTTATTTCCTCCCTCCAAACATGGCCATAATATAAAGTGATGACTGGGAATGCTACAAACTCCGGAGACTGTACTTCATTTGGGTGTGTAGAGACACCCAGTCCTTCTGCTGGTTTGCTGATCTGCTCTGCAAGTTGCATGACAAGGTAAGAGAAACATTTTGCTGGGCGTAGTTCTGAAGGAACCTTTCATCCTTTCTTAAAAGTACTGAACTCCAGTAATCATAATACTGTGTCTTGCTACTTCAGCATTTCTTGAAATTTTCTTATGATTCCCAGTTATTGGAGTTAAGTGAGATCTGGGAACTAGACATATTGTTTAGGAAAGCTTTATGGATATGGGAGGGTGTGTGTATTATATGTGTGTGTGAGAGAGAGAATGAATAAACGAACACACACACATATACAGGGTATACACACATGTGCGTCCACGCGCACACACACACCTAAATATACATGTAGGAATATATGTGGCCAGTGTAAAATGCATAGAATCTCTCATTCCCCACTCCTGAAGGTAACGTAGGATCCGTTGGTAGATCACTGGAAGGGGTTTTCAACTCCCACTTGTTTAATAAGTGCAGCAGGAGCAGCAACAACAAAGACTTTTTTTCCTTAAGTTAGGCTGCTGAAATGTAGAAAAATTTGGGGGAAACCAGAGTATGGCTCAAGTGGTAGAAATAGGTAGGACCCTGCCTGCTGAGCTACCATTTTATATCTGTCTCTGCTCCTGCGCCTAGTTGGTGGACCTGTGGTTCTGGTAAAATAACAAGCCCAAGGTTTGCTCCCGCCATGGTCTAGCACAGTGGTTCTCAAAGTTCTCCCCACGAGTGATTGCAGGGGTGGGGCCAGTGGCGGTGGCGATCCCAGGGATCGCTGCTACCGCCAGGAAAAAAAGGTGATTTGTGCATTCACCGGAGGCCCTGGAGCCCTCTGGAGGGTTCGAGGAGGCCTGTGCCCCCCCATCTTCAGATCGCCTCTCTGCAGCGATTTACTACCACTTCCGTTTTTTGTCGCAACCCAACAATTTGAGAACCACTGGTCTAGTGAACGTCTTCATATGAACTGGGGCTATCAAGTCATAAGTCCCCAGTTCATGCTAGCAAGTGCCATTTGCACTGCAGCTGCTCCTCATGCATGAGTTGCCTGTTCGAATCTGGCAGGGATGGAGCTGCAGTCAGAGGTGTCGCTCCGGTAGGGGTGATACCATAAGTTGTGCCCCGTCCTAGTCCCATTTACCAAGCCAGCAGGAGGTGGCCCCGCCCCCTCACTGTTGGAGCCATTCCCGTGCAGAGAAAGCAATGGGCAGGGAGTTTCTTGCCTGCTGCTTTCTCCGCACGGAATGGCTCCGACGGCGAGGGGGCGGGGCCGCCTCCTGCCAGCCTGGTAAATGGGACTAGGAAGGGGCGCAACTTATGGTACCGCCCCTACCGGAGCGACGCCTCTGGCTGCAGTGAGGGCTCCCCTCCCGTGGCCCTCTGTTTCTCACGGTATCTTACAAATACGCATCTGGAACCCTATGGGGAGAAAAGCAGCTTGCAGGGTGAGAGGGACCCACCGTGAAAACGCGGCAAGTCTCCTCCCTCCCACTGTCACTTCTCCACCGTAGATATTTCGCCTGGCCTAGAAGAAGCAACCGTCACGGTTTTCTTACACGTGTTTTTGTATAATGGTTGACACTGATATACGATGGGCTAAAGAGCTGTCTCTGTTGTGGGATTCGACAATGGGAGCTTTGCTTCCCCTGAAGAGAAAGTGTGCTCATTCTCTCCATCTGTTATTTTTAATGCACTATTTTTTTCAGTTCTGGCAAGAAAACCGACCAGACTTTGTGAACATCCAGCTATACCTCAGTCAAACCAATGGAATACAGGTATGTGGTGAAATGTCGTTTGCAGATGCGGAGAGACTGCAACTTTGAAGACTCCTCCAGTCGTAAAAGCGAGGAAGGGAAACCCTGGCACAGGCCGCGTGTATTTTGTCAGGACTGCTACTAGAGCGTCGTAGAAAATCCATTGCTGCTGAGGAGCCAGGGAAACTTTGTCACTCAATCCATTGAGCTAGGAAGATCCGGGGAATTCCGCTTCCCTGGTCCCTAGGTGGAAATCTTGAGTAGGTTGAGAAGGAATTGCCAGCATCCATGCCTTGAAAATGAGGCCTTGGATGCTGGTGAAAGCTCTTCCTGGCAGTAGCCCCCCTCTCCTTTGCCAGGGTAAATGTTGGAAAGGGGGAAACAGAATATCAGGGCTAGAGGCAAACTCCCCCCAGCTTGCTAGCCTTCCTGCTAGCTGTCGAGAAAAAGTGGAACAGTCCTGGTTTTTCCTAAAAGTCTCTGTGAAATCTCTGAAAAACCAAACTGATTAAGAAGTGAGTTTGGTACCGAGTGAGTTTGTCTGTTCTATTGCTATACCATCTTCCTCTAATCTAACTGCCAATGAATTGGTGGTTTGTAGGAATTCTGCCTCCGCCAGATGTTAGAGGGACAAGCCAGATGTTTTGTGGCCAGCCTTGATCAATGAATCCAGCTTGCCATCAGGCAGCTGTAAAGTGGCCCGGGGAAGACAAAGTTTGCGGCAGAGAAGTGGTGAGTAGGGGAAGTGGTCTTGATACTTCCTCCTCCCATTGCTTCCTTCTGCAACTCTCCAGCTACTCTTCCCCCAGCCAGGATCTGGGTACATATTGGCTGCAACATGGTGTGTGTGTTGTGTGTGTGTGTGTGTGTGTGCGTGCGTGTGTGCGCGCTCGTGTGTGTGTGTGGGTGGGTGACCATGTGTGTGTGTGGGTGGGTGACCGTGTGTGTGTGTGTGTTTGTGTGGGGGTGTGGGTGTGGGTGTGTGTGTGGAGAAGCTGAAAAGTGCCAGGCAGACAAAAGGTTGAGCACTGCTTCCCACTCTTTCCTTATAAGTTGCAACTTTCCCGTCACTTGGCAGCCATTCACCTAGATTTGGTGATGTCATCAAGTTATCCGATTGGGTGAGTAGAACCCACCTGGCCACTCCACCCCAGTCCGTCCTAGACCAATAGGTTTGGCTGCCCAGTTGGTAGGCACCTGCCAATCTCAGTAGGAGGTGTGGCTGCTCCAGACATGAAGAAGGTCTCTGGATCCACATGAGCACATGGCTGTGAGGAATGTGTTTCAAACAAAGGACAACGGCTGCTGCAGGAGGATATCCCAGTAGCTCTTAAACCACTGAACCTGCACAGGAGCTTCTAATGAGTGAAAAGTGTCACAAAAATAAGGACACAGGCAAAAAAACAGGGGGCAGAAACGGCGTACATCACACCCCGGTGCGCCACGTTCCTGTCAAGACCTTTTTCCAGCAGAAGATACACTTCTGGTTTTAAGCTTGCCAGGATGGTGTAGTGGTTTGGGAGTCGGACTTAGACCTGGAAGATCCAGGTTCAAATCCCCGCTCAGCCACGAAGCTTCCTGGGTGACCTTGGGCCAGTCACTATCTCTCAGCCCCACCTACCTCACAGGGTTGTTGTGAGGACAAAAAGGAGAGGAGGAAATATGTACACCACTCTGAGCTCCTTGGAGGAAGGGCGGTATAAAAAAATGTGAAAAAAATAGAATATGGGCATAATTTATTTGAACCCCTACTGCAGCTGGGGCATTGTGGAGCCACATGAAGCCTGTACAGTTGGGGGCTTCTAACATACTGAAGGAGCAGCGAACTCACTGCTCAGTCAGGGCTCTGGGTATGGACAGTGGAATTGGCACTCCCTGGGGATAGGCTGGTCTATTCTACTCCCAGCCCCCGCCCATGTATTAATGACAGTGAACCCAAAGCTGTGGGTTTCAGCCTGTTCCAGAATCACTTCCTCCCTGATTGGAACTCCATGACTCCAGCCAAGGTCCAGGTTGGAATCATACTCCATAAAGCACATGCACTCAAATCCTGCTGTGCCAGGAAAGATAATTGCAACAGATTGAGCTGGCCACAAGGAATTCGGTGCGTACGGTATGTATCAGACTTGACTTGCAAGGAGTCAGTGATTTATCTCAAGCAATCTGCAAGGGAATGTCTTGTTTCTTGCAGAAAATAATTGGAGAGAAATACCCAGCGCTGAACTGTCGGCTTTTCATTGGGCGACCTCGCTGGAAACTTCTGTTTAATGAAATAGCCAAGTGTAACAGACAGTAAGTAAGATTCCCAACCCAGCTTGTGCAGCAGCAGCAAGTTTAATAAACTGCATCTGCATGGAAATGACTTTGGGCTTAATGCTATCATTTAATGCCAAAGCACCCGATGGTTGCTGTTATCAAATCTGTTGGATCTGAGAAATGGAACTTTAACCAAAGAGCTGTCAGCTTCCACAATCAGAACAGTTCATTTTCTGGGCAACTGAGCAGCTAGTGGGATTTTTTAAAAAGGGTTTTGCATATTTTCATAATGGGCTAGAGATGTTGTCTTTAATCCAGCCCACCCATGGTTTTGTTGGTTACGTATGTTAATGTTGTGCTTAAAGCTGCATTCTCCTGAATCACGGTTTTTAAATGATGGAAGGAAATGACTTAATTAAGCTGGAAGGATGTACTGTACGGAGTCCATGAGCTAATGATACAGGGGGGGGATCCTCCTGCACACGCCTATTTAAATGAATGAGAACTGCACAATAGTCTGGTAGTAGCTCCCATTCATGTCATTGGGACTTGCACAAGACATTTTTTCAGGAATATGTCCTTTTTTTAATTGGCACCATCATCCTTTGTAATTCACGCTATATTTTTTGCGTTATAAAAAATGCTAAGAATCCTGGAAATGGGCTGATTCACATCACCAAAAACCAGCTCCTGGCAAGCACTTGGTTCGATGTGCATTGATACAGCTGGCTTTATTGATACAGAAGATTTAGCATGCCAGACCCAGGCTCCTTCCAAACCAACAGCACAATCCTAGGCATGTCTACTCAGAAGTAAGTCCCATTGTTAAAAGGGGCTTACTCCCAGGTAAGTGTGTATAGGACTGTAGCCCAAGAGACCTTCTTTTCCCTCTCTTGCACCTCTCATTCACTTCTACAATCTTTCATTCCCCCCCACCCTGCAGACCTCCAGTGTGCTAGCTAACTGTGCAGCTGCTGTGTGTGTGTGTGTGTGTGTGTGTACGCATGCACATGCGCGCATGCACTCTTGTGGCGATTGTTGCAGCTGTACGTTTGTCCTTTTCTCTGCCAGTCTAAAAATGACCTATTCTCCATCTTATGTCACCTCCAATGAGGTCTGCTAATTTGATTACACCCGCCACACACCCCAGCCAACATCTCCAGTTATTGTCATTCATATGTAATCACCAGCAAGATACAGAATGAGATGAGCAAAACCCAGGTCCCTTCCCTGAAGAGGGTACTACTGCCTAACAGCGCAGTCCTATCCAGCTCCCCCACTGGTGCAGCCAGCGGGGGAGGGCAGGGCGGGAGGCTTTGGAGGGGAGGGGGATTTAAATCCCCTTGAATTCCCCTTTGGAGAGGATTTGAATCCCCTTTCTGTTCCGGGGCCTCCCGTTCTTCTCTCCCTCACTGGCTGCACCGGTGGGGGAGCTAGGTCCGATTGCGCTGTAAATTTGGAGAAAGGGGCAGGCAGCAGAGGGAGGGAAGGAAAGACAAGGGGAGTGACAGGGTAACAGAGGCAGACTGTTTGTGAATACAGTTACATGTACTTAGCTAGAGTCTCTCAGACAGCAGGGTTGAAAACCACCTCTGTTTGATTGGCATGGCTGTTCGTGGCCTCCAACAGCAGTCCCTGGACTGGGTGGGCCAATGACCTGATGACATAGAACGTAGCCTCATATATTCATGAATGTGCCTCAGAAGTCAGTGGAAATTGATTGTTTTAAGTCCAAAGACTGTGGCTTAACTCCTTTGTGGATTGCAGCCTGAATATCTGTTAGGTACCAAAATCATTCAGTATCTTGTCTTGGAGCTAACAGCTCTGCAACATAGGGAGGGGGCACATGGCCCCCTTAAGCCTGTCACAGAACAAAAACAATAAGAGAGCCTTGTGGCAAGGCAAACAAATTCAGTGTGGCTTGAACTTTCCTAGGCAAGAGTCTGTTTCATCAGATGCTGTGTTGTTTTAGCCCAGTTTCATTCTGGTGCTTGAACGATGCTGAGCAAAAGTGCACCATCTACTGATCACAAGACGAAGTGCACTTTTGCATTTCAAAGAGTTGCTTTCCTTGCGAAGTCCCACCACTAAGACTTTCATTTCATCTGTTTGGGGCTGAGGGAGAGTGTTGTTTCCTTCTGGTGTGTGAGGCTTAGAGAAGAATTTCAAACAGAGTTGGGGGTTGGCATAGCTCAGGGCAGAGCATACACCTTGCCTGTTGATGGTCCCAGGTTCAGTTCCTGCCATCTCCAGTTAAAAGTATCCCATGCAGCAGAGCTGGGAAAGTCTCACGCCCAAGACCCTGAAAGTCAGGACAGACAATACTGGAGCAGATGGAGCAACGGTCTGACTCCAGATATGACACCATATGCAAGTTGCCCAAGGAGCCACAAAAACCTGGAGCTGGTCCTGTTGAATAGCATCCTTCCCCCTTAAGTATCTTCACCACCCTTTGTTTTTCTGCACAGTATTTCCTACAATGACCTTCTCTTTATTTATTCCTTGCAGTTCCGTTTTCAGATTTGCAGTTTGTTTACTTGGATCTGTCCCTCTTGTCCTTTGGAAAGGTCAGAGTCACTAGCGTCGCTGCAGGGGGGGCGGAGCTCTAAGTTCCGCCGCGGTCCGACCCTCCGTTAGACCGGTGCACGAAGGGGCCCCGCCCCCTCACCTTTGGAGCCATTCAAGGCGGCAGTGTTGCTTTCACCGCCTTGAATGGCTCCGAAGGCAAGGGGGAGGGGCTGCTTCATGCACTGGTGTAACGGAGGGTCGGACTGCGGTGGAACTTAGAGCTCCGCCCCCCCTGCAGGGACACCAGTGGTCAGGGTAGATTGAATGGGTCTCTGTCAAGGGAGTGGTCAGGCACACCCATGGGGCTGACGGAGGCAGGCAGCAGCCCTTCACCCACCACTCACATCTGCTACTTTTCCTCCTCTGCACATGCTCTAGGTTGGAAAAGGAGCATCAGAGATACTCTAGCCCACCCCTCTCCTCCACACTTCCTCTTCCAGTGCAGGGAGTGGGACAAACAGAGGCTGGTACAACGGCAGGTAAAGGGCAGGGCAGCACTGGCATGCTGCTTCAGGCACCAGAAGGTCTTGAACTGGCCCGGACTCTGACAGAGCAAAGAGTCCGATATTACAGAATCAGTTGTTCCCACACTATCAACTAGACCCTGCTGCTGCTGTTCAAATATGACATCATAAAATATATATTTAAGAGTAAATTAAAATAATTTACGGGGCAATAGATGTAGGCTAAATGTTAAGAGGAATGTTCTCGTTATATAACAGTTTACCACGGGAACCGTCTGCTCAGGAAGAGGGAATCTTCTTCAGTGTGGGTTTTCCATGAACAGATAGAGAAGCATGCCTAGCTATGACGCTATCTTGCCTCAGGGAAAGGGTTTGGCTAAATTATCCATTGGGCATCCTCAAACTTTGCAAGGAAGAAGATGTTCTTCTTCATCATCATCATCATCATCATCATCATCATCATAACAATAATAATAACAACCAGTATTTATATACCACCTTTTCTTTGGTCATCGGATTTCTCCTTTGACTTTAATGCAAAGGCGGTTTACATGGGCAGGCTTTCTAAACCCCAAGGGGCTTTTACAATACAATAATATGTTCTAATCTTTCATAGAACCCTTCATTCTAGATGGTTTCTTTCACAGTCCAGCTTCTCACTGGCATCCATCTCACCACGCTTCAATGGTGTAGTGGTTTAGGAGTCGTTAGGGAATGGTTTCATTTGGGAGTGGTTTGGTGTACACCAGGATGGTGTAGTGGTTTGGGAGTCGGACTTAGACCTGGAAGATCCAGGTTCAAATCTCCGCTCAGCCACGAAGCTTCCTGGGTGACCTTGGGCCAGTCACTATCTCTCAGCCCCACCTACCTCACAGGGTTGTTGTGAGGACAAAAAGGAGGGGAGGAAATATGTACACCACTCTGAGCTCCTTGGAGGAAGGGTGGTATAAAAATGTGAAAAATAAAAATAAATAAAATAAAAACTGACAGGCAAATTTGACTCCCACTCAAGTGCAGCTGCAGCTTCTCTCCCTCACAGAGACTCTGCAGCGTATCAGTGGCGTGCTGGCAGCTCTCTGACAGACACGGATACTTCTGGCCATCTCCAACTGCCGTCTTTCAGGTCTTCAGGCATATGAGACGGCCGCTCTACCAACTGAGCCAGACCTCCTGCCCTAAGAGTAGGAGCCAGCTGCCTTGACACTTCACAGAACTGGTCCGGAGAGAAATCTTTATTGGCCAGTGATCCAATGCACACATTCATTGGCATGTGTCCCTCTTCAGAAGGCACTAGGCTTCCATTGTTCCTTTGGGTGGTTGTAATTAGTTTAATTAGTCTGATGCCTGAGGAATCTGGTCCTAGATTGACAGGGCCCACCACAGGTCTCACTCCCATAGTCTCCAGTGGAAAAGTCCCAATTAACCATACTTTCAGTGCTGTTGGAGCTATTGCATACATGCCAGATGTTCCTGTCACTTCTCAGGCATTACTGCCAGTTTCAATTTAAAGAACACTCTTAAATCAAAGTTTTGGGCAACTTGCTAGACTCGTCCTTTGTTGAGCTTCCCAGTCCTTCCTGCATTTTAATTCTGCAGTTGTTTTTCAGTTTGTAGTGCTTTCTGTAGCAGCAGCAGCAGCCACCATCCTGGCCACACATCCTGTGCTTGAGGACAGGGACAACGGCAGGGGACGTAGCCTGATCCTGGAGAGCCCAGCTCACCTAGCTGGCCTTCTAAGTGCTTCAACCAGTGGAGCAGAGCCAGAAGCGCAGGCAAGGGGAACTTCAGAGCTAGGCTTCCCAGATCTCCAACCGGGACAGAGTGCTAGACCTTTAGGAGAAGGAATGTGGGCAGGTGTAGCTTGTTAAACCTTAGACCACAATCCTAGGCATCCATGGGGCTTGCTTCTGAATAGACATTCCTAGGATTGTGCTCTAAGGTTTAACAAGCTACACCTGCCCACATTCCTTCTCCTAAAGGTCTAGCGCTCTGTCCCGGTTGGAGATCTGGGAAGCCTACTCAAGACCTCCCAGACCGGCTGTCTGAATTCCTTTGAGATGCCAGCAACTAGGAGCAGCAAATCTGAGCAGTAACTTCAGATTGACTCCTCTCCGAGTCCTGGGGCCATGGAAATTTCTGCTGAAATCATGGCTAACTACCGAGGCTAGCTGAAATATGTAGACCGTGTAAGGTCGTGCCTTTGGATTCTGGGTTTGTTTTCCCGTTTTATTGTGAGTTTGGTGACCCTGTTTTCAATCTCAACAGGAAGACTGTTGGCGTTTTTTGCTGTGGCCCAAATGAAATCTCAAAAGCCCTTCACAAACTGAGCAACAGAAGCAATCCTTATGGGACAAGGTTTGAATACAATAAAGAATCCTTCAGCTGAAAGCCTCCAGGACTTACAAGGACTGTCTGGAAGACCGGAGTGCAATTTTTTTTTTAAGACTTCAGTATCAGTAGCTTTAGCCAGACGCCATGTACCAAAGAGTAGCAAAGTGTTTGTTTTAATTTATAACTATTTAATACTCTAAGAAGTGGAGCAATTTTGAAAAAAAAAACAATGCATCCCAGCCACTTATGCACAGCAGCCAAAATGTCTTAAGAGGTGGCAGCCCACCTTTGTCGAGCTTGAATTAGCAGAAGATAATTAGCGGCTCATACAGTTGCTTCTACAGCTGGCTTCAAGATCCATCCATATGGAGCTTTTGAACTTTCTCCACTGAAGGCTTCAGACCCCAGAAAGTGGCACTGGTTGAATGACCAACAGATTGATCAGACAGGGAAAAAAAAATATGGGAAGCAAAGTTCTGCTTGATGCTGGCACATAAATAAAGCAACTTTTAAATTGAGAAGCTTTGAGCAAAAATATTACAACGTTCGCACTATGGAGAAAATGAGGAGAAAGTGTTTGGTAATGTCCATGGGGAATCCCGTCTTCCTTGTGTCGTGGCAGACAAAGGAGAAGAGGTATCGGACCTGCTATTTTTAGCTCTAACCTTTTTTTTTATTTTTACCTCCTGGTCCAACATATCACATGGAAGGCCTTTTGAATTCTTTTTTTTTTTTAAGATATTCAAAATGGTTAAAGCATACATATAGATCCTTCTGGGAATCTTTCCACCTTCCAATTTCCTTAAGGCTGAACTACACGACAGGCAGAGGCTCCGCCGTCGCCTCTGCCTGGCGCCTCCGCGCTGGAAGCAGGGGAGTGTCTTCAAGCCTGTTGCCCCTCATGTTGTCCCGCCTTCCTAAGTTACTGTGTTTGCTGTGTGGATGTAACCTCCAAGGTGATTGGTTGTCATTCACATTGGCATTCAGCCCCCCTCCCCCCCCTCCTGTGATTGGTAGGCTGCAGCAGCTCCGCGAGCCACCTCCAAGCTCTGCCGTCACGCCCCCTAAAAAATAGAACACTCGACTTGGAGTACGCGGCAGTGGGGCGGAGGTCCGGCGGCTCCGCCGGATTAAAAAACGCTCCGCGACGCTGTCATGTAGATCAGCCTTTACTCGCTTTACCTGTTGACCAATTTCTTGGGCAAGAGGGGACAATGGGTTTTAGATAGGGGAGATGTTGGATGCCTAGAGCTTAATAAGGGGGTTGAGTGCTGCACCTACTGAGCTAAGACAAAGATGTGGCAATATTGCGTTTCCTGTTGGCAGGGGCGCCTTGGAGCACAGAACACAATATACATGCACAGTGAGAGTCACTAAAGCCTATGGATGAGAGCATAAAGACACATCAACAATTCACAACCCCCTCCCCAGGTTGAATATCTGTTGGCCCCAATCCAGCTCTGGGTGGCCCTCCTTGCAAGTGGTTGCACATGAGTAGGCACATGATTAGGAATGTGGGCAGGTGTAGCTTGTTAAACCTTAGAGCAAAATCCTAGTCATGTCTACTCAGAAGCAAGCCCCATTGTGTTCAGTGGGGCTTGCTTCTGAGTAGACATGCCTAGGATTGTGCTCTAAGGTTTAACAAGCTACACCTGCCCACATGCCTTCTTCTAAAGGTCTAGCACTCTGTCCCAGTTGGAGATCTGGTATGCTCACCCAGATGAGAGGCATCTAGTGCAGGGGTCCCCAACAACCGGGCCGCCCGGCCAGAAGCATCGTCGGGGTTGGGGCAGTGGGCCCCTGGGCGGGGGCCAGACATGGCAGCAAAGGGGCTTACTTGCCTGTGCGATGTGTCACCTCCGCTTCGCCGTTCAGCCCGCCCACCCTGGCGCGCGAACGGCTCCGAAATAGCTACTAAACTGGCGGGGGGGGGGGGTGTGATTGGAGCCGCGCTGGGTGCACGCAGCTGACATCACACCTGACATCACACCGGTCACAGGGGCCCCCCCCCCGGTCCGTGAAACAAAAAACCTTTGCGACGCCGGTCCCCGACACCACGAAGGTTTGGGGCCGCTGATCTAGTGTTCAGTGCAGGCCAAATGAGTATTGTGATGTCAGTCTCTGCATCCAGGGGTATACAACTGTGCATCTGCTGTGTTGGATTGGGGTGACTTGTGTATTTGGAGGGGGGAAGCCATCCTTGAAGCCAACAGGCCGTTCCTGCTTGAAACATCCATGCTTTGCTCGTGGAAGGCAGTGTCTTTTTAACCCTTTCACCACCACCCTACAGTTAGGTATATAAAACAGGCTGGGTGCTCTCTCTGGCTATAAGCAGACCTGACAGCTTGATAAATAAAGCCTGGGCTGCGTTGCTTATTGACCCCAGGTAAGGACAAGCGTGAAGACTGAGAAGCAGAGTTACATAAATGTCGAGTGTACATAGCAGTGCTAGGAGGACAGAGAGAGGATGCTGCATTGCTTCACTCGAACCAGCCACACATTAACATTCTGTCACTGCAAGGTCATTGCGCTCTTCTGATCCTCCTCTGTCCCTCCTGCTTTTAGAGATGCAACTCGGGCATGCAAAAGAGAGGGCACAGGCCACCTCCCGACAACAAGGCGAGACTCCTCCCGACAGGGCATTCCTTGCGATAGATGCGGCCCCTTTTGGAAAGACGGGGTCGATCTCTGTTTGACTGATTTATTATGCCCACCTTCTCTTCCCGGTTCCGAGTAAGTGGCATTTGCATGCCGGCTCAAGCGGCACAGCTATGCAGGCTTGATTCGAAAAGGGTAAGTGCCCTGGACTGCCCATTAATAATCCCGGAGATATGTAACTATCGGCCCCTCTTGCAGAGCGTGTCCTGGTGTGCACTCAATGCAGTGTGTGTGATTAGGGATGCTGTGCAGCACTCCCTGGAAACTCCTGGGAAGAAGCCACTAGAGAGGAAAGAAACCAGCAGCAGTGGAGCAAAGCAAAGGAACCCTGGGATCAGCTCACAGGCTATGTCTGCACACACCATGGTCTGCAGGTGGGCTGACCAGTGGCTAGTCAATTGCAATAAACTGACTCATGCTCCCTTGGTTTCACAGGGGTGTGTGGCCATAGCAAAAGCACCGATCCCTGGCTTCTCTAGTAGGGCTGGGAAAAGACGCCCTGGGGAGTTGCCACCAGCCAGCAGAGACAACCCTGAGCTACATGGATCACAAACGTGAGGCAGCTTCATACATTGCAAATTACCTTTCTGCAACAGCTGCATGCAAATATCCTCCCAGTCCCCCCGGGTGATTGTACTACGTCATTTTCCCACACCGAATGTGGACATGTTCTTTGCATCTCAGTGATGAAGAACTGAAAACCGGTGATCGCTTTAACACATGAAATAGTACCAGGAGCTAGTTCATACACACTAGTTTTAGAATGAAGCAACACACGAGAAGCCTCCATTCACCTGTAGAAAGCAATGACTTGAATGGCTCCAAAGGTGAGGGGGCGGGGGCGCTTCGTGCTCCTGTGTAACGGAGGGTCTGACCGCGGCGGAACTTAGAGCTCCGCCCCCCCCTGCAGTGACTCCAGTGGATCCATTATCTCTCTGTGGAAGAGCGATCCACAGGCTGGGGGCCAACACAGAGCAGTCCCTCTATATAGAACATTAAAGTTAAAGGTAACAACCAGCACCTTGAATTGCACCTGGAAACTGATGGGGAGCAAATGCTGTTCACAGGTATGAGTCACATGATCTGATCTGGAGGCTCCCAGCAGCAGTGCGGCTGCTGAATTTTGCACCAGTGGTTCAGAATTTTGCACCACAATTCTGAATGGGTTTTCAGGGGCAGAATGCATTGCAATTCTCAACCAAGGTGACCAAGGCAGGTGACCAAGGCCACCTTGAGGATTCAATGAATAGGCAAGAGGCAGAATATATTTTGGTTTTTTAAAAAATATATATATTTAAAAAGAGAGACAAAAGAGACATATTTTAAACTATATCCTTTTTGAGGTGTGGTGACCAGAACTGGACACAATACTCCAGATGTGGCCTTACCATCGATTTGTACAAAGGCATAATGATATTGGCCGTTTTATTCTCAATCCCTTTTTTAATGATCCCGAGCATGGAATTGGCCTTCTTCACAGCCGCCACACACTGGGTCGACACTTTCATCGACCTGTCCACCAGCACCCCAAGATCTCTCTCTTGATCCGTCGCAGACAACTCAGAACCCATGAGCGTATATGTGAAATGTTGGTTTCTTGCCCCAATGTGCATCACTTTGCACTTACTTACATTGAAGCGCATCTGCCATTTTGCTGCCCATTCTCCCAGTTTGGAGAGATCCTTCTGGAGCTCTTCACAATCTCTGCTGGTCTTCACCACCCGGAAAAGTTTAGTGTCATCTGCAAACTTGGCCACCTCGCTGCGTATCCCCAACTCACAATGTAGGGCAACTCACAATGGTGAGCCAAGCACAATGGTTTGTCACATAAGGTAAAGGTAAAGGTATCCCCTGACAATTAAGTCCAGTCGTGTCCGACTCTAGGGTGTGGTGCTCATCTCCATTTCAAAGCCGAAGAGCCAGCGTTGTCCGAAGACGCCTCCGTGGTCATGTGGCCGGCATGACTCTCCTTGCCGCAGCGTGTAGCATGCAGCTGGAACATGGAGCACTGTTTACCTTCCCGCAAGCGGTACCTATTTATCTACTTGCATTGACATGCTTTGGAACTGCTAGGTTGGCAGGAGCTTGCCAAGCAACGAGAGCTCACCCCATCGCGGGAATCGAACTGCCGACCTTTTGATCGACAGCTTATGGTTCAGCGGTTTAACCCGCTGCGCCACCCGCTGGCCGGTTTGTCACGTAGGTCTTATTATATATTCACATGTTAACTATCTATGGAGCCAAAGAAAAGACTGTGTGAGGCTCAGCCACACCGTTTCAAAGCTCCTGTGAGCGACTTGCCTTTATTAAATTGATTGCAGGAGTTACCAGAGGTGCACTTGGCAGAGAACTGCAGCATTATGAAAATGTATCACTGTGTGAAGAGGCTTTCAATAAAGTGCTCATGAAGCAATGAATTTTTTCCCCAGGTTGTTACGATCAAGGAACCATTTGCAGCTTTGTGGTAACCTACAGCTCATAACGCTGCTGAAATGTTTAAGTAGGAAAGAGAGAGACTCTGGGAAGAGGTCTTCTCCCCCTCCCCAAGAACAGTTATGGGCCCATTTGTGTGACCTTCCTCCTGCCCCTGTATTCTGGGAAGGAGAATCGTAATACAGAGAATGATCTACGTGTCATTGACCTAATTTCCATCTGGAAGGAATGGACAAACAGTTGAGCTACACTGAGATCTTCTCAAGTGGAAAATGGTCTCTGGTTTCTAGAGGCACCACAAAAAGCCTTCCCCCAGTTCAATTTGCAATTGGACTTAGCAACAAAGGGCTTAGCACTTCAAGGGAGGAGGTAACATGGCAATTCTAAACCTAATTTCAAACCATATCAAGCCCTATTGTGTCTCTGATGGCAACCCTGGGAGTACAACAGAACTGGATCCCTCCTATATTCAACTAGATGTCAGCTTCCAGATCTCCTCCCCCTCCATCTCTTCTATCCACTTGTCAGCAGTGATGTATCCAAGTAACTAGGTCACAAGTGCGAGTCCGAGTGCGAGTCAGTGTCAAAATTTTTGGGCAAGTACGAGTCAAGTGCGAGTCATTTTTGCACGAGTGCGAGTCGAGTATGAGTAAGGCCAAAAACCATGAGTCACAAGTCACGAGTCTAGTCACTTTGGGGAACATGGCTTTTTCCCTGAAAATAGTGTGGGTGGGTGTCTGTTGTGGGGTGTGTGCGGGGACCTATGAGGCTTTTAAAGCACCCACTTGGCTTCCCCTATGACTTGGAAAATGACTTGGAAATGGCAAGTCGTTACCCCCATGAGTGTGAGTCAAGTGCGAGTCCCGTGGGTCACGAGTACGAGTGCAAGTGCGAGTCAGTGGGTCATGAGTATGAGTACGAGTCAGGGGGAAAGTGACTCAGTCGCACTTGTGAGTCGAGTCATTTGACTTGAGTCCCCATCCCTGCATGTCAGCCTCCAAACTCTTTTTCCCTCCCACCCACCAATCACCTGACTGCTGAAATGCAGTGTTCAGTGCCTGAGGAGGACTCTTTCATTTTTTTTTTAATTAATCCTCCCACCTTTCATCTTCCCATGTGCCAGGAGGGAAAGGTGTGCTAGGTCTTGGAGCTTATAGACTTCCCAAGTCCTCCAGTGCCCTTGGGAAAACTAGAAACCCCAAGAGCCCCCAAAGCCACCACTCCTTTCCTTCCACTCCTGGTGCACTGGAAGTAGCAAATGAAGATGGAACAAATTCAAAAACTAACCCCTTGTTAACCCCTACCAATTCCCTTTCCCTCAATTAAGACTGGAATCCACTGATCTCATATAAGATGGAATGAATACCAGGTATATGCGGAATATGTTGTTTATTTTTGCAGTTATTTCTGCGTCCTTTGCTCAATGCCATTGTAAATCGGAGACTCTTATATGCAACTGTGGATACGCAAAGCTTGCAATGCAGATCTGAATCATAGTTGTGCATCACATGTGTAACTGCAGTTGTACACCACATTCCCCATTCAAAAACACAGACAGCAGTAGAGAGCTGAATCATTATTATACATTGCATGGACAATTGGCCTAATTGCACATCATGTTCACCAATTAAATCATAGACAGCAATATAAACGAATGCAGATCTGAATCACTGCACATTACGTGCTTAGTAAGCTTAATTGTGCATTTAAACCACCAATTTTTTGGTTAGTCCAACAATAACCTCTTGCCTGTTTGGGACATTTATCCACAATTGTGAATATACAATTATTTTAATTTCAGGAGTGGGGGGGGGACACAAAAAATTATGGTGTGCCTGTTAATAACAGTCCCTAGGAGGAATGTTCCTTGATGAATTATCCTTTATCGTTAGAGAATAGTAAATGAAGAAGGGGTGCAGACTAACATCCATGTATGTTTTTCAGTTGCAGACAATGGTCACAAACATGGGTGTTGTGTCTTCCATAGAGTGTGCATTAGATTTCTGTATGTAAATGGTTCCATTAAACAGTACATCAGAAGTGCTGTAAATCCATTGTGTACCCAGCAATTTGTTGGAACCGTTGCTTAATTGGCCACTCATTCATTACTGATAATTTTTAATTAGACTTTAATTAGTGCTGCTCTAATGAAAGAAGATATGTCTGGTGGTCAGAGCATTTTAATACACAGTGATCCAAGCCAGAGAAAGTCACACATTGAACGCAATAGGCCACCAATCACAACTAACTTGGGTCCGTCCGTCCTATCAACTTCAGTAGTACTTGAGCTTCACAAAGGTTCTCTGGATCAAGCTCAATGGAGGGGGGCAGAGCAGATGCTTTGCATGCAAAGGTTCCCCAACTTTCATCCCTGGTACCTCCAGTAAAGACAATGTACACAACACGGAGCTGGCTGGATCAATGATTTCGCATACTGCAGCTTCCTCAGGTTCAGGTGAAATAGTAGAATGTTTTTTTTTCCAGCAGAGATGGTTTACCTGTGTCCTTGCACTGCCAAGCTTCATTATACTCATCATGGGTCACCATCCAGTGCAGGATTAAGCATCTTTAAGCCCAATTCAAATCTATGCTGTTAAGTGCATTTAGGAAGCTGCCTTGTGCTAAGCGAGACCAGGACAATACAAGAAACAGCAGCTCTCCAAGATCTCATAAGTCTTTTCCAAAGCTGCTACTTATGGGCTTTTTGTTGGTGTTTTGACTGGAGATGCCTGGCTTTGAGATGGGGGCCTTCTGTATGCAGGGCAGATGTTCTACCATCCATAAGGCCAACTGAGGTGGCCAGCTCTCAAGCACAGTTTGGAGGGGAGTGCCCACCTTGGTCTGCCCACTTGCTTGTACTGCTGCTCCTCCGTCTGTTCCCTGAACTGGAAAAGGACGAGGGGAATAGAGCAGAAGATGAAGTCCAAAGGAGAAAAGAGTGGTGGGCTAGAGTGTCAGAGACCTCCCCAACGCTCTAGCCCACCACTCTTTTCTCTTTCACACTTCCACTCCACAATTCAGTGACGGGGGGGGGGGGGAGAGGAGCAGAGGCTCGCACATCATCACCGGGGGGGGGGCAGTATTTTGCACATCACTTCAGGTGCCAGGAGGTCTTGGGCTGAGCCTGTGCCCCCTTCTCATCAGACTAGACACGGACACAGCTTAACTTGCTGTTAAATTGTGGCCATGATTCAATGGCTTTGGAAATATAACCTGTAATGAGATACGTTGATTTTAATTGGTAAGGTAACCAGTCAACACTGTATTCATTAACCAGGGCTTTAATTGTACAAGTGACTAGGATAGGCTGGACAAACGGAGACAGTCTTTGGTTCTGCAGGAGTGACCCTTTTATGCTGGAGGCAGAAGAAAATATTCTGTACTGGAAAACTTTGTGGTACGTTAACAGACACAGAAAAATACATTTGTGCTTAGGATACAAAGATGACTTATAATGCTGTGTGTTACACACACACACACACACACACACACACACACACACACACACACACACACACACACACATATGTAGCCATGTAGCCAACTACGTTCTACCAATTGTATAGCTTCAAAATGCCGCTTGTACTGAGACATGACATCACTATCAGAGAGGTCAGCCCCATCTATGCCAGATCTCTTAATCTGGAAACATTTCCACCCTCTTGGTTCTGCACTCAGAACTCCTCCTAACCCAGACGATCAGACATCCTACCACGCATAACAAGGATTGCCAGGGGGAGACACTGGAGAGCTTTACAGCTATTTATTAAAGGGAATCTGCCACTTCTCTAGTACTTTATTCCCTGCTTTCCTCTCTTGCCTGCTGTGCAACACAGGCAAGGTACAGGTGAGGCTGCTATGCCCCAAGGCTGCTATGCCTCCCACATAGTGTTAAAGCCACAGTGCAGGAATCTAGGCTGTAGCTTGACAATACATGAGCATGCATAGACAAAGTGAAGAAACTCCATTGTTTGATCCTCCTTTCGGCAACTCTGATGATAGGTATGTTTAGAATGGACTGGGCTTCACTTTCAGTTAGCACCTTAGAATCACTGATGGATTAAGAGCCAAGCTAGACATAACAAGGTAGATTCATCATGATCAGATGTCCTGATGTCTTTTCCAAAGCTTAAAAGCAGACATGGGGTGGGGAAGCGGATTGGGGCCATGGTGCTTGAGGAGGTTTTTTTAAAACCCTGTCTCCATGCCATTTTCCTGATCAGCTTGCCTCCCCCTGTCCAAAGCTAATATTTGTTTATTTCATTTATATTCTGCCACAATAGAACTAAAGCTGCCATACCGGGGTTACCAGGGGACTCCCATCCAGGCATTGACCAGATCCAGATCTGCTTAGCTTCAACAAGATGCATGCATCATGTGTACTCAGACCAGGCCCTGTTTGGAATGAGTAGAACATGTATCTGTATAGATCTCACCCCCCGCAGTGAGCGTAATAGCAGCATGCGGGGGATGGGGGCATTTTGAGCAGGAAAATGGTGTGGGGAAGGGCTGATAAATCCCCAACACTGTTGGTCCAACCCAGTTTGGGATGGACGGACGGACAGACAGTCGGATGCACGCACACACGCATGCAAGGTTAAGAAATCTTATCACAAATCCCTCAAGTCATGTCTAGATTAACCTAAGGGTAGGCAACTGGGCAGCTGTTATAGGTGTGACTGGTAAGTCACATGCTGATAATCTTCACTCTCCATGAGCAAAGGTTGTGTCTCCTCCGAGGTTCTTTTCTTCTTCTTCCGACATCCCAGAGCAGTGAATCCAGCTATCATCAGTGCTGTTATAATGCCACCAATCACCGCTGCTCCCACCAGCCACGGCCAGATCTGACGGGCTTGTTCCAAATAAGGCACCCAAAAATTCTGGAAGGGATTGGCTGTAAAAAAGGGGAAAAGAGGGAAAATGTCTTCATAAGAACATAAGAGCCCTGCTGGATCAGGCCAAAGGCCCATCTAGTCCAGCTTCCTGTATCTCACAGTGGCCCCACCAGATGCCTCTGAGAGCACACAGCCAACAAGATAACCTGTTTCCTGTCGTCACTCCCTTTCACCTGGCACAGATAACCTGTTTCCTGCTGTCACTCCCTTGCACCTGGCACAGAGAAAACCTACTGCTGTCACTCCCTTGCACCTGGCACAGAGAAAACCTACCAGGAGGTTGCTTATGGCTTGTAACCTGTGATGGTCTTTTCCTCCATGAATCTGTCCATACCCCTTTTAAAGGCATCTAGGCCAGGTGCCATCACCACATCCTGTGGCAAGGAGTTCCACAGATGAATTGCATGCTGGGTGAAGAAATATTTTCTTTTGTCCGTTCTAAGACATTCTCTGACACACAGTCTGGCCCTTTCATCTGCACAGCCTGTTCCAGCCCTGCACTATTTTTTTTATAGCTTTTACTGACTCTAAAGTGTACTTACAGTCACTTTAGAGGCAGAAGGCAGCAGAAAAAATCAATTATATAGAAATCCATCTCAGCTTGCTAAGTGTATCTTCATACATTTCCAGGTGATAATATCTAGATGGCAAACATGTAAAGTGACCTGTTACTGAATCAGACCACTGAGACCACTCTAGCCTAATTTTCTGACTAGCAGCAGGGTCTTGAAGTAAGATATCTATTTCTAGCATTGCCACCTAAGAAGATTATTATGGAGAGCACAGGGATTGAACCTGCAACCTTCTACCTTCAAAGCATGTGCTCTCTGTGCCCTCCATAAAAAAAGGGTGCTAATAAGTGATGGATCCAAGCACAATTTGGACCATAACTCCAAGCATAACGCTTCACTCAATATAAGGCAAGCATTATGACCCCAAAAGATTGGATTAAAATTTGAGCTGGTGAAGAATTTAAGCCCTTTTCTGCCTCTCACCCTCCGCACCCTGTCGGTACCACTGGGAAAATCACACTGCCCAGTGCTCCCTTAAATTTCGATCGAAAGGTCGGCAGTTCAAATCCGTGCGACAGCTCCTGCCAACCTAGCAGTTTGAAAGCAAGAAATTGCAAGTAGATTAATAGTTACCGCGTCAGCAGGACGGTAACAGCGTTCCATGCGCCTCGGTGTTGAGTCATGCCGGCCACATGACCATGGAAACGTCTTCGGACAGCGCTGGCTCTTCGGCTTTGAAACAGAGATGAGCACCGCTCCCTAGAGTCGGACACGACTGGACTTAATTGTCAAGGGATACCTTTACCTTTACATAGCAGTGTGCCAGGCATTGTAGAGTGGAGAAGTAAGAACAAACTCCCACTCTTTACATGCCAGTATTGGAGCCACGGGAAAGAGTGAGTGTATTGGGGGAAGGAAGTGGCTTGGTGGGGGTTAAGCAGGTGAGCAGGGAGTTGGGTGTGTGAGGGAGAACTGGACTTTCATGGGGGGTGAGGAAGGGATCAGATTCTGTTGCACTCCCAGTGATAGATATCATTGGTGGAGCAAAAGGATCTGAAATACACTTGAAACTGAATTTGGGGGGAAAATGAGCTATTGGAAAAACAAACGGGGTGTGTGTGTTTGTTTTCTTCCTGAGCACAATTCTTAACGTTATTTGTGCTCACAGTTGTGTGTCACCCATCACTAGTGCTAATATATGGGCTAAAAGCATCACTGCTGAAGAAACACACAAGAGTTTCTTTCCTGCTCAGTCCCTGAATTATTATTATTATTTTTGCTATTTCTACGTTAAATATTCCATCTTCAGTAATCTCAGACGCCTTCCCCACAGATCCTTCCCAGGGCCTTCTAAGCTCTCCAGCTGATAGTTACCTGCTCCAAAAGGCTTGAAAGGAAATAATAATTACCTTTAAAAAATCTGCTGTTTGTGCTATTAATTAAGTCAATGCAGATAACAGTTATAATATAATTAATAAGCCATGCTGTATTGTCTGTACAAGGGAGAGATTTTTTTCCTCCCCTACACTTCTCTTTTCAATTATTTTTATTATCCTCCCCCTTGTAGCCCGAGGAAATCCCCATGGCTAAAATTTCCTTTCTAATCTTTTCTTTTAACTTGACATTTTAATACTTATTTTCCCCAGTCATGCATTTTAGGGAATTCAGCACTCCCCCCAAGAGGATATTTCTTATGCACTGTCAATTCTAATTACAGCCAATCGGCCAACCATCAACATTTCATCTAAGTCCTCATACTACTTCCTCATTGTCCAAAACAGCTTTAGGGGCTAAGCTTAGACAACATATTCCACATGGGTGGGTGGGTGGCCTCAGTGCCCTTTAAAAGGTGCAAAGTCTACATCACATGATTACTCCAGGATATTCTAAACACACATAGGCTCAGTTCAGAGAGAACCCCAAACCGTGGTTTGGCATGACCAGAATGAACCTTGCACTCCTGTACCACCACCTATCCCTCCCCCTTCCCAGGCCCGGCCCACCAATCCCCCCTCCCAGAACACCCCATTCCGCCCTCCTCCCACCCCACTACTGCCCAGCGGGGAATTTACCTTCCCCAGTGGGCGCTCCACTTCATCTGCGGAGCGTAGAGTGGCAGGCGAGTAGAGCGGCGTCGGCCTTGGTGCCAACACTGCCTACTCACCGGGTGCCGCAAAACGTGCTTTGCAGCACATCTGCGACACCCTAGACCGGTGGAGCAGCACTAGTTTCTAGACAGGATTGTGCTGTTAGTGTCATAAAAATCCCATTGGATTGTTGCGTCCTCTCAAGGTTTTTGTATCGTTTCTTTGCCTGAAGGTTGGTGGCTACAAGCTGCTATATGCACCCCACCTACCTGCATGGAGAATGAAATTAATGTCTGTGTTCTGAGAGAGGAAAAGAAGAAACAGGTTTGTACTGAATAAAGCCAGCAGCAGAGAGATAGGGATCTGAGTTTTGATCCCCAAGGAGGAGCCCTAGGTATTCCATAAGGTTGCCAACTCTGGCTGAAGCTCTTCCTGCAGATTTTTTCCCCAACATATCATGTTAGAAATTCCCCGAGGGCACCCAATAAAAATCTCCAGGGTTGCTTTCAGTAGTCACCTGGAGACTGATGCTGACCGCTGGACACTCTCGTGCTCTGTGGTTATGCTGTTTGCTTTGGGGAAAACTGATGCTGCTGCTGATGCTGCAGGAAACTGCCCCTGCTAACTGGGCAAGAGGCACTTTTTCAATTGGTGCTCCTCTTATATTTAGCAGGGGGAGAGCAACTGCCCCGTTTCACCCCAGCACAGTGTCTTTTCTGGTGGCTGTTTGCTGGTGGTGTTCTGCATCTTTTTTAGACTGTGAGCCCTTTTGGGACAGGGAGCCATTTAATCATTTGATTTTGTCTGTAAACCGCTTTGTGAACTTTTTGTTGAAAAGCGGCATATAATAATACAGTAATAATAGAGTCGGAGATTCGACGCCATTTTTCGGAGCTAATTTTTCTTACAGGTAATTAATAATACAAATTAAATAAAGATAAGGGGAACAATCTCGCTTACCCCCGCCTGATGGTCGGCGTACCCCTAGGGGTACGCGTACCACAAGTTGAGAACCCCTGTAATAGACTACTAGCATGATTCTCCGGATGTTTGCCTACTCTACTTGTGTATTCTTAAAAATAAACAGATCTGTCAAGAACACTGGAAGTCTCCAGCAGTCTCTCCTTTCAAGGAAACGGAGCTTATAGCAGGCTGCCTCATTAACAGCCTCTCGTTAATTAGCAAGAGGAAAACAATGACCACTTCCCAGGAGTCGATCAAAAGAGAATCTCACTCTGTTTGATAGATTCCAAGTCAGTGAGCGAGGCCCTTTAGCTGAATTCTTTTTCAAGGCACACCCTGACATAGGGACAGCGATGTCCTCTGATTACACACCATGTTTTATCACAGGTAATAGCTACACAGTGGCTGTAGCTCAGAGAGAAGCTCAGAACTGCAGTGGCAGCAAAGGACTAAAGTCTACCAACACCTGCTGCAGTTTTGGCCTGTTTACCCCCCCCCCCCCAACTTTGCAAAAAGAAAAACACACACACATACAGGATACAAGGTTATGTTATTATGTGTCTATTTTGACCCTCACTGGTCTCTAGATCGCCTGCATTCCAAGGCAAGATGAAGCTGCAAATAGATTCTTGACGGCCTGTTCTTGCAGACTACAATAATCTTCCATTTTCTTTTTTAATTAAAGAGGCAGGCAGTGCAATTCTATCCAACTTACACCACTGGTGTAACTAGCAGTGCAGCGAGAACGGGAGGCCCCCGAATGGAAAGGGGATTCAAATCCCCTCCAAAGAGGGACTCAAAGGGGATTTAAATTCCCCTCCCCTCCAAAGCCTCCCGCCCTGTCCTCCCCCGCTGGTTACACCGATGGTGTAAGTTGGATAGGATGGCGCTGTTTGTCTGTGTGTTGCATTCCTGAAGTGCTACTTTGTTACGATGCAATATACATGTTGTGAACCTAATGATTTCTACCTGCAATTTTAAAAGCCTAAAATGGTGGCCAGACCAGCAACCGTCCGAAAGCAAAGGCTTCTTTCCTCCACGACAAATACTGGTCATATAGATAAGGTTGCTTCAGCGACGCTGGTTTTAGCAGAAACATTGAGCGGGATAGTCTGGATGCTATTTGGCGCCAATTTGCAAAGAACAACACAAGTCTCACACTCCCTCGAGTCAGAAGACAAAATGGTTCCATGGGGCAACTTTGCCTAGAGTGCTAAATGTCATTCTGACAGACTATGTGTATTTGGGGGGGGGGGGGAGGAGCGAATGGGGTGATGCCATTTAAACATTAGTGTTTCTTAAATGCTTCTGCTGCCTTCAGAGTATGATTATTGGCCTTGTGGCTCCAAACTGCATTTTCAGCCAAACATAAATCAGACTGAACAAGCCAAGGTTTGGTAGTGAAAACCGAGAGCGGGCAATGGGTAGCTCTCTGCTCTCAAGCACTTGCTAAGAAAAATAAATCAACGAAAGCAGCAAAGAAAAAAGCGCGAGAGGAGCCGGTGTGTGGACCTAGTGCAGAGGGGCTTTTCAAAAGAGATGTGATGTGGGATTGTGCACTCCCCCCCCCCCAGGTTCTCGCTTCTCTGGAGCAGATTTCCCTCCCCCACCTTCACTGTGGTTAATCAAGACTCTGAGCAACCTAGACATGATACAGGAGAACTGTAATTGGAGCTCCCAACATAAGAACGTAAAAAGATCCCAGCAAGGGGGTCCCTCTAGTCCAGCAACTGGATTCCTACAAGTGCTTCCAGAAAGCCTATAAGAAGAGCTGAAGGCAATAGCGCTTTCCCGTTCTTGCTTCCCAGTAACTGCTATTCAGTGGTGGACTGTCTCTGAACATGGAAGTTCCATCAAGCCACAATACTATATGGAAGTTCCAAGTTCAGTGGCAGTATGCTCATGTCTTTTTCTTTGGTGAAAAGGTAGGTCGGGATCCCAAATCTGGATCAAGGCTGTGGCACTGTTTCCTCAAATTAAATTGCCCCTGCTGATGTTTCAATTCATTGGGGAGGAGAAAAAAGATGGGCACAACTCAAGCACTGGCCTTTTCTCTCTTCATTGTTAATAGCAGCGTTGGGACAATTTAAGTCTGGAGAGGTGCAAAGAGAAAGGGTTCAACCCCCTCCCCCCATCCCAGTTTGGCAATGCAACTTGTTCTTCCTCTCCCCTGACCCCTCCAATGGCTGTTTAACTAGGATTTGACAGCAGCATTCCAAGATGGTTTGAAATCCAACTAAGCGGGAATCCTGGCTAGCCTTAACCACAGTTAGCGTCACTGCCAACTTCATGTTTAATGCTGGTTATGGTGTGAAGAGGAAAACTCATTCCAGGGACATGGTTGGCCCAACCATGAAGCAATATGATGAGGCTTAGGAAGTATCAAGTTTGTAGCACCAAACTGCAAAACAACAAGTGGCAGGGACAGGCGAGTTGGAGCCTGTCCCCCTTCCCTTTATTTTATTTCCCAGGAATTCAGGAGTTCAGCCTCCCTGCTGCTTCTACTTGATAGGAATAGAAGGTATACAGTCTGACACAACAATCTGATGTCTCAAAACACGAATGGAGCCTCCATGTCTTCTAATTTGGCCCTACATAAAGACATCAGCTCTGGTACACAGAGGCTGCCAATTCAGTACTTCTGTATTACCTGGTTCTGCTAGGTATTCATAGTCATATCCCAGGTCTCTTGAGGAAATGAAGAATTCCCCATTCCGGTAGAGGGGGATGAAGGGGACCATGTAATATTCACGGTTGTGTCCAATGGGGGCATTGGCTGCAGGATAAACCTCACGCAACGGTTGGTGTCTTCTGAGCCACTGTTCAAAAATGCTGCAAAATGAAGCGTTTAGGTCAGTATCTCAATTATGATTATGTATATATACCGATATACCATACTTCTTCGAATCTAAGATGCACTTTTTCCCATATAAAGATCTCTAAAAATGGGGTGCATCTTAGAATTGATGGCGTCTTAGACTCGCCGCCGTTGCTGCACCATTTTGCCCACTCTGCTCAGCAGTGAGCTCTCCTGAGGCAGCTAGTCCAACCCGCTCTCTTTCTGAACCTCAGGAAGAGAGCGGGTCGGTTGGCTGCCTCGAGAGAGCTCGCCCCAGAATGCCCCACGCTCCAGCTGACGATCACGCTCAGGAGCTGAGTGCCTGGGGAGAGTTCCAGCTGATGATTGGAAAGACGCTCAGAGCTGGAACACGGGTGGAACCGGCACTTCAGCCAATGAACTCTTTACAGCATGCCCCGCCCTCCCTTGCTGACGAGTGCAAAGGCACTCAGCTCCTGAGCACCTTTCCAATCGTCAGTGGAGTGCGGCACATGCTAGGAGAGTTGGTGTTGAACAAGCAAATTCAAGGAAGGAGGGGCCAGGGGGTCACATGGGAGGGTTTCTAGGCAGGAGATATTTGAAAAAGGGATGGGCCACCCCAGAGGAACTGCTTTGGTACTTGGAGGTTGGAAGGAGGAGCAAGAGCTGTCTGTGATCTCGAAGATGTCATCGATTTCTGTGGGTGGTACTGAAATTAAGGTGCGTCTTACATTCGATGGTGTATTAGAATCGAAGAAATACAGGTATATCTCTTTTTCACCCAAACCGCCCAATCCTAACACATGAATTATGATAGCAGAACAGACTTCCGTTATTGTACCGTATTGCCCCAAGTATAGGATGCTCCTGATTATAAGCTGCACCCTTAAAGTTTGGTGCTATTTTTAAAAAAATACATTTTTAACTTTTTTTTAACTTAAAGAAAATATACACATTAGTAAAACAAAATATACACATTAGTAAAACAGTACAGGTCAATACAGTTAAAGGCATAGGCACCCTGTCCCGTATTGAATCTGGGCATCCTAGTATAAGTAGCCTTCCCAGATCCAAAGGGGGACAGAGTGCCTACCTTTAACCTTTGGAATTTGGGCAGGTGCAGCTTGTTGCACCCTTCCATGATGATGAGCTGCACCTGCCCACATTTCAATGGTTAACAGCACAATCCTATGCATGTCTACTCAGAAGTAAGTCCCGTTGCATTCAATGGGGCTTACTCCCAGGAAAGTGTGCATAGGATTGCAGCCTCAAGGTTGGCACTCTGTCCCCCTTTGGATATGGTAAGCCTATGCAGGAGCTCTTGCTCTCAACTTTCAAACTGCAGGATCAATAAATATCTTAGTTTCCACAGAGACCTGGGGCTGGAACTTAAGGGTTAATTTTTTCAAATGCCTCTAAGGCTAGATGTTGCTAGAGAGATCCTGGCCATTTAGCAAGTGATTAAGAGCTGAAAACACAGCTTTGCTGTTTTTTTAAAAAAGCCTTTTACCTTTGAAAGAGACTTGAAGAGGCTTGAAAAAAGGACACTTTGCAGAAAACTCTAGGCAGAAAAGCTAGACTTTGATTATAGGCCACACCCCTACTTTAAAGACTTGCCTTAGGGGACAAAAGTGAGTCTTATACTCAGTTCAATACGGTAAATGTAAATTGTAAATATGATGGTGCGTGCTGCACCATCTGCTGCACCACTGCGTGCTGCCAGTGGCCATATTGGAGCTGACGCCGCAAATGGCGGCGGTGTTGGCGACCCACTGGAAGTGAGCAAATGTTGACTCTATTTTGAAAAAAGGGAACAAGGAAGATCTGAGAAACGACAGACCGGTCAGCTTGACATCAATACCTGGAAAAACTCTGAAACAGATTTTATTAAGCAGAATGTCTGTCAGCACTTTGAAAATAATGGGGTGATTTCTAGAAGCCAACATGGTTTCTCAAGAAAAAGTCGTGCCAGACTAATCTCATCTTCTTTTTTTAAGATTATCTAGCCTAGCAGACCATTTATTTATTTAAAATAAATCCCACCCTTCCCTCTGAATAAACGGAGCATTCAAGGTGGCATACAAGATAGAGGGGGGGAAAACCAGTAACGTGCAAAAAATGGGAATGAAATATAAAGTATCAAGTGCAATATAAATATAAAAATATAAATATAAAGTGCAATAATTGTAAACACAACCATAAAGAATAGTGCAATAAACAACATTAGAACAAAAATACGGAATATGGCCACAAAACCCAGTCATGGGAATGACATGGACATAGCACACCTAGATTTCAGCAACGTATTTGACAAGGTCTCCCATGATATCCTTGTCGATAAAGTGGTAAAACTGGCACTACTGTTTGGTGGATTCAAGGAAGGTTGAACAATAGTTGAACAACGAGTGCAGATAAATGATCCTACATCAAATGGGGTGATCTACCCACATCTAGTGATGGCCCTACATCTAGTGGTGGGCTAGAGTGTTTCTAATGCATCACTCTCCACTCCTCCACACTTCTTCCACTCCATCTCCCTCCTCCTTTACTAGGCTGGCAGGAATAGAGGCTGGCAGGGGAAGCAGGTAGCATTTGGAAAGCTTCCTTAAATGCTGGGATACCGTATCATGGTGTTTTGTGTTTTTATTCGGTTATCAACATAAACAAAGAGCTTTACCCATGGTGCACTTATTCATAGATTTTTGTCCCACTATTTCAGTGTTTCCCAAACTTCTCGACCTGTGGCTCCCTTGACCATTGGCGACCATTGGCCATGGCTCCCCATTACATTATGCTGATGCCTGCCAATTGGCATTGCACTGTTTTCCAAGAGGATTCTGTGGCACTCCGTGGCTCCCCTGGCTGGTTTCCGTGGCTCCCCTGGATTTGATCAAGCTGGTTTTGTAGATTTTTCAAAGTGCTACAAAAACCTTCAGGTCTCTGGACAACGATTATCTGTGCACAGCTTTAGCAAACCCTCTGGACTGAAAATAAAGCTGGATTTATAAATTCTTTTTTGATTTGAAATCCAGTCAATTTTCTGTAAGGGAAATTGGCAAACTTAAATGTGAATGACCTTGGACTCCGGGGCATGGGAATTCTAGCGAGGACTCTCTTTCACATGGTTGCCCTCTCAAGACCAGTCAGTCGATGATGCCCTGACTGAGCAGTGGATATAATGGCCAAACTAGATGTCACATTCACCACATCATTTGACCTTGCATGCTTGATTTTTGTTAAATAGCAGTCCAAGTTCCAATCCAAACCAGGGCCTCTTGCGGCTGCTACATGCCCAGGGGTAGAAGAATGCCCAGGGTACATGCCCACTTGTGCCAATTTACCTCCTGAGGGCAATGGTTACCACACAGACCAGACCAGCTCTAAATTAATATCATGGCAGAAGGAAGGTTTAAAACCATTTCCCACCCCATTATGGCCCTAGTCTTGAGTGGACTCCCTCCTGCTAATATTTAAGAATCAAAATGCAAAGAGAGGTAGAATTTCTGGTGTTTTGTAGTTTGCTCCAGTAAATCCATGCCAATTATTTCATCTGTAGTTATATTACAGGATAATATACAAGGCAGGAAGATTATAAACACCCTGGTTTGTCTCACAGCATGACTGAAGATATATAGTCCAGCTAAAGAACGTGGATCTTAATTTAAATGGTAGCATTAGCGCCACTACAGAATGCATAGATTATCTCATTATAGCTTTACATGGAATTGTGTTTGCACAATCAGTAGAGGAGGCTGCTTTTGTGTCGCTTGTTACCTGGCTTAGGAAAGCAGATCCACTGGATATGACTTCGCTCCCATGAGTGGACCCTCCTCCCTCCCTCCCTCCCTTGGGTGGATGTTTTAAATGGACTGTCAGGCAAAGCTTGTGATGGAGCATTACTAGGTCAGGGTTGTTCAGGCATCTCTCTTCTGGCATCACAGTTGGGCTGAGGTTGAAAGTAGGCATGCAGGAAACATCACTAAATGCAGAGATGGAGGCAGCGATGGGGCGGGGAAGCGCCCCCCCCCGGGCAGCACACGGGGTGTGTGCACAACCCGCTGCATTGGCGACTGAAAAACAGCCATGTGGTTTGCGGTGGCTGGAAGGATTGGCCTGCCCGGCGCCTTTTGCCGCCGTCTTTCCCATGGGGGTGGGGCATGGTTGCGGCTGTAATGGGTGATGTCACTAGCGGGGGAAGGGCTGGCGACATCACTGGGGGGGTGCAGCAGAGGCTAGCTACGCCTCTGACTAAATGTTAGTGTTCAAGAACATATGCTGGACAGACAAATGGTTCTACTCTACATTGCTACCTCCACGGTACGTTAGAGAGTTTCACAGCCCCATTGAAAGGCCCCATTCAGTGTTCCTGGCTCGTGTACCTCAGAAAGAATCACACAAGACGTCCGTCCCCTCCAGATGACCTCAGAGATTGGCAGGGGCAGCATCAGGGGTCTGCAAGAGCCCTGGCTTGTCAGAAAGGCACACTACTGATCCCTGAAACCACTTCTGTGCCCAGTCTTCCTATGGTGGGGGCATGACCCATGGAGGGCAGTTTGCTGAGGGGCCTCCGAAACCCAGAGCCAGGTTCAGACAGGAGGAGGCAGTTCTGTAAGTATCCCAGTCAGTGTGCTCCACTGCACATTTGGGAACTTGCTGTCCTATGGTTATGGTTTTTATGACTCCTCCTCATTCGTACTTCTAGGAGGATATTCACGACGCAGCCAATTGCATTATTGCCGTGTGATTTCAAACCGGGCTGGTTTCAGTCTTCAGAGATTCACCTTTATCTTTCATTGACACCATAAACATTCAACGCAGTTAACCGAATGAAGTAGCTCGATTCTTTGGGCAATTACAGAAGCCCAAATGTAAATGCCATTTCAGAGCAGCCACTTGTCATTCTGGGAAGGTAGCTGAATTAGCAAATGTGACTTAAAGATGCTTCTGTGGAAAGGAGAGCAATTAATGTGCCTGAAGAAAACATGTCTCAAATTTCATAGATTATTAACTCAATAAAGTCACACTCCAGCTTAATCAAAAACAGCTTGGATGCAATAATTGAAATTACAGCTTGTGACATTTTTCGGTTTGGGCTGGTGCTAAAACAAATGAAAACTTTTCCTGTTGGCTACGTATCATCACTGTGAAGCAAGGTTGCTTCTCACAGATCTCTGGACTTGACCACTGAGCAAGTATTATGAGCCTTGCACCAGGGTCCCCAACATTTATTGTTATTAATTGCTTTTAATTTATTTTATGTATTGTTTTAAATTATGTATTTTTATCTTTGTTGTAAGCCGCCTTGGGCATTTGCCTTGGCATGGGATAAGGCGGGGTATAATTTTTTTAAACAAACAAACAAACAAACAACTTGGCATTGGCTGTTGTTGGCTCTTCAGTGCACCTAGGCATGCACAAGCAGCATGACGGGCCATTGGGGGCATGGGAGGGAGGTCTGTGTACACTTCTCCTTCCCCCTTAAGAACATAAGAACATAAGAAGAGCCTTGCTGGATCAGGCCAAAGGCCCATCTAGTCCAGCTTCCTGTATCTCACAGTGGCCCCACCAGATGCCTCCGAGAGCACACAGCCAACAAGATAACCTGTATCTTGTTGCCACTCCCTTACATCTGGCATTCAGAGATAGCTACCTCTAAAACCAGGAGGTTGCTTATGGCTTGTTACCTGTGATGGACCTTTCCTCCATAAATCTGTCCAATCCCCTTTTAAAGGCATCCAGGCCAGGTGCCATCACCACATCCTGTGGCAAGGAGTTCCACAGATGAATTACATGCTGGGTGAATAAATATTTTCTTTTGCCAGTTTTAATACTCCCTCCACTCAATTTGAGTGGATGTCCCCTAGTTCTAGTGTTGTGTGAGAGGGAAAAGAACTTCTCTCTATCCACTCTCTCCATCCCATGCATAATTTTATACGTCTCAGTCATGTCCCCCCTCAGGCGCCTTTTTTCTAGACTGAAGAGTCCCAAACGTTGTAGCCTTTCCTCATAAGGGAGGTGCTCCAGCCCACAAATCGTTTTGGTCGCTCTTTTCTGAGACCTTCCAGGCTTCTCCTTCCATACAGTGTTGGCTACTACTGTTCCAGATGAGGAATCATTGCTGCTGAAGTGGGAGAAAGGGCTGGAGGGGGGTAAGTGTCTGCAGACCTCTTCCCTGCTCCCCTTAATGGCCTGTCTCACAGAAAAGACGGACAATCTTCAGCCACACTACATTTCTGATTTATTATGGCTCTTAATGTATAAGCGGAACCGAAACATCCTGAATAAAGCCACATCCACCAGGAAATTATCCTGCACATGTTCCACTGGAATGAATGGGACATGCACAACAGCACAGCCATGGTCCCATTCAGTATGATGTAGTGCAGACTGCTAGAACTGGGCAAAAGAGCTGGAATCTGTGCTCATGGGATGAATCTGAGCTAGTAGTAGCCCTCGCTCAGTTGAACAACCCACCTGATGGAGTTGTTGTGAGGACAAAATAGGGTAATGCCCTTGTAAGGCATTATAAGTGCTTTGGAGGAAGGGTGGAATTTCCACCGTGGAAAGCACAGTGACAGAGCTAGAAGCACGAGGCAGAGTGGGGTTCAGAGACCTGTCCAGCTCCAGCCTTCTTTCCTTCTCAACTCCCCCCAACACACAAACAGAAGACAAAAGTATCTCTTTTTCCACAGGCGACTCAGAAATTTGTCGCCTCCTTCTCCCCCCTCCAACATCCACTTACTATCAAAGGCAGAAGTCTCCCAACTTCAAGCTACCAGCAGTGACCCTTCACAGAGTCTAGGCTTGCGGGGGAGGACTCGGAGTGGTGTAACTCCCTCCCTCAGTCAATTCTGAGGCCCGTGAGGATGCCAACTCCTGGGAAAGGAAGGCCTCCCCGCGGAGGCCAACAAGGAGCCCCAACCCCCGGGGTGCTTATCACGGAAATGTATGTGTACTTTTATTACTCTTATGTGTACTGTACATTGAGCCTTGAACACTCTTTTGGAGTGGAAAGCTGGAATATCATCAGTTAGGTGATGTCCTAATCAACAGGCCAAATCCAGCCACCAACATCTGGCGGGCTATGCATATTTTTCAAAAGCCAGGCCATCCCCCTCCACACCCCACATACTATTGCACACTGGAGCATCAATAGCTTGCATGCCAAGAACCAGAGAAGAGAGCAATCGTTGAATGCACATACTGTAGTCGTGTATACAGCAAGGGTGGGGAACCTGTTTGCGGTGGAGGGCCATTTTCCCATGGGGAAAATGTGTCGCGAGCCGTGCGCCCTCCACCGCAAACGGGCGCCCCCCAGCGTGTGCGCACCCACCCCCCATCGTGCGCGCCCACCCCCACCCCCATTGCTCTCCTTACCTTCAGCCTCTGGTCCGCCGCCAGCCCCGTGCTCACCTCGGCGCGACTCCTTCTCAAACCGGCTGTTCTGTACATGTGCAGAATGCCACTAAGAGGCCAAGAGAGGGCAATCTCTCTTGGTTTGAGAAGGTTTGAGAAGGAGTTGCGCCGAGGTGAGCGCGGGGCCTCCGGAGCCTCCGGTCTGGTCTCGCGCGGGCCGGACCGGATGGAATCGGGTCCGGTCTCGTGCGGGCCGCACTGGATCGCCCCGGGTCCGGAAACGGCCAGCGGGCCGGAGGTTCCCCACCGCTGGTATAGAGTAAGAGCCACGCATGAGCCTCCCATTGACAGCAATGGCCATTGTGCCACAGTTGATTGTGCAACCTGGGTACACCGCTGAGGCTGGCAGGGGAGAGCAAGTGTGCTCCACTGGGCCTGTGATGATCCCCTCCTAAGTGTGCAGCTGCGCCTGGCAGGGGATGGATCCTGCCCTCTGCATTTTGTGCTGAATTGTACAGCATGAGCCATTATGGCAGCTATTACAGCAACTGGGAGCAGGCAAACGATCTCTAAAACTGACTGTCAGATGCTGACTTTGTCTTTACAAGGTCAGCATCTGTTTTACAGAGATGACTCTACCTTCTCTCCCACAATGAACAAAGGGGAGGGCTGCCTAGATTTCTCTAGTTGGAGTCCAAGGGAGGCAAGATTAACCTTTTCCAAATAGAATTATGAATCACTTCTACAGCAGCTGAAGGGCAGTCAGCACTGTGTGCCATAATTACCTTGAATGAAATAATCGGGGTCAAAGATCTTACATTGTCTAAAATCACACGAGTCAAGGAGCACCTGTTCTCCGATTAAAAGATCGCGGGATCATGATCATTATAATTTATCAGTATTTTTACAACACTGCCACAAAGTTTCAAGCCGCTGTGTTTGATCTCTGCGCTTAAAAAAAGAAAAAGGGGGGGGGGAGAGGTATGCAATAGCAAATATAGGTTCAGCGTATACTGTAGTTGCTTATTTTGTATTCCCCACCCCTACTTCAACTTGTTATGTGGAGGAGCAAAGCTCTTGTTTGAACACTGAAGACTGCACTGTGCCTGCTGAAAGTCCTACTTAGAACAGCCCTGCTGGATCAGGCCAACGTCCACCTAGCCTTGCATACTGCTTCCAACAGCGAGCAGCAGCAGATACATCCAAATAGCATACAAGCCAAGAAACGACTGTGATGGCCATCTCTGGTTTGTCACCAGCCTTTTAAGGGCCAAAGTACACTATGCTAAAGGAATCATTGTGTTTCTGTCTTTCTTGTTTTTACGTAGTGGCTGTGGGAGCCTCCTGACCCAAATCAGGACTATGGTGTTGAGAGAGGGGGCATTCATCCTTTTCCTCCACACCGTGGTCCTAATGAAAAAATGTCCCCACTGAAGCTGCTATTGGTAGGCTTACCAGATTTCTTGCCAGGACAGAGTGTAGCCCTTTAGGAGAAGGAATGTGGGCAGGTGTAGCTTGATAAACCTTAGAGCATAATCCTAGGCATGTTAAGCTTGTTAAACCTTAGAGCACAATCCTAGGCATGTCTACTCAGAAGCCAGCCCCACTGAACACAATGGGGCTTGCTTCTGAGTAGACATGCCTAGGATTGTGCTCTAAGGTTTAACAAGCTACACCTGCCCACATTCCTTCTCCTCACTTCTGTCCCGGTTGGAGATCTGGTAAGCCTAGAGTGGGCAGGGGTAAGCCTTCACAGAGTTGGAAGGGACCTACACAATCTCAAGTCCACCCCCCTGCCAATTCAGGCTGTCCACAACTTCGACATCCCTGAATGATGGCTGTCCAACCTTTGCCTAAAGATCTCCAATGATGGAGACTTCCTAGGCTGAACACTTCATACCATTGGACGTTTTTCCTCTCATTTCATCAAAATCTCCCTGGCAATTTAAACCCATTTGTGCTGATCCCACCTTTCCCAAAGTGTGCTCCTGGGGGCTCCCTGAGACCCCTTCAGGGGCTCCACAAGCACACCATAAGTGGCCGCCATCTGCCCCCTGCCTGGTTTGCTCGTCCACTCCTCCCACCTCCCCTGTGAGTGTCCCTTCTTCCACCTTCCCCTCCTGTCCCAGCTCTTCACCAGTATTCAACATTGGGATCAGCATTGCCCCACTCCGTGCATGCGCCACCACTCTGGGACTCCCCAAGGCTCCTTTTAAAGGGCTCCGAAGACCAAAAAGATTGAGAGAACCACTGCTCTAGAGCAGCAGAGAACATATCCACTCCATCTTCCACATGACAGCCCCTAGGATATTGAGCAGATAACATCCGCCAGTTCTTTGTCAACCCTAGGATGCAGCTCATTCAGTCCCCAAGATTTACATCCATTTAGAACAGCTAAATGATTGCCAACCACATTCTTACCTATCTTAGGCCATAGATTCCTGATTCCTTCCTTTGCTCTATTCTCGCTAGAGTATTCCCTGACTAGCGCCGGCGGAACGTACAATCTGCTGATGCAGGCTGCCGCAAAGCAGCCATAAGCAACTTTTCTGTACACGCCGGCGGACATGTGTGTGTGTGTGTGTGTGTGTGTGTGTGTGTGTGTGTGATGACAAGCTCCTGCACTGCAACTTTTACCACTGCACCGTGGTTTTCACCTTGCTGATACCCTTTTCAAACTTTGGGAACAATCTTGTCCTCAGCCAGCAAAGTACTGTACAGACTGACAACCCTTTCAAGGAACTCAAAAAACATGATGGAGTTACTGCAAATGTGGGCGGAAGGCCATCACTAATGGCTACCTCTTGACCTGCCTTTGTCTAGCAGGTCTACTGTGGCTTGGAACCGGCGCTTATGCGGTTCTACAGCATATCATTTGGATTCGGCATGACTTGGATGCTGCATTAGTAGTATCTAATGATGTCCCTGAGGCACCTGTCTGTTGTTCTTCCTGGGATTCTTTTCAGCTTGTAGAACCTGAGGATGTGGACAAGATTCTTTGGAGCGTGAGACCATCTGCTTGCCCGCTTGACCCTTGTCCGGCATGGCTGATTAGAGCTGCCCGGGTGGGGCTGGCTGAGTGGACGGGGAGGGTGGTAAATTCATCTCTGAGGGAGGGGGTGGTGCCGCTGTCTTTGAAGCAGGCGGTGGTGCGCCCCCTCCTGAAGAAACCCTCCTTGGATCCTACGATTTTGAACAACTTCCGGCCAGTCTCAAATATCCCGTTTCTGGGCAAGGTGATCGAGCGGGTAGTGGCGTCCCAGCTTCAGAGGGTCTTGGAGGAAGCTGATTATCTGGATTCATTCCAGTCTGGCTTCAGACCGGGGTTCGGGACAGAGACGGCCTTGGTCGCCTTGGTGGATGACCTGCGCCGGGGACTGGACAGGGGGAGTGCGTCCCTGTTGGTCCTGCTGGACCTCTCGGCGGCTTTTGACACCATTGACCATGGTGTCCTTCTGGGTCGGTTGGCTGGGTTGGGGCTTGGAGGCACCGTTCTGAGGTGGTTCCGCTCCTTCCTGGCTGATAGATCCCAGAAGGTGGTGCTGGGGGATGCTTGTTCGGCACCCTTGCCCTTGAGGTGTGGGGTGCCACAAGGGTCAATTCTATCCCCCATGCTGTTTAATATCTATATGAAGCCGCTGGGAGAGGTCATCCGGGGATTTGGGGTAGGGAGTCATCAGTATGCGGATGACACCCAGCTCTTTCTCTCCTTTCCACCTGACTCCAAGGGGGCGGTCGATGTCCTGAATCGTTGTCTGGAGGCAGTTGGGAGCTGGATGGGGGCTAACAAGCTGAAATTAAATCCTGATAAGACAGAGGTTCTGTTGGTCCAGAAGTCTACGACTCAGGTACTGGATCATCGTCCTGCTCTGAATGGGGTTGTACTCCCTCTGAAGGAGCAGGTCCGCAGCTTGGGGGTCCTCCTGGATGCACAGCTGCTCCTGGATTCCCAGGTGGCGGCTGTGGCCAGGGGGGCTTTTGCCCAGCTTCGGCTGGTGCGCCAGCTGCGACCGTACCTGGATCGTGCAGACCTGGCCACGGTGACCCATGCTCTAGTGACATCTAGACTAGATTACTGCAATGCGCTCTACGTGGGGCTGCCTTTGAAGACTGTTCGGAAACTGCAACTAGTGCAGAATGCGGCGGCCCGGGTGGTTGCTGGGGCCTGTCGGTTCGACTCAGTCGGACCGTTGCTTCAGCGGCTACACTGGCTGCCGGTTCGTTTCCGGGCACAATTCAAAGTGCTAGTTTTGACTTTTAAAGCCCTTTACGGCTCGGGTCCAGGGTATTTGAGGGACCGCCTCCTTCCTTATAATCCGACCCGTACTCTGAGGTCATCAGGGGGGGCCCTGTTGACCGTGCCACCACTGACGGAGGTGAGGGGGATGGCGGCGCGGAATAGGGCCTTCTCGGCAGTGGCGCCCCAATTATGGAATTCCCTCCCCCTGGAATTAAGAACGGCTTCCTCCTTAGAGACCTTTCGGCGGGGCCTCAAGACATTTTTATTTAGATCAGCATTTGATGTCTGACATGGTGGGCTGGCTTTTTTACAAATTGCTTTTAACAAATGTGGATGACCCACTGGGGCTGTTTGTTTTAATTGTTTTTAATTATTTTAATTCTTGATTTTAAATGTACTTATGTATTTTAATATTTTTGTTGTAAGCCGCCTTGGTTGCCCTGGTGGGAGAAAGGCGGGGTAAAAATTCTATAAATAAATAAGTAAATAAATAAAGGTAACAACAACAACAACAACAACAACAACAACAACAACAACAACAACAACAACAACCACCACCCCTGGAATGCACACAGAGCCTTTTAAATGCTGAATTGCAGCATGAATATTAATCAATCAATCTTCCAGTTAAACGTGGATCACCTCATACGTGGGTGAAAAGATGCAGTATTATCACGATATCGGTTTTGCGTGATGTTGATTGGCAGACAAAGAAGAAGTGGGTGTTTTGACCCCAGAATGCGTTGGCACCTCATGTGAAGCATCTGCTTCATACGTTACACTGATTGGCTATGTGGCCAAGGTCAGAGGGTTCACACCCAGTCTCCCATAATGAGAACTGGACAATGATGTTGAAAGTTCATCATGATCTGGTTCAGAATGTGAATTTGCCGGCTTGGAGCATCCTGAACTGTGCCCTCTTTCAGTGGCTGACTGTATACCGGAGCCTTAAGAAATGACAAGACAGCTTTTGGGGGCTTTTGCACAGCTCTGACTGAGCTGGGATTAGTGTACAAAACAGGAATCCTATCCCAAAAAAGTTGAAATTTTAGGGTGGTTGAAAACATTATGAATTTAGACAGAACAGGCAAGAGGTTCCTAAACGTTCCCTGAGAATACTTGTAAATACTGAGCTGATTCTGAATTGAGCCGAAGGGAGTTTACTCCTCCCTTGAATTGGACTGCCTTCCGATCAGTGTCTGAATCCGGTCTGTCTGTGTGTCTCACATGCTTCATGAAGCCTGAGGCCACCCAGCTTTGCCCTTCAAATAGTATAAAGTCAACAGAATCAAGACCACGGGCATTTTAAGGCTTCAAGACACACAGAGCAGAAACAGAACCCATAGGGAAAACGTCAAAAATATTTTAAGCAAACAACTTTATTAAGAAAAATCAGAAATATAGACAAAGAATGAGAGTTGGCTAAATTGGTCTTCCATTTTACATTGTGCTACTACTGAGGCTGAAGCTCAAATATTTTGGCCACCTAATGCGAAGAGAGGACTCTCTGGAGAAGACTCTGATGCTGGGAAAGATGGAAGGCAAAAGGAGAAGGGGAAGGCAAAGGATGAGATGGTTAGACAGCATCACCGATGCAACGAACATGAAAATGAGCGAACTCAGGAAGATAGTGGAGGACAGGAAGGCCTGGCGGGATATGGTTCATGGGATCACGAAGGGTCGGACACGACTTAACGAATGAACAACAACAACTAGTCAGGACAAGAGTTGACATCTCCATACTCAAACAGGATTTAGCACTTCCAGGAAGAAGCAAACCAGTCTGTGTTGTAATCTTCTCAGGCGTATCCCACCCCCACACTCCAGTAGCTGGCTTGTGTACAATGTGTACTACCTGGTTCCACAGCACTCCAGATGTTTCTGTTTTCCTAGCACAGAGAATGATCATCAAATGGTCTGGTTTTTTGTACTGTATTCACAATATTCACTATAGTGGCACATACAGTAAAGGAATCTTTGAGTACTGCAAACATTATAGCACAGCCTTTTTATTTCTGTTTCTTTTTTGGTCAAACAACCAACCCTACTGAAGCCTAAGTAACTAGTCACAGCAAGACAATCACGTCACCCTCAGACTGTGGGGGAGAAAACTCCAAAGAGATGGAGCAGCTGGCGCAAACACTTCTCAACATTCTGCTTATAGAACCTTTGACTTTGAGGCTTACGGTGCAATCCTGCCTATATATAGGCTGGCGGAGCATGTGCTCCGCCAGCCTAAGGAGTCACAAAAATGCCGTAAGGTACTTTTGCAGCTCTTCTGGAGTAAGCAGCAGGCACCGCTTACTCCGCCACCTACCTGAACCTGTGCCAGCCGACCCAGGTGAGTGCTGGGTGAGTGACCCAGGTTGGCGCAGGGGTGTGGGGAGGGCAGGCCGGGGTGGCAAGGGATGAGGCAGACATAATATAAATGCAGTAATCAGATTAGTTAAATTGCATAGAAGGAATATGCTAACTAAGTAGATTATGGTAAAAGTAACTCAAAATGCAAGAAAGAAGAACATGAAGCTGGAATAATGAGTACAAAAACATGACCTCTCTTCCCCTTTCCGCCATACATACACACACCTATTTACTTATGTCATATCTCCTGATGGATTTTAATAGTAAGCTACTTTGGGAGCCAATCTTGGTTGAAAAGTACGCTATAAACACAATGAAAGAAAGAATGAATGATGTTTGTGAGAGAATGTTGTAGTTCCAACCACATCTCAAAAATGTTGATATTTTGCAGACATCAGTTTTGCCAGGCAGCATGAAACTTACCTGTCGACAAAGGCATGGTGCAGTATAAAGATTGGATCGTTAGCGGAGCCTTGAACTTGGGACATGGAGCCATTCATGTAGATGTGTAGCGCATTATGCAAGCTGCTTTGGGACACATTCGATATTGCAGTACTTGGATTTGCAAAGCCTGTTGGTGAAGAGAAAACTGAGTAGTAAATGGCAATCTTAGTGCATAAGAACGTAAGAAAGAGCCTTGCTGGCTGGGTCAGGCAGGCAGTCTATCTAGTGACCCAGCTGTGCCTTCTCCTGAAATTTAGGATCAGGACCACCTTATGACAAACATGTAATGTAGCCCCATCCTATACAAGTTACTCATTAGTCTGCCCCATGGAACTTTTTTTTTTTCTCCTGATCTTTTGGAAAAATGTAGTTATATAGCATAATTATGAAATCTGGCTGATTTAATTTTTAATTAACTTTTTTTTAACCCTCTATCGATTCTTAATAGATGTTTTTAGCCACTTTGGGAGTATTTGGGAACGTAGTTGAAAAAGTAGGAAAGTGAAGAATAAAACATAGATAGAAATAATTGGTCCAGAATTGGTTTGCAAGAGCGGCTCAGCAGGTGTATCAGGGAAGCTCACAAGCAGGGCATGAGGGCAACACTGACCCCCGCTGTATGTCCCCGACATCTGGTATTCCGAGAGCTTCTGCCTGCAAACAGAGAAGTCCTACTTAGCTCTCAATTAACAGACCCATCCTCCTCCGTGACTTTTTCAAAGCCATCTCAGCCAGTTGTCCACAGCATATCTTCTGACCGGAAATGCCATTTGTTGCTGGGCATAGG
Organism: Plestiodon gilberti rubricaudatus; assembly: GCA_026170595.1. Classification (NCBI taxonomy): domain Eukaryota; kingdom Metazoa; phylum Chordata; class Lepidosauria; order Squamata; family Scincidae; genus Plestiodon; species Plestiodon gilberti. The sequence continues at coordinate 221,115,331 of JANXHW010000003.1, forward strand.
TCTTGCTAAATGCCTGGTGCTGGCCCTGCACTTGGTACTATCCATGAAACCGCGTTCTGGACCAGTGGAAGTTTCTGAACAGTTTTTAAGCGCAGTCTTCTTAATTACCAAAAAATAGTATTTCTGCCATTAGTGGGAACTTGGCATGAATCTGCAGTTTGCTCTAACTGACAATTTAATATTCTTTTATGGGAGAGCAACTTTCCATGCTTTCCACATTAACAACCAATGAGGCATGATTTCCCTTCTATGCTTGAGAAGAAGATTATTTTTCCATCATGCCCATCAGTGTTGCTCATGAATCACCTCTGCGTGTTAAGAATCATAGCCACAAATCATGTCAGGAGCATCGAGCCATATGTTGATGTCAAGCATGATAGAAACAAGTACATCGTATTGCTACACAGGAACAATTGAGGCCAGCTGAGCAAATGTAGGCCTCTGGGCCAAATCACGTCACCAAGAAGAGGGATGATGCTTCAAGCCACCAGACCAGAAAGGGTGTGGAACAATGTTTACATGACTTGCCCCCAGGCCACCTTGGCAATGAAGGGTGGCACTGGCTTGCTATTCCTCAACTCCTTCTCAAAGTGGTATTCCAGGAAAGCTATTTACTTACCAAGGCCTAGAGATGACCAGTTTAAGCAAAGAACATAAGTACAGGTATTCATTATATTATATGTACATAAGTACTGTACAGGTATTCATTATATTAATATTAAATCAATGTATCATCATCATCACCACCACCACCATGATGATGATGATGATGATGATGATGATGATGATGATGATGCACAGCCCACCAGATGTTGGTGCTAGCTGGATTTAACCTGTTGAGTATCGAATTCTTCTCAAGGACCTGGGATATTCACAAATGTTTCTGTAAAATGTGTGCTGTTCTGAGTAAGACTGCTTTCTATAGTTGGTGTGTAGTGATTTAATTTGCACTTAGGATATTCAGGTGTTTTTCCAAGACTTTTGGTCTTGCACCAAGTGTGCTGACGATGTTTGGTACAATTTTAGCCTTTTTCTGTCATATTTTATTTTTGCTTGTTATTATTTCTGATCTGCGTTATTATTATTCTTGGTGGTAAAAGTACTAGTAGTAGTACTTTTATTCCATCTGCCCTCCAACAAGCATAGGCTTGTTGGCATAATAACAAGCATAAATGGTTCTTCTGCTACCAATTCATCCTCCCAACAACCCTGTGAGATAGGTTATGAGAATGATCCAAGGTCGGCCTGCAAGCTTCATGGCTAAATGGAGATTTGAACCTGGATCTCCCAGTTACAATCCAGCACTCAAACCACTACATCACACTGACTAATGGCTATACAAAAAAGCAGGAAGGTGGTGTCCATATTTTTTCCCCTTGGAATTTCTGGCCTGAAAAATATATATATATATTCAGTGTAAATCCCTGCATTATGTTCCGGCTGTGACTTAACAAAAGTGACCAGGGGGCAAACAATTTGCAGGACGCTTCCAGAATTTCACGTTGGCATTATATCACCCCATCTATGATTTCATTCAAAGCCTCTCACTGTTCAGTAGAAATAGCTGGACACCTTGAAATTGAATTCCGCCGTCCGGTTGCTCGTTTGTACAGTGGCATCTATGAAATGAAGGATGCAACAAGTCAAGTGGAGTTTCCTCTTCAGTGAGCCTCATCCGGTGCTCCGCCGATTGCTCATGGCATATGTAAAGATTTCAGAATGAACAACTTGGGTATTCATTCGTCAGGGTTACTCAATGGGTCACAGTAAACAGAGAGACAGTACACCATTCTTTATTTGCATATCTGTGCTGGCTGCCTGAACATCTGTGACCCTTTGTCACCAAAGGCATGAAAGTGCTTCTTTTGAAGCTGGTCTCTTTTTGAAACACATCTCTATCACTTGACGGCACGGCAGCATTCAGGGATGATGAGCATGTTAGAAGGCACCATGAAACGTTTAGTCCAGATCTAACAGCAGAAATAGAATATTTCTTTCATGTGACACCATCACACATGCAAGATGAGGGCAACTAGGAGCCCATAAGTTTCTGGGATAGCAGGGAATGCTTCCAGATTACTTCATAAAAGTGGACATGACTAGAGACAGCATGTTAGGAGGGAGGGGGCAGAGGGCTGAACTGGTGGGATCTCAAGAGAGACCTGGAGGAGTCAGTGGGGCAAGAGAGAAGACTTCTGGGACATGCAAGATCAATTCAGGGCCATTCCAAGTCCTCCTCATGCATGAGGTGGCCTACCAAATGAGCGCGCGCACACACACACACTCGCACACACACACACACACACACACACACACACACACACACACACACACACATGCACACACACCAGCTGGTAAATGCATTTCAACATGAATGGGCACCTGTGGAAAACTTAAGTGTAAGGGCTTTGCTGTGGCTCATGTTCTATGTAAATCGAGCCCAAGACCCAATTTGAAAGAAAATGACTGAGATACATATTACCGTATTTCTTCGAGTCTAAGGCGCCATCGATTCTAAGGCGCACCTTTACTTTCAGTACCACCAGCAGGGGAAAAAAATATCCATCGATTGTAAGACTCAGCTCCCTTCATTGAATCTACCCGCTCAGCACCAACTCTCCCCAGCATGTCTCCTGCAGCCGAGGATGGCTGAGTGCACTGCCTTTGCATAGCATTTCTGGTCCCGCCAGAAAGTGCCATTTCCTTCATTACCTGGGCTTGGGGGAGCTTCAGGGAGGCCTGCGCAACCCTCTGCAGGCCTCCCTGATCTTCAGTTCGGCGAAAAACAGCAATTTTTGGCCATTTCTGGTTTTCGCGAAAACCGGAAATGGCTGAAAATCACCGTTTTTTGCCGAACTGAAGATCGGGGAGGCCTGCAGAGGGTCACACAGGTCTCCCTGAAGCTCCCCCAAGCCCCAGTAAGTAAGAAGATAGCATTTTGGGGTGCTTTTTGGAGACCTTCGATTCTAAGACGCACCCCATTTTTTGAAATGCTTAATTGGGAAAAAACATGCGTCTTAGAATTGAAGAAATACAGTACAAGCAAAGTTGTTTGAATATGCAGGTCTTGCGCCGGGTGGCAGGAGGGTGTGGGGAGGGCAGGCCGGGGCGACGGGGGAGGGGTGATTGGATCGCCGGGCCCAGGAGAGGGGTGGGGATATTGGTGGCGCACTCTGCCAATATCCAACGCCCCTTCCCGGACCTGGCCGGACTTACAATGGTTCGTCGGACGTGTGCCAGCAAAATAGCTGGTGTACGTCCAAGGAGGTCCATTGGGGCCGCTGGGGCTTACACCAGGGGAAATGGACAAATGACCCTTTCCCCCCAAGGTGTGCCCCAGCTCCACCGGTGCGACCATGATCCTGCTTAGGATCCTCCGCATCGTGCTTTATGCACTGCAGCGGATCTTAGGCAGGATTGGGCTGTAAGAGTGGAATCGTATGCAGAACTATCTTGGGGTAAATACTATTGAACACAGTGAGACTTAATTCTGAATAAACATACACAGGCTACCACACTAATATACCCATTATATTTACCTGGGATTGTTTTTTCTACTTCCATTTTTCATTTTTTTTGTACATGCATTTTCAACTACTGCAACCTCCTTCAAGACTTTGGGATAAAATGAGCGAGAACTTCAACTGAAACATAATATGTTTCAAAACAGGACTAAGTGGCAGTAGAAGAAAACACTCTCATGGAGAAATGTACCATTGTGTTTTGTTGTTGTATAGCCTTAGTGGGACGTAGGTATGTTGGTGTCACAATGAGCTCTTGCACTTCACACCTACCACGACACCACTGACTGGAACCCCAGGCCACCCCTTGCCGACCCCTGTGCTGTTATTCCCCAAGCGTTGGAAACCTGCTCTCATGACTACAGTCTTAAAGGGCCGTCATCTTTTGCACTCCAGCATCATGCTGTTGCGTCGGAGTGTCACATGAGAAACCTCACTGCCTGAAGCTTCTATCATGTGCTAGCGTTCTCAGTAACAGCTTCTTCCATATGACGACATTAAAAAAGAGAAAGGTTTCTTTATGGTGACCTCCCCATCATGTGCCGGACGCAGCTAGGAATGCCTAAGGAGCCTGGCCTCCTCTCAACAGTTGCTGTAGGCACAAAAATCAGGAGGAGAAGCTTTACCCAGCAAGGAGAGAAGCACTGAGACCATTAATCAGGATCATGAGCAGTGTGGGGGGCCCATTCCTCAACCCTTATCAGGAAAGGCTACAGCATCTGGGGCTTTTCGGTCTAGAAAAAAGGCGCCCGAGGGGGGACATGACTGAGACGTATAAAATTATGAATGGGATGGAGAGAGTGGATAGAGGGAAGTTCTTCTCCCTCTCGCACAACACCAGAACCAGGGGACATGCACTAAAATTGAGTGGAGGGAGGGTTAGAACAGACAACAGAAAATATTTCTTTACCCAGCGTGTAATTCATCTGTGGAACTCCTTGCCACAGGATATAGTGATGGCATCTGGCCTAGATGCTTTTAAAAGGGGTTTGGACAGATTCATGGAGGAAAAGACCATCACAGGTTACAAGCCATAAGCAACCTCCTGGTTTTAGAAGTAGGTTTTCTTTGTGCCAGGTGCAAGGGAGTGACAACAGGAAACAGGTTATCTTGTTGTCTTGTGCTCCCTGAGGCATCTGGTGGGGCCACTGTGTGACACAGGAAGCTGGACTAGATGGGCTTTTGGCCTGATCCAGCAGGGCTCTTCTTATGTTCTTATGTTCTTATGTTAGTGGGTCCTTTGCAGCTGGGTTAATGCTTAAAGAACACACACATGGGTGGGGGGCAAGTGCAGAGGTCCCAGTGATAGAATTGGCACTCTGTCAGGAGGGGGATTCCCAAGTGTGTTAAGCACAAATGCCCCCTCCCATTTCGCTATCCCATTTACAAGTGACAACGGCTTGGGGGTCTATTTGGGAGACTGGAGGGGCTGAGGGGTGAACTTACTACCAGTGGTAGAAGGAAACCCTGGAGGGCCTGGTATTCATCTTTTTCTTAATCTAGAAGCTCTCTCATCGTGATTTTACGTAATCATTCTCAAGAATATTTACATATTGCTTTTCAACAACAGTTCTCAAAGAGATTTACAGAGCAAACGGATAAGAAGATATTTCCCTGCCCCAAAGGGGCTCCCAGTCTAAAAAGAAACACAAGGGAGACTTCAGAAGCAACCACTGAGAGGGACACACTCTGGCACGGATAGGGAGAGTTGCTCTCCCTCTGCTCAATGTAAGAGACACTAGCAAAGTACCACTTCACCCAGTTAGTAGGGGCTAACTCTGCATGCATCATTTAAGTCTGATCTACACCAACTCTGATTGCGTTGTGTTTGCGTTTGGAGGCTCATGTGCGTAGGGGACAGGACACCTCGCCCCGAAACGTTGCCCTGGGCTCCAGCAGTTTCTTCAACGCGCTTGTCCCTCCTGATTGTCCCTCCTTGTAATAATGCTCAACACTGATTGGCTGAAACATGTGCACTCCGATTGGCTGAAAGCCCCCTCTCATCCCATTGGTCAAACAGTTTGCTCAGCGTCCCGTCCTTTCTCAATCATGAGCATGGTCCATGACCGATTCTGCAGCATATGAGAGCTGGACCAGAAAGCAACTTGCCCAGCAACCCGACCTGCTTCTGTGATCTGTCTATGCACAACCAAGACTACTGCAGCACTGCACAGAAGACTCAGTAGGAGTCTGGCTGTTTTTTTAAAAGTTTCCCCAATGCATTTCAAGCTTGCTCCACTTTTTCATATATATTTTTCTTGTCCTTTCCTATGAAACTGGCCCTTTTCTGCTTATTTTCTGCCCCAGGCACAGAGGTGGGATGTATTTTGGGGACACTTTTAAACAGAAAGCAGTCTTCTAGGCACCTTCTGCTTCTTCTGAGATGACACTACCAAAATCTCAAATTCGACTCTTTGACTATGCTGTTCAAACTGTCCTGAAGCTAGAAGCCTGCTGTTATAAAAAATAAAAATGAAAGTAAGAATCTCAGGGAACTAATTCTACGTGCCATATAGAGTTGAAAAAGTAGTTCACAAAGTGGTTTGCATAGCCAAATAAATCAATAAATGATTCCTTTCCCCAAAAAGGCTCACAATCTAAAAAAAAAAAAAGACACCAGCAACAACCACTGGACAAGATGCCATGCTGGGGTGAAGAGGGACAATTGTCATTCCCCCATAAATATAAGAGGACCCCACTTTAAATGTTTCTCTGCCAAGTTAGCGGGGGCAAACTGGTTCTGCATTCTGCACTTTTTGGTGCTTGCAAAGTTGCGCAGAATCCACACAAAACTGCCTGCAACCGGAGAACGTGCTCCAGTCCAGAACAAGCAGTTTAAAGGCAAACAAAAAAGTTGGACTACTCAGGTCGCTGCAAGTGTTTGGGGAGAAAAAGCCTGACAGCATTTCGTGATAGATTTGTGCTGAGCAATGACAGGCAGATGTAGGCGTCTTTCTGAGCACCGAAGAGCCTCAAGCAGTTGATGCTTCTAATAGCATGTAGTCAAGCAGAGTGAAGACAGCGAGCTGTAGAACTAACTGTGTAGCGTGAAGGTTTGAGGACTGCCAGACGCTGAAGGACTCTGAAATGCTTAAAACACACACACACACACACACACAGTTTTGTTTCAAGAATCTTAAAGGAATGGTGTGACTTAAGGACATCTTGGTTAGATAGAGACTTATCTGTCACTTCCAGGTTCAGAAGTGGTATTCTTCTGAATACCAGTGGCGGGGGTGTGTGTGTAGTGGCTAGAATATTGGACTAGAACTGGGGAGACTTACAGCCCAATCCTAACTAAATGCTCCTCACAGGGCACAAAAGAGCTGGACTCTACTGCATCCTGCGGCCAGTCGGAGGCCATGTGGGGGGAAGAGAAGGGAAATAAAAGAATGTTTTACTTACCCTCATCACAGCAATTTAGCTGGTGTGAGCTTGAGTAGAGAGAAGGGGGCATATCAGGGACAAAATGGGGTTAGGCACACTTTGGGGTGCACTTTTTTGGGGGTATGCAGGGGTACATGGGACCAGGGGGTCTGGGGGTACACCAACCTTTGGAGGCCCACCTAGGGGGTACACGGGCCCCCAAAGGTTGAGTGCCCCTGGGTTAGGGTATCAGTGGACCTCTCTCTGCTAGTACCACCCCGACACGCTCCCCAATCTGCCCACCCACCCCTTTCCGCCCACCCCCACCAGTGGCTCACCTGTACCAGCAGGCTCAGTGGAGTCTGGTGATCTTTTTTTGGCACGGCCATGGCAGCATGCGGAAAATGGATGCTGGCATTGCGTACAGCACCAGCCATTTTACGGCAGTGGACAGACTCAGGATGAAATCCCACTTGGTGAGACATGAAACTGGGCGACGTGAAGTAGATCTGGCCGCTAACAGACATGCCTCCATCACATCCATGCTGGACTCTTGAAACATCCCCTGCTTGCGCTGTGTTTGGTAACTGCAGCTGGCTCAGAATTGTTGCAACCCTAACAAACCCGTTGTTAGTAGCAAAAGTGGCCATATGGGTTTTGCTACATGAAACTGTGTTAATAACTTGACATTTATTGGCCTTTTGTTGACTTTTTTGTCCTTGGTTATTGCTTTCTGTCTCATCTGACTCTTTTTGCTTATTAACTGTGGTTTATTTGATCATCCGTTTGATTGTATACACTTTTATTTACTTACTTTTAATGCACTGTTGAACTGGTTGTGAGCCACCGTGAGCCACAATCTCTTTGATTGTGGCCAGCTGCCGTATCCTACACAGGATTGGGCTGCCCGTGTAATTGTGGGCCGTGGTGGCTTAGTGGTTAAGACGCTGAACTGCAGACCAGAAGGCAGGCAGGACAGCAGTTTGAGACCCGAGTGCTGCGAGATTGTGTGAGCTACCGTCTTTGACCCCAGCTCCTACCAACCTAGCAGTTTGAAAGCAAGAGATTAACTTAATAGGTACCATCTTGGTGGGAAGGCAACAGCATTCCATGCGCCTTGGCGTTGAGTTGTACCAGCCACATGACCACGGAAGCATCTTTGGACAGCGCTGGCTCTTCGGCTTTGTAATGGAGATGACCACTGTACCCTAGAGTCTGTAACGACTAGCTATCGAACAAGGGCAACCTTTACCTTTAGTGTAATTACTTTTTCTCTTGCTTTGCTATTCTGATACCTGACTCTCTAAGGGTCAAAACAGATGTGAAGTCAACACTCCCCTATCTTGCTTCTAGTTTATTTAACCCTGCAAGTATTTTTTTTCTTCCTTTCATCAGATACAAGATGTTTCAGTTGCATGTAGCAGAAAGTACCAGTTTCCCCACTAGCTTTCCTATCAGCTACCAGCGGGCAAGTCAATTAACATTTAAACACAGAGATTGTTGTAAATAGGGCATATGAGCATATAGAGAAGTTCAGAAATACAGTACAATGATCTTGACAGAGGCAAAGCAGTGAAGGTGTGATTTGTTCAGTCAAATAACAGAGGACAAAGAAAGAGGTAGACTACCCATAAGAATTCAGAAAGGTAGAGACACTTGTAACAAGAGAACCAGACAGTCTCACTTCACTCAAGTGAGATTCCGTAGAGACACAACAAATGCCACATTGGTTTTTACCCTGTTGCGCCCATCTGAAAAACAGTCCGATAGAAAAGACACTATGGGGACCCAGTTAGCTGTTTAGCTACTTTAAAACTGCACAAGAAGGATTCAATGGTGCAAAAAACATCAGTGTTATGTTACGGTTTATAATCTAGCAGGGTTAATAGAATCAGACCCCATTAGGGCAAAATCTCCAATCTCAAGTGTGCAGAAAACAAAAGACAATAGCCTTCAGAACAGGGAGGATCTGCCTCTCTTTTGTTTCGTCGGAGTTGCTGTCGTCTTGCTTTTTTATTTCACTAATTGGAATCTATTGTTTTAAGTATATAAAGCTGTGGGCTGAAGTGGAATTTGGAGGAACTGACAGACTGTGGCCATGAGAAAACCTTGTAAGTGTGATGAATCAGAGACCAGCGTGGTGCAGTACAGAGAGGACTGCACTCCTGATAACTGAGTCATGCTGTTCATTGGCCTCCAATTTGAATTCTGGGACCAAAATATTATCTTTGAGAGTAAGAATTCAAAGGAGCCCATTTTCTGTGTTTAGGAAGCTGGGAGCGGCTCTCCAAGGTTTTAGACGGAGCGTTTGCTCTGCCCTGTCTTAGAGATGCTGCGGATTCTGAACCCGAGTCCAAAGCAGAGGCTCTACCACTGAGCGGCAGCCCCTCCCTTCACGGTTTCTGCATGCCTATTGATATTATTCATCATTTATGTTATCATTATTGTACAATATGCTTTTCAACAACATGCCACTTAGCCCAGTTTAACAAGGGCATTAGCACCATTAAAATCAATGAAGCAGTGAGGTAGACTTGAGTCTAATGACTCGGACTGAAGTTGGACTCAAGTCGCATCAGTGACTCGACTCGGACTTGACTCGGCAATTGTAAAAGATTCAAAAGACTCGACTCGAGATTTGGAGCCTTTTACGACAAGCCAAATTTTATTCAGGTTTAAACCCGTTTTCCCCATTAAATAGATAGGGACTCGCAACTCGCAACCAAAAACTCGGGGCTTGGGGGCAAAGACTTGGGACTTGGCTTGAGACTTGGACCCAGAGACTTGGGACTTGACTCGAGACATGGAGTCAGAGACTTGACCCACATCCCTGCAATAAAGCAAGTTAGTCACAAATAACTTAAGTCCTATTCATTTCAATGGCATCGGAAATTATTACGGGTTCCCGTGAGCACAGAATGTCCATCAGCCACAGGAGAGGCTGGCTACCTGTCATTACTCTACATGATTCACTTCTCTGGCCCTTCAGTCTCCTTTGGGGATGGTCCTTCCATTTCATCTCAGCATCAGGTGTGATGAATCACTAGATCCTGCCCAACTGCATATCTTCAGAGACTCCTTGTTCTGTATCTGCATGAGTCAATATTCTGAGCTCACCTATTTCCAATCAAGGGTACCCAAATCATCTTGTGTCTATTCATTCTCAGGCCTAAAACTCTTGTTTGTGTTAGTACTAATTTTATTTGCATTCGACACATCTTGAATCTGTTTTTTGTCACCCCAATTTGTCTTTGTGATCATAGAGTTGGAAGGGACCCACAAAGGTCCAATTGTAGATTGGACCCACAAGGGTCCAATCATACAGTTGTAAGGGACTCACAAGGTCAGCTAGTCCAACCCCCTGCCTGTAGCAGGAAATCCTCCTTGAGCATCTCTAGCAGGTGCCTGTCAAGCCTCTGCTTGAAGGTCTCCAGTGAGGGAGAATCCACCACCTCCCCCGGCAACGAGGGTGGGGAAGCTTCGCTGTAAACCTGGCAGAATGGTGAACTGCCTCCCTTCTGTTTAACCTTTTCTAAGGTGTAAAAGGAATATCAGAGCACTGCCTGAAATCTCCTTCTCCAATGCCCAGACGTTGCCTTTCCCCAAGGTATTGAGGGTGGTGGTTGTAGTAGTACAGATCTATAGCTGGTACCAAGTCTGAGGAGAAAAAGGGGTGTGTGCCAGGAGGCTCCGGAGGGGGTAGCATCTGGTGTAAATGGCTTGCACCAGAATAACCCCCTCCAGCTATGCCCTGTCCCTCCCCCCAATCTGGCCTGATCCACCTACCCTTCTGTTGGAATTATGGCAAGATCTAAATATTCAGTCATTTATAGGGTTAATGTGACAGTTGGTTATTTCATATGTACTGAGTTAAACCCGGGAAAATGTAAAACTGTGATTGGTTGATTAGATCAGGTGATCTTCAAGCAAGGGTCTGCAGAGAAGAAGAATCTCCATTTTGTTTTAGATATGTGTGTGCTTTTACGTAGTGTGAGCTTGAATCTGTTTGAATCTCTTTCTATGTTAGTTTAGTAAAGTTAAATCAAATCTAAGCTTTCATGTATGCCTCAGCTTGTTTATTCTAATGATCAAGATTCATTGCCACCTCCAGAGAATCTTACAAACTATGAATCCCTTCAATATTCCCAACACCTTCCATCCCATTCCGCCCACTCCACCAACTTACTGACATTGATGGGGCTTCTCCTTACTGCCACCATGTGTGGGGTGCTTCGCAGCGTCTGTGGCGCAGTCCGGAAGTGCGCGACTACAAAAGCTTCCATAAAGGCATTTGCGACACTGTTGTTACCAAAATTACCTTTGTTATTACGGGGAATAGCTTTTAAACATGGCAATTTGGAACGTTCAGGATCTTTGTAAAGTGCGCTCCGACACTGGAACACCAGTTCCTGCAGCAGAGCCAAAGAATTGAATTGGGCCATAAATGTTATATGCAAATGCATGCAACAAAACCTGGGTGGTAACTTTGTTTTAAAGAGAAAATCTGTTTTGGAGGGAGTGATTTTGAGCCAAAAAGTGACAAAGAGAAGTGGTGTTTAACCCTTTTCTTCCAGCTGTTTTTTCACCGCAACTCTACCTCAGCCACTTCTCTCCTCTTAGCAATCCAGCTGCATGTTTACTCTCACAAAGATGCATCTAAAAGCCAACAGGAGAACAGTAGGTAGAGGGTATAGGGTTGCAATGGAAAGCAGTGTGCAGGGAAAGGGTTAATTACTGCCTCCTGCTTGCTGCTCCTCTGCTCCAAATCACCCCATCCCAAAGGATTTTCTAAAACCAAAAATGACCATCGAAGTTTTATTGACATCAATTTGCATGCAATATTTAGTTCTGAACTCCGACACAATTCAGAATCAACTGGAAACGACTAGAATAGCAAACTGATAAATAAAAAGAACCATAAATAAAGATACCTTCAAAAAGATGGTGCCCTTTTAAGCCATTTATAAAGTATCCAAGAACAGCTTTTCCTGGAAATCTGTTTTGTTGTGATACAATAAATGTGCCTGATGATGATGCCCTCTTTGAGATACTACCTGACCTCTGCTGCCATCCACCGCTGGACTGTCAAAGCAGAAAATGGTGCAGTTAAGCTCCACGGACATGATTATTTTGGACAAAAACATGTGATTTTAGCAGAGCTTCACAAGGACACACAATACACCAAATGCTCTCTCTGTTTCCTCAAGAATCTGATCTAGCAAAGGCTAAGCACTCAATTTCCCAGAACCAGGGAAAGAGAGCTAAAGAGCCCTTCAGCATTGAATAGCTGAAGGCAGACTGCATAGAGGCCGTAATCTTTGCTGCGGCAAGCTTGGTAAATGGTGCCAGCAGGTGACAGAGAACCTTTACTTACCATTGTGAAGCTCCAGCAATGAGAGCTGAAATGGCAGCTCCTCCTGGTTTTTTGCTATGTGTAGGATGGTCCCTCTCGTGGGAGGTAAATATACATGATGGAAAATGAGCTCCTTGGAAGAGAGGACCTGTCTATTTTTACCATCCCTCTGTAAGCTGCCATGTACACTGATGGTGTTGAATTATAATTATTATTTAATATTACTATTTATTTATTTATTTATTTTTCACATTTTTATACCGCCCTTCCTCCAAGGAGCTCAGGGTGGTGTACATATTTCCTCCCCTCCTTTTTGTCCTCACAACAACCCTGTGAGGTAGGTGGGGCTGAGAGATAGTGACTGGCCCAAGGTCACCCAGGAAGCTTCGTGGCTGAGCGGGGATTTGAACCTGGATCTTCCAGGTCTAAGTCCGACTCCCAAACCACTACACCATCCTGGCTTGTGTGATAACATTTGGCTCAAATTCTGAGGACTTTGGGCTTATTTTTTGGGCCCTCTTTCTCCCTCCAGTTGCACAGTGGTTGCAGCAGCAGGGCTCTTTCTGATGACCACCATTCTGTTTTTTACCCAGAATCCCTTCTGAGCAATGCCACGTCATGATGCAGGGCACAACCCTGTGTAACTCTTGCACCGGTGTAACAGTAGATCCTCCGGTATAAGAGCACATATTCCAGCGTAACTTGCCGTACGCTGACAGACGCAGGACGGACACAGGCTTAACCCCCTCAGACAACTCACATGCACAGTACGAACACCGGCGCAACTCTGCCGGTGCAGGGGGCATTCTGGAATGAAAACCACCGCATTCAGATGTCCCCGGAACGCCCCCTGCACCAGCGGAGTTGTGTCAGCATCTGTTCCGCATCTGAACTGCGCATGCGAGGTGTCCGAGAGGGGTGAAGCCAGTGTCCGTCCTGCATCCGTCAGTGTACGGCGAGTTACGCTGGCATAAGTGCCCTTACACCGGGAGATCTACTGTTACACCGGTGCAAGAGTTACACAGGATTGGGCTGGCAGTGTCATTCTGAAGGAGGGTCTGGGTAAAAACATGGCGGCTGCCAATGGTGGCCCCTGCAAGGAATACTGCTGCCACTGCCACCTGCAAGGTTTGCAGCCTGACCCTTCATCTCACAACAAAGGAGTGCTAATGTTGCAGAAGGGGCCATTTCAGACCCTAAAATAATAACAAATGCCTCTTAATATGACAAATGCATGAAGGGACCAAAAAAGGTCATCCTTTTTCTCCAATCTCTTGCTGAGAAGCAGCACTATCCAATCACCAGTCTTCCACACATCGTCCCTAGCACTTAGGCTCTACTGTGGAGCGACGTCTCCTTTATTTTTGTTCTGTGCATCCCCAGTATGATCAGGTGCATGATAGTTGTCATTACAGTCAATTCTGTAGATTTTTCCCCCACATTAAAACACCCCACAGACTAGCTTACAATCCCAAGAGGAAGAAGCCCATGTCTAAGGAAATGTCCAAAGAATAGCACTACAACTATGAAGAAGAACATGTTGAAGCATTAACAATGGCAACTAGTGTACATCCTGAATAAATAAATGAGGACATCCTGATCTCATTCACATCAATGGAAAGTGAGTTCCATTATCGCTTGCAAAGTCTGCTGAAAGCAACCCTGCCAAGTTCTGGAGACTTTAATAGGACACTGCGGGAGTTTCTGCTGGCAGCTCACGCTAGAACATTACGGCCCTCAAATCAATGTCGATAGAAGCAGAATCTGGCCTCTTTGCCAGAATGCTTCAAAAGTCAACCATCTATAATAACATTTCCAAATGTCTGGCCACAAGTCCACCTGTCCATGACAAATGTCAGTGTGGCACAGGCAGGAGAGGTACCAGAAGAACGCCCAGGCTGTCAGGATGGTAGTAGCTGTGTTTGGAGACTTTCTAAGCTTGTGCCTGGCAGAAAAGTCCCCTGATACCCTTCCCTCCTTAGAACAATTAGAAATGCACTCCTCAGGCAGAGTGAATGGCAGCTGTGAATGGCCAATCATCTTCCTTTGCCCATGCACCCTAGTTGCATGTTGCAAAATTCTAAACTCTGCCAAGAATGAGAGGCAGCAGTTACAGCAAGCTATAAACACAACAAGACCTGCCAAATGAAAAGGTGACAGTCCTAGAGAAAGGGGATGCGAAGGGAAAGAAAAGCCACGTAGGGAAATGAACAATTTTTTTACATGGTTTACAATCCCGTATTCATTCAATCGATCTATTATTTACTTATTTATCTACAGTACATATTTAGGATATTTGTTACCCAGCTCTTCCGCCACTTAGGCTCACACACACACACACACACACACACACACACACACACACACACACACACACACACACACGAAAACACAAAAAAAACAAAGAATAATATAAATAATGTTGCAATTGAGTCAATGTTAAATTTAATTAATTTAAAATGGATAAATCTGCAAGGTTTGGGGAAATCAAGTGGTCCACTTGATGCCCCAAAGTCAACAGAGTTCGTGCCAGGTAACCCTCTCTGGGGAGGGATACAAGCTGAGAAGGGCTGCTCTCTGGTCACCACCTGTATTACCTCCACGGGTAAGAGGATTTGAAGGGTCGCAGAAGACAATTGTAACGGAGGAGCAGGTTTGTGTGAGACAGACCTAGGGTTTGGATAGTATTCCACTACCACGCAGATGGGTAACACTTAACATTTGGATGACACACTTTCTGAGTGTTCAAAGTGCCGCACATTTATTGTCTTGTAACACTCACAACAACGGCGTAATGTATGTATTATTACATGACAGCTGAGGCTTGCCTAAGGCCACCGAGCAACTTCCTGGCAGAGGCAACATTTGAACCTGGAAACTCCTGAGTCATAGCTCAGTCTTAGCCACTGCACGGCACCTCTTGTCAAGATAGAATTGGAAAGGAAGCAAAGGTCTGAGGTGGCCTACCCAACCCCAAGCATCAATTTTCCAGAGTGCAACCCTTGAAATAAACACTGCAGCTTGGGTGGCCATGCGGTGTTGGCTGATATTTGCAGTCCTGGGTGGATTTTCAGTGTTCACCAGTTCAGGCTTTCTCTTCTCCCATAACCTACATCTGACTTGCTTTGCAATGCATTCTGGGGCAACGGGAGAGGGGAAGGGGGAGTTGCCCGACCTGGAAGAGGCTTCCAGAGTGCCATTCAGCATGTTTACAACAAGAACACACTGCGTTTTCACTCTAAAAGATTTTTCTCTGTTTTTTCTTTTTTAAATGTTTTACAGTAGACCACGGTATACGCGGATCCTCGCTATCCACAGGGGGAGGTCCGGAACAGGTCCCCTGCGGATAGTGAGGTCCAACTGTACTTATATGTACAATTGTAGAAATATGTTAAGTTTTACTTACTCATTAATTGAGTCATTTTTACCCAAGGATATATATATGCAACAGGAGTTAAATGTGTACACCTTTCATTTTAAAGATAATCCTTGATGAAGAGCGTGTCAGAATGAACCAGCATCTGATCTGTTAAGTAGTCTTGAGCTCCACTGTTTGAAAAACTTCCTTGTCTTTTTTCTATTACACTTTTTTTTGTATTCAGTTCCCAGCAAGAAGTGCCCCTTCAACAATGTATATTCTGTTGTACTTCCTTGTCTCTCCCCCCTAACTTTGCCACTTGGAGGTAATATGTGGTAGTGGTCTTAAAAGAATATAATTCTGACTGGATAGTGCTCTAAGGAAGGGTTCTGCATTCACAGCATGTGGTCTACCACGGAGAAATGGCCCCTTTGACATACCGCAAGTAGCTCCTTGAATCCCAGTCTGATTGCGTAATGTTTGAACATCATCTGTTGTCTGTTGTTGTTGTTGTTGTTGTTGTTGTTGTTATTTAAAGAATTTATACTCCGCCTTTCTCCCAACAGGGCACTCAAGGCGGCTTACAACACAAACATTAAAATACATATATACAAATTAAAATAATTTAAAACAATTAATTAAAACAATTTAAAATAAACAACCCCAGTGGGTCACCTGAATTTACATTTGTTAAAAGCCATTTGTTAAAAACTCAGCCCACCATGTCAGACACATCTGCAATAGAAGGTTTCTGTTAATGCAGGAGTTACAGTGATAGGACATCAGCTATTTGGACAACATGCCTGTGAAATCAAGGCAGAATGTTTCTAGTTTTACAGGCTTCCTTGTAGGATTAGCTACTAAGACATTTCTTTAGGGGTGGGTGGCAGGTGGTAGGAATAACATTTAGGGCGCAATCCAAACCTACAATCCATTGTAACCAGCAGCCCAGGGAAAACGGGAGGCCCCAGAACGGAAAGGGGATTCAAATCCCCTTTGAATTCCCCTTTTGGAGGGGATTTGAATCCCCTTTCCGTTCTGGGGCCTCCCGTTTTCACTGGGCTGCTGGTTACAACGGTGGCCTAAGTAGGTTTGGATTGCGCCCTTATACACACAAATGCTGTAGAAAAAAAAAAGGTAAACGGAATTACCTTCCAAAGTGTTCCTGAAGCTGAAGTTGGCCATTTTGTCCATGGTCCCAGACTCGTACTGTGTCAGACTTAAACAGAACTCCACGTCTGCTGAAGACGGAAGCCTTGGAGTCCTCCCTTTGTCATGGTTCCCAGGATTTCGAAGTAGGGGTCCTTCGTTACTGCCATTGCAAAGCTGTTGATGACTGTTGTATTCTTCTGACTGACTACAAATGACCTACAGGATATATTTACCATTAGCGCCTGAGTGTTTGGGGAATAAGGCTGCTTGCAATAGTCTGATCCTCTAAACGAGATCTGGGCATATGAGCAAACTTCCATGCTAACGTCACTCAATGGATCAGGAACTGCAGACATAAATCAGATGTACATCCAAATGAGAACCAAACTTGATGTGGGAGCTCCATATTTGGAATTCCCTGTCTTTTCCCCCCTTTCTTAAAAATCAACCATGGGATTGGCGCTGCAGATGCAGGGGAGAGACCTCTAGTCATGTGCACTTGATGAAACAGGCCCAGATGTTTTCTCCACTGCAGCTAATGGCAGCTTTGGGTGGGGGGGTATTTGGTGGGTACTTGGTGAATTGGTATCGGGGCAAAGTACCAGGGCTGTCGCATCTAGGAGTCCAGGAGCATCAAACCCAGAGCCCAACAGATGCAGTCATTCAACAATCTGCACCATTTCACTTTCCAATTCAATTCAGATGCACATCCCCATCCGCCTTCCAGTGTAACAACCACACATTTCATCTCTTTTTAAAATGTACACGGTACATCTTTTATCAATTTCTCCATAAAAGCACAGTGCCTAAAATGAACCTGACCAAGTGCAGAAGTTAATCAAATCTATATTGGCCACCCCAGAGAGAGAGAGAGAGAGAGAGAGAGAGAGAGAGAGAGAGAGAGAGAGAGAGAGAGAGAGAGAGATCTGCAGTGGCCTTAGCTCAACAGATGGTGGGAGTGGACCACCAAAAGATTCCCAGGGCTTAATTTTCATGAGCATGGTGGAGCATGAGCTTATAGGAGAAGGGTGCACCTTCAAGAGTACGTAGCTAACATTTGAGTAAGCAGAATATTGTATAGAGAATTATAGAGGATAATTCTGTTGGCCGTCAGATTCAATAAAACACATCTATATACAGGTTTAGACCTGTAGCCAGTAGTATTTAACATCCCTTCTCCATCATTGATCAGCCCCAGATGCATTGATAGAATGCATCTATTCTATGCATCTAGAATGCATAGCCAGATGTGAAATAATCTGCTCTCATTAAAATGTCACTATAATCTTTGTCCAGTAGGAGGTTTTAGCTCTGAAGCTAGAGAATTCTTAATTCCTTCTCAAAGTGCATCAATAGACAGCTTGGCTCTGGATACATTTGAGACCCATATGGATACCCAATCCCTGATGGAATTTTATGGAGTGATTAGCTTTAGCTTCCCCATGGTAACACATTCAGCTGTTTCATTCATTATACAGACAGCGAAAGGGCATTTCCATTTAATCAGGTTGGAAATGTGTCACCTTCTGGGTCCTAGAAGCCCCCCCCCCATTCTCATGCTCACTTCCTGCCCCAGCATATTTTGAACATGGTATAGGGAATATGGTGAATATGGAGGTAATTCTTTAAAACCTGCTATTCATAATTCAGGTTATTTGGTTTACTGCTATAATATATTGATCAGGTTTATACTCCTAGATGTCCTTTCCTGGAATGTCTGCTTTATACTCCTTTCATAAACAAGCCATTCAGGAACTGCAAGCAGAGCTGACCATTCACCAAATGGTCATTTCACATGTGACGGAAACTATACACTGAGTATACGCTCAACAGCAAACTAGCCAATCGTCGTTCCCTGAGAATGTACCTAAATGCTACTAAACATGTTTGCAGACATGCATTTGTCATACTCACAATTCCTATTTTGGGGGTACACTTTAAATAATTGTGCAAGGTGCTCAGAGTTAAGGTTTTAGCTGATTATTAAGCATCTGGACGTTTTCCAACTACCATATTTTTCGCTCCATAAGATGCATCGGACCATTAGACGCATGTGTATTTTGGAGCAAAAAATAAGGTAAATTAAAAAATGACTTGCTTAAACAACTTACCTGGGTTTTTCCCGCAGCTTCAATCTTCTTACCGCATCCCCTAGTCAGCGGCTCGAAGACGCGAGCCTCCCAGGTGCTGCACGCAACCAGGAGGCTCTCCGCAAACATTGCAGCAGCTGGGAGGCTCGCTTCTTCAAGCCACTGACTAGGGGACGCGGTAAGAAGATTGGAGCTGCGGAAAAAAACCAGGTAAGTTGTTTAAGCAAGTCATTTTTTACACTTTAAAAAAAACTTTGCTCCATAAGACACACAGACCCCTGTTTTTTTTTGGGGGGGGAGTGCGTCTTATGGAGCCTTGGATGATTCATCCCAAGCCCTGGGTGATGCAGGCAGCCCGTCGCTTTTGGATGGTCCTTCGCAACAGGTGCCTGAAGATATAGGAAATAGCTCCCTATCCACAGAGCAATCCAGCGTAAGGATCTGCCGGGCGGCCCAGTCCGCCCGCCCATCAGATCCTATGCTCCGACGCAGGCAGGCTCCCGTTCAGCCAGAGGTCTACTCGGGGAAGGGGACGCTCGTCCCCTTCCCCGAGTGTAAATGGCGCTCAGGCCGATCTGCCTCCTCAGATTTCCGCCAGCGAAATAAGAGGAGACTGTATAAAGGCCCAGCTGCGCGGCAGGGATCAGAATACGGCCGAGGCCATCCCTTGCCCCCTCCTGGCCCGGCTGGACCTATCGGCACCCTCCCCCCCGCCAGTCTGCCCCCCCGCCTGCTGGATCCTTACCTTGGTGTGGCGGCGGTCCTTCGGTCCTTGCGCCGGCCTTCTCTGCTCTTGAGTCGTCACAAACGTGCTTTACAGCACGTTCGTGACAGCTTAGGGCGGCGGAACGCTCATTCCGCCACCCTCAACTTAGACAGGATTGCGCCGCCAGTGTGGAGAACAGTTTCGGCAGATAGGGGGATGGCCAGTTGGCAGGAGCAGGGAAAGCTGTGGTAGGGGGGACTGGTAGGCATTGGGCAAGTGCCCTTTGGAATCAATGCTTTGGTAAATGGGGGGGGGCATTGGCAGGAATGCGGAGAGCTATGGGGGCGTTCCTGCCCTTGCCACCGATTGCAGCAAGGATTGGACAGGCACTGCATGCTCTGCTACTCAAAACCATGTTCTCCTTTGCAGAACTTGAGCAACAGAGAACTCAGGTGACCGCGATGGAGAGGATGCAGCATCTGAGGAACCTGCAGAAGTGGCAGCATCTGGAGTTCTCTTGGGTGCTCATGCAAGCAAACTGGGAAAGGCGCAAACAACTCACGGATACCCTAAACTACCTCCAGGACAGAGATTCCCAGGAGTGGGATGTGGGCTTGGAGAGGGCTGCAGCCAGCCAGGAGTGAGCCCCCAACAGCAGGACCACCAGGGTCGAAACCAGGGTGCAGCAAATGCTGGGTGGGGCTGTTGAAGGCACACCAGGCACTATGATGGAGGCATACCTCATCAGGCTCGAACCTCCACAGGTCAATGAGGGGGGGGGGAGAGAGAAGCACAGGGAAGTTGCATCACTGAGGAGCTATGCAACCCTCCCCCTTCTGTGTGTATGTAAATACATGCAGCTGTTTTATGTGCATATGTAAGTTGTCCCTGGTGTGGAACGTAGTAACCACACTCTTTTGGACTGTTTTCTGAATGCTTATTTACTGACAGGTTACAAGGCACTACCGTGTTTCAAAAATAAACCCTTGCTTGTTTAAAAAACAAAAACAAACACCCATGTCCTTATGTGAATAACCAATTACTCCAGCCCCTGACTACTGAAGTAACTGCAGTTCTTTTTGCTAGCCTCCTCTTGAGGAAAGCGGACTCGTATCTAGCAGCTGGGTCCCCAAAACCTAGGGAGTTGCGGTCCCCAAAACTTAGGGAGAGAAGCAGAGGTGCGCTTGACCATCCTCCATTGAATGCAAATGAATTGTGCATGGTTATTAATTTGGTTAGTTGCTTGCATGGAAATACCCAACAGTTCACTTCCCTGGTTCTGAATAGGAAGGTTGCCCTGGGAAACCACCCAATCAGTCACAAAAAATGAACTTTGATTAATTCTAGGGGAACCTTCCTGCTTGCAACCAGGGAAGGGAGCCCATTTTTGAAAGGGGTTTCCTCTTGGGGGAACCCTGCTTCCTTGGTTGAAGAACAGAACTGCAGTACATGGGGGGGAAAAACTCCCCTGTGAAAGTTGGAGTGGGGAATCATATGATATACACGACCCAGTATGTTTCCTGCCCTCAAAAGGGCAAAGCCTCAGAGGGAAACTCCCACCCCTTTCAGCAGGCAAGTGCTCCTGGAATTCCTGCAGACACAGGAAGTCTGCTAAAGGATGACTAGCAGCACGGAACTAAGGACTAGGTTGGCTTTTGCCATGAAGGAAGAAAGCCCTGGATTGCAGTGAACACGTGGTTGCAAATCCCATGTGAGTTGAAATACTCACAAATGTATTTTCCCACAGAATAGCTGCACATTTGGAGCGGACCTCAGTTTGTTTCTCCATTGCACATTGCATCGATTCAGGTTCATTCCCTTTTCACTGTCAGAATTATTGCAAAAAAGTTTTTAAAAATGTGATCTTTCTATCGTGTTGGTATGACAACAGTATTTCTCCTTGGCACATCTCTGAATCTCCCAAGGAACGCCCACCTCTGCTTCTCTTCTAGTCTTCCTGTGTTTTCATCGTTTCTTCAGTCCTTGGCCCCTGTCACTCATGCGTAGGTGTAGCATCAAAGATCAGCCAGGTCGAGCACCCATCAAAAGGCCCACTTGGCCAGGCCAACCCCTGAATCTTTGCTACTGGTGGCTGTGGTAGCGCCCAATGCGGGGGGTGGGTGGGTGGGTTTCCAGTACCAGACTTTGCCTCAGAGCCCCCAGTATCCTGACAACAGCACTGCTCATGCTCCCTTCTCTGTGGTGAGATCCTGTGCTGCAGGAGTGCATGTGTGAACAATAAGGTGACCACATGGGTAAGACTGATCCTGGGTGTCTGTCTCACCAGATCATTACTCTCCCTCCAGGTGGATTACAGAGTGCATGAGAAAGATCCACCCAATTGTCTCCAGGTGGCTGTGCTACTCTCTCTCTCTCTCTCTCTCTCTCTCTCTCTCTCTCTCTCTCTCTCTCTCTCTCTCTCTCACACACACACACACACACACACACACACACACACACAGCATGAGATCATCACACCATGCAGAAGC
Source organism: Plestiodon gilberti rubricaudatus (assembly GCA_026170595.1). Classification (NCBI taxonomy): domain Eukaryota; kingdom Metazoa; phylum Chordata; class Lepidosauria; order Squamata; family Scincidae; genus Plestiodon; species Plestiodon gilberti. The sequence goes on from JANXHW010000003.1 coordinate 221,137,366, forward strand.
AACTCTCGCTCTGCTGGAACCACTAGTAAAGGAGGATGTAATGACTATTGCATAATTCTTAGAACTCATTAAAGCTCTCTCCTCCATTTTTTAAACTTGGAAATTACCTACTGCAAAGGCAACTGTTGCTGATGGAGGGGAAATGTACAATAGTTTACAGAGAAAGGCATTAGTGGGAAGAACGGTTCTGAACAGTTGAGATGCCCTCCTATGAGGGCAAATGCTGCTCAAATATTATACACAGGCATGACCCCAATTTTCACCTTGTAAATTTGCATGTGGAAATCCACAGCACAGAACTCACATTTTACAATTTCAAAACTGAAATTGGGATGCCCAAATTGGATATGATGTTGTTGCTATCATGGGACATGCAGCAGGGTATATATAGTTGCATGGAGAAAGGCTACGTGCATCCAGCTTGGTAGGTGCGGTGAACAGGTTCAAGGGAATATATGGAGGTGAGAAGTGAAGCCAATGGATCTGCTCCTGCCCCTTCTTCCACGTGCAGTATGTGTGAACATTAAACAGGGCTGAACCAGGAGGTGTTTGCCAGTAATGTACCAGTTGGCCCAATCTGGATCCATCACTTGAGCGGCTACCAGAAAAGTTTTCAAAGACTAGCATTTTTAAGAAGGGGGAGGGGTAACGCAAATTGTTTCTGACAGCTTTGACAGCAAGAGTTACCTCAAGACTGTAAACATGAAGAAAATTCAAATTCACTTGGCTGAGGAGTAACAGCAGTTGGTTGAGAGAAAGTAAAAGGTGTGGGGGGGGGAGAAAGAAGTCAGCATTTCAGCATTCACAATTATCCCTGTTTCCATGGCAACTTCTCAACGGTACATTCTCCTTTCATTAGAAGAGGAGAAGCTGAGTTAGAAATAGACACTTTGCCTTTTCCCCCACAACAAAATCCACACCACATCACAGGTGTTCCCAAGTTTGTCTCCAATGTAACTGTCATTCATTTATTACAGTTTAAAAACTGATTTTTTTTTAAGACTCTTGCATGGGGGGGGGATTTCCCCTCCTGCTGTTAAAGAGGCACTCTTAATACTTTTGCTTATTTGCCAATCCAATTTCCACAACACTCTGAAAAGCCTCCATTCTTCCTCATTCCCCCTTTATTCATTTTGTTATTTGCCTGGCATACTTCGACACCAAGACGAGCCAAGCCTCGCTCCGTTTCCGTTTTATAAGGAGTCAGAGTCTCCTCATCTTGTTTACACTGGTGTGAATCCAAGAAACTCCACTGAACTCAAAGATGTTCCAGTGTGAGAGGGATCAAAATGATCTCGAAGGACGGTACGGAAATGTCAGTCTTATTTATTTTTAATCTCTCCATTGTTTTGGCATGAATAAATCTGGGCACAAGTTCTGCCATTTCGCCTCCGTTATGTAGGTTAAACTGGGAAAGTGTGATCAGCTACCCAGTTCAGCCAGCCTCTTTCAGGTACGATAGTGACTCAGCCGAAGTATGTCCATGCTATTTAATATTACATAACAGGTTGTTGTGGATCAGAAGGGTGGGGGCAGGAGGGATGCTTTAAGCCCACCCCTCACGGTCTGGATCCAGATTGCTTCCCTTCAGCTGCTCCCATTAGCACCAAAGATAATTGCACCTGAAGTAATAATCTCATGTGGTCTGAGAAATATGGGTAGGGATTGGCCCCCTCCCCTCCCTAAATGCTATCCCTGGTTTCCATGGGAGATTACTTTCCATGACCTACATACCACTGAGGTTTCTGTTTCCCTGCTTTGTGGTTTCCACATCACCCATATAATGTTTTCACTTTCTCTCTTTTGCTCTTCATTTCAGGAAATTACAACCCTGAGCATGTGCCACTTATATCTGCACCCAAACAGGTATAGATGGGCAGGTGCGATCTAGCCAGTGCTAAGCAGTTTTCCATCCTGCTGATTTCAGTGAGTGACAGTCCAATCTTATCCATTCCCCCCTCCCGTCAACGCAGCAGCGCCAAAATGGTGATTGCTGCATCCCATGGTGGCGGGGCAGTTGTAGAGGTCTCCTCCAAGTAGGGGAACAATTGTTCCCTTACCAGGGGGTATGCCTCTGTGGCATGGAGGGGTCTGTTCGGATCTGCAACATCTAAATAGCTGGTGCAAGTCCCTGTGGTCCTATGCTGTGGGATCGGGTCCAGGAAGGGGATTAGGATATGGCACACACCGGTGCCACTGATCCCGCCCCCTCCCAGGCCTGATTTGCCCATCCCCCATTGCCAACCTCCCCTGCCCCCATTCCGCCTGCCCCCTCCCACCTCCCCCAGCGAGCGGCAGGGGACGCAATGATGCAAACAGGAAGGCGCAGGCCTTCCCCGCCAGCACTCCTGGCAGCACCTTTTATGAGTGGCGCTGACTCCTTTATGGCTGTCCGCGCCAGCAGAGGAGGAGCTACAAGGATGCGGGGTAGGTATAGGATTGGAAAGTAATATCCCTTGTAATTTGATTTCTGCTGCTTTGACATTTGAATTTCAAATTTGAAAATAAAATATTGCACTGTAATAAAAATGTAGAAAACTAAATGAAAATGAAGTGCAAAATACAGCAGTTCCATAGGATGCCATAACAGTAGAATTCCTTTCCATTTGGGGCTAACGTCTAACACAGTGGTCTTCAAACTGTCTACCTTGCAGGAATTGTTGTTGCCACACACCCTTGTCTATCAAAGAACTTTGCACAACTTCTCACTGGTGTTTCTTTAGCCAGACGCCACACAGCCAAATGCATGATTGAGACCAATAAAATTATGCATTCACAACACTAGAATCAGGGGTCATCCAATGAAAGTGATTGGCAAGATGTTTAGGATGGACAAAAAGAGGTACTGTACTTCAAACAGTGCATAATTTGCCTGTGGAATTTGTGGCCACAAGGTGTGGCGATGGCCACTAGCTTGATGGCTGAATGAGGGCTTCGACAAAGTGATGGAGGACAGGCCTGTCAATGGCTGCTAGCAGGTATGTGGATCAAGTCCCTGACTCCAAGTCCCGAGTCAAGTCCCAAGTCTCTGAGCCCCAAGTCTCAAGTCAAATCCCAAATCTTTGCTCCCAAGTCCCAAGTCTTTGGTTGCAAATTGCGAGTCCTTATCTATTTAATGGGAAAAACAGGTTTAAACCTGAATAAAATTGGACTTGTCGTAAAAGGCTCTGAGTCTCGAGTTGATTCTTTTGAGTCTTTTACAATCGCCGAGTCAAATCCGACGCAACTTGAGTCCGAGTTAGTAGACTCAAGTCTACGTCACTGGCTGCTAGTCATGATGGTTATGCGCTACCACCACCATGTCCAGTGACAGCATGCCTCTGAATACCAGTTGCAGAGCAGCAATGGTGAGAGAGAAGGATGTCTTCTCTCATGCTTGTGAATTTGGCGCTCCAGAGGTAGTTGATGAGCCACCGTGGAAAACAGAATGCTGGACTAGATGAGTCTTTATAAGAACATAAGAACATAAGAAGAGCCCTGCTGGATCAGGCCAAAATCCCATCTAGTCCAGCTTCCTGTGTCACACAGTGGCCCCACCAGATGCCTCAGGGAGCACACGAGACAACAAGATACCTGTGTCCAGTCGCCACTCCCTTGCACCTGGCACAGAGAAAACCCACTTCTAAAACAAACAAACAAACAAACAAAAAAAACCCAGGAGGTTGCTTATGGCTTGTAACCTGTGATGGTCTTTTCCTCCATGAATTTGTCCAAACCCCTTTTAAAGGCATCTAGGCCAGGTGCCATCACCACATCCTGTGGCAAGGAGTTCCACAGATGAATCACACGCTGGGTAAAGAAATATTTTCTTTTGTCTGTTCTAACTCTCCCTCCACTCAATTTTAGTGCGTGTCCCCTGGTTCTGGTGTTGTGCGAGAGGGAGAAGAATTTCCCTCTATCCACTCTCTCCATCCCATGCATAATTTTATACGTCTCAATCATGTCCCCCCTCAGGCGCCTTTTTTCTAGGCTGAAAAGCCTCAGACGCTGTAGCCTTTCCTCGTAAGGGAGGTGCTCCAGCCCACAAATCATTCTGGTCGCTCTTTTCTGCACCTTTTCCAATTCAACTATATCCTTTTTGAGGTATGGTGACCAGAACTGGACACAATACTCCAGATGTGGCCTTACCATCGATTTGTACAAAGGCAGAATGATATTGGCCATTTTATTCTCAATCCCCTTTTTAATGATCCCGAGCATGGAATTGGCCTTCTTCACAGCCGCCGCACACTGGGTCGACACTTTCATCGACCTGTCCACCAGCACCCCAAGATCTCTCTCTTGATCCGTCACAGACAGCTCAGAACCCATTAGCGTATATGTGAAATTTTGGTTTCTTGCCCCAATGTGCATCACTTTGCACTTACTTACATTGAAGCGCATCTGCCATTTTGCTGCCCATTCTCCCAGTTTGGAGAGATCCTTCTGGAGCTCTTCACAATCCCTGCTGGTCTTTACCACCCGGAAAAGTTTAGTGTCATCCGCAAACTTGGCCACCTCACTGCCTATCCCCAACTCCAGGTCATTTATGAATAAGTTGAAAAGCACCGGTCCCAAGACCGATCCTTGGGGCACACCGCTTTTCACCTCTCGCCATTGTGAAAATTGCCCATTGACTCCCACTCGCTGTTTCCTGGTCTTCAACCAGTTCCTAATCCACAAGAGGACCTGCCCTCTTATTCCCTGACTGTGGAGTTTTCGCAGGAGCCTTTCATGAGGGACCGTGTCAAACGCCTTCTGAAAATCCAGATATATAATATCCACGGGTTCGCTCGCATCCACATGCTTGTTGACCTTTTCAAAAAATTCTAACAGGTTTGTGAGGCCAGACTTCCCCTTGCAGAAGCCATGCTGACTCTCCCTCAGCAGAGCTTGTTCTTCTATGTATTTTAAGATTTTATCCTTAATGAGACTTTCCACCATCTTCCCCGGAACAGATGTTAGGCTGACCGGCCTGTAGTTTCCCGGGTCCCCCCTCCTTCCTTTTTTAAAGATTGGCGTGACATTAGCTATCCTCCAATCCTCTGGCACAGTGGCTGTTTTAAGGGACAAGTTGCATATTTGGGTCAAGAGGTCAGCAACTTCATTCTTGAGTTCCTTCAGAACTCTTGGGTGGATGCCATCCGGGCCTGGTGATTTATTGATCTTTATTTTGTCAATTAAGTCTGAGACGTCTTCTCTTTTAACCTCTATTTGACTTAATTCTTTAGTCAGGGGAGACCGTTCTGGCAGCGGTATTTGCCCAAGGTCTTCTGCCGTGAAGACAGATGCAAAGAACTCATTTAATTTCTCTGAAGTCTCCAAGTCCCCTTTTATCACCCCTTTCTCTCCCTCACCATCCAGCGGACCCACCGTTTCCCTGGCAGGTTTCCTGCTTCTAACATATTTGAAGAAGCTTTTATTATTCCCTTTTATGTTGCCTGCCATACGTTCCTCAAAGTCTTTCTTGGCCTCCTGTATCATCTTTTTACATTTCTTTTGCCACAGTTTGTGCTCCTGTTTATTTTCCTCACTAGGGCAAGACTTCCATTTACGGAAGGAAGCTTCCTTGCCTTTTATAGCCTCCTTAACTGTGCTTGTTAGCCATGCCGGCATCCTCCTGGACTTGGTCGAGCCCTTCCTCCTTTGTGGGATACACTCCCGCTGGGCCTCTATGACTGTTGTTTTAAACAGCCTCCATGCACTCTGGAGCGATTGGACTCTTTTTACCTTCCCTTTCAGCTTTTTCTTAACTAGTCTTCTCATTTTGGGGAAGTCTGCCCTTCGGAAGTCAAGGGTTTTCGTGTCAGATTTGCTCGGCACTCTCCCTCCGACATGCATGGCGAAACAGATCGCAGCATGGTCACTGTTCCCCAACGGTTCGGTAACATTTACCTCCCTGACCAGATCTTGAGTGCCACACAATATCAAGTCCAGAGTCACCTGTCCTCTGGTCGGTTCCGTGACAAGCTGCTCTAAGGCACAGTCATTTAACATATCCAGAAATCCAGTCTCTCTTTCCTGACCTGAGCATGAATTGACCCAGTCGATGTGAGGATAATTGAAGTCCCCCATGACTACAACCCTGTCTCTCGTTGACACCTCCCTGATTTGCTTCCTTATTTCAAGATCCCCTTCAGGTTTTTGATCTGGAGGACGGTAGCATGCCCCTACTATTACATCACTCTTTGAGCCTGGTAATCTAACCCACAGTGATTCTACGGAGGAGTCAGAGCCCCCCTCCAGCTCTACTCTGGTGGATTCTACCCCCTCTTTGACATAGATGGCCACCCCACCTCCAACACGCCCCTCTCTGTCCCTCCTATAGAGTTTATATCCTGGAATTGCAGTATCCCACTGGTTCTCCGCATTCCACCAGGTTTCTGTTATACCTACTATGTCAATGTTTTCCCTAGCCACCAAACATTCCAGTTCTCCCATCTTTGCCCGAAGACTTCGGGCATTTGCATAAAAGCACTTATATACCTGGTCCCCCAAGAAGGGCTGCATGTTTGCCCCTTTATTCCTGCAGCCTTCTGTCTTGCTAGACTGGCTGTCATGTCCCATCATGCTACCACTCCCAATTCTTACTCTGTTATTACTTGACTGTTCCCCATCCTCTGCACCCTCATTTCCGAGGGATGAGGAGTCCCGAACCGGATGCCCCTCGGCTCCTGTCGGCTTTCCCCCAGGAGTCAGTTTAAAAGCTGCTCTGCCACCTTCTTAATGTTACGCGCCAGCAGTCTGGTTCCGTTTTGGTTCAAGTGAAGCCCGTCCCTCTTGTACAGGCCTGGCTTGTCCCAAAACGTTCCCCAGTGCCTAACAAACTTAAACCCCTCCTCCTGACACCAGTGTCTCATCCACGCATTGAGACCCCTGAGCTCCGCCTGCCTAGCTGGCCCTGCGCGTGGAACAGGTAGCACTTCTGAGAACGCTACCTTTGGGGTCCTGGATTTGAGCTTCCTACCTAGCAACCTAAATTTGGCCTCCAGGACCGCCCGGCTACATTTCCCCACGTCGTTGGTGCCAACATGCACCACAACCACTACCTCCTCCCCAGCACTCTCTACCAGCCTATCTAGACGAGAGGTGATGTCCGCAACCTTCGCACCAGGTAGGCAAGTCACCGTGCGGTCCTCACATCCGTCACAGACCCCCCTTTCTATGTTCCTGACTATAGAGTCACCCACAACAAGAAGCCCCCTTCGCCCCCTCCCCAGAGGAGTATCCATAGTGCGACTGGATACGGGCCCATCACCTGAAGAAGGGGTCCCCACTGTGGGATTGTTTCCCTCTTTTCCAGAGCAATGTCCTCCAGCCCTGAGACTCCCTTTCCTGGCAGCTGAGGAGCTGGCCAACTGAGGGTAGGACGATGCCTCCACGTCCCTAGAAGTCTCACCCTGGTTCCTCTCTACCTGTCTCTGCTTCTCCAGGTCAGCAACCGTGGCTTCAAGGGAGCGAACCCGTTCCCTGAGAGCCTGGAGCTCTTTGCACCGAGCACACACCCATGACTTGTGCCCAAGAGGCAGATAGTCATACATGAGACACTCAGTGCAAAACACTGGATAGCCCCCACCCTTCTGCTGGCTGTCTGACTGCATAGCTTTTGAGTGTAAGTTATGGATTTATCAAAGTTTGGGTACCTTAATGTTGCTGGAGCTCTCCTCTCTTCAAGGGACGTGCCGGGCAGTGTGTGGGGCCTGGCTTCCTCACCCCGCTGCTGACCTCGCCCAGCTGCTTAACTCGCTGTGTCTTTTTTATCTTGCCACTTTGTCCCCGTGAGCCACTTGGTCCCCGTGAGGCCACTCGCTGCTCCTGAAAGGGTATGGCCTGGTCCAGCAGACCTTTTCTTACGTTCATCTGTTGGGGCTGCTCTAGTTCTGAGTTTCCTGAAATAATCAAGAGGCTGGACTAGATAGTCTACAAGGCCACCTCCATCTCTATGATTCTATCTATGTGTTACAGAGAATTGTGGGGCATGTCCTAGGACATATAGTACATTGCTCAGGTGGAGCACCAACTGTCCAGGTCTGCTGAACTTTGCTGTTGTCTCACTTAAACTGAGAGTGTAACCCAGAACACCTTTGCATCAGCACGTAGCATGGGGAATATCCATAGGCAAGCCATCTTTTAGAGAACGTTTTCTGCCATTATTGATCTTCCTATCTCCCAGGGATGTGGATCAAGTCCAAGTCTCGAGCCAAGTCCCAAGTCTTTGGGTCCAAGTCTCAAGTCGTCCCAGTCATTGCCCCCAAGTCCAGAAACTTTGGTTGCGAGTCCCTATATACAGTATTTAATGGGGAAAGTGGGTTTAAACCTGAATAAAATTGGACTTGTCGTAAAAGACTCCAAGTCTCGAGTCGAGTCTTTCGAGTCTTTTACAATGGCACAGTCAAGTCTGAGACAAGTCATTGATGCGACTTGAGTCCAACTCAAGTCCCAGTCAATTGACTCAAGTCTACATCACTGCTATCTCCCCACTAAGTTTTCAAGGAACCACAGGGTTCCCCAGAACAGCTTGAAAACCACAGATCTAATGGCAAAGGAAAGGCCATTACAGGATCCTTTTCATTTTAAAACAATAGATGGTGTTTCGTTTTGTTTTTAATTTGAATGGGTCTTTTATTCCATTGGCTTTATTTGCTCATTTAAGAATTGGTACATGACTTGAGGCCTCAGGATTTCTTTTGCTTTGCTTTGCTTTTAAAGAACTTTTGCAAAATTGCACATCAGTTCTAGCAAACACTTAATTGTGACCATCTTTCATAATAAGACCTGAAACATTCTCTGGCAATAAACAATGCTAACTGAACAGCCAGTTGCCCTGGGCATTCTCAAAACCTTTTCTTTTGCATTAAGGTATATGTTTAATTGCTTTATTCCCAAAGTCTTGGCTTTGAGAAAAAAACAACAACACCTCTCTACCTTTATATTGCTTGCTGAAAGAAGCAGCTCATGCTGTGCTTATGCTTCCATTGTTCTGCCATTCATCACTTGTAACTTGATGGCTTCATCCAGCATAAGCAGCTTGTCACAGATATAAACCAACCCAATGCATGTTATTCCGAAGAAATGCCCCACTGGTTTTAATGGCTCTTACTTCCAGATAAGTGTGGTTAAGATCATAGCCTTACATTGCAATCCTACAAATGTCTATTCAGAAGTAAGCCCAACTGAGGTTAATAGAACTTACTATACTCCTAGGTAGGCTTACCATATCCAAAGGGGGACAGAGTGCCTACACCTTTAACCATTGTAAAAAGAGGGAATTTGGGCAGGTGTAGCTCATAATGGAAGGGTGCACCAAGCTGCACCTGCCCAAATTCCCTCTTTTTACAATGGTTAAAGGTGTAGGCAATCTGTCCCCCTTTGGATATGGTAAGCCTACTCCTAGGTAAGTGTGTATAGCAGGGGTTCTCAACCTTTGGAGGCCCGGGTACCCCCTATCACGGTCCAATTTTCTGAAGTACCCCCTGCTAATTAACTGATAATTAACTGGAATAATCAATCAATTAATTAATTAGGTAATCGTTAAATAAAAAGTACTAAAACAATTTTAAATGTGAAAAAATATCTTATTTAACTCGTGTGTGTGTGTGTGTGTGCGTGTGAGAGAGAGAGAGAGAGAGAGAGAGAGACAGACAGACAGACAGACAGACAGACAGACATGCAAGGATCTCTTTTTTCTCCAAGTCACACTTCCCAAAATCAGCTCCTCCCTCTCCCACCCCACCAAAGTACATTTTCCAAATCAGAGAGACCAAAGGGCTCCAAAATAATTAAAATTTAAAATCCATTTAATTAACACTTAATTAGCTGCTGATGGGGCAGATAAGGGGCAGAGCTTGGTATACCCCCATAAAGAGGTCCTCATACCCCTAGGGGTACCCGTACCACAGGTTGAGACCCCTGGTGTATAACATTGCAGCCTTACTGTAAGTATTCTGAGCTGCAACAAGAGATTCTGTTAGATCTCTTTATCGTTACAAGGCAGAGAATGCACAACTGGCCCAAGATTACACAGCGAGCTTCACGGCTGTGTGGGGATTCAAACTTGGGTCTCCCCACTTCTACAGTGCAATCCTGTGTAACCTTGCACCGGTGTAACAGTAGATGCACCGGTGTAAGTGCACTTATGCCAGTGTAATTGCACTTACACCAGTGCATCTGCTGTTACACCAGTGCATCTACTATTACACCGGTGCAAGGTTACACAGGATTGCGCTGCTAGTTTGACACTCTAATACCATAGATAGGAGCTTCTCTGTGGTGACACATCTGTTGTGGTAGTTCCTTCTTATGCAAGAATTTAGGCTTTCATAGCCGGCAAATACTTTATTGTTAAAAAGGTTTTCAATGGGTCTTCTGGCCATGGTTCACTAACAACATAAAAACAAAATCTTGCGTTTGTGATTGGGGCGAAACGTAAGATTTTGTTTTTATCTTGTTAGTGGACCATGGCCAGAAGACCCATTGAAAAAAGATCCTTCTTATGTCCATTCACCTGGCACCCACTTTGATGGCTTTTAGGCACCAGGTAAAAACTTTGCTGTTGTGCGTCCTTAGACAGACTTCTGGTGTTGTCTAAATAGTAAGCTGTCTGATTAACTGATTTTGCCGGGAGTTTTAACCTGCTGGTGGTTTCTGTTTTGATATATTTTAGTGCTGACAGTTATGATGATATTGGATTGCATTTTAAATATGGTATAAGCCATCTTCAGAATTATGGTTAGATAACAAGAGAGAGACTAAATATTCTCAAACCAGCTGCCTATTTGAGACACTTACCTATGACGGCAACTATACAAGCATCTGGAGTAGGAAAGTCACAGATATTCACAGTATGTCTACCTAAAAGCAGATTTGAAACGCAGTGCGATTCTGCCACCACACACCAGCCCAAACCCTATTGTAGGTATTACTGCATACAACTTTGCAGAGTTCCTATCATAAGAAACTAAGATGAGACTAAAGGTCCATCTGCTCTTGCGTCCTGCTTCCCCCCAGCGGCCAACCAGATGCTACCAGGAAGCTCAGGATTGACCAGGAGATGAAGGCACTGCCCATCTCCCACTGTTGCTTCCCGACAGCTGGCATTCACTGGCTTACTGCATTTCCACATAACCATCATGAGTAATAGCCAGGGATAGCCCACTTCACACTTCTCTGTGCCTACCTGCCAGGAAGAGAAGAAAGAGGCAGGGCTGAGTAAGTTTGGGTTCAAGGGGTGCCTGCCTCCCATGTACTCATCTGTACAAATGTCACAGCTATCAGCATCTCGCCAGTCCCAGTAGGGGATGGTGAAGTTCTCGTTACCAGTGAGCTTCTGAATTCCTTGCTCCCACAGGAGCAAGAAGAACCGGTGCCAAGGGAGAAAGCCGGGTGCCTCGTGGGCAAAGTCGATATCCCTCCATACGCTGGTCCCACCAAGCAGGGTGTCCCGAGAGACATAATAGTGCATCCAGACAAAGAGGTCGTATACGTTGATGTCTTGGAACATGGGAGTAGAGCCATTGTTCATCTGAGCATATGTACCAGTGGCGATCACAAAGTCCCGGCTAGTTGTGTGCTTGGCCAAGTTGAGGTAGGCAAGGAACTGGTACTTTTCTCTGGCACTTAGCTGGAAGATGTCTCTTCTCACCCGCAGCCTTCGCTCTGTGCAGTTGGGGCCCGCAAAGTTGAACTTGCAATCGCCACAGTCGGGTCCCATGAAGTTTCCTGCACATTGGCATGTCCGGTTGTAAAACACAGCAGGCCAGTCTTCCCTGTCATCCACTCCAGAGAAGGGGAACTGAGGCCCAAGAGGAGCATCCGAAAGCAGGATATCTCTGCAGGATCCCCTACCAGAAAGCTCTCCACAGGGGGAACCGTCTCCAGGCCAAGGTGGGCAGCACTCCTTGCTCAGCAAACTGGCTGAATTGGCACATGCCCGAGGGAACTGGCTGGAGCCAAGGGGGAGAATCCCTAGTAGCAACCCTATGGAAAAAAGAGACATCCTCCTTCAGCAGCTGGGGATCGACAGCTCAGCAGCGAGCAGGTCCCTTTCACTGCACTGAGGAGGAAAGACCTTTTTGTCCTCCGGTGGGTGGAAAAATTTCCCTACATAGTTCTCTCCTGTACATCATTTGGCTTCCCTGTTCTTTCCCATCCCTTCCACACACACACACATATTCACTCACAAACAGAATTTCCCGTTAATCTGATTATCACATGTTCTGGGTTACGTCCAAGTAAGTGTTGCCCCCCCCTCCCCTTCAGCCATACAGAGACTTACTATAAACCTCTTGTCTTCTGCCGAGCACATGATCGCTTTTGATGTGCCAGTTGGGAGGGGTGCAATTCCTGGTCACACACAGAAACTTGGATAATTGACATAATGGCTAGTTGGATTTATGTGCAGAGAGGAATAAGGACTGATGGTTGAAGAGGAGTGTGGAAAAAAATTCTACAAGTCAAGCTAAGCCTGTTAAGTGAAATGCGTGCTCTGTGTCTGAAAACTGAGAAAGTCACTCTGTCTTTCCCTTTAGAGAAAGGGATGATTTGAGACACATTTCTAGGCAGAAAGACATGCATAAAATTATGCTGTCCAAATAGGGCCAATCCAAGGTATGGTTCCATCCTCTGCGACTCACTGCATTTGATACTGGAACAGATCTTCAGGTTTGCAAGCAAATGTGTTCACAGCATTAAACAGCCCAATCCTAGGCATGCGTGCTCAGAAGGAAGACCCATTGTGTTCAACGAGGCTTACTCTCAGGAAAGCATGTATTGCGTGCTTATTGTATAGTATTGCAGCCAGAGGGTTGCTTAGAGAGCTGCACCCATGTCAAGATCATCTTCTGAGGCCCGTCTTCAGGAGCCCCCACCTTTGGACATGCAGTATCTATGGGGGGGGGGCACCAGGGAAAGGGCTTTCTCAGTGGTGGCACCTGCTTGTGGGATGCTCTTTCTAGAGAAGCTCACCTAGTAGCACCAGCTCTTACATATATTTTAGGGAATGTCCAGCCCTAGGAATGTATTTTCAGATTTGCTTAATGCTGATGAGGTCTTAGACTGTTATGCTGTTTTTAGTCATGACGTCATTAAACATATTGTAATTGTTTTAATTGTCAGAGCCATTCTGAGCGTGTTTCAAACTGAGGAGCGGGGTACTAAATGTTTAAAATATGTGCATTATTAATAGTGCAGTCCTTTGCATGTCTACTCAAAAGTAAGCCCCACTGAGGTTAATGGAAGTTACTCCCAGGTAGGTGTGCAATAGGATTGCAGTCCAAATTTATATTTCAATTTATGGGTTTACATGTGAAAATTTCACGTATGACAAGATTGTATATAGTCTGTCATTCTGATCTAGGAAAAAAAAAGCTGCATATGGAAATAACCATCCTCACATTTAGCCAAACCACTTCTTATGTTCATCCAGCTTCCACTGAACCTCTGGCCACCTCTTTTGGTCTATAAGTATATCCCATCCAAAGCCATCATTATTTATCTGCAAGTATTTGTTTGTGATTAGAGCTGAATCAGGACCAAAAATTATAGCATGATAATTATATATAGACAGATTGTATATATAAGTGGAAGCAGGCCAGCACGTAGACAGACAGTGTGACTGTGTGAATCTTCAAAGAGCATTGGTTCCCCCCCCCCAAAAGCAACAGCATGCCCTTGCAGCGTCCTAAGGCTAATCCTTGTCAGTCAGCTACAACATTCTAAGGATTCGGCCGGCGGCCCAGGGCTGCCCGCCGGATCCCATCGCCTGCTGCGGCCCGCCATGCGGCGGGCCGGAGGTCTACTACTACATTGTCCCCTTCCTCGGGTGTAAACCAGGGCTGGCCCTATCAGCCTCCTTGGATTTCCGCCAGCTAAATAGCTGGCAGAAGTAGGAGGAGGCCGTGTAATGGCCGAGCCGGTCCGGTGGGGACGAAGATATGGCCGACGCCATCCCTGACCCTCCTGGGTTGGTTCGCCCAAAGGCCCCCTCCCTCGTCACTCAGACTGCCCATGCGGCCGCCGGCGGGAGCCTTACCTGCCTCCAGCAGCTGCATGCTCATTCTGGCGGTGGAGTGAGGGGGCCGGCCCCTCCCTTACTCCAAAGTAGGCGCAAACGTACGTTATGGCACAATTGTGACTGCTTCCGGCGCCGGAGCACTCGCTCTGAACGCCGGAAATTTACACTGGATCTCGCTGCCCTTCTTTCACCTGCTACATTTAGAAATTATTTCATTTCTATTTCCCCTGACATGCCCACAACCGTAGGAGATCACTGGTCTCAAAACCTGCATTCTTAGCCAACTTTGATTGCCCTTTTATCTAGATCCATTGTAAATGACCAAACCATAAAGCAGAAACTTTATGAAACCTCCTCCAAGTGCACTAAAATGTGCTTCTAAGTAAGGCATGTGCTCAATACAAGTGGAGAGGCACCCAAAAAAGCAAAGAAGACTTTCATATCATCTCAAAGTAACTCTTGCAGAAGGGTTATTTTACTGTGCTTTGCTTTATCCGTGCCCCTGAAGAAGCAAATCCACTCAAAATGATACAAAATGTTTTAAAATGCTTTTAAGGCCTGCTTCACACATTATGCAGACACATACCCAGTTTTGCCATCATCACATATACAACCAGCTGGCAGCTGCAATCAATCACAGATTCCTGACAAGTGTATCCATATGCAAAAATATGTCTATGGCATTTGCACTTTACTGTTTTGAGTTGTATGCTTAAAGCATCTTAAGTATGCATCTAAAAATATAATATGTGGAATGGCCCAAACCTTGAGATTCAAAAGTAGTCAGTCTCAAGATTTACATAAGTCATCCAAGTCAATGGGCTTCTGTTTGGACTTTGTCAGGTCTCCTGGGGGACAAAGATGGCCTATTATAGCTGCCATGAAAGGGCGAGAAGACCCTAATATGGGAGAGGCCATAGTGGTGGATCATGTGCTTTACATTTAGAAGATTTGCGGTTCAGTGTCTGGTACATTGAAGCAGGGCTGGGAAATATTCTTGTTGAAAGTCTGGAGAGCTGCTGCCAGTCAGTGTAGACAATGCTAAGCTAATTGGAAGTTAGCATTTAACATGATTTAATTAGCATTAGAAATTTAACATGAAAATAAAAGACACTTACTCCTTGGAAGGAAAGCTATGGCAAATTTAGATAGCATAATAAAAAGCAGAGATATCACCATGCCAACAAAAGTACGTATAGTCAGGGTCATGGTGTTCCCAGTAGCAATGTATGGTTGCGAGAGTTGGACCATAAGGAAGGCTGAGCACCAAAGAATAGATGCTTTCGAACTGTGATGCTGGAGAAGACTCCTGAGAGTCCCTTGGACTGCTAGGAGATCAAATCAGTCAATTCTAAATGAAATCAACCCTGACTGTTCCCTGGAAGGACAGGTACTAAGGCTGAAACTCAAATATTTTGGCCACCTAATGCGAAGAGAGGACTCTCTGGAGAAGACTCTGATGCTGGGAAAGATTGAAGGCAAAAGGAGAAGGGGAAGGCAAAGGATGAGATGGTTAAACAGCATCACCGATGCAACGAACATGAAAATGAGCGAACTCAGGAAGATAGTGGAGGACAGGAAGGCCTGGCGGGACATGGTTCATGGGATCACGAAGGGTCGGACACGACTTAACGACTAAACAACAACAAATTGGACTAAAGGTCTGACTCAGTAGGAAGCAGCTTCATGTGTCCTGCTTTGGAGGAAGCATTACATTAAATTTGCAAAAGGCTCCACTGCAAAAAAAAAAAAAAAAAAGATTGACGTCACCAGCTACAGCATCTTCTAGGTCTAGGAAGTGAACTATTTGCCTGAAAAGTGTTGCCTTTTTGTTAGAATCAGGGGACCATCATATGATCCTGCTGAGAAGCACGAGGAGCTTTAATCCTCTTGGCTTCGGGAAACACAGACAGATTATCACAGGGTCTCTGTGCCTGCCTTGGGCTCCTGGAGTTATTTTGTGCTTGCTTGCTCGTTCTCTCACTCTGCTTTTTATTTTCTTTCTCTTTTTTTCCTCTTTAAAGTTGATTCTGACTACAGACAGCTATATTTACTACCCTGTCTCATTTTGCATGCTAGATCTCATCGGTAGGGAAAATATGTCCAGTCAGCAACAAGGCGGGCGGGGGGGGGGGGGGAATGCAGGATGCTGTTCTGCGGGGAAGGAGGATGACGAACAGAGGCTCTGAGCCAGTGCCAAGTTGCTGGGCATCCTGGGGCAAAGCTGTGCACTGAGCCCCACTTGGTCCATCCCTGGATGGTGCCTTGAGCCACCATTGGTAGCATTAAGATGCAGCCTGACCAGGTGGACCCTGTAGTGGGTGTGGCCCTTGACTTGGCCAGTGCTTGACCTGACTGACTTCTGATGCTACCCTTGCTCTTAATGTCTACAGGCTGCCTGCAGAGTAGAAATTCAACAGGGGAAGCTTACCTGCAACATTTGCAGGTGGGATAGCCCTCAGTTCAATCCAGATGTTCTGGCTGTGGCTGCTGCTGCTGCTGCGAGTGGCTCTCAGAGCCACATCAGATCTAAATAGTAAATAGTCCCCAAATAGTCCTGGTTTCCTAGGCGACTAGGAAAACCTGGCAGTAGATGATGGGGGCAAAGCTTCTGTGAAGTTTGTGATGGGACATGAGGTAAAGGCATTTTCCTGGGTATACTTAGCCAAAGGCTTCATGCAGCGATGCCACCCCTGGCTTTATATGGCATTGCCAACAGCTTGAGCCCAGAACCAAACAGAAAGCCAGTCCTGCAGGTGCCAGTTCATTTGTCCTTTGGATCAGCTCTCCCTTGCCCTCAAAAAATCTCTTGCCAGGTTCCCACTTTCTGTTTGGAAATGTCCTATCTGTAGGCTTCCCAGATCTCCAACCGGGACAGAGTGCTAAACCTTTAGGAGAAGGAATGTGGGCAGGTGTAGCTTGTTAAACCTTAGAGCACAATCCTAGGAATGTCTACTCAGAAGCAAGCCCCATTGTGTTCAGTGGCGCTGGCTTCTGAGTAGACATGCCTAGGATTGTGCTCTAGGACTTAACAAGCTACACCTGCCCACATTCCTTCTCCTAAAGGTCTAGCACTCTATCCCGGTTGGAGATCTGGGAAGCCTACCTATCTGGTATCAGCTGCAGGAAGGTTGGCATGGCTGGAAAGTTGGATAGGATTGGGCTCACACACAGGTAAATCTATGCCACCACTAGTTTCACCATACAAAAATCAGCCAGGATGGTGTCGCCGCGCTTCTGGCATTAGACTTAGACCTGGAATATCCATCTTCAAATCGCTGCTCAGCTGTGAAGCTTCCTGGGTGACTTGGGCTAGTCACTATCTCTCAGCCTAACCTACCTCACAGGGTTGTTGTGAGGACAAAAGGAGGGAAAGAACCATACACACCCCATCCTGAGATTTTTGGAGGGATGGTAATGTGACAATTAAAAACCTTCACCTGTTGATTTTCTGCCTGCCACCCAGTTGTTATAAGGCATCAGAGTGACCTATTTAATTCCCAGCCCACCTTCCCTTTCTAATTCTTTGCACCTGAAAAAGAAGTATATTCAGATTCTGCTGGAGCTCTTAAAATTGATTAATCGATCACTTAATCAGTTCAAGCAGCTTGGCTAATCAGGCAAAAAACAACTTTAATTTATAGGCAGGCCTATTTATAATATTAGCATGTGTTATTATCATTAGAAGCTGGATGTTATGCCTCCACTTCATAAGAAAGCTAAAAGTCAAGTGACCAATATAACCCCTATACTTCTCTAAGCTTTGCCTCTTTTTAAGTGGAAGAATCATTTGCCATTTGGAGTGATTTCTCCAGGAGGCAGAACTCAAATTACCGTCACCCACTTTTGTAGACTAACAAAAACTTGAAGACCTGCTGGATTTAGAAGAGACCGCTTCTGACCATGCTGCTTGACATGTCTGAAAGGAGCAGAGCATCTGTCAGAATGCCCCCTAAATAATCAACGTTTCCCACAAGACCGGCATGTCTAATGTGTTGCAAGGCATATCTGATGTCTTGATTGATGTGGCTGCAGGTGTGTTTAATCATGATGGGGATCCTCAACCTCTGCTCTGAAATTCAACAAAGAGGATTTGGCAGAAGCTTAAGAACCAAAGAATTACGCAAATAAGTTCTTCCAGCATCGCCCAAGATAGAAGGCATGGAAACATCCTAATGACAACTTAATTAGAGGTACTATGCATACTATGCATATGTAAGGCCAGCAGGTGGCGCAGCGGGTTAAACCGCTGAACCATAAGCTGTCGATCGAAAGGTCAGCAGTTCGATTCCCGCGACGGGGTGAGCGCTCGTTGCTTGGCCAGCTCCTGCCAACCTAGCAGTTCCAAAGCATGTTAATGCGAGTAGATAAATAGGTACCGCTTGCGGGAAGGTAAACAGCGCTCCGTGTTCCAGCTGCATGCTACGCGCTGCGGCAAGGAGAGTCATGCCGGCCACATGACCACGGAGCGTCTTCGGACAACGCTGGCTCTTTGGCTTTGAAATGGGGATGAGCACCACACCCTAGAGTCGGACACAACTGGACTTAATTGTCAGGGGATACCTTGACCTTTACCTTTATCCATACTTACCTGGGAGTGAGCACCACCAGGCACACGTTCTGAGTAGGCTTCCCAGATCTCCAACCAGGACAGAGTGCTAGACCTTTAGGAGAAGGAATGTGGGCAAGTGTAGCTTGTTAAACCTTAGAGCACAATCTTAAAGGAGAAGGAATGTGGGCAGGTGTAGGTTGGCATTCAATGTCTGACATGGTGGGCTGGCTTTTTAACAAATGGCTTTTAACAAATGTAAATATAGGTGATCCACTGGGGCTGTTTGTTTTAATTGTTTTAATTACTTGTTTTTAATCATTTTTAATGTATATATGTATTTTAACGTTTTTATCTATAAGCCGCCTTGATTGCCCTTGTTGGGAAAAAGGCGGGGTAGAAATTCTTTAAATAATAAATAAATAAAATAAAATAAACCTTAGAGCACAATCCTAGGCATGTCTACTCAGAAGTAAGCCCCACTGAACACAATGGGGCTTGCTTCTGAGTAGACATGTCTAGGATTGTGCTCTAAGGTTTAACAAGCTACACCTGCCCACATTCCTATCCTTCTCCTAAAGGTCTAGCACTCTGTCCTGGTTGGAGATCTGGTAAGCCTAGTTCTGAATAATCTAATAAGTACCTAATGCTGGGCTCAGTAGACCAACTGACTCACTCAGTACATAAGAAGAGCCCTGCTGGATCAGGCCAAAGGTCCATCTAGTCCAGCTTCCTGTATCTCACAGAGGCTCCACCAGATGCCTCCGAGAGCACACAGCCAACAAGATTACCTGTTTCCTGATGCCACTCCCCTGCACCTGCCACAGAGAAAACCTACTTCCAAAGCCAGGAGGTTGCTTATGGCTTGTAACCTGTGATGGTCGTTTCCTCCATGAATCTATCCAAACCCCTTTTAAAGGCATCTAGGCCAGGTGCCATCACCACATCCTGTGACAAGGAGTTCCACTGATGAATTACACACTGGGTGAAGAAATATTTTCTTTTGTCCGTTCTAACTCTCCCTCCACTCAATTGCATGAAGGATGACTCCCATCTCTCTCTGCCCTGTTCCCAGGCACCATGAGGAGCTCACTGACAGGTCGCCTGCCCTTTCTGAAGCATGGGCGAGCATGTCAGTGAAGGCGCCCCCTGCAGGGCTTTTGCCCCAGGGCTGCTCATTTATTTATTTTAGTTTTTTGTTAATCAAAAGAGTAAGGCTCCATCTTTTTTACTTGTGGAGATATAAGTTCAACACAAACACTATTCTATGCCATTTCTCTCAAAGAAGCGATACAATTTAGACTAAATTGAAAGTTCTCCAGGGAAAACTGACAGTTCAAAATTTGAGGAAGGGGTAAGGGTGGACACATGACACATTGTTTGCTCCATCTTCCCCTTTCTTTGATAGCTTCACGATTGTAGTAGTTATGGTAACTATTGACTGACACCACCTGCTATTTTTCCCCAGAATGCCTCCTGTTAATGCTGCTATGACTTCATGTAGCATTATTTCCTGTGAACATTCTGGGGAAAAACGTTGACAATCAGCTGTCAGCTACCTGAAGGATCTCTAGTGCCACCACTGATAAGCCTCCCCTTTCACCTCATCCCCCCCAAAGTTACCAAAATGCCCCCCTCCCATTTTTGCTGCCTTCAAATTGGTGGTGAAAATGAGAGAATATTCCATCAAAGTCCTACTTTTTCATATTATCTGTGTTCCCCAATAATTCCCTGCCTCCCTCAAACCTCCTCACCACAACATTTCTGACTATAGGCCTGGTTAATTTGACTTCCAAATGACTGGGAATAAAATTAAGGACTCTTACTAGACAGATATTCATGCCACACATTACTTCCCCCCCACCTTGATAAGAAAGTGATTCTCGGGGTTAAAGAAAATTCTCTCCCTTTCTCTCCCCTCCCCTCCCTTCTTGAGTCTTTTTGCATTTTTGCTAAGGAAGGTCCAATTACCATCCCCCCCCCCCGAGGTCTATCGGATCTCTCATTGTCCATAGGGTAAGGAAGGCCAACTAGTGTGTGAGAGGGGCGGGGGATGGATTCTGAAGTTACCTCTAATTTTGTTGAAGCATGTTAGTCTAGGTGGCCCTTTCAGCATTGCCAGGCTGAGTTATGGAAGGTTAATAGGGGTTTTTGAATGCTAAATAATGCATGCCCTTTTTTATCACTTACATATGCCGAGTGGTTCACATTAATAGATATGTGAGCAGAACTGGTACATTTCTTTGCTCCTTTTTGCTACACATTTTCTTCTTGTTCCCATAAAGACAGGAACTGGAAGAGGACCAAAGCATAATAATAATTTAAAAAAAAAAAAAAAAACAGGACGTAGAAAAATACAGTAATGTGCCGGACTCCACATCTCAAGCAGCCCCCACAGATATGAGAAAGCTAGGGAAGCAGGAGATGTGCTAACACGAGACGTGTATTATCCATGATTAGGCTAACTAGGCTTCAGCCTAGGGGCCCCGCAGGGACACGTCTCTATAGAGTGAGAGGAACTCACTCCATAGCGTGAGTGAAGATTGAAGTGCTGGACGGCCCCCCAAATCCCTGAAGCCTAGGGGCTCGGCCATGGTTAATACACCCCTGGTGGCAGGAGGTGGGGGTGGGCCATGGCTAAGTGATAAAACACCTGCTTTGCATGAGGTCTGGGGTATTGTCCCTTGTCAGGGGCACTGGCGTCGCTGCAGGGGGGGTGGAGCTCTAAGTTCTGCCACAGTCTGACCCTCCGTCCCGCCCCCTCGCCTTTGGAGCCGTTCAAGGCAGTGAAAGCAACGCACAGGGTCGGTGTAACGGGGGGTCGGACCGCGGCAGAACTTAGAGCTCCGCCACCCCTGCAGCGACTCCAGTGGTCAGGGGCATCATATGTGAGAGTGGAATTCTTCTCCAGCTCATATTAAAATCCAAACCAGAGAAGAAATTGTGCATTGTCATGCCTGCTGCTTTTTTAAGGTCAGCATTGCAACCCCCCCCCCCATGCTTACATATCAATATGCTGATTAGTAGACTTTATGCAACATTTCTATTCCACTAACGTGGAGCCCCAAAAGATGCCAGCTCCACTCCCCCCTTATGTGCTCAGTTGCAAACATTACAAAACCTTTTGTAATGTCTCTTTTTTGCAGAGCTTTGTGAGAAGATGATACAGTACCTTCTTTCTTGGGATTGAAACACAAAAAGGCATTTAGAAGTTGACACTGACAGATTTAGCAGTGATAGCAAGCAACTGGTCTTCAGTTTGCCTGTTTCCAAAGCTTAACAAGCTGATGGTATCTATGGGCTTGATTAGCATAGCACTCAGTAAGAGCATTTGCTTTTGGCATTGGAGAGTGGGATCCCCAATTATTCAGCCACTCAAAGTGATGCAAATGTATGCCGCATTTATGTGCCTTTAGATTTGGAAGTGGGAAATGTAGGACGTACTTAAAAAAAGAGAGCAAAATCTATGATTTTTTTGCCTCCAGCAAGGAGTCTGCATGCTGCTTGCATGTTGAATTCTGTCGTGTACTGGCGTCACTGCAGATTATTTATTTATTCCAGGGGGGCGGGTTTGAACCTGGAAAATATGGTAACCCTAGACATGCATTAATGACCCTCCCCCAATTCTTCAGTCTTAATTCAAATCCAAGCTGGAGAAGAATCACAAGCTCCCTCCCACCTTCTTTGCTAACTAACTACCTAGTGATGGGAGAGATCTTCTCCCTGGTTGAGATGGTACTCTGGTACCTAGCACAGCAGGTGCAAGTTGACCTGGGAAATGTAGTTTTCCCAAGAGCTAATGAACACCACTGGAGTGCAGCAGCTGTTAGGTGGCTGGGTATTGGCTCAAAATAAATTCAGATTGGCTTGAAATTAAGCAAAGTAATTTCCTGATTCTGTTGGTGAAATAGCTTGGTGTGTTACAAGGCAATCTGATTTGAGCCTGGGAAAGCTCACCAGTCAATAATCATGGTGAGCTTACTATGTTTTTTAATGCTGTTTGGTGGCTTAGTTAGAAATGAAATTTCTTAAGTTTTTCATTTATTATGTGTCTCACATATTTTATAATAGGATGCAAAGCCAGGCTTATCTCTGGGGTGTCTCTCAAAGGTTGATGAGAAAAAGAAAAACAATCTTAGACTGGAACCCAGGGTTTAGTTTTCATTCCTCATGTGTTTGGCAGCAAAACAGCAATCTCTAACCCAGTCAAATAGGCAGCAATAAAACATTTTCTTTTCTATGGCTCAGGCTACATGCAAACAATTCCTTCTTATTGAACTTGGAACCAGATTTTGGGAGAAAGGAAGGTGTAGGGAAACTTACAAAATTCACCCCAAATGAATTTTTCATCAGATTTTGGAGTTTCAAATTGCCTTCTCTGGTTTCTTGAGCAGCACCGATATGCTAGCAATCCATTGTTCTGTCATTTTTTTTTATTTCTGGCCTCTGAATAGGTGGCTGTTCATGCACAGTCTACTACCATGTTCCATTCCCTTTATTCATGTGGATCTTTTTTCTTCTCGAGGCTACTGATGCTCCCAAGCACTGGTATGCACATGATCTGAACATTGCACAAAAAAGGATGTTGACGCAACGTTGTTTCTTTTGAGTGGTATTTCACCAATGCACCCAAGTGCTTGCTTGCGCACATCATCCCTTGTGTGGGAAAGAGAGACACGTGTGACCAGAAATAACTGAGAGATGTGGCAAACTTTGCGTGCACTAATTCTAGAACTGGTTGTAGAAATTCTGCATGTTAAATCAGAAGAAAAGTGGACCAGTTTCTAGCCAGGCTACCTGTGGAGGAATGGAATAGCAGGTATAAAATGATACTACTTCAACATTATTGCCCATTGCTCAGTGGTTAGAACAGATGTTTTATATACAAAACACGGTGAGTAAGACGATCATCTGAGGCTTCTTTTAGTAGAGAAGAAAGATGGCAAAAGGGGGGGATATGGTAGAGTTTTCTAAAACTATGCATAGTGTGGAGATTGTGGATAGAGAGCTCTCTCTCTCTCTCTCTCTCTCTCTCTCTCTCTCTCTCTCTCTCTCTCTCTCTCTCTCTCTCTCTCTCTCTCTCTCATATTGTTGGAGAAATGGGCAACTTACGTCTGCTGGACACTGGGATGTATCATGTGGTTACCTGAGTTAGACCTCTTGTCTTGACCCCTCTTTGTCCAAAGGAAGGGGCGTGGCCCCCATCCCTGTTTTCCTCCTTCTTCATCCTTTCTCTTCTCTTACTTCCACTCCTGATGCCAACCAAGTAGAATGATGCCAACGCTGCCCCTGCAGCCCAGCGGCCATCTTACAGCAGACCTCCACGCAGGGTAACCCCGGTTCTAAGGGGGCATGCCGTCTCAAGTCAGAGTAACCTCTGGTCTTAACCAGATGCTGTGTATATATGAGCTGAAACTGTGAGTAAACGTTTTCCTTCTTTTGCAACTACAACCAGCCTACGACTCGTGTGTTTAATCTAGCTAAGCAAATTAGCAAGTCTGCCTGGGTGGGGGAGGAACATGGAGGTTAAAGACATCTCCATCACATATGATACTGGAACTCAACGTGGCCAACCTTCCACCATCAGGGCCTCTGTGTTCTTAAGAGTTGTGTAGAAGACAGAATCTTGGCGGCTGCCATTGCTGATGGTGCTGCTGCTAAAGCAGCTGCACCTGCTGAAATGCCCTCACCTAGACAACCATTCAAGGGCCAGCATGGAACATTCATGTTGAAAGGTTGGCCACCCCTGGCCTCGTGGGTGGTTAGATGGTGCAAATGGCCCCAACAGCAGCAACATCCAATATTCAAAACCCTTGCATTACTCCTGAACTTTTGTGGGATTTAGCCCAAGCTTGCTGATGATAAAGAAGATACTAAACTAGCACCTCGGCCACCAGCAAAAGCAATTCAGAGTAAATGTGTGCTAATGGTGCCATTAGAAGTAAAGCAAATCCCATTGCATCATTATTCTGAATGAGATCGGCAATGAAGACCAGCACAGAGAAGCCATTTCTAAATTTCTGCTAATGAGGCTCAGTTTTCTTCCAGCATTTCTTGAGCAAGGGCAAGGCCCCTCCAACTTCTGGAGCAGACAATATACTGTACCTTGGTTTGCACAAAGCCGTTATAATAGCTTCTGTATTTATTTCATATAACGACTTCTCAAAGTCAAATGAAATCCAGTGCATGTTTACTCAGAAGTGAGCTTCATTGTGTTCAGTATATCTGAAAGACAGATATGTGGTGGTGGGCAGAAGCATTGCCTGATAGGGTGCGGGGGAGGGGGGCCCCAGAGCGTAGGGCGCTGAGGCCTCCTGGGGGGGTGCGGAGCTCCTTAGGTTTCGTTTTCGAAACCTTTTTTTCCATTTTTCCCATTTTTTAATGGATTTTAGGAACTTACGGGCATTTGAGTGCTTTCCCCCCACTTATCTTGAGTATTTGAAGCTTCCAGCAACGATCTTCTGCCTGCACCAGGCACATCTTCTCCCTGCGCCCGGGCGGCAACTCAGTAAAGCGCCCAGCAGCGCATTCCTGAGTTTGCGCAGGTGCAGAACATTGACTGGAAACTTCGTTGTTCTGCGCATGTGCAAGTCTTCCAAAGTTCGCGCAAGCGGAGAACGACGAAGTTTCCAATCGACGTTCTGCGCATGTGCAAACTCAGGAAAGCGCTACTGGGCGCTTTACTGAGTTGCCGCCCAGGCGCAGGGAGAAGATTTGCCCGGGTGCAGGAAGAAGATCGTCGCTGGAAGCATCCAATATTCAAGATAAGTGGGGAAAAGCATACACATACACTCAAATGCCCCATAACCTACTAAAATCCATTAAAAAACAACAACAAAAAACCCCGGGAAAAAATAGGTTTTGAAACCGAAACCTAACTTTTTTTGACAGTTGGGGAGGCGTCGTGGGGGGGGGGCATCACGGGGGACGGCACCAACCTGCTCCGGGCGCAGCGACGCCACTGGTGGTGAGGAGGGTAGTTTGATACATGTTTACAAAACGGTGAACGGTGTGAAGAGAAAGAAAGGTTTTATTCTCCCCCCCCTCCACTAACATCAAAATTTCGGATTGTTCAATGCAATTAATTAGCAACAGTTCCAGTACGAACAAAAGGAAGCATTTCTTCACATGATACAGTACATCGTTATCCATGGAGTTCAGTGCCACAAGATGTGTGATGGGCACTCCCTTAGCTGATTTTCAAAAGGGCCGAGGCTGCAAATGCATGGAAAATAGGTCAGGCTATTCATCTTGAAAGCTAACTGGGAACTCCATGTTCAGCAGCCTTACCAGAGTCCCGGTTTTCACCGGGACAATCCCGGCCACGCCCCCAGTGTCCCCCTGAACTGGCTTCCTCCCCATCAAATTGAAACTGTCCCGGTGGCTGCTGGTCCTCCTCCTCTTCAACCCGGCTGGCCAGGACCTCCCCCACTGCAGCGCTAATGTGCTGCATCTTTGTCCCAGCTGGGACTCTTCCTGCACCGGAAACCACCCGAAAGTGGCGTTTTTTACCTTGCCGGGGCTTCGGGGGTGGTGGTGCGGGGAGGCCTGCGTGATCCTCCACAGGCCTCCCCGATGTTTAGAACGCCGAAAAATGGTGAGTTTAGGTCACTTCCGGTTCAGGATACCTCTGAATACTTGATATTGGTGCAAATAACAGTGGAAAGGCATCATTTTCTTACCCCAAGTGCAGAGAGGCTCATGTCTGGCCACTGTTGGAAAGTGGATGCCGGGCGAGATGGAGCTTTCCTCTGATCCAGCTGGGATCTTTTTTATGTTTCTAATGGAACTTCCTCCCAGTTAGTTTGCAGAAGACTGGGGGAGCACATTAGTTTGCACGTGCTCCGCCACTCGAAACGGTCGCAAACACGCCATAAAAACTTTAGAGTAAGGGCCACCGACAAGAAGGCTGGCAGCCCTTACTCCGCCAGCGGACCATCCCTGCGCCTGGCCATTGCAGAAACGAGGGGAGGGCGGACCAGGCGTTGAGGGAGGGGCCAATTGGCCGGACCAGCCCAGGAGGGGAGGTAGGGATATTGGCAGTGCGCTCCGCCGATATCCTTGCACTGTTCCTGGGCATGGCCGGCCTTACTCCCCCGGCTTGAATGTATACCAGCTTCAGAGCTGGCGAACATTCGCGGAGGCCCATAGGGCCCTGGTCAGCTTGCACAAACGTCCCCTTCTCCTGAGGTGCTCCCGGGCTGCCCCGGGGCAATCCAGGAATGGGATAGGATGTGGAAGACGGCCCTTTAGGCCGGCCACCGCATGTTACCCAAGATTGTGCCCTAAGTTCCATTTTGTTTCGTGGCACTTACTCCAGCTAACTGTACTTAGGATTGCAGCCTTAATTTTCTTATGAAGAAATCAGCTTTGGGAACTATCCCCCACTTTAGAATGACTGGTGTTTGTTCAGAAGTTGTGCATTGCAATAGGTAGTGTTTATGCCACCCTCTTTTGGCCCTGAGGTGGTCTTGCCTTCCCTCGGTGCTGCTCTCCTTTTGCGACCACTGGCGATCTGCTCCCTTGTTGTGTGGGCACATGCTTCAGAACTTCCCAGACACCTACGAGCTTTTGCCAAAAATAAGATACCATCACTTGTTGCCTAGGTGACAGGAGCACCGGGTGCGCTGCTAACCTTAGAGCAACGAGCCTGCTAACATCTCTTAACTAGCTTTTAGTATATTTGTCTGATGTCAACACAAGAAAACCCTTCTGTCTGTCAGCCGCCTTCTCCTCGTCCTTTGATAATGATGGTTCAGAGACAGCTGTACATGTTGATGACTTGTGTTCACCGGAGAGATCTCAAAGACCAACTCCAAGCATCTTAGGTTTGGCACTGAAATTTCAAAATGAAATTTGTAATGAATTGCAGGGTTCCATTGTCAGAGAAATATCGGAGACTTTTAAGCCACACAGGTTTTTAGAAGACAAGTGAAATGTCTTGGGGAAGGGGGAGGGGTTTCGCAAATGCCCAGTGTTAAGATAATTTTCTTTGGCTTGGATTTGGTGTGAGAAAAAACAGGTCCAGGGTCAGAGGGCCAAGGGCCCATGCACCCCTGAGGGACGACCCCTGAAGCGCCCCCCCCAGTATTCACCTGCATGTGGGGTAACCATGATGCACTTGACCAAACACGTCCCTCCATTGTTACACTCTGCATTAAGAATCACAGTCTGAGTGTGATTGGACAGGAGAGAAGGAAGTACTCGGTCGTGCAGATCTTCCACAAGTGCTTCCTCTGTCCCCGATTGGTCAGTTGGGTTGCTCTAACCGGACACTGCGTGTACAGCAGCAACAGCAGCGACCTCTTCTTTTGCTCTTCGGCTTCTTTTTAGAATTCCCAGGTGCCCCAGTGCCCAAAGCTGCAACAAAATGTGAGACCACCCTGAGATACTCAAATGGCACCTGGAGAAGATGAGGGTGGCTCTCTGCTGCTCTACTCCTCTCCTCCACCACCACCCAGCACAGCCCCAGTCCTGCCCTCAGACTCACTTTCTCCAATTCACGGTCTTCACCACCCTATTACAATTATTCTGAAAAATACGTACAGCCCGCCAGATGTTGGTGGCTGGATTTGGCCGGTTGAATATCAGATCCTTCACAAGAAACTAGGAGTTTCAAAGATATTTTCGTAAGATATGTGCTGTCCCAAGTAAGGCTGCTTTCTCTAGTTGCTGTGTACTAATTTCATTTACACCCAATACGTTCAGGTGTTTTTCAAAAGTCTTTTGGTGTTGTGCCGAGAGCATCAACAACGATTGCTACAATTTTAGCCTTTTTCTGCCATAGGCTTTGACTTCAGTTTGCAAATCTTTATACTTCTTGAACTTTTCCTGTTCTTTCTCTTCAATTCTTGCATTTCTAGGTACTGCCACTTCCACTATCCCAACCAACTTCTTTTCCAAAATTGTCAAATCTGAGGTGTTGTGGGCTAGGTGTTCGTTACTTGTTGTTGTTGTTGTTGTTGTTGTTGTTGTTGTTGTTGTTGTTGTTGTTGTTACCACTTTTCAATACAAAGTCATTCACAAAGTGGTTTACATAGCAAAATAAATCAATAAATGGTTCCCTGCCCCCCCCCCAAGTGCTCACAATCTAAAAAAAGAATTAGAAGAAACACCAGCAAACAGCCACAAGAAGAGACACTATGCTGGGGTGTTGCTCTCCACAGCTAAATATAAGAGATTTTAAAAGATGCCTTTTTGTCCAGTTAGGTGAGGTCCTTTCATCAGGTTCCTACTTTTCAGTGTATGGCCATCTTGGTTCCTTGTCTTTGGGTTGATCTCCCTAGAACTCCTTTCTCTCTCTTTCCCTACACAGAGTTCCTTTTGACCTGTGAGCCCCCTTCCTCGTTAAGAACATAAGAACATAAGAACATAAGAAGAGCCCTGCTGGATCAGGCCAAAAGCCCATCTAAAGCCCACAGCTTCCTGTGTCACACAGTGGCCCCACCAGATGCCTCAGGGAGCACAAGACAACAAGATAACCTGTTTCCCGTTGACACTCCCTTGCACCTGGCACAGAGAAAACCCACTTCTAAAAACCAGGAGGTTGCTTATGGCTTGTAACCTGTGATGGTCTTTTCCTCCATGAATCTGTCCAAACCCCTTTTAAAGGCATCTAGGCCAGATGCCATCACCACATCCTGTGGCAAGGAGTTCCACAGATGAATTACACGCTGGGTAAAGAAATATTTTCTTTTGTCTGTTCTAACTCTCCCTCCACTCAATTTTAGTACATGTCCCCTGGTTCTGGTGTTGTGCGAGAGGGAGAAGAATTTCCCTCTATCCACTCTCTCCATCCCATGCATAATTTTATAAGTCGTTATATCCTTGAATACATTCTGCCTCCACTGCCTTGATTTCCCTTCAGGCTCCTCTTTCCCAGTAGAATGGACAGTGGCATCGCAAGAGGGGGTGCGGAGTAGTAAGTCACAAGAGACACTGCAATGTGCCATGTAAGCAGCCCCTCCCACTGCCATCGAAGCCATTCGGGGAAGACAATGGCAACGTGCAGGAGCTTAAGTTGTCTCCTGCCCATTGCCGTCATCTGCCCCAAATGGCTCCGATGGCGAGTGGGAGGGGCTGCTTACATGGCACATTGAAACCTCTCTCACGACTTACTGCTCCACATGCGACGCCGCTGAGAATGGGTGAGCACCTGCTGCCTCATCCCAAAAATCACCCAGATTGTTCAAGTGTTTTAACACTCAACAAATCTGAAACAAAATGCAACTTAAAAATCACCAGTTGCTGTTCACTGATAGGCTGGGTAAATCAAAAAGTCCTGAGATTGAACTGCCTGAAGCCTGCCAGAAGCGATACAAGAGCAGCCCGTTTTTGAGCTGGAAGGGAGACCAAGAAGTCACTGATAAGCTGTCATGACCATCGGTGGCAGAGAGGAGTCGTGGTTACGTGCCTTGGTGAGAATGACAGAGCGATGCGACAGTCACTCTGTCAGTGACAGAGCAATGACAACTGGAGGATCCCCTGTTCAGCATGATTTGTGGCTGCCTGCGGAAAGCTCGAGGCTTGAGTTCTGCAGTTAAATGAAGATGTCTACACACCGTGGAAGGAAACCATCTGGAGTTGAAGGGCTCTATATAGAACAATACTGTAAAGACCCTTATCAAGTCTAGACAGCCTGCCTATGTAAACCACCTTCAGTAACATCTGAAGAGCAATCAGAGGATAAGGAAGGCAGTATTTAATTAAATAAACTTAAAATTTTAGGATTTCACTAGGAGAGCAGACCAGGGTGGGTGTTCCAAAGTTGACACCACCACCAAAAAGGTCCTCTTTCTGGTCACCAACGGCTTGATTTTTGATAGCAGGAGCACCTAGAGCAAAGCCCCTGACGATGATTGCAAGGAGTAGGCAGGGTCTTATGGGAGCAAGCTGTCCTTTAGCTATCCAGATTCCAAACTATAGAGGGCTTTATAATGTTGGCACCCCCAGCTATCTCCTTTCAGCTAACATTGCCTGTACTTGCCACTGTAGCAAATAAGAGGATTTTTTAGAAAGATGCTGGACCAGCTCTCATTTGTGTAGAGGCAACACCCATATATTGCAAGGACCCTTTGGGGGGAGGTACGATGGAAGCTCTGTGCGGAGAGGTGCCTCACATTTCCTTCACTGGACTCCTGTTTGGGGGACAAGCCACAGTAGTAGATGAGTTGTTTTAGCCTCACTCTAGTAATTAAACCGCTCTAGTAGTTAAACCGCTGAACCATAAGCTGTTGATCGAAAGGTCGGCAGTTCGATTCCCGCGACGGGGTGAGCGCTCGTTGCTTGGCCAGCTCCTGCCAACCTAGCAGTTCCAAAGCATGTCAATGTGAGTAGATAAATAGGTAACGCTTGCGGGAAGGTAAACAGCGCTCCGTGTTCCAGCTGCATGCTACGCGCTGCGGCAAGGAGAGTCATGCCAGCCACATGACCACAGAGGCGTCTTCGGACAACGCTGGCTCTTCGGTTTTGAAATGGGGATGAGCACCACACCCTAGAGTCGGACACGACTGGACTTAATTGTCAGGGGATACCTTTACCTTTTTAGTAATTCAAGACTTGCTGAACATTGCCTTTATCACCAACTTCATTTATTTATTGCATTTACATCCCAGCTTTCTATCATGGTGAAACTCAAGGCAGCATTGGCCGGGGGTGAGGGTGCAGGGTTCCTTGGGAAACGTCCCATCCATGCCCTGACCGGAGTCAAACGTGCTTAGTTTTAACAAAAGGTTCACCTCACATGCCCTCAGAATAGTCATACATGCTAATCATTTACATGGGACTGGAAGTAAAGAAGAGAACAGCTATGGAATGGGCTACCCCTACTTGAATGACAAAAGTCAGGGAGAAGCTTACCGCCTCTCTCATCCTAATTGTAGCCTATTCACTTTCTCACAAAGGACTCCATAGGACTCCCATAGCAGGAGCCAGTGAGAAATAAGCTTGCACCAATTTGGATAGCCCCACTTCCTTATCTGCATCGCCTGATCTTGGGTTCTGTGTCTGGGTCATGCAAAATTTTAGCAGAACGTTGAGCCACTATGACCGAGTAGTCCTAGGAACTGGTTTTACAGATATGAAAGAAAATCTCCCATGTGGTTTAGCAAAAGGAAATGAACTCAGTACACTGAACTATCTCTGTCTAGGATGTTTCGGATATCAGCCCGGTTTTGCAGCCACCCAACTGCAAAATCTCTTAATGACCAGATCATCTCAAAGACGAGGGGAGACTAATTTCTCATTAAAAGACGGAGGTTGTCTTTCAAGAAATAAAGAGCTTAGCTATTGCGAGACAATATTGGGACTGGCATGATGAACCTTTGGGATTGGCAGGCAGGCAGGCAGGCAAATAGGTTTCTCCAGAATCAATGACAAGTTTGTCCTGAGAAATCTCCTGTGCGTTAGCAAGCTAGGAAGCCTTGACTAGGCAGTATTGGCAGGTCTTACAATTTCCCTTCAGCCATGTATCAATAGCAATGATGCAATTATACATGACTGCAGATCCGTTTATTTATACTTGGTGTTTGCCGCTTTGCCTCCCAGCTCCTCTTGCAAGTGTAACAGCTTCGTTCTCAGATTTACAGCTTGCAGCAGGCATGACAGCAAAGTCAAAGAACGCAGGCCAATTTGCACACAATACTGTTACTATACCTCTACGTTTTTATTTATTTGTCCCAGTATTTATCTCTCTCTTTTCAATCACAAAACATCTCAAAATTAAACATGCTTAGGTGCACACTTGTGCAGACAAAAGGGATGCATGAAGCATGTCAGTAAGAACCTATGAGTTGCCTTGCTAGATCATCGGGTCATCTAGGGAGGCCAGTAGCCTGCTTCCTACAGTGGTCAACCCAGATAAGTTCCAAATAGGGCAGGACAGCAAGAGTTCTCCTCCAGTGTTGCCTCCCAGTAGTATTCTGCCTCTGGGCGTGGAGGGTTCACTTAGCCATCAAGGCTAAGCCATTAATCAAGGCTAAGCCTCATAGCCATGAATAGAGGTATCCTCCATAAATGTGTCTAACGGCCCAGTCCTATCACCATCTTCTGCCATACGAAGAGCCCTGCTGGATCAGGCCCAAAGGCCCATCTAGTCCAGCTTCCTGTATCTCACAGTAGCCCCACCAGATGCCTCAGGGAGCATACAAGACAACAAGAGACCTGTATCCTGTTCAGAGGTGAACGTAGACCCCTGTGGGGTGGGGGCCGGCACTGCCTCTGCGACGCCCCACCCCCACGGCCGCCACATGCCCCACCTCTAGCATAGCGCGCCTCCGCGGCGCCGGAAACACCCTTCCCCCCCCGGCGCTTTTTGGCTCTTTATTTCGAGCCAAACGGCACCTGGGAGGATGGGAAGGCCAAACCTGCAGCCGTTCTCACTGTGAAGATGCGGCAGGATCCAGGACAAGGCGCATGCCCTGGGGCCACCGCCCCAACCACCCCCAGTGCCACGTCGCTTCTGATCCTGTTGCCACTCCCTTGTACCTGGCATACAGAAAAAACCTATGCCATGCAGCCGTGCTGATGGAGCGGAAGGGGTTGGATCTAAAGCAGGAGGCACCCAGTTGCCAAACAGAGTAGGAGTTAACAAGCATCCCGTCTGGTTCTTTATTTGCAAAGCAAATTTTAAAAGCTTTCCTTTTTGCAAGACACTTGCTGAGAAGGTTAATAACACACATTAGGTAGACAAGTGCCAGAGCTCTCCTCCTCCATTTGATTTCACTAGGCTTTAATCTTTGATCCAGCTGTTCAAAACATCTGGCAGGGGCACTCAGGGGGGAATCTCTAAAGAGGATGACACAGAGTCAAGCAGCCGTGATCCCATCTATAGCTGAATGTGGGTTTAAGAAATCCCCATCACTCATACATACAGTTGAGTCGTCAGTAGACGTTCAAAGTGTATATAGGTGAATGCCGGGGTAATGGTGCATGTGTGCCTGCCCTCCTGCCCCAATCCCAGTGTGCTGATGGTCCTAGTCTGTACCCTCCTTTTGCAGGCATGAGCCTGCCCTTTCCCTCCACGTGCACAAGCAAGGTTAGTTATCCTGCCAAGTATGCAGGTGGTGATACAAATAATAAGATGCAGCCCAATAAACACAGATGACAGGTAACCTCCAACATGAGGCACACATTCAGTATACCATCCTCAAAATATAAAGTGTGTGTTTAACATTCAAACCCACTGATTAAAATTGGAGCAGCACTGTACATGGGGGGGGGGGAAACACCACCCCTGTTGGAATTTGATTGGGTTGTGGTAGCTCCACCCCTTCTCTAATCCCACCCATTTGGCACCACCCCTCCTGACCTTAGCCTTGCCTTTCTTTAAAGAAACATACCCTTTAGCTACATACAACACACACTATAGTCTACTGTGTGCTACCATTATTGTGCCATTTAGACTCCCACACCATGGCTGGAGATGGGTCCCAGACCTTGCAGAAACCCCACGGAAAATGGTGTCCAGCACACAGTGAGATAGTGGGGGAGGCTGGTGCCGAATGAGCACAGCGACATGAGGGTGGCTGACCACCAGCGCCAGCAAGCAGCGGGGCATGAAGACCAAAAGGGGAGGGGTGCCAGCCTAGGGGATATTTTTTGCTAGTGCTGTCCATGGATGGATCCGATCCCACATTGTCCCACCACTCAGTGGACTCTGGCAACAACAATCAAGGATCAAAAATGTATTGAACATTGAAATATGATACACTGTGTGTGTGGTGCTGGACGACTGTCTCTGTAGCCACGCTCTACGCCTGAGAAGACCCACTCACCCTTTCGGTCCTTCCAAGGCAAACGTCCCACACCGTTTGATGGTCGGAAAAGCAGGGAAAGCGCCCCGTTCCCCCCTCCACAGCATCTGCTCCCTCCCTGGCTGTCTCCCTTCCAGCAAAGCTTCCTAGAAAGAACACGAGGAGTCGCCTTCTGCTTTGAGGAGCTCACTCTGTCCCTCCACTGCTCTCTCTGTGCTTCTGCATGAGCGAGATCTTTTCGGCGGCCCAACAGATTGGCTTTTCGTCCGCGCCAACCTGTTTGGGGGCGCTTTCGGCCCCTTCTAGGAATCCTGCGCAGCAGATGGGAGGCGGCGGGAATGTCGCCGGCTGCGTCTCTTCTCCTCTGTCCAGGCAGCGAGGAAGTGTCAGGCAGGGGCAACCATGGCGAGACGCACCAGTCTGGTCGCAAGGGGGCGCTGCGTCCCCCCGTCCCTGTGAGTGAGGTGCCTCGGAATAACCCATCCAGAGGCTGATGCGAGAGGCTGATGTCTTGTGGATGGAGGCAGCCGCCTTGACTCCCAGCTGCGCTCCACCAGAGCCGGCTGGAGGAAAAACACGTGCTAGGCGGGCGCACACGCTCGCTCGCTGAGCAGCTTCTCTGCAGTGGCGAGCCTGCCTCCTGCCTGCCTGGTAGGTTTCTTTGCTGCAGGAGGAGACCGACCGAGAGAGAGGTTGCAAAAATGTGAAGGAAGGGGCTGTGCAGGGACTGCGATCTGGCTGCCAGGGGCTGGAACTCGGACCTTGCGGGCTAGAGGAAGCCCGCTAGTCGCCGCCGCCGCCGCCGCCAGGTAAGGCTTGTCTGCGTCTCCCGCATTACGAGAATGAAAGAGGGAGACCTGACTGACCAGCAGCCGCGGCGGTTGGTTCGTTGTCTTCCCTTTTTGGAAAGGTGGTGTGAAGATGGCCAGAGACGGCGCCACAGCCTGCTCTCTCCCCCCCCTCCTCCCAAAAATCTCCCCCTGCAAGTTTGAGAAAGTCACCTTGGGCTGACAGACAGGTGCGTTTCTGGGAAGGATGCGGGACCTCGCCGCGGTGTCCGGAGGAGACATCTCCTTTTCGGGTTGGAATGGGGCTGGCTGCTGCCTTCCAGGGGCTTTGGGCTCTGGAGATGTGGGTCACTTCCTATTCACCACTGCGGGCGGTGGGGGCGCAGATAAGATTTTAATCGGCATCAACAACAACGCGACCTGCTCCTGCTTCCAAAGTATGTTAATTCTCGAAAATGGATGTGCTTCTGCCTAATCCTTGCAAATGCATCGTGGCCAAGGGTGGGGGTGGGGAATGCATACTAAATGCCAGATCAACTGTTACTTAAAAAGACGTGTGTGTGTGTGTGTGTGTGTGTGTGTGTGTGTATGTGTGTGTGTGTGTGTGTGTGTGTTACTGTAAGAGCTCGCAATAAAGGAAACATTTCCCTTGTTGTCTGTGTTTGTTGGGAGATGCTTCCCAGCAACAGCCCCTCTTCCAGCTCCGCAACCTACACACACACACACAGGAACACTGCAACCCTAGCTGGAGCGTGGGCAAAGTTGCCCATGGTATCTCCAGATAACTCCTGCAACTGCACGCAGGGAGAAGAGATGGCAGATCTACCAGCCTCAGGGCTGCTGAGCGTAAGCTGTGAGCCAGGGTTGGAAGAACCCCCATGTGTGCACATCTCATCTGAGCAATGGGCTGAACCTCAGCCCTCCTCATTTGCAAGATGTGAGTAATAATCAAGGCCAACCCTACAGGGTTGTTGTAAGGATCCAAAGAGAACACTTGAACAAGCAAGCAAAGAAGCTGCTATATAACACGCTGCAGCTGCGGCGGGTTTTATTCTAGGAACACCTGGCGCTGCTGCTTCATAGGGAATCAGACCAGTATTGTCTTTGTCTAGGATGCTATAATGATAGTGTGCTGACTGGCAGCTGCTCTCTAGGGGTCTTTCCCAGTCCTACCTGGAGATGCCAGGGATTAAACTGGAACCCCCCCCCCTTATGCATGCAAAGCAGGTGCTCTGCCACTGAATTGCAGCTTTCCCCCTGTATATGTGGTGGGAATGTGTAAAGGGATGTGGTGGATGGTTTTGAGAAGGAAATCCAGTCTCAGAGTCAAACTTGGATGGTGATATTGGTGGTGGTGGTGGTGGTAGAGGAGGAAATGGTGAGGTTGAGAAAGATCATCATAAGGACGGCTGATATAATACACATACATACAAATGCTTTGAATAGTCCAAAATGCTGTATCAATTACTGCGTGTCTTTATTGGATATCAGTGCCTTAAATAAAAGGTGCTACAGGTTTGACCAGGGAATCTAGTCTCAGAGCCTGCCTGTGAGCTGGCCTGAGGGAATATAGGTAAGGGAGGAGTCAGGCCCCCTCCTCTCCCACCCACTACTTTGAACATCAAAGCTGCAAGTCAGGCATCTAGTTCTGGCATAAAGGGCATTGGTGCTCCCAGGTTTCAGGCTGTTCATCCCAGCCAGGCTTCCTGGAACCTTTTTAAATAGGAGGTGCTAGGTTTCAGGACTGTCTGCATGAAAAACATGGGCTCTGCTACTGAGCTAGGGGTTCTCCCTAGCAGGCAACTGATTTATGTACAGTGTAGTCCTAAGCCTCTTTACTCAGAATCTCTCTAGTATGTAAATATGGGAAGCTGCTGGATACTGAGTCAGACCCTTGGTTCACCTAGCTCAGCATGGACTGCACAGACTGGCAGCAGCTGTCTAGAGTTTCAGAGAGGGGTCTTTTCCCAGCTGTGCCTGGAGATGCCAGAGATTGGAGCCAGGAACTTCTGCATGCAAAGCAGGTGCCATTGCACACTTTGAAAAAGGAAAAGTGGGATCCTTTAAAAGGCTGCACACACCTGCTCTTCGGTGGTGCCAAGCACATATTCACCCGCCACCTTCTGATTTCTTTTTTTTAAAAGCAGCAGCAAGTAGGAGTGTGGCAAGCCCCCTGCAGAAAGCTTTTTTCAGCCTGTGGATATGTCACCTTGATGCTGAATTAATGTATATAAAGCCAAGGGAACAGTGCCTGTTTATTCCCTCTGATTCGGAAGGGCCCTGAGTGATCTGTGTACTACATACTTAGGTTTGGAAAGGGTTGGCTGTTTTATTACTGTGAATGATGACTTGTGTTATTTATTTATTTTTTATTTGTATTATTTATTTATTTAACATTGACAATGCTCCCCAGTGCTATGCCAAGAGTGTAATAGTATCAGCTCCTGCCATAGTGACTTACAGTCTAGTAGACGGGATGCAAAAGGGATACAGAGGAAAGAGGAACATTCAGGACCAGATACTGTGACCTCTTTCATCATGTTGTCTGATGAGATGACCAGGTGGAACGGCCGCTCATGGAGAGAGTTCTGGGGAGGAAGGAGCCCAGTGGCACTTGGTCCAGCCAAGGTGATGCTGCGGAGGGTCTCACTGCACAATGTCCGTTCACTGCAAATTCTGTGGATTGGAATGCTAGCAATCCCGAAAGAGGGCTGTTTCTTTAATAGGCCCTCCGTCCAACAGCTGTGCAATGTGGAACACTCAAACAGACTCTCATCAAAACAATCACTTCCAGCCTACAAAGATGATCTTAACCCTAGCAAGAGAGGTGGAATCCGCACCCTAGGCAAGGCTTCTAGTGCTGACTACACCGCCTTGATCATAGATAGGAAAGGCGATACATAAATCTTTCAAATAAATAAACTGTGTCATGTTCAGATGTTGTGGGAACTTTGTGAAACTGACGTGGAAACTGAAGCAACAATGGCTGGGCACTGGAAACCACCAGGGGAAGTGTCTGGTCTATTTCCATATAGCCAGATCCTGATTTCCTGCAAAAGGGTCTGCCCACCTGCAGCAGGCATATAAACATATGAAGCTGCCATATCCTGACTCAGGCCATTGGTCTAACTAGCTTAGTACTGCCTACTCTGACTGGCAGTAGCTCCCCAGGACACAGACTAAATTATTTCCAAACCCAGCAAACTAAGATCCTTTTTGCACACAAAAAAAGGATTCAAGGGTAAAAAAAGCCATGTTAAAAAATATTTTTATCCAAGCCAAAATGCGTATTAAAAACAATTTACAATTTATCCTTTTAACTGGATATGGAAGAAATTTGACCCTGGGACCTTTTGCAGGGTAATATGTGTACTCCATCACTGGGCAACAGCCATTGCCTTGTGAGCCTGAGAGCCCAATCCTGCGCATGTCTACTCAGAAGTGAGTCCAATTATAGTCACTGGGGCTTACTCCCAGGTAAGTGTGGATAGGATTGCAGCCTGAGACATTTATTTAACAAATGATGACCCTAAAATGTTGCCACATGAGTATCATGTTAGTCTCACTCCAGCCTCCCACCCCTAACCTGGGCATCCTCTTATCTGAAGCTCTGGGGCCTCAAAGCTGTAAAACTTGCAACAATCTGTTGGGAAGGACCAGAAGCTGAGCTCCTCTATCCTCTCATTTAATAGAACTTGCAGTTTGAAGAAGAGAAACATGTGATCAGCCAATAAGGAGG
This sequence comes from Plestiodon gilberti rubricaudatus, assembly GCA_026170595.1. NCBI lineage: Eukaryota > Metazoa > Chordata > Lepidosauria > Squamata > Scincidae > Plestiodon > Plestiodon gilberti. Next base: position 221,176,184 of record JANXHW010000003.1, read on the forward strand.
CAAGGAGTGATATCAATCTGGAGATATAGGGAGATTCTAGAAGGGATCTCTGAGTTTTCAGAAACCTTTTACATTCTGTTTGAAAAGGACTTTTTACCCGGTCAGTAGGATCTGAAAACCACAAGCTTGATAGCTAGCAAAGATAATAGCAAATATACTGTGATTGCATGCCTATTGAATAAGGTAACATAAGAACATAAGAAGAGCCTTGCTGGATCAGGCCAAAGGCCCATCTAGTCCAGCTTCCTGTATCTCACAGTGGCCCCACCAGATGCCTCAGGGAGCATCAGGGAGCTTGTTTATAGTAAGCCATTTATATATTCTCACCACCACCACTACCACTACCACCACTACTCAAACGTTTAGTGGAAAGTAGTGGCAGAAGGTAATCTAAAACCCAACAGCTTTGCATGATTTAATGTCAGTTGAAACCATCTCAAAATTTCAGAGTGACCTCGGTAAAAATGTAAAACCTATGTTGAAGAGCAGGGGCAGAAGTCCGATGGAGTGAATTCCATCTGCAATTCTATACTGTACACACTTATCTCAGAGTAAATCCTATTGAACTAAGAGAGACTGACAGCACAATCCTATGCATGTCTATAAGGGAGTAGGTTTGATTGAGGTAAACAGGACTTACTTCCAGGTAAGTGTGTGTATAGGATTACAGCCTTACTTCCAAGTAGACATGCATAGGACTGCAGTGTTAGTTACCAAGATGACCAATCCTTTCTGCTGATAGTTTATGACATTTTTGTCTTGCCTTTTCTCCAAACAAGTATCTTGGGTATTTGGTGTGCATAGCTCTGTCCCCCATTTTATCCTCGCAACAACCCTGTAGGTTAGGGTGAGAAGTAGCAACTAGCTAAAGCTCACTCACTAAGCTTCATGACCAGGCATGAATTTGCACCTGGATTTCAGCTGACATTTAACCACTGCACCACAGTTGCTTTTTGACTAGGTTCCACAGAGAGAGAGAGAGAGAGAGAGAGAGAGAGAGAGAGAGAGAGAGAGCAATTGTAATGTTCAAAGACCTCCGCATCACTAGAAATCAAAGGGTAAAAGGGATGACTGGCATATTCAATTATTGTTGTTCTTTCATTCCTGTGTACAAGGTTCTGGGTAAAGTGTACCCATTTAGCTGGCTTAAGTCGGCTGGAGCTTCCTGCTCTGCAGATTCTTTTGTATGTGCGCCTACTCTCTTCCTCTCTGTGAGCTGAATGTCATGGGTTGATTTTGGGGAATGTTAGTAGATGACGGAGCTCATCTTATGGCGGGGGATGGAATTCGATTTTATCTCTTTCAGCTGTATGATTTTATTCATCCCCATTCACCTTAGAGTAAGCAAGGTCTCACTAGGGCCAGGGGTGGAAGAGGAGAGGTAGGTTTTTGCCAGCCTCAAACTCCTGCACCCCAATAAACATATTCATTAATTCTTCCACATTCACAAACTGTGCCTCTCATATCTGTGAGACTCTCATATCTCTCAAACTGTGGCTTGTATCACACCACACCACACATCTTATTTCTAAAATTATAACTATTGGGACTCAGAAGAACTGTTCCAAAAACCCTGCTTCCTAATTTTTTTTGAAAGGGGGGGGGACTGGGATTCTGAGTACTAAGCTGAGAGCACTTTCTCAAAAGTGACTGTGGCTTTTATGGTTTTTGCATTATATTTATTCTGAATTTTGTTTTATTTGTTTTGTTGATTCTGATGGTCAAATTAGATGAGGACGGTGCTGTCATTTTCTTCATGGTCCAATTAAAAAAAAAATACCTGCATGTGTCTCTGAACTAGATCAGAATCATGGGTTGGGTAAGGGGTTGTGATGTCCTGATGAAATCTCCCTCCCTGAAGCTGGTATTTGCTCTGGAGGGAGGGTAGTATTGGCACCAAGAGCACTTTCCATCCCATAGAAAATTGTAGTGGAGGTGGGGGGGGGAGAGGGAAGGATTTTTGTTGGGACTGTGGGGCAGTGGGAGTGATGAACTTCCCCTCCATCTACACACGGTAGTCCTGAATCAGATCAGAGCCCCTGCAGCTGCGCTCTGAAAAAAAGACATGAAGATAAAGATGTGCTTAACATCACATCTAATTTGAGCTCAATTTGTGACTACCCTTAGGGTTTGATCATGAAGAGCAGCCTGTAAATATACCAGCCTATCAACTGACCAAATGAGCTTGGGAGTCCCGAGTTCAAATCACACAAAGCCTCAACTTAGGAAGTTCCTCACCTCAGTCTCAGCCCTTACCTGCATTATGCGGATAATACAATAATACAATACAATAATCCCAACCTTCCCAATAGGGTTGTTGTAAAGATTACTGAGATAATGTATGTGAATCAGTTTGTAACACTCAAATCCTCTGTACATGCAAGGATGCTTCCTCTTAGTGGTTTTCTACAAATGTTCAAAAGATGGAAGAAATGTTCCACACTATGACTGGTTACAAGGGTCTGTTCCCTATGTTCTTATAAAAAAATCACTCTATAAAGGTTCCAAGGCATTCTGTTTCTTCATACCGTCCGTGGTTGAGACCAGTAAAGGGGGGGGGGATTGCAGAGTTAAGTGCTCCCCCACAACTGATATGGTTATAGTGGATCCTGACTCTCATTCCCCATTTTGTAGAAGGAAGGCCAAGTGACTTGCTTGGGGTCACCTGGTCAATAATCCATATTTCGGGCTTCCAGAGCCCGTCCGGGGAAGGACTTCTGCCATCGGATGACACTGCCTCTCCTGGACCCCCCTGGCCTGGCTTGCCACAGAAGAGAGAAAATGCTGGGACTCGATCAAGCGGCGAGAGCCGCATGTTGCATGCCAGAGAGGAGGGGCGGGACGGGAGGGGGGGGGAGAGGAGCAGGCGGCGAACGCTCTCCAGTGGCTTAGCAGGCTCTATTGGCATGCACCGGGAAGACACAAAGTGAAGGCAGCCCAGCAGCTCCGCCGCCCCCTCTATCACCTGGCGGGGACAGAAGATGCTGTTGGAGCCGGAGATGAGGACCGGCGAAGGAAAGTGCTGGCACTGAAGGGCAATGCAGGTTGCATAGGAGGAGAGAAGAAGGGCGGGAGAGGCAGCGAGAGGAGGTGCCCGTGCTGCCTGCCTGCCTTCCAGCTCGTCGAGCCTCTTGCCGCGGGGAAAAAGGAAGCGCTAGAGAAGAAGCCAGTGGCTCTTGCCAGGGAGAAGGCGGCCAGACTGCCTGCCCGGAGAAGAAGAGGAGAGGGCATCATCTGCTGCCCAGCAGTACTGAAGGAATTTGGTCCCCAGGCTGGCACATCGGCTCTCTGTTTCACGCCTCTCCCGGCGGGACTCAACCTTGCTTGTCTGGACCAGATTGTATGCCAGGGAAGAGAGCGGCTGTGGCTAGATCCGGAGTGTGGGAGAAGGTAGGGATGGGGAAAGGGGGGGGGGGCTGCTGTGTGTGTGTGTGTGTGTGTGTGTGTGTGTGTGTGTGTGTGTGCGTGCGTGCGTGCGCGCGCGCGCGTGCTGGGGGCGGATAGGTTTTGCCTATAGCAACCTAACGCTGAGCCTGCATGGAGGAGGAGGAGGGGATGCTGCGTGTTGGGCAAAGGGAGCGAGCGCAGAATGCCCACCTTGCAGAATTGTCTGCTTGGAGGCTGGGTGGGAGGAGGATTCAGGGGCGAGATAAGGTGGGAGAGAAGAGCACTGGTGGTTTTGAGGTAGGCAGGGAGAGGCGAAATCAACCCCCTCCCCCCGAAGTTCCCTTTCTAGCTTTAGGCGATCGGGTGGCTTCTTGGGGGCGGGGGGTTTGAAATCCGGCAGCCTGTCATCTCTGGAATGAAAATGGGGGGGGGGCGCCTCTCCATAGGGGATAATTCTTGAACAAGTAGTGTTGGGGGGGGGAGTAGAATTCAGCCTTGTGGAGTGGGAAGAAAGGGGTCCCAGGCTCTGAACCACAAATTTTTCCCCGTGACCTTGGGTGAAGCACTTAATATAGCTTGTGCTTCAGGATGCATTCTGTATAATGGGGCGGGGGTGGGCTAGTCTCCTGTACTTTGCAGGAGTAGCAGGGCTAGGTTCTTGAAACGCCAAGCGATCCCCAGTGTATGTCATGCTAGGCTAGCATGGAGGAGTGTACATGAAATCTAACAATCTGTGCAATGTATGACACCGCCCCCCACCCAAGACTTAGTGTATTAGTGATGCTTTCCCCCCCTCTTAGCAACGCAGGAGTAGTCATGAATACTGTCGTCCTCCCCACCCTTAATTGTTTCAGTCCCAACCTTTGTTCCTTGTTGCTCATCGTCAAACAAACAGGGAGCTTGGCTCAGGCGTTTTTCAACCGCTAGTCGGCCATTCAGCACCACGGACAGCTCCTAGAGGAGGTTGGGCAAAGTTGGACCGCGAGAAAACTGAAGGAGACGCATTATACTGTATTTTTCTGATGGAGGAAGAGAGCATTTGCATTTAGCCCGGAGGCTTGAGAAGACTTGAGAAGATTAGCCACATCCTATTTGGGAGATCGATTAAAGCTGTGACATATTTTCTCCTGGGGCTGGAGGAAATAGGAGATGCATTCTACTACTGAGTCACACCAGTGGTCCCTATGTCTCAGCGATGACAGGTGGCAGAGCGCAGAATGCTTACTCTTGTCACTACGGATGGTTTAGTTGCTCCTTGAACCTTTAATCACCCTGTTGTTACAGTTATCAGATCATACCTTTGTGTGTCATGTTAAGTGCAAGCATACCTGTCCATCCATACAAGCATACCAGTTCCATCCATACAATCATTAAGACAGATTAGATTTCCCACTAATTATATAGATCCTGGAAGAGTGCAAAAATCACCCCCTTTGTGTATATGGACAGAGTGGTTAAGGGGAAATGAAGGGGTAACTAGTCTGTGGCTACATCCTATGCAGTGGGGCTTCGTTCTGAGTAAACATGCATAGGATTCTATGTAAACTAAGTGCTGTTGAATGTGCACCCTGTTGCAGGCACAATCCGGATGTTATAGAGTCTGGATGAACTCTAAAGGGTTGGACGTTTCCCAATCTTTTACTATATGAAAGGTGGTAGGTGGTGGAGATTCTAAATCCTCATTTAATCTTCAGAATCAGAGAGGGATAGTTTAAAAGAGGGATATAAATAATCAAATAAATTATTGTTCCAGATTTCTCTCTCTCTCTCTCTCTCTCTCTCTCTCTCTCTCTCTCTCTCTCTCTCTCTCTCTCTCTCTCTCTCTCTCTCTCTCATACACACGCACTTCAAAAACATGCTGGACTTTAGGTAATGCTTCTCTCTATAGATAATGAATTCTAGATTCATATCCTTGAAACAAGCTTATTGTTTTGCATTGTGCGTTTAGTGGAAGTAGCGGTCTATGGCAGCATCATTCTTCCCATTCTTTTGTTTGATTATCAGTGAAAAACTCAGGCTCAGCAAAACTGCTTGCAAACAAAACTCCAGGAATGAATTCATGATACAATGTAGCTTTTAACTGCTGTGCCAAGATTACTGCTGCATATAAACCCCAGGTTATTGCAAACCTCTCTCCAAGCAGTAGCTAGAACGAACTCAGTAGCTGTAACCAAAAATCAACCCATAGATAATTGCAGTCAATGTAATAGCATTAAATAGCATATGCAATAGCAGTGCAACTACCCTGGAATGGGAAAATTTATATAGGGTTAATATTGTAAATAATCATGTGATCCACAGAACCATAAGCACAGCAAAAGCTAATGTGTGTTGAATGCCCACCCACCCACCCAGCTGAAGAGGTCTCAAGTAGGAAGTCATGCTCTAATATGGAATTCACACGCGCGCGCGCACACACACACACACACACACACACACACACACAGGGTGATCAGTGCTATTTGCTCTCTTGTTTGGTGGCAACTCCAGACGCTAGATGCGGTGGATTCCCCAACCCACCTTGTAGGAGAATTTTGCTATTTGAAGCAGTTTGAGCTATCTGTGCATGGAAGCTTGTGTGTAAAATTAGGAATGACTTGGAGAAAGACAAGTTGTTCTCCCTCTCCCATAACACTGGACTGTGTGTGTGTGTGTGTGTGTGTGCGTGTGTACGTGTGTGTGTGTGTGTGTGTGTGTGTGTGTGTGTGTGTGTGAGAGAGAGAGAGAGAGAGAGAGAGAGAGAGAGAGAGAGAGAGAGAGGAGACCCAATAAAACTTATTGGTGGGAGATTAGTGGGAGATTCAAGAACGACAAAAGGAAGGGCTTCTTCACACAGCACATAATTAATTTATGGAATTCATGGCCACAAGATGTGGGCGATGGTCAGTAGCCTAGACACATTAACGGAGGACAAGTCTATCCATGGCTACTAGTCATGATGGCTATATGGAACGCCATGTTTAGAGGCAATGCCATTGAGTACCAGTTGCTGGGAAGCAACAGTGGGACAAGACTATTTGCCTACATGCCCCACTTCTAAGCTTCCCAGAGGCATCTGGCTGGCCCCTGTGGGAAGCAGGATGCTGGACTACAGTAGATGGTCTGATCCAGCAGGGCTTTCCTTATGCTCTTATGTGTATGGTAGGCTTCTCCCCCATCCTATACTGGAACATGGCCACTGTTCACAAGTCCTTGTCAAAAGTTAGGCTGAGATTGGATTTGGACCCGGAATATGCAAATTTGAAGCTGACACAATTGCTGCTGCACTTCCTTGGGTAACAATAACTAAAATGGCATGGGCTACTCTCTCTCTCTCTCTCTCTCTCTCTCTCTCTCTCTCTCTCTCTCTCTCTCTCTCTCTCTCTCTCTCTCTCTCAATTGGATCAACCCAATGAACTAATTTATGCTATTTGAGTGATAATGCGGGTGGATAATAGGTATCTCGCTGTCATACTTCCCATTTGTTTTGGTTGACTCAAACATCTCTCAAACAGGGCACTACGTCTTCTTGTTATCTTCCTTTTAAAATTGAAATGAATGGTTTCATGCTCCCCCATTTCTCCGAGCCTTAGGAACACATCTAAGGGAGAATTGTTTACAGCGTCAGCTTCCTTATGAGAAAAACGTTCCGAAGATTTGTGCTGTTTTTGTAATATCTGTTTATTAACAAATATACATGCTGAGTAGAGGGAGGCGACAAGATTGACAGTGAGAGCCTTTAAAGGAGCATCGGTTTCCCCCAAAGCACACAGCATGCACCCCTTCGAAGCTGATTCTCACCAGTCATTTGCAAAACTCAGACTCCTGTCTCCTCCAGTAGTGGCGTCGCAGTTGCAGTTTCTCCCCAGCTTCCAACCCAGCAAGTGGAAAGGTGTTCCATAGCTAGCCACCAATTATCATAGCATCTTAGCAAATTTAAAGAAGCATCTGCAATGCTCACAAAAGAAGAATCTTTAGTTATTAGTCAAAGAAACCTAAAGAAAAGTCATCTTACTCTTGACACAACACAATAGTAGTTCCATCATGGTATATTTACTAAGGTTGTGTGGTGGTGACACAAAAAATAGCCCACATGACATGTTCTTATACCAGCCAGATAACGATTTTTAACAAGGCAGAATAAACACCTACCCCCAGCCTTTATAGAGGTTGTAGACAGCTTTATACTGAGATGTTTGTCAACTCTAGAGATAAGAAGAAAGTATAACAAGAATAGATATAAGACAGAATACACAGACAACCATGCTGGAAAATTATAGCAAAGAGTGGAACACAGGCATTGTTATTAGCATGAGTTAACAACCTACATTGAAACATTTACAGTCGTCAATAAATATTCCGATGATCCTTTTTGCTGGTTTTATTTTCCTTTATCAATGTGTCAGTGTAACAACAAAGCAGTTCATATTCCCTGTGCGTTTTCAGGACTGCCATATGGTTGCTTTTTAAAAAGTCTATTGGAAAGCCCATTAAGGCATTTGCACAGAGCCTAGCAGTTGGTGCGTTTTAGAGCCGAAGGATTCACCCGCTGTCAAAACCCAGGTCAGTCTGGCCAAAGGCTTAAACTGCATTCTGGGTTCAGAAGAAAGCATTCCTCTTGGAGCTGCTGTGAAAAATGGTGAAATCCAGCATTCAGTGATAGAGTATGTCAGTGCCTTGCAGGCAGAAGGTGCCAGGTGTAGTCTCTGGCATTTCTAGTTAAAGGATCAGTTAGCAGGTGATGGGGAAGACCTCAGAGGGCCCAAGACCTCCAAAGGCTATGTACTTCGGAGTACTGGAACTAGACAGATCAATGACCTGACTCATTACAAAAGCAGTGTTCGATGTTCAACGTAATGCCTCTCCCATGAAGTTGGGATGGACACAGAGGGAAAACAGATGGCTTACCATGTTGAAACTGAAGCTGATTCTCTGTAGATTCCAGAAGGGAGCATGTCCAGGGAGAGGGCTTGGATGTGGTGGCAAGCCAGCCTTGGCATTCTCTCCCCAGGGAGATTTGCCTGGCTCCAGGTTTGCCATTTGTTGAGCACCAGGTGAACCCCTTTTTATTTTCTCAGGCTTGGGGGGTTTGTATGCTGCTGCTTATTTGCATTATTATTATTGTCCCTGGCATTCTGGTTCTATTGTTTACTTGATTTTAAATACATACTATAAACCACTCAGGGAATCCCCACTGACTTGAACAGGGAGTACTGTGATGTCATGGCTGAGTGCCAGTCAGTTTGGATGTGAAACAGGGTTTGCTGAAAGTCCCTACATTCCCCCTATGCTTTGCATATTTGTCACCTGTTCGGACCTTTCTGTCACTTGGAAGCGTCTGTGATGTCTCATAAGAACATAAGAAGAGCCTTGCTGGATCAGGCCAAAGGCCCATCTAGTTCAGCTTTCTGCATCTCACAGTGGCCCCACCAGATGCCTCCGAGAGCACACAGCCAACAAGATAACCTGTCTCCTGTCGTCACTCCCTTGCACCTGGCACAGAGAGAACCTACTTCTAAAGCCAGGAAGTGGCTTATGGCTTGTAACCTGTGATGGTCTTTTCCTCCATGAATCTATCCAAACCCCTTTTAAAGGCATCTAGTCCAGGTGCCATCACCACATCCTGTGGCAAGGAGTTCCACAGATGAATTACACACTGGGTGAATAAATATTTTCTTTCCCAAGAGAGCTGCTGACTCGTCCAGATGCCGTCGCCATTGGCTACAGCATCCCATTCCCATTGTTCCGTTTGTGTTTATATTGAGCTTCTTCATCTTCCCCACCTGACCAGTAAAAGAAGGTCTGGCTTTGAGCCAGCTCATCAGATCATGAAGACCACCTGATTTCCAGGAGGGGGACATACAAGTGGTTCAGGTGAACTGCCCTCCCAGTATCCAGTCCCCCAGGTAAAGCAAGGTGAAATGGCCACAGGTTATAAAAAGCAGCCACACAAGGTTATAAAAAGCAGCCACACGTTTGTGCATTTGCCCAACCAGGTCCAATATCACCAGAAGCATCTGATGCTTCAAAGGGAGCTTGCCTGCTCACCTTGCTGTGAGGGTGGGTTCCAGGACCAAGTTCCTTTAACAGTGTCAGCAAGTAGGGCAGGGATTGTAGCTAATAAAACACGCCAAGGTTTGTTTTATTGTCTGTTTGCCTTTTAGTTTTATTGCCAGCCTTTGCAGCCCATCTTCTTTCTCCCTTTTGGTAGGATCACTCATGTCTTGTTTTACCCTTGCCCTTCCTTTGTCTTGATATATGGTATTGCCTTTGAAATATACTTCTTGCCTTTCATGGTTTCACCTGCCTAGTCTCAGTTCACTCAGAAGTGAGCAGGTTGCCACATCCCTCCGACTGTGATTTTAAGGGAGCCTCTGGATTTGGGTGTGTGTGTTTTTTGGCCCTATTTTCCCTAGGTGGTCTCCTTCTGTCTGGCTTCCCAGTCTGGCATGGTGGCAGAGATCTACCTTTCCCAACTATTCCTAATTTGTCCCTGTTTAAAGGATGAAGTGGAAGCAGGAAGGCAGGTGCCAGTTGCTAACCACTAGGCACTGCACCCAGCCTGTTCTCTATGTAACCCTTACGCAGGGCCACTCAAGAACATGGTGAATGGTCTCAGGGCCAGCTAGGTATGCAGAAGTAGATACATTTGTAAACTGAAAGATGTTTAAAAATAAATACCAAAATGGTCCTTTGAGTTTCTGGCTCCTTTCAGGATGTCAAGGACATGCGAAATGCTCCACACATCTCAGTGTCTGGAGAGTGGGAACTCCAACTTTTCGGTTACCTCTTGTTCAAAGAAGGGACAGGCTGTTGCCTACGTAAAGATCCTGGATTTAACAATAAAGAAATAGGCAGCTCTCATTCCCACCTAGCCAGCGGGTGGTGCAGCGGGTTAAACCGCTGAACCATGAGCTGTCGATCGAAAGGTCGGCAGTTCGAATCCGGGGTGAGCTCTTGATGCTTGGCCAGCTCCTGCCAACCTAGCAGTTCCAAAGCATGTTAATGCGAGTAGATAAATAGGTACCGCTTGCAGGAAGGTAAACAGCGCTACGTGTTCCAGCCGCATGCTACACGCTGCGGCAAGGAGAGTCATGCCGGCCACATAACCACGGAGGCGTCTTCGGACAACGCTGGCTCTTCGGCTTTGAAATGGGGATGAGCGCCACACCCTAGAGTCGGACACGACTGGACTTAATTGTCAGGGGTCATCTTTACTTTTTTATTCCCACCCCAGGGAAGAAAAAAAATAAAAGGCTATCCATAAATCAGTTTCTGGTTGTATGAATCTATCAATTAAGTCTATGGTTGAGAGCAGATAAGGAGAGAAGTTAGATTGGCACATTCCGGTGTCAACTGAAAAAGAACCAGGGAAGTGGAGGGGCAAAGGGAGGGCAGTGAGAGAGGTAATGCAATGTGCAGTAAATACAGGGGGGGGGGATGTAGAGTTTGCATGCTGTGAGTTTCACTACACTCATTTTTACACTCAACCCAGGAGGAAACCCTACAAGGCTGGCTGAACAGTACTCCTCTAAGGGGCTGGGAACTCGTGATAGCCTGGATGACCCACTTATAAATAAATAAACATAAGATCTCCCCCGTCCAATCCTGAAATTGTGTGCTGATTGCCATATGAACTATCAGCGGCTGTTTGATTCATTGCTGATATATTTTAAGATTGCCATTGTTAGCTTTTGTTAGTGTTTTAGGGTGGTTACTGTAATTATTTAGGACAGTTTTATTTTTGGTCATATTGTGTTCTATTGTAAGCTGCCTGGGGGCTCTGTGGAGCCATGTGATGGGATACATAAGTCCCCCAAATGCATACATAACATACATAGGATGCCATGCTACACGTACCCTGATGTGCTCTAGTCTCTGCCGATTCCGAGAATCATGCTGTAAGGCTCAGACAAGACTGTGCATCTAAGGGACAGTTTCATTTGGAAACTTACTAGACTGTAGAAAACAGAAACGTCTAACGGTAAAGTTCTTATCTCATTTGTCTAATGTGAAGAATGCCATTTCTCCCTTTTAAAAAATGTGTTCTCTACATGAATTTTGGTATGAGTAATGGGAAACTGCGGGATGGAATACAATGGAAAAGCAGAAAGGCTTTTATGAGGCACTACCACTAGTGGGTGCTGTGACAACAAGATATGCTGTTTGAGGTGCACTGCATTGTAGCAGTTTGAGCCAAGAAAGGAGAAATTCAGAGCTGTCTCCCTTAACAGAATGCATAAAGACCACGTTAACAGGAAAACCCTTTCCGACACTTCGGAGCAAGCAGGATTTAATGAATCACAGTGAGGTGTGCACCATCACATGTCTTCCCTGTGCAAACGCAACTGTAAATGCAATTACACGCACAGTCATACAGGCCAGGCAAATACAAATAAGGCATTTCTGAAATTGTCAACACTGAATAATCAATACACTTATATGTGGACTTCTTTTGGAGAACTGTCCTACCACACCAAGACTAGACGAAAATGCTGCTCACAAAGGGATTTTTTGGACAGAGCAATACAGGGCTCTATAATGGGGCAGCCAACCTGTGCCATATTGCTAGAACCACAAGCACTGGGAGCAGGGCCACTCAGAGGAATTTTATCAGGGGGTACAAAGTTTCTTTTGGGCCCCTTCCGTTCATGTAAATTTGGCTCCTGGACCCCCCTTTTTGCTCCTGGGCCCCCTTTTTAGGCCTGAGAATTGGAGGGTGTGTTCCCCAGTTCAGGTTCAGTGGCTGTAGGCAGAATTTTGTTGTTGTTGTTGTTCAGTCGTTAAGTCGTGTCCGACCCTTCGTGATCCCATGAACCATATCCCTCCAGGCCTTCCTGTCCTCCACTATCTTCCTGAATTTGCTCATTTTCATGTTCGTTGCATCGGTGATGCTGTCTAACCATCTCATCCTTTGCCTTCCCCTTCTCCTTTTGCCTTCAGTCTTTCCCAGCATCAGAGTCTTCTCCAGAGAGTCCTCTCTTCGCATTAGGTGGCCAAAACATTTGAGTTTCAGCCTCAGTACCTGTCCTTCCAGGGAACAGTCAGGCCAATAGTTCTGTGACGTTGACCAGGCCAGGACAGAAGGACAGGCTCCTTGTATTTCTTCTGACTAGCCTAGCCAATCCAGATATTTTAAACTGCCTGCCAATCACAGGGGCTGATGTTGGGAGTGAAATGAATGCACACAGGCTACAATTGCTTATTAGGTAATGAGCGATGGGGGGGGGGAGACAATAAAAGGGGACTGGGAGATTGCAGAGAAATTGAATGAGTTCTTTGCATTTGTCCTCATGGCAGAAGAGCTCTAAATGATTAGTGGGGCTGCCTGAACAGTCCCCCCCCCCCCACCCCTAGGAAGGGTGACCAAAGAATTAAGTAAAGTAAGGGGAGAGAGAGGACAGTTCAGAACTTCTTGACAAATTAAAGATTAACAAGGCACCGGGCACAGACTGCATCTACATATGTTCACATATGTTCTCCACCCAAGAGTTCTGAAGGAACACAAGTGTGAAATCACTGATCTCCTGACTAAAATATGCAACTTGAAATGGCCACTCACTGTCCCAAGGACTGGAGGATAGTTGATATCATGCCAATCTTCAAAAAAGGAAGGAAGGGGGACCCAAGAAACTGCCAGCCTGTCAGCCTAAAAACAGAATGTGTCTATCAAAAAGGATATAGTAGTGGAATGGGAAAAGGTGCAGAAGAAAGTGACCAAAACGATGAGTGGGCTGGGTCACCTCCCTTACGAGAAAAAGCTACAGCTTCTGGGACTCTTCAGTTCTCTAGAAAAAGGGCGCCTGAGAGAGGACATGATTGACAGCACAATCCTGTCGAAATCGCAGGCGGCAGAGCGAGCGCTCTGCTGCTGGAAGCCATCGCAAACATGTCGGAAAGCACGTTTGCAATGACTCAGGAGTAAGGACCGCTGGTGAGAGTCAGGTAAGAGATCCCCCTGCGGCCACCGGAGTCAGGTAAGAGATCCCCTGGCAGGGGCGGTCCGGATGACGAGGGAGGGGGCCATTGGCTGAGCCGGCCTGGGAGGGGGCGGGGATGACAGCTGCCATATCCCCGTCCCCGTTCCGGCCGGCGTGGCCATTACATGGCCTCCTCTGACTTCCACCAGCTAAATAGGGCCGGGCCATGCTACAACAGGGGAAGGGGACGAACTCTAGAGCAGTGGTTCTCAAAGTTGCTTGCGGGGGTGGGACTAGTGTTGGTGGCGATCCCAGGGATCGCTGCCGAAAAAAAACGCTTCAAAACTTTTTTTAAAGCTTACGTTAAAGCTTACTTTTTTTTAAACTTACGCTTGGGGGGAGGGGGTTCGGGTAGGCCTGCGTGACCCTCCGCAGACCTCCCCAATCTTGCAAGAGAGTGGCAAGAAGATACAAGTATCATGCTGTCTTGAGTGCCCCCTGAGGCCTCCGGTGGGCCACTGTGAGATACAGGAAGCTGGACTAGATGAGATTGGCCTGATCCAGCAAGTCCCAGCTTCAGACCATGAGCTTCTTTTAACAACACCTTGGCAATGTCCTCCTTCCTTTTGGATCCATGGACGAGTCTCAATGCTGGGAGGCTGCTAGCTCTAGGGAATCCCAGCATGCAGTGGCCTCAGAGCGTAGTTGTGGCAAGAGCAGCAGCTTCTTCTACATATGTTCTCCAAGGAGAAGGCAGGCACAGGGGCAAATAGACCTTCTTGCACCCGGTCCCTCCCATTTACCTCCTCCCTGCCCAGCTGCTCCATGACTAACATGAGCATGCTAGCCTCAGCTGCTGCTGGCTCGCTTTCTTGGCAGTCCACAGCTTGCACACCTGCAATAACTATTGGTCCCTACTACCTTGGGTGATCCACCAGTTTACATCCTTGGGCATGAGCATGTGGATGGACTTAAGGCCCAGTCCTATCCACATCTTTATGACAGTGGGACACTGTCCCGCTGTCGAAAATCAGCTGCTGACGATGCACAAAGCGCACTGCTGGCAGCCATTTTCGAGCCGCCATCACAAGGCGGCAGCAGCTTCGGCAGCTTGCTGCTGCAGACAGCCACCCGTTTCAGGTGCAGGTAACCTGACGTGGGTGGTGGGAAGTGGGCAGGCAGGGCGTGTACTGGGGTGGGAAGGGGGAGGAACGGGCATGGATTGGGGCCACTGGAAGGCATGTCAGAGTGGACGGGGCAGTTATCAGCGGCAACAGCGCCACCAATATGCTATGCCCCTTCCCGGCCTTGCCACGCCCTGTTGAGTCACCTCAGACTTGCAACAGCCAAAGAGCTCTCGGTAGACCCATAGAAGGACAGGGGGCTCCTGATTGCCTCCCCACCATAGGATGTAGCATGTGCCTCCATGGCGTGTGGCTGCATCAGCACTGGTGGTGGGTGTAAAATTGGGCTGTTAGGGCCACATAGGATACAGTGGTTTTTCTAAGCTGAAACGAAAAGAATAAGCCTCCTCTTGAAAATATGTCAGAAGAGAAATTCTATTCAGCTGTAAGGCTTTATAGAAGCCTATTAATTTAGGAAAAGCACTTTAAATGTATAGGCCTTTTGTGGAACATACTGAATTGCCTTCTGAGGCATACAATGAACAGTTAAGAGCTGTAACATAAGAAAACAGATTGTGTTGTAATTAAACTGAGCTGAGCTAACCTGAACGGCAAAACTTCATTGCAGAGCTTGGAGCCTGCCCAAGTATTAAAATTGGCTGGACAGGCTTTTCCTCCACATCCTGCCAATATTTGATGGGGACCTGAGAGAGGGTCTTCTCTGTGGTCGCACCCAGGCTGTGGAATTCTCTCCCTAGGGAGGGTTGTGGATGGCCTTCCACTCCCAGGTATTCCACATATTTGTTTCACCAGGACATTATCTGGCAAAGCAACTGAGCTGTCAGTCAGGACTTCCTCATTTTGAATCTCGCCTGGGCCATGATTTCACAAGGCGACTTGAGGCAAGTCACATCCTCAGTTTTCCAGCATCAGTACAGTGATCATAATACTCACCTTACACTTGCATTGCATTGTAAAATATTTCTATAGCGCTTTTCAACAAGAAAAGGACACAAAGCGGTTTACATATCACAAGAAAGTTTAAAATGGTTCCCTGTCCTGGAAGCTCACAGTGAGACACACCCTCAAATGGTCACCAGAAAAGACACTATGCTGGGGTGTTGCTCTTCCCCTGCTTAAAATTCAGGAACCACCACTGAAAAGGTGCCTTTTAGCCCCGTTAGCAGGAATTCAAGGTAGCTTGAATCGCTGCGGTTTTTCTCTGTAGCTACTCTTTTCTAATTTTATCTGCTCGTTTTTGTCTTTCACTGATTCTGGATAATGCATCTAAAAACTGCTTTTCTATTTTGATGGTTCGTTGTATTTTGTGTGTTTTATGTTGCTAATGAACCACAGTGACTATTTTTAAACAGTTAGTTGGGATATAGACACCTATAGTAAGCAAACAAAACCAATGATTGCGTATTCCAAATCCTGACAGTTCCGTAGTGAACGTTCATAACAAGGGCATTCTTGCAAATGCATCATAGATGCACTGTATCAGCAGTCATGGGATATTTGATAATCCATATCTTTCCGGTTATGAATGGATATCGGTGTTTGGACACGCGGCTGTTTGTTATTATTTCGTTTTCCTGCTGTTATATTAATTAGTTGGGCATGGATGGATGTTGTTACTTTTCTCTGGGAGGAATTGAAAAGGGGAGGGACAGACGATCATGTGAGAGTTTTAATGGTCACTGAACACAAGTAATGGAACCGATGTATTATTTTGGTAATGTGGGTAACGCTATCACTTTAAATGGCTGGAGAGGAACTTTGAATGCAAAGTATTGTAATTTTTAGCGGAAACAATGAATTAACCTACTAGGGAGATTGCGAGTACAATCGGGGCAAGCGCCAATAGTAGAGCAGGTGTGAGGTTAACTGTAATACAAACATCTGGGTAGGAAAAAGAAGGTATTTATGTGTAATTACGATACTTCTGATGATGCCCCCTATGCTGGACGTGAAACAAAGTTTTAACCATCTGATTATAATAATAAAATTATATTATACGACGGAGTTTCCCGGCAGAAGGTTTGTTTTGAATTCTAAGATCTGGACACGACATGAGAATCTAAGAATGTGCCCTCTGAAGGGTTTTGCCCCACCTTTCAACTGAATGATCCCCAAGGCTACCTGCCACATCAGCACACCCCCATATCTATCTATCTATCTATCTATCTATCTATCTATCTATCTATCTATCTATCTATCTATCTATCTATCTATCTATCTATCTATATGCATAGGCCAGCGGGTGGCGCAGCGGGTTAAACCGCTGAACCATAAGCTGTCGATCGAAAGGTCGGCAGTTCGAATCCGCGACAGGGTGAGTGCTCGCTGCTTGGCCAGCTCCTGCCAACCTAGCAGTTCCAAAGCATGTCAATGCAAGTAGATAAATAGGTACCGCTTGCGGGAAGGTAAACAGCGCTCCGTGTTCCAGCCGCATGCTACGCGCTGCGGCAAGGAGAGTCATGCCGGCCACATGACCACGGAGGCGTCTTCGGACAACGCTGGCTCTTCGGCTTTGAAATGGGGATGAGCACCACACCCTAGAGTCGGACATGACTGGACTTAATTGTCAGGGGATACCTTTACCTTTACCTTATCTATATGCATGTGCACAGACACACACACACACACACACACACACACACACACACACACACACACACACACACACACATGTGCATGCAGAGCACAACAGTCCCTAGTCTTCTGGCAGATGACAGAGACCCAATGTGCTTCTCTTCATTTCTGCAATCCCAGGGCAACCGGCCGCTGGAACAGTGTTTTTTTTTCCCCTGCAGAGAAGGGGAAAAGTAACTTTCTGCAGCTCCTCTTTCTCTAGTCTTCCCTTCCCTGTTCTTTCCGGGAGGTAGGGTGCACAGATTCCCAGTGGCTCTTAGTCCTCTGGCTGATGGCAGTTGCTTTTCAGCAGTGTTCCTTCATCATGAAAAGATGTGTGACAGGCAAAGTTCAACAGGTGCAGCTCTCCCCATTACTGCACTTCTGTGCCAGAACCAGCAGCACTTGTTGAGAAAAAAGGTGCCTGAGGGGGGACATGATTGAGACGTATAAAATTATGCATGGGATGGAGAGAGTGGGTAGAGGGAAATTCTTCTCCCTCTCGCACAACACTAGAACCAGGGAACATGCACTAAAATTGAGTGGAGGGAGAGTTAGAACAGATAAAAGAAAACATTTCTTTACCAAGCATGTAATTCATCTGTGGAACTCCTTGCCACAGGATGTGGTGATGGCACCTGGCCTAGATGCCTTTAAAAGGGGTTTGGACAGATTCATGGAGGAAATGACCATCACAGGTTACAAGCCATAAGCAACCTCCTGGATTTAGAAGTAGGTTTTCTCTGTGCCAGGTGCAAGGGAGTGGCAGCAGGAAACAGGTTATCTTGTTGGCTGTGTGCTCTCTGAGTGGGGCCACTGTGTGATACAGGAGGCTGGACTAGATGGGCCTTTGGCCTGATCCAGCAGGGCTCTTCTTATGTTAAGCTGGAGCCTTCTGCAGGCCAACCAGGAGCTCTGACCCAGGAGTTAGCAGTCCTCTCCTATGAATGCAATGTATTGTACTACGGACTGTACCTAATGCAAATGTGAAGCTTCTTCCCGATGTCAGTTTGGCCTGACTGCTCCTGGCACATAGACACACATTCAATGGGGAGGTTAGGTCAGGGGTAGAGTGTGTACTTTGCATGCAGAATGTCCTGGGTTCAGTTCCTGGCATCTCCAGGGAGCAGGTGATGAGAAAGATCCCTGCCAGTGCAGATCCTGTTAGAGCAGATAGAAGTAGGTTTTCTCTGTGCCTGGTGCAAGGGAGTGACAACAGGAAACAGGTTATCTTGTTGGTTGTGTGCTCTCTAGAAATGCGTGCTCATTTTAACAATTTCAAACACATTTCTCTTAAAGGTCTGAAGACTATGATCACATCCTCTTCTCTGAGCAGGAGAGAAGATATTGGCCGTCACTTTGAAAATGATAGGAAATGGCCGCTTGATCACCAGCTTGAGTTCCTCATTTCCTCGGCAAGACTTCACAGTAGCTTTTTAGCACCACGTACCTTGTGATTCCATCATGTTTCCGGTACTGGCTTAAACCATTTCCTAAAATGGTTCTTTTGCTACTCTTTGCCCTCTTGGTATTGAAGGAAGATGTCTGTGGGAACTTTGGGCTTTTGGTTGCGGCACAGTCCAGCGAGAGGAGAGTGGTGGCCTACATGCCTGGCGACATTATCATTGGGGCTTTATTCTCCGTCCACCATCAGCCATCTGTCGACAAAGTCCATGAGAGGAAATGTGGAGACGTGAGGGAGCAATATGGGATCCAGAGAGTGGAGGCGATGCTTCACACCCTGGAGAGGATTAACAGAGACCAAGCACTGTTGCCGAATATTACGTTGGGCTGTGAGATAAGAGACTCATGCTGGCATTCGGCAGTTGCTCTGGAGCAGAGCATCGAGTTCATACGGGATTCTCTCATCTCGTCAGAGGAGGAGGAAGGACTGATGAAGTGTGTGGACGGATCGTCCTCTTCCTACCATGCCAAGAAGCCCATTGTTGGCGTCATCGGGCCTGGATCCAGTTCCGTGGCCATTCAGGTCCAAAACTTGTTGCAGCTTTTCAACATACCTCAGATTGCTTACTCTGCCACAAGCATGGACCTCAGTGACAAAACCTTGTTCAAATACTTCATGAGAGTGGTGCCCTCGGATGCGCAACAGGCTCGAGCTATGGTGGACATTGTCAAAAGATACAACTGGACTTATGTCTCTGCTGTGCACACTGAAGGTAAGGGACACTCTTTGTTTCATTCATGTATGGCCTTAATATGACATAAGGGGACAGCTGATTATCATACTCTATGTTATAATGTTGGTATTATCTAATGCTGAACTGATTTTTTGGCCTACATGTAAATTATTATTATTATTATTATTATTATTATTATTATTATTATTATTATCATCATCATCATCATCATCATCATCATCATCATCATCTATACAATGCATACAAATGTATCAAAATACTAAAGATCACACAACAATAGATGCAATATACTACTTACCGTGATCAATGCATTAAGGTTGAAGTTCTTCACTCACTTACCTGGGAAAGGTCTCATTGGGACATACTTCTGAGTAGACATGTACAGAATTAGGGTGCACCTCAAATCTAACCATCTAAATTAGATCAGTCCCTGATGGTTATCACAATGGTCTATACTTTTCTGAAAAAGATCCAAAATAAGTAGTGGTTGTGGTCTTCTTTCTCTGTATTTCATATTCATATAATAGGTCAATTTTCATTGACTAATGAATGACCAAGACTAGTTAATCCAGAGTTATACTGAGGATAAATCTTTGGATTTCCAGTTTTTTGCTATTATAATTCATGCTACAATTAGTACATTAAAAAATCACTTTCGTCTCATTTACGAAATGAGAACCAGAATAATTTTTAGCCTCAAAGGGAACCAGAATAATTTTACCCCCTTTTGCAAGTACCAATGGGAACTTTCCTCCAGGGGCAAACTGCAACTATGGATTGGCCTGATCTGGATCCGCACCACATTGGGACAATGTGATAAAGGTCCCCTCCCCCCACTGCAGTCTGAATCCAGATTGCCTTCCCCCCATAGCTTCTATATAGAAAAACAAAATAAGTATGAAAAGCTCAGGAGTTGTGCAGGTTTTCCACAACAGTTGTAATACAAACCATGCCATCCCCGTCACCACCTTTTTCTTCTTCATCATCATCACCATCGTCATCATCTCCATCACCTTTATTATGATCACTATCATCATTCATGGCATCTTACAGACTAATATGAGTTTTAAATAGGCAAGTCCTTGGCATGAGGAGTCGGCAGTCAAAAGTTTGACGGCCGTCGTGAAACAGGAGAGAAATGAATGAGGCCAGGGTTACAAGGGAAAATGCACCTATGGGCAAATGCAGTGCTTCAGCTTCCTTTCAGTTCATCTTTCCACAGGAATCATGTGGAGCATCTCCATGTCCCAACAAGCAGCTTCCAGGAATGTCCGGTGGGTGCATAGAGCCTATATTTCCAAGGCTTCCAGCATCTGGGCCGACAGAGGACTTGCCATGGAGATGTCCTCATCTCCCTAGTAAGTGTACTGTGTGCTCTGGGTTTTTGTTGACATGGAGAATGTTTTCCATGTCACTTACCACTTAACTAAAATGCTTAACCCAGAAGTCCTTTAGATGACATTTTGAAAATGTCTGGCTAATTAATTTAATGAATCTAACACTTGGGGCATCAGTTAGAATATTCATCATGTGTTGACAGCTTTAAACCATCTAGAAGGAAACACTGGAGTTTCGTAGGGTGGAACTGTATGGGAACACAGCAGATAGTGGGTGGGTGAAAGAACGAGGCTCTTCATGTTGACGTGTGCACTGAACACAGCAACAGGGATAGGTTTCTGTTTAGGAGTCTCGGCTCATGTTCCAGGTAGATCACATGGATGGATCATATCAGCCAGAAATAAGAACATCAGAAGAGCCCTGCTGGATCAGGCCAAAGGCCCATCTAGTCCAGCTTCCTGTATCACACAGTGGCCCCACTAGATGCCTCCAAGAGCACACAGCCAACAAGATACCTGTTTCCTGTTGTCACTCCCTTGCACCTGGCACAGATAACCTGTTTCCTGTTGTCACTCCCTTGTACCTGGCACAGAGAAAACCTACTTCTAAATCCAGGAGGTTGCTTATGGCTTGTAACCTGTGATGGTCTTTTCCTCCATGAATCTATCCAAACCCCTTTTAAAGGCATCTAGGCCAGGTGCCATCACTACATCCTGTGGCAAGGAGTTCCACAGATAAATTACACGCTGGGTAAAGAAATATTTTCTTTTGTCTGTTCTAACTCAGATGAATTACATGCTGGCTGAAGAAAGATTTTCTTTTGTCCGTTCCCTCCACTCAATTTTAGTGCATGTCCCCTGGCTCTGGTGTTGTGCGAGAGGGAGAAGAATTTCCCTCTATCCACTCTCTCCATCCCATGCATAATTTTATAAGTCTCAATCATGTCCCCCCTCAGGCATCTTTTTTCTAGACTGAAAAGCCCCAGACGCTGTAGCCTTTCCTCATAAGGGAGGTGCTCCTGCCCACGAATCATTCTGGTCGCTCTTTTCTGCACCTTTTCCAATTCAACTATATCCTTTTTGAGGTGTGGTGACCAGAACTGGACACAATACTCCAGATGTGGCCTTACCATCGATTTGTACAAAGGCAGAATGATATTGGCCGTTTTATTCTCAATCCCTTTTTTAATGATCCCGAACATGGAATTGGCCTTCTTCACAGCCGCCGCACACTGGGTCGACACTTTCATCGACCTGTCCACCAGCACCCCAAGATCTCTCTCCTGATTCATCACAGACAGCTCAGAACCCATTAGCGTGTATGTGAAGTTTTGATTTCTTGCCCCAGTGTGCATCACTTTACACTTACTTACATTGAAGCGCATCTGCCATTTTGCTGCCCATTCTCCCAGTTTGGAGAGATCCTTCTGGAGCTCTTCTCAAGTAGAAAGAGACTGTTAATAAAATGCATGAACACACAATGCAGTATCTTCCATGGGTGGCCTGGTGTAAGAGGGTTAACTGGGACAGAGCCTTTTCAGCACTGGCACCGTGGTTAGTCAATCCACCATCTCTCTATTGATCTTTAAAGGCTGGACAAAGGCATTGCCTTTCCAGAGAATCTTTAGGAGTGTGGCATTCTCTTGGGTTGTTTCCTGCTGCTCAATCTAATTAGTTATTAGTTTCCCACTGCATTCTTCTGCTTATGTTATTGTGTGTTTATCTTGGGTTTTCTTATTTACTTTGGTATTAGGGAGTTTTAAATTCTGTTAGCCACCACCGCATAGGTCAGACTATTGCTGATCATAAGAACATAAGAAGAGCCTTGCTGGATCAGGCCCAACTAGTCCAGCTTCCTGTATCTCACAGCAGCCCAACAGATGCCTCAGATGTCCCATCAAAGTGAATGGGACAAGTTAGTTCAGCTCCCTCCAGTATTTTAATGGGGCTTCAGTGCAAATTCGTTGAGTTGGATTGGAGTCTTTGAGGGTTTTGGCTTTGTTCCCTCTGTTTGATCCTTACATATTCTAAACTTTTAACCCAAATCTCCGCCTAAAGGCTCCAAAAGTGGCTAATACCCAAGAGAAAACATATAACATTCAATAAAACAAGCAGCCATTAAGAACTGCAAAAACAACCCTCAATAAAACCAACCCGAGCCCCTCCACAGCCCAATCACCAAATGCCTTCTAGCAGCAAAATGTATCATCAGCTAACTTTCTTAGGTGACATGCTCCAGTAAACGTCGCTCTCGTCAAAGGAAATTCAGTTTATAATATACTCTTTAAAGAACAGCAAAGCACTTGAGGAAGAACATTGTAGCCACACTCTTTTCATAGCTATCTGGGTTTCTCGGGAAGATTCCCTTCCCAAATTACCCATGGATTTGAGATCATCTAAAAAAAAAAAAAAATCCTAATGCAGTGGTTCCCAAACTGGGAGGCGTGGCTCCCAGGGGAGCCGCTGAAACCAGCCAGGGGAGCCGCAGAGTGCCACGGAATCCTCTCGGAAAACAGTACAATGCCAATTGGCAGGCATCAACATAATGTAATGGGGAGCCGCGGTCAATGATCGCCAGTGGTCAAGGGAGCCGCAGGTCGAAAAAGTTTGGGAAACACTGCCCTAATGAGATACCAACTAATATGGATACTAGATTTGCAGCCCAATCCTAACTACAACCCTGTGTGGTGATGCAGCAGGGCTTCCGTGGCTTCCACTGTATCCCCTGGGGGATTTTTGGCCACTGGAGGCCTCCTCAGGGTAAGGGAACATCAAGTCTCTTGTCCCGGGGTAACCCCCAGCAGCCACCATGGGTCAACTTGGACCTGCACCAGCTCGATCTCTGGCACAAGTCCAACTTGATCCATGAAGGTGAATCTGGCCTGGGAAGGGGGTCAGGATTCGGCATGCACTGCCACTGCTGAACCCGAGTCTGATCCGCCGTCCTTCCCATCCCTGTCACTGCCTGTTACTATCCGTGCCTGAAGGTGGGAAGAAAGCTCTTCCCCCTCAGTTTGTTTTTCACAGCTGCCTTAGTAGATGCGAAGGGAACTTTGCTTAGAAGACTGACAGCCCAAGCCTCTCCCCGATAGAGTGCGAGCTGTATGGGGCTGGAGGTGGGCAACCAGGTGGCCTGGGAGAGGTAAGTAAAAAAGATTTTTTTAAAACGTACGTCCCTGTAGGCCAACTGGTCTCCAATGGGTCTCCTTGGACCCATGCCAGCTATTAACTGGCATTAGTCCAAACACTAATTAGTCCATTAGTATTAACTGGCATTAGTCCACTTTGGCATTAGTCCAAAGTGAGTCGGGCATGTCGAACTGGGAAAAGGGGGACAGGATCTAGGTGTGCGCCACTGCTGCCAAGATCCTCCCCCTCCCACCCCCTCTCGCCTCCTCCTGCCCCTTCCCACCCCTGGCTCAACTCAATCTCCACCCCAAAACACCCATGATCTCCCCCAAACACCACCACCTTCCCTGCTCTAGTGGGTAATCTGCAGATTACTGCAGGTGGCTTGTGGCTTCCTGGCTGCTGTGCCATCATCACTAGCAGGCCATAGAATTGCAGAGACGTCAGGGCTTATCATGCCATGCACTGACAGATCATGAGATCCCTCAGCGTATCATCCCCATAGAATTGGATCATAATTCTGGTTATCCGGACAGTTGCCAGTGATGGAGCTAGAATATGAAGTCTGGTTTGAAGAGGGCCCTTCTTTCAAGAGAGAGGCCAAACGTCTTGAGGGAGCTGGAAAAGAGAACAAACGTTTCAAGACAGTTAAGAAAGACATCGAGAAAGTACTGCAGTGAGATGACTGAGTTGTTTTATACAGTAATAGTCTTCTTGACTATTAGCATGTGCTAATGCATTTCCCCACAATTATAATTCACCGGTGGTTTTTGTTTCTGTGTGATTTTTAATCATTGATTTTGCCTACTGCCGGCCCATCTATGAGGTCACCTGAGGTGAGTTGCA
Organism: Plestiodon gilberti rubricaudatus; assembly: GCA_026170595.1. Lineage (NCBI taxonomy): Eukaryota > Metazoa > Chordata > Lepidosauria > Squamata > Scincidae > Plestiodon > Plestiodon gilberti. The sequence continues at coordinate 221,200,699 of JANXHW010000003.1, forward strand.
TCAGGTGCAGATTGCAAGGGGTCTGAGGGAGCGACGGACTCGGGGTCTTTCACCCCGAGTCTGCTGCCACCACCGCTGCTTCTGTCCAACCCGCCACCAATGCAAGGTGCAACGATCTGCTTCCTGCTCACTCAACTGAGAAGCAGATCATTTCTCTCCTTGCCGTGTTCCTTGAGTACTGTTGTCAAACCCAGACGTGCACGTTCGAACTGTCCCTGTCGATAAAACGGGAAGTCCAGCCAGCACTTCCAGATTTGACAGCAGTGCATGAGGAACACAGCAGGATTTGAAGCAGAGAGGCAGTGGACCCGAGACGGCATCAGGAAGTGTTGTTTATGTTTTCAACCAGCGTTTTAAACTGGACTGCCACTGAGTCCACCTCTTGTACGGGCCAAATGACATATTGCTTTCAAATGCAGAGTTTGGCCCTGTGCGACTGACTTTTCTGGAAAGGGAAGTAACAGCCAAGGTGGGGAGCGACCATAGTGTGGGGGAGGGCATACGTAACCTTTCCACCGAATGCTGTTATTCTAATGCAAATTGCACCCATGAAGCTGTTAGTCCCAGGGGGAAGCTTCCATTGGAAAGGCGAGAGATGCGGTGAGTCCTTCCTATCCCCGACACGTTCACCTGGGGGCGGGAAGAAGGCACTCAGGCAGCCCAAGCCAGGGCTGTGGTCTTTGAGGCGGCTAGTAATTCAGGAAGTGGGCAGAGCACCTGGGTGGCACCTGGCTGGAGGAGCTGCCTTGTACTGAATCAGGTCACTGGTCTATCTAGGTCAGTGCTACCTGCAGAGACTTGATGGCAGCTGTCAGCCAAGGCTCTTTTGAAGCCCTCCAAGAAGATCTCAGAGATGGAACCTACCGGGGACCTTCTGCATGCTACCACTTTTCCCGCTTGCTCCATCTTTGCCTTCTCTGGGATCGTTGCCGCCTTCTCTCTCCTACCCCAGCAGCTCTGTAGTTTCCTAGCTACCAGCTCCTTACCCAACTGCTGCCGCTCCCTCCACCCACACAGTCATTTTAGTGACAGTAGAAGAAAAAGGGAGGTGGGGGCGGGGAGAGAGTCATTCGGGATTCCTATTTGGTCGGGTGCCAGAGCAATTATGCCTGCCTTGGCCTCACCGCCCTCAGATCAGGCAGGAAATTGTGTAGGTGAAAAATTGTGTACCCTGGCATTTGTTCTTTTGGAAATGTCCTTCATCATAAACTGTTTGTTTACCATTGCAAAGTTTCAGTAAGGACAGAGATCCATCGAGAAGAGGAAAAAAGAAACAGAGGTTGCTATGGCTGAGGCTAACTTCATCCAAAATGATTGAAAAGGTTAATTGCAGTGGCTTATTCTTCTGTGAAGTGGTTGGCCGTAGGACTGGGGCAGTAATTGTTCTCTGGTTAGATTGTTCATTTCCCTGTTCCCTCGTCTAAAAAATGAAGGATTCTCAACTTGTTTGAGGCCAAATGTTTGGCTGATTGGACAAGTATCTGCATTTACTTTGGACTAGTTCATCTGACAGGATTCCTCCATTGCATGAAAAGGGGCAGGAGTGCATGCACATCTCTTTTCCATCCAGCACATCATCCCACCACAGCATAATGTGTAGGGAGGAATACCCAAACCACCCCCCAGCACATGATTTAAATTCAATGAGTGTCATTCAAACCAGTCCTTTGAGACCATGGTTCCCGCAGGAGCAATGCCAAAGTTATCTTATGGAAGATGAAGTTCTTCGGTAATTCTTTAGGTTGACAGACTGCATCGAGTAGGGTTGCTTCCAGAATTCCCACAAGGACACATCCAGTGGGGGATTAGGGCAATAGTGTAGTCCAGTGGTTCCCAAATTGGGAGTCACGACTCCCAGTGGAGCCGCGGAAACCAGCCAGGGGAGCTGCAGAGTGCCGCGGAATCCTCTCGGAAAACAGTGCAACGCCAATTGGCAGGCATCAACACAACATAATGGGGAGCCGCAGTCAATGGTAGCCAATGGTCAAGGAAGCCACAGGTCGAAAAAGTTTGGGAAACACCAAGGTTTTCAGTTGTGATGGCAATATTGAGTTTCCAGGTATAGAGGCAGTATGAATGAATACCAGTTGCTGGAGAGCCTTTGTGTGGTGTTTGTGGGCTTCTTAATAGTAGTTGATTGGCTCCTGTGGGAAACAGGATACTAGACTTGATGGACCAAACCTAAACAATCTTGGGCCTGACTACATTAAGAACAGCTTGCTCCTGTTGAGGCCTGCCTGGATATTAAGATCTGCTTTGGAGGCCCTTTTCACTGTGACTTTATCCTGTTCATGAGGTGAATGAGCTGGAGAGACAGGGCCTTTTCTGTGGTGGCACTACAATTGTGAAATATTCTCCCAATGGAGTTCTAACTGGCTTTCTTATTGTTGTCTTCTAGACAAAGATTAACAACTTAAAAAAATTAAAAGGCTTTTAATGTGCTGTCAATGCATTTTCTATTGATTGCTGTGCTAGGTTATTGCTTATTTCTCATGTTTTAATTAATTATTTTTTTGCAGTTTTGCAGCCATTTTCGAGTGCATTCAGAGCAGAAAAGCAGGATATAAATATATAATATTTAAAAAGTAATCGGGGGGGGGGACACATCTGAAGAAGACGGCCGCAAGCTTGAGTACTACAAATTTTTGTGGTATGGCTGATTAATCAATTAAACTCATATGATGAGTTAGCTACTTGATGAAATCTGCATAAATTTGCATATGAGAAAAATCATTAGAAAGAAGCCTACACTTTTTAAAGATGATACAGGCATGGGCTGTAGCAGCAGGAATGTTCTTAAAAGAAGCATTAACTACTTGTTTTAAAAGTAATTCAAAATTTTAAAAATATCCAGCAATTGATTCATGGGGGGGGGGGTACCATTTTAGTTGGTCAAAATGTGCTAAGTTGATTAATGTACCGTAATCCATTAGTCAACTAAGCATTGCTGTTGTATTTTGCAGTGGTATTAGATATTTGAAATGGAATATCTAAAAGGTCAAAAATATTTGAAGTTTGTCAGTGTTAGCCTTTGACCACAAAATGTGTTGTTCAAATTAGGGAATCGACCTTTGATTCCCTAATTTGTCTAAATTCAAAAATCACCTTTTTGGATCTGCTGAACTAATTCATTAATTACATTTATAATCTCTAAATTCTATTGCAAGTCATCTAGCAGACACTGTTAAACATTGACCCCTATTGCATATCAGCTGTCGGATACTCACAGCTCCATGTCAGATAGTGTCAAATGCTGAGTGTTGCATGTCAGATGCCATAAAAAAATTGATGGCTACTGCATACCAGAGCCTGTCAAATATTGGTTGTTGCTTGTCAAATATGGTCAAATGCTAACTGCGGCCACATGTCAGTTGTCGGACACTGCCAAATCTCTTGATTGCTACTGCCAAACCTTTTATGAAGCTGCTGTATACTGAGTCAGAACACAAGTTCATCTAGCCTAGTACTATCGATTCTGATGGTCAGTGACTTTCCAAGGTCTTTCTTGGCTGGAGATCCCAGGACATGGGCCGGGGACTTTCTACATGCAAAGCATGTGCTCTACTAATAAGCTGTGGGCCGCTGTGTGCTCTGCCCTTGGAATCTCAGATGCCAGTACTAGAATATTTGCTGGCATACCTGCACATCTACCATATATCGACATCTGGTTGACTAATGTGGAAAACGAGTTGCTGTACAAGAGGGTCCTGTGGTCTGCTCTGGCAGGGTTATCTGGCAGGGTTATTCACACTCCTCTTCCAATTTCCTCCTCTGCTGGAGTTGATTTGACTGGAGTTGACTCCTCTGCTGGAGTTGACTGGAGCTACAGGTCTCCTGAGAGTGGACTAGCAATGTTCTTAGAGCCTCTGCATCTCTTGGGAAACCCAGTGGCCTCTCTTGTAGAGCTGTGAATGGACCAGAAAAGCAACATATTTGGCTTCCTATTATGGTCTGATATAGCAGTTTCTTCTTCTTTGTTTTTAGATGACCTTTAATTTTTAAAATATTTTTATCTGTGCACTCCCAACTTGGGCTAAAATCCTCTAGCACTAGGAATTGACCCAGGCAAGCCCCTGGGACAGGTTAGCCCTTGAATGAAAGAGAAGTGAGAATGCACAAAAGAAACATGATGTGCCAGACCTAAGATATCAGAGGATATTGTACATTCACCTTCAGAGGGACAGGAAAAAAATACTATTATTTGAAAATAATAGAAGTTGTGTGCTTTGGATATTTTCTCCTTCCAGGGTTAAAAGATGGATTGGAACTGAATAAAAATAGATAGTGTCAAATCAATCACAAACACTGCAGGGCTTCAGTTCATAATGTACCTTGGACCCTTTTTTTGTTGGCTATTTTTATGAAGTGCAGCATTTCAAATGGCTGCAAGATTGCCAAAACTGGTTATTACTCAGATCCATTTTTGTTTTAAAGAGGGAGTTCAACTCAAGCTTTAATAATCACTTAAGAGAAGAAAGGAGCAATATTTGACATGATGATGATGATGATGATGATGATGATGATGATGATGATGATGATGATAGATAGATAGATAGATAGATATTACAGAACCCCGATTCAGAACTGGGGTGAGAATACTTGCATGTTTTGGTTTCAGTGCAAGAACGTATCTAGCCTGTAATGTTTCTAGATCTGAGCAAACTGCTGAGAGCCCCGTCTTAATCTAGACCATGATCTATGTCAGGGGCTCTCAACCTTTGGAGGCCCGGGTATCCCCTATCATGGTCCAATTTTCTGAAGTACCCCCTGCTAATTAACTGCTAATTAATTGGATTAATAAATTAATTAGGTAATTAATCATTTAAAAAGTACTACAACAATTTTAAATGTGAAAAAATGTCTTATTTAACTCTCTCTGTGTGTGTGTGTGTGTGAGTGAGTGAGTGAGTGAGTGAGAGAGAGAGAGAGAGAGAGAGAGAGAGAGAGAGAGAGAGAGAGAGAGAGAGAGAGAGAGAGAGAGAGAGATATGGATGCAAGGATCTCTTGCATATCTCTCCAAAATCAGCTCCTCCCTCCCCCACCCCACCAAAGTACATTTTCCAAAGTACAAAAATAAGCCCAAAACCAAAATCAGAGAGATAGAAGGGCTCTGAAAATAATTAAAATTTAAAATCCATGTTAATTAACACTTAATTATCTGCTGATAGGGCAGACAAGGGGCAGGGCTTGGCGTACCCCCAGCAAGAGGTCTGCGTACCCCTAGGGGTACCCATACCACAGGTTGAGAACCTCTGATCTATGTTGAAAATGATCTATGTTCTTCCCAAAAGAACCAGAAAGAATTTGGATAATTCACCAAGTCAATCTGAATCTCAGCCTGGCAAAATTCTCCAACATCTCTGTTACTTCCCTGTTTTATCTGCATTGTATTTGAGAATGTTCTCATATACATGAAGATGAGATTCTGAGTTGCAAGCTTTCTGGTTTTATAGATATGCTCGAAAGGATCTTCGTGATCCATGAACAATATGCATGAGCCATAGGGCAAAGTATACCTTGGTACAGGCCAGCGGGTGGCACAGTGGGTTAAACCACTGAACCATGAGCTGTCGATCGAAAGGTCGGCAGTTTGAATCCGCGACGGGGTGAGCTCTTGTTGCTTGGCCAGCTCCTGCCAACCTAGCAGTTCCAAAGCATGTTAACGCGAGTAGATAAATAGGTCCAGCTTGCGGGAAGGTAAACAGCGCTCCGTGTTCCAGCTGCATGCTACGCGCTGCGGCAAGGAGAGTCATGCCGGCCACATGACCACGGAGGCGTCTTCGGACAACACTGGCTCTTTGGCTTTGAAATGGGGATGAGCACCACACCCTAGAGTCGGACACGACTGGACTTAATTGTCAGGGGTTACGTTTACCTATACCTTGGTACAGACCACGGTATAATTTGGTAGAGTAACACATCCAGAATAACTGGATTAAGAATTGCCTTGTACAGCATAAAATAATCCTGTGCTTGTGCATTTTTTCTTCATGTCAAAATTAACCTCTTACAATATTTACTGTTAACTCTCCCTGGGAAGAGAAGTTTGCCTCTTAACTAGATTTGCTGCTGAAGCTACCTCATTAAAGCAGAACTAGGGACTTCATACTCCAAAGCCTCCAGGGTATCCCAGGGATTTTCAGATTTGCCACTCATCAGCTTGTCAACAGTAAGATGGTGTTTATGCCTGCAGAAAAGATGGTGTCACACAACAAGCTGATGTTATTCACATCAACGTGGAAATCCATCTGAACGTATCCCAAAGTCCTTGACAAACATTAAGCGCAGCCAAATGTGATACATATCAATCACATTTTCTGCCACTCAGATGAAATGATTACAGGTGGGAGGGATATTTTGGCTGGTAGCAAACATCCTGAAAGGAATGCTTCCTTCCAAATGCTTCCTTCCATTCTTCCAAATTTTTATCTTGGGATTTTGGAGTTCCAAATTACTTGGTCATGTTTCCGAAGTGAACCAATGCATTGGTCCTAATGCATTGAACGAAGCTGAACCATGCATTGGTTCAATGCATTGAACCAATTGGGCAAGTCTTTCCCCCTCTCTACATTACTATGACATGTGTGTTTACGTCTCGATTAAAAAACCTGCCAGAAATCATTCTTGATGTGATTGTACATATGATGATTGCATCAAGAGTCTTTCTGCAACGATTTGAGAGTTATGGGATTTTCAGCCATGTAAAGTTGAAATGAAGAAATAAAGTTCTTACTAAAACCAGTGGTCAGTAGAAATTCCTTGAGATGAGGTAGCAGCTATAAGCGCTAGTATCTTCAGGATTATCCAAAGCAGAACCACAGGCAATGACTTCAAACTGACGTTTCAACCCTCGCTTGGGTTTTCTTTGCCTGTGGCTGCTTTGGATAATCCTGAAGATACTAGCGCTTATAGCTGCTACCTCATCTCAAGGAATTTCTACAGACCGCTGGCTTTAGTAAGAACTTTATTTCTTCATTTCAACTTTACATGGCTGAAAATCCCATAACTCTCAAATCGTTGCAAATTGTTACATGCCATGGGAACCTCCACACTCAAGTGTCTTTCTGTGCAGAATTTTAGCAATGTGCAGGAGCATATCTGTGCACCACTAAAACACTGCACAAAAGGAATATTGATGCACTCATACATCAACATTGCTTTTTTCCAATTTTACAAAATCAAATCACAAACATTAACTGCAGCCAAATATGATACGTAGTGATCACCTTTGCCACCACTCATGATTATATTACAGGTGGTAACAGAGAGGCGGGGGGGGGGGGAGATGCAAATGTAATAAAAGCTGCAGCAAACTGTGGATGCTGTAACTGTGGGATTAATTTTAGAAATTCTTCCAGAAATCAGGAGGAGTGGAATGCAAAGTAAAATGAATCACAGAGCAATTCCTTCAGGGATCTAATGTTTGACAGTTGGTTTATTCCTATCCAGAACATGGAATCCAAAGAATATAGGAGCTAAATTTCCCATTCAGGAAAATCACATGGTAGATTTTTCTGACCTGAACCACTTCAGTTGCAGGTCAGAGACTGCACACTTTTTTAAAATGCTTGTCCATGTGAAAAAAAACAAAACTCTCTGCTTGTAGAAATCTAACCATCTCCTGGATATTCTAATCTAGGCTATGTACCAGTACATATTGTAATTTGAGGTATTAGGTGCCTTGAGCATTTTCTCATGGAGGGAAGGGGGAAAAGAAGTGTTTTTAAAAGGAAAAAAGGAAAGAAGACAGACAGACAGACAGACAGACAGACAGACAGACAGACCGAACGAACAACAACAACAACAACAACAACAACAACAACAACAACAACAACAACAACAACAACAACAACAACGCAGTATTTATATATCGCCTTTCTCTGGTCATCGGATTTCTCCTCTGACTTTAATTCAAAGTGGTTTACATAGGCAGGCAATAGAAACCAAAGTGGTTTTTCTATATTTCAAATGTCCTAATCTTTCATAGGATGCTCTCCCATACATTCCGTCCCGCTCTCTTAGGTCATCTGAGGGGGCTCTCCTGCGAGTGCCACCTCTTTCTCAAGTTAGGGGAGTGGTAGCACATGGGCAAGCCTTCTCTGTTGTGGCGCCACAATTGTGGAACGCCTTGCCAGGGGACTTGAGAACTACCTCCTCCCTCATGACTTTTCAGCGGGGGCTCAAAACATTTCTGTTTCGTCTAGCACAGGGGTGGCCAACCTTTCAACATGAATGCTCCTAGCCCTTTAATGGCTGTATAGGTGAGGGCAATTCAACAGGTGCCGTTGCTTTAGCAGCACCATCAACAATTGCAGCTGCCAAGATTCTGTCTTTTACACAACTCTTAAGAACACAGGGGCCCTCATGGTGGAAGGTTGGCCACCCCTGGTCTAGCATTTGGGTGATGGGTTGATATCTGACTTCTGGGTCTCAAGATGTTCTGCCTTGCTGCTTCTCTGCTCCATACTGTCACCCCCCCCAGTGGATTTTATTGTTTTTAATTTATTTTATGTATTGTTTTAAATTATTATTTTAATCCTTGTTGTAAGCCGCCTTGGGCATTTGCATTGGCATAGGATAAGACGGGGTATAATTTTTAAAAAACAAACAAACAAATACATAATTCCAGGTGGTTTCCTTCCCAGTTTAGACTCTTTCTGGCATTCACCTCCCATGCGTCGACTTGACGTGCCAGCTGCAGAATTCTCTCTCCCACAGAGACTCCTGCAGTTCGTCAGCGGCATGCTGACAGCTCTTACTGCGCAATCTTGGGAGATACGCCGGCGATGGAATGAGCGTTCCATCACTGGAAGCAGTTGCAAACGGGCCGTAAAGCATGTTTGCGACTACTCTGGAGAAAGGGAGGCTGGCGCAGAGGCCGGCCTCCCTTGCTCCGTCACTGGAGTGCCCGAGCGGCCTCCGGCGAAACCAGGTAAGGATCCGGCGGGTGTGGGGGCGGCTGGCCTGGAAGGGGGCGTGGGATGGCCTCGGCCATATCCCAGCCCCCGCCGGGGAGGCTAGGCCGTTACACGGCCTCCTCTGATTTCCACCATCTATTTAGCTGTCGGAAATCCGAGGAGGCCGATTGGCCCGGCCTGGCGTTACACCCAGGGAAGGGGATGAGCATCCTCTTCCCTGAGTAGACCTCCGGCCCGGCGGCAAAATGGCCGCTGGGGCTCAGGATCCGGTGGGCAGCCGTGGATCTTTACGCAGGATTGCGCTGCCCAGATCACAACCAGCAGTTTATATTTGGTCTAGAAACAAACTGGGAGCCAGTGAAGAGGTTCAAGTACTGGGGAAATATCTTCACCCGGATACATTAGCCACCTGGCAGCTGTATCGTGGGCATTGTAACCCATGAATAGATTGCGGCAGTTTCTCTTGGGGAGGTGCATGTTTTTCCAGTGGTGCAAGACAGTTCTGATAGGCACACCGGAAACACTGTAACGGGCAAGCAGCTTGCTTGATTTTCTGCACTACTCCAGCTCAAGTTTCGGTTGTCGGCCTCTGCATGTAAAAACGGCAGTGTGTTCTCCCAGGCCAGGCTGTTGAATTATTCATCGGCACTTCATTATCTCCCTCTTGTGCAGTTCAAAGGACGGGGAAGGCACGATGAGCTGCAGTTCTTGTTGCTCAGCAGGGCGAGCGGCAGGCTACAATGTCAAGTTGATGCGTTGTCTGATTATTTACCTGAAAGAGTCAGCTTCTGATGGCACTTCTGGCCAAGCCACCTGCCAGAATATCCCAGAGTCAGATGGCTTGTTAAGTCAACGCAGAGCTCGAGCAAAGCAGCCCCAATGTCACCACCAGTTCTCCCGTTAAAAGGAGTTTTGCTAGGGATAATAATAAGCAACATCCTTCCCCTACTCCAGAGGAATGTGGCAAATCTTCTCAAAATTGCTTTGGTTCCCTTTGCAATTCGTAGAGATGTTTCACCTGAATCAACTTGCATTTCATTTTATGCAAACCACCCAGTTTGGCTGCCAGTCTGTTTCTGGGCACAATTCAAAGTACTAGTTGCTACCTATCATAAACCCAAAATGTCTTTGGACCTGGATATTTGAAGAATCACCTCCTGCCCTTTGTCCTTCATCTGACACCTGGGTCTCCCCACCAACCTCAGTAAGCTGAGTGATGAGAGGGCCTTCTTCTTCATAACACCTGTATATGGAATATCCTCCCCGGCCAGGGAAGCTCACCAGTGGGGACCAGGCAAAGACTTTTTTGTTTGCCTAGACATTTTTGCAGGTTACGTCACTGATTTGTATATAATCATTGTAATCCTTACTATTGTGCAGTGGTTCGAGTGTTGGATTCAGATTGGGAAACCTAGGCTCAAATCCTCACTCAACGAGGAAGCTCACTTGCAGCGCAATCCTGTGTAACGTTGCACCGGTGTAACAGTAGATGTACCGGTGTAACAGCAGATGCACCGGTGTAAGTGCACTTACACTGGTGCATTTACTGTTGTTGTTGTTGTTGTTCAGTTGTTAAGTCGTGTCCGACCCTTCGTGATCCCATGTTACACCGGTGCAAAGTTACACAGGATTGCGCTGTTGGTGACTTGAAGCCAGTCCTGCTCTTTCAGCCTAACCTACCTCAAAGGGTGTCGTGAGGATAAAATGGGATTGGGAATAATGTACATAGCCCTGAACCCCTTGGAAGAAGAGCAAGGCAGAAATGTATTACAGTACATTTTAACTGTTATGGTATCACATGACTGAGTTTTATTGACTTTACAGATGCTATTCTGTGCTTTTCTTATTGTCTTGCTTTTTATGCCGTTTTGTTATCCGTTGTATGCAGCCTAGGGAGTTTTAGAATGAAGAGTGGACAAGAAATTATCTAAATAAATGGTTCCCACAAGGGCTCTAGCATGTAACAGGGGTGGGCGATCCCTGAGCTTGCATGCCCTTCCCTGCCATGTGTACATCCTTTGACGTGAAGCTGGGCTTTCAATAAACACTAACCACTTTATTTAATAAACACTATCGTTCGCTGGTAGAAGGAAAGACCATTTTAATATATATTTTTCACTTGCAGTTACAACAACATCCCTGAATGAAAATATTCTCATAAAATAAGCAAGCTTGCTTTAAATGTTTCAGCTCAGCAGATAATGGGTGGAATTAGATGTGCGCTTAATCACACCACTTCCCCACTTGCTATTTATAACTAAAACTAACCCCCACTGGGTTCAGTTGCACAACTAAGTGCACATCTGATTTGATCCTAAAATTAATTGATGGATAGCAAGAGCGAAATCTTCGTTTACATGAAGATCTGTGACGACGAGGCAAAGGGGAGTGAATCCAGCTCTCGCTCCGATGTTCCACATCATGTATAAGATATACACCTAAGCCACGTGTGTTAACAGGTATCATCACCTGCAGAGGGAACTAGAGTTTGCAGAGCGTCCTTCCCCATACAAAGATGTCACTAACCTGTTAAAATCCACTTTATATTTTGCTTTAGGCCAAATTTTGTGGCAACTCCAATGTTAAACCTAAACTATACATGTCATCCAATCACATGTATCTTTCCTAGATGTTTTGGGGAGGTTAAGCCAAAAGGAGCTATGGGCAGCTGTGAGGTGTACCGGAGGAAATCACTGCATGTGAAGGGGAGGGCTGCTTAACCTTTTCCCCTTAAGCAATTATGGTTTTTACACACACACACACACACACACACACACACACACACACACACACACACACACAGAGAGAGCTTTTCTTTTCCACCTGTGGGGAAAGTACCGTATTGTCCCGAGTATAAGACGCACCTGATTATAAGACGTACCCTTAAAGTTTGGTGCTATTAAAAAAAATTAATTAAATCACTGGCATTAAATTGCAACAGCCTGATTATAAGACACACCCCTAGTTTAAAAACTTAAATTAGGAGAAAAAAGTGAGTCTTATACTCAGACCAATACGGTATATGGCTACACACACCCATTCCGTTGCTCAGACTTGCAACCTCCAGAGGCAGCTTTAGGTTAAAAAAAGAAATCAGGGAGACAATCTGTGTGGCTGCCATAGCCTATCATTTCCAAGAGGTTATTTCCTTTGGGAAAAGATGCATGAGTGTTGAAACTCAGGGAGAGAGGAAGAAAGGGGGGAGGGAGAGAAGTGCTGCAAGTTGCAAGACAATCATTCTTAATTTTTAGGCATGCCAATCCAGGCAAAGGACATAACTTTAAGTCACGATAAGTTGAATTGTCTTCCCTGGTTCTTGAGTGATTTGTTTGAATCTCAAAAAGCATGATGTTCATCATGCATTGCAAGCATGCTTATGTTATTTTAATGCTATTCTTCTTTGTGCCATTTTCTTCTTGCCCTCGCTCCTCTCAGCCTCGTTAACCTTGCTGGATAAATCCTTTTGGTTATGTGGCAACTTGCATGATTTTGCTTTCGTTTATGATGTCATGATGCTACATCACAGGGATTGTCCCAGCCAACAAGATGAAACAAGAGGGCGGGACAATGAGACAGAAGGGAGTGAAGGCCAAAAAAAAAAAAAAAAGGAAATTAAGCCAAGAAGAAGCATCAGCCAAGATAATGCTTTGCTTGGATTGCTGAATAACATCCAAACAATGCAAATATTTGGCAAATGAATATGTTTTCAGTAATCTGTGTGTGTCAAGTGTGCTATTTTTGAAGCAAATACCAAAATTAGAGCATTTGGTGCAGCCCTAATTTGCGTCCCATGTACTTCATTACGAATGTTGATCATGAGCTGGATTAATTGGAGTGGTTGACGGTAAGCCTTGTGCTGGGATCATGTTGGCTGAGCCCTGGGGGCATTATCATGTCCTCTATCAATACTATTTTATTGGCACTGTTTTTCTGCACAGGGGTGGGGGCAGCTTGCTGATCTATGATGCCTGTGTTTGTTTGTTTTAAAAATACTTGAAAGGAGGAGGGAGATAAGCAATAAGGTCAGTTTGTACGATATCCAACTTGTTTCTAAACCAAATACATCGATTTTATTCACCCACATTGAAAGGCCAGTTCAACCAAAATAATTCCTCCAATCAATGTTAGCCTAATTTCTAAGGCTCCCTTGCCAGCTGGTTTGACTGGAAACTCCAGTGTTCTCTGACTGTGTTGACTGTTGTCAGTGAATGGGATTCCTTCAGAGCTTCCAAGTCCTAGCAGTAAATTAATTACCATGATGAAGTGATTTACCGTATTTCATTCAAAACCACTCAAGTGGCTAAATGAAGGTCTGCGTGTACTAGAACTCATTCACTGCCTCTTATTAATGTTTTTGAGAATAGTAGTGTTTTTTTTTAATGGCTGTATCTCCTCCTCCTCCACAAACCAGATTTGAAACCATCACAAAGGGCCAATGTCATCAGAACCTATTTCTGATCTTTAACTCCCCAACTTGTATTCCAAGAACTGGATCCTGGTTGTTCTGAAAGCTGCATGTGAACAACACATTCGATATCTGAAAATATGTATAATGAGAGAGCAAGAAAAGGGTGTGCAAACCCCTATCTGTTTTTGCAGAGATTTCTGCATCATCAAACAGATACTGAATGCATTGCACATTTATCCTCAAAAACAGGGTAGGGATGCCATTTTTCCACTGATAAGTTATTTATGGTCCTTGAAACTGTATTGCACATCACTGTTGCACATTACATCACAATAGCTCACTGCTCTTTATTCAAAAGCACAGACCAAACTATTGTACATTGTATCAGACTAACAGCCCAATCCTGTGTAGGATATGGCGGCTGGCCTAAAGCGCCGGCCACCATATCCTATCGAGGGACAATCATCCCCTTCCCCCTGTGTAAGCAGTGGGAGGCCCTCCTCGAATGTGTGCGAGCTCTAGAGCTTGCACGCATTAACACTGACACAGCCGGCCTGACACAGTCGGTCTGCCCTCCCCCACCCCTGCCCTTGACTGGCATAGGTCTTACCTGCTCTGGCCGGCACAGGGCTGGAAAGACAGTGGGGTGAACAGCGCAGGCCACAGCACCGGCGCTGCTTGCTCGCCAGGTGTTGCACAAGTGCTTTACGGCATTTATGCGGCACCCTGCCCCAGGGCAGTGTGCGCTGCCCTGGGGCTTAGGCTGCACAGGATTGTGCCGTAATGTCCATTGTTACTTCTTCCAAAGTCCAAATCAGTCTCTTTTGTTTTCCATTTCAAAGCACAAACCGGGCTGCTGTGCATACTCTTTTCTGAGCTACTTCTCAAGGTTCTGAGCATGTTGATTCTCCATTCAAAAGCATAGACTGGGTTATTTTGCCTCATTCCCTGTTCAAAAACACAAACTAATGCTATTCTGGATCATTCTTGGGTGGCTTAACTGTTCAACATTTTGCAGATCAATACACTTCTGTGCGAACGTCTATATATATATATATATATATATTTTTACAGATCTGAGAGAAGTGTTTGCAAACACATAACTGTTTTTTTGTTCCAGTTGTGCCCAAGAGCAAATATGTGTCTTTCAGTTCAACAGTGGGGACATTTTCATTAATGGCATCCCTGAGTTGGTAGTTTTCTTGGAGCAGGACAAGTGAAACTGACCACATAGAGAAGCAAGACATTTACTTGTAGTTCTACCTTCCTTGCCATTTCCAGGTGGTCCTATTATCCTAAGTGCAAATTGGGATCTACTACTCACAAATCATTCATACAATATTTGCGGTCAGCCTCAATGACTTATTGCACAGGGCAGATTTTTTTTTTTACATTTTATTTTTCAGAGACTACTAAGATATACTAATAAGCGAATCACAGAGAACATAATTTAAAACTACAAAATACAGTCATATAGAAACCTCGGGTGGCTGTGTTGGTCCATTAGAAAAAAAAATCCCAAAGTCAGGCCAGGGAATTACCTTTTAGCAGGACCAAGTAAAATGTCACAATGTAGCAAGAGTCCTCCAGGACTCTTTTCAAGAGAGAGGGAGGGAGAGACAAAAAATTGGCATAATGTTGAAGCCCTGCTCATAATAGTTTTACAACGGAGTGCAGAAGGTTGGGCAGACTTACAGCCCAATCGTATGCAAAGGAAACTCTGGCTTATTGCCAAGTACGCCACAACAAAGATGGCCCTGCCTTCACAGAAACCACTCCGCCATTGGCTGCTGCTCAGATGTCAGAAAGCCGCACGCCACTGGCAACAGGGAGCACTAGCGGAGTCACCGCTACAGTCACCGCTAGCGGAGAGGCAGGAAGAGGGCAGGGAGCAAGGTGGGATGGAGATGGAACAAGGTGGATTCGGCTGCTGCCAGATTCTGAGCCCCCTTCCTGGGTTAGACATGCCCAGCAGCATCACTGCAGGGGGGTGGAGCTCCAAGTTCCGTCGGGCTCTGACCCTCCATTACACGACGGGAGAAAGCGGCCCTGTCCCCTCGCCTTTGGAGCCATTCTGGCCGACGAAAGCACTTGCTTTCGTCGGCCGGAATGGCTCCAAAGGCGAGGGGGCGGGACCGCTTTCTCCCATCGAGTAACGGAGGGTCAGAGCCCGACGGAACTTGGAGCTCCACCCCCCCTGCAGTGACGCTGCTGGACACGCCCCCAGCGACTCCGCAGCACTATGCCAGCAACATTGCTGGCGTAGCTCTGAGGAGCGCCATAGGGAGCTATATGGCAGTCAGGATGCTCAGGTAAGTCTTACCCCTCCTTCTCCTCTTGATCGGCCTCTCCACCTTTGCATTTGGCAGACATTGTGCCTGCAGCCCTGAGAGCTCAGCAACTGCATGGGGTTGGGCCATGAATTAGATTAGACTCTCTGCTAGGCAAAAACAGGTTTTAGGGTACACCAAGAGCTGCTGAGACAAAGAATCAGTAATAGTTTTTCCCCAATTTTTTTGAAAATATTTTATAGAGTTTATATTTTCAAAAACATGGGGCAATCGCCATGATTGTTTGTTTGTCTCAGTGGACCCTGAACTCTGCTTTTTTTTTATCTTGCAGAGTCTGTTCTAAGTTAGTCTGCCCTAGGCCCCAACCCTTTGAGACCTTGTGTTGCCAGAACTAGCATTCGGTCACTGCAAGGTCCTTTACGGTGGCATGAAAGCCAGGCCGTTGTCACAGGTTGCTGGGCCACTGCCACAAATGACGAGAGGTGCAGTGCACTCAGTAGTGGCTCCAGGAGGCTCTTCATGCACCAGTAAGTTGGCAGCAGGGGCGGGCCATAGGCGTATTTGGGGAGGAACCAGGGGATATGTTGGGGAGGGAGGAGGTGGATCTGGCGGCAGTTGCGTGTTCCAGATCTTATCCACCATTTTTCTGCCTGCTCTGCCCCCATGCAATCCTCAGACTTCTGCCAGCAAAATGGCTGATGTAGGTCTGAGGAGACCCATAGGGCAGAGTCACAGACTCCTGGGCGGTAAGTAATATTTTTGCTTACCTCCTGCAGGGTGTCCCCAATAGCATGCAGCACACCCTCTGTTGGCGTGGCTTCATGCTATAACATGGTGGGGGATAGGATTACATAAGAATAGCCAAGGGTCCACCTAGTCCAGCTTCCTGTATCTCATAGTGGCTCACTAGATGCCTCAGGGCAGTTAGTCTGCCTAGCACCTCCTGCCCTTCAGCTTAACAGCGCAATCCCTACTAACTTGCCAGCGACAGAACGAGCGTTCCGTCGCCAGAAGTAGTCGCAAACGTGCCATAAAGCACATTTGCGACTACTCGAGAGCAGGGAAGGCCAGCGCAGAGGCCAACCTCCCCTGCTCCGGCGCCGGGACAAACCCACGGCGGCCGCCGGACCAGGAAGTTTTGCTCAACATCCAGCCTGAAAAATAGTGCTGGAAGACTCAGAACCTTGTTTTCGACTTGGTGACATTTTAGTTAGTCTTAAGAAAGTTATTACCCTGCTGTGACTTTTAAAGATAATCATGCTTCTGCGTTTCATTTGATGGTGGCCTTTTTTTTCTCATTTAAGCAGCCCTGTGGGCATGGTTTAAAATTGCCATGACCTTATACGGCGAGGAGAAAATTATGGACTCTGATTGACTGCACTTCTGTACAAAAGCTTACAAAGGAAATTATTAAGCAGTGTTAATGAAGTGTAATTTGTTTTTGACCTCGGGACAGCTGGCAGGCTTAAAATGTGTTTACTGGAAATACTTCCTGTAGGGAAAAGCTTTCACTCCAAGAAGAACATGATGCCACGTTGCTGAGGGTTCTGGGGCAAAGCCCTGCATTGGACCATCTGTGGCTTCAAGAGGCAGACAGACCAATTGGGTTCCATGATAGACATGGCTCTTGCCTTGACCAGTGCCCAATCTGGCCAACCTCTGGCATCACCCCGATGGCGTATGTAGGATATTTTCAACCCCTTCCTGACAAAATCCATCAATTTCCCACCCCAATACCAGGCAAGCATCAATTGATTATCCACTCCCCCTCACAAAGGACTTTAGCGTACAGGTGGGGGCATAGTCCTGGCCTATCACCTTGTGTGGTTCTTCCTGCAGGGGGGGCACCCATCCCAATCCACTGCCATGTTTCTTCTTGTGGGGGGCATCTATTGCTAGGGGGGCACATGCCACAGGGCTGAGCTGGGTCACAGGGATTGTGGCTGCTGGAGGGAAGAGCAGCCTTTGCCCCACTATGGCCAGTGAGAGGGGAGGGTCAGCCGTCATATCTTTTCCAGTGGCAGCACAGAAAGGGAAGAAGTAAAAGGAGGCTGAAGAAGGACATCCTTTGTGAATAACTGCCCTGTGCAAAGCCTTCAGAAAGACAGGTAATTCAGAAACTGTTCAGGAATTAGAACAGACCAGAAACCAGACTGGTCCAGATAATAGTCACCTCCTGTGAAATGTGAGTACAGGTGGGCCCCCATATCCGCTGGGGATATGTTCCAGGCCCCTCTGTGGATACTTGAAACCATGGATAAGAGAGAACACCCCCTCCATGGTTTCCTGAGGGGCCCCCACCCTGCCTCCCCTGCAGGCAGGCATGCTTGCCCCCCCCCAGTTCTTATTTTTCTTTCAGCAAGCTTTGTTTCTTCCTTAAAACAAACAGAGAAGCAACCTCCATTGCAGGCAAGTAGAACGAGACTAAGTCCTAGAGAGGCTCTGCAAGGTTTCTGTTAACCTTGCAGAGCCTCTCTAGTACTTAGTCTCGTTCTACTTGCCTGTAATAAGCAGCCAGAGGCTGCTTCTCCTGTTTTTTTAAGGAAGAAACGAAGCTTATTGGAAAAAAAGTAAAAGCCTGGGGGGGTCCCCACGATCCGTGGATAACTGAAACCATGGATGGCGAATCAGTGGCCCACCTGTATTGTTTCCCCAAGGAAAGAAGTTTCCTGGACACCCAATGAGCCATTTGCATCATCAGCCCTATTTATGCATCTAAGGGCACAATCCTATCCAACATTCCAGCGCCGATGTAGTCGTGCCAATGGGGCATGCACTGCATCCTGCATTTGGGGGGCAGTCACGGAGGCCTTCTCAAGGTAAGGGAATTTTTGTTCCCTTATCTCAGGGCTGCATTGTGGTTGCATCGGCACTGGAAAGTTGAATAGGATTGGGCCCTGTGTCTGTTGATATGAATGCCCAGAGGGGAGAGATGAATTGCAACCTTGGGGCTCACCCTTAACCTCCAGACATTCATTGGCATATTTCAGCACCCTTGATAGTATGCAGAGACCCTATGGGATGCCTTGCTGTGTTCCAACATTTCAATGAATGGAATTGGGGATGGTTAGTGTGTTCCTTCTACTTCATCCACATTTTCATACCTATGGATACGTTCATGCACAGGGCTTCTGTCGCACAATTACTACTGTACTGTACATACAGTCTGTAAAACCGATTACAGTTCTGTTCCTTATAGGTTGTTGATGTTTGATAACAAACAATCTGTCCTTCAGGCAGCTTCTAACAAAGAGTTTTAAGCTAGTCCTTAACAATGCAACTGAAAGCTACCATGTGTTGGTCGGGGTAGGGATTTGAGGACAGAAGGAGTAATTGACATGCTCCATCTGTTTTGCGGATATTTAGACGTGCGATTTCTGTTTGTGACTGAGTATCAAGAGGGGGCTGCGTTTTACACAAGAGCTTGTACGAATTGCCTGTATGTCAATTCTGGAACACAGTTCAGTGAAAAAATTGGGCAGCGACCTTCACAGGTAGAACTCATCTCCCCGATTCAAGGACAGCACCACTCATTGTGTGGAAATGTGTTGGTTTGACTTGTAGCCTGTTGCATCCGCAGGGATGAGGCAACCTACCATCACCAGCTTTGACCAGCTGGTGTGTGTGGCATGTCCTTTTCTGAAACAACTTGTAATAGATTAGTGCAAGTGGTTATGCTGATATGTTTAAACGGGGCTAGGGCTGTAGTTCAGTAATTGATCACATTCTTTGTATGCAAAAGGACCGAGGGCTGGGAACGACCCCTGTCTGAAATCCTGGAAAGCTGCTTCCAGTCAGTACAGACAGTGCTGACCTTGACTGGACCAAGGGCCTGACTCCGTTGCAGGCAGCTTCCCATGTTGTTCCGCATAGGCAGGAGACATCGTAAGAAGCAGCCAGTATACTTTTCAATACCAGGATTGGCGGTGGTAGGGAGAAACAAAAAGAAACCACCACTGGCTTGGGCATCCCCAGAGGCATCAGGCTAGCTGGTGTGAAACAGGGTGCTGAACTAATGGACTTTGGTCTGATCCAGCCAAGATCTTAGAGAAGGGTGGCCTGAATGAAGAAGACAGCGTAGATCTTCACCCATCCAAATGCTAATTTTTAGGCATCGTTTGCCCAGAGCTGGCAGCAGCCCAGTGGCTCTTTTTCTATACACAGTGTGAGGGTATGTGTGATATTGAGACTTCTGATGCAACTAAAGAAGCACATTTGTGAGCAAATGGGAGGAGTGGATGGAACCCGGTTCCCTCTCTGCCCCCTCGTTGCTGCTGCTGCTGCTCAGAGGGAATGCTTGTCATTTTAAGCCTCACTGGCTTAATCTCCAGAGAATTAGAAGTCTATTATGTAAATTACATCTTTCCCATTCAAACCTATGGTGTATGACTACAGAGTAATCTGCAGTGGCACAGAAAAAAGCAAGGATTTGCCTGTACTTTTTCAGACAGACACACACATATCCCCGCATTTGCTGTCCTCAGAGAAGGGGCCAATTCACAAGGACCAGATCCAAACTGTGTCTTGGAACCAGCATAGAAATTAACCTTTCCATAATATGGCAAAAAAAAATACCAGCAGCACCTTTGTGTTAAGGAGTGATTTGAGAGCGCTGATAAAGGGGAGCGGCTAAGAGGGAGAGGTGGAGTGTGTTCTGCATATTGAAGGTCCCACCCAGCTTCAGTGCTTGGCATCTCCAGGGAGACCTGGGACAAAATCCTTGTCTGAAACCCTGGAGAAGTGGTGCCAGTCGGCTAATGATCTGACAAGGTAGAAGACAAATTCATATGATTGTCTGTGAACTGGCAATCTCCGTTGCCCCACAAGCTCACAGAGGAGCCATAGACAAGCCACTCAGCTGCAGGCCGGCCCATCCATGAGGCCAACTGAAACAGTTGCCTCAGGCTTCAGATTGGTTTGGGGTGCTTATCACTGCCTGTCTACTTGCCCCCATTGCTCCTTCTTCTCCTTCCACTCCCTGGATTGGAAAAGGAAGAGGGGGGTCATAGAGGAAGAGGAAATATGGAAGGGAGTGTTGAGCTAGAATATGGGCGTGTGGGAGGAGCGTAGGCTGCTGCATCATCAGGTCAAGGGAGGCAGCATTTGGCACGCCACCAGGTGTCTTGAGGTCTTGGGTCGGCTCTACTCAGGCCCCTCCCCCTCCTAAGTCTGGAGAGAACAATGCGTTCCTACCTCACAGGACTTCCCTTAGGATTACTGAGATAAGGCATGTGATGCAGGGACATGCAGCGCAGGCAGAGGCGTAACCAGGGTGGAGTGAAGGCAAGTAGTTCTGCAAGACTCCGTTACACCAGAGTCAGCGGCCCCTCCCCCTTGCTGTTGGAGCCATTCTGGCAGCAAAGGCAACACGCAGGACACTCCCCTGTTGCTGCTGGAATGGCTCCAACAGCAAGGGGGAGGGGCCGCTGACTCCGGTGTAACGGAGTCTTGCAGAACTACTTGCCTTCGCTCCACCCTTGTGTCACCACTGAGTGCGGGGGCAGCAGGTGAGGCAGAACCGCCCTGTCGTTATCCACGGAAAACAGCTGCAGCTAAACCCTGAGATTGCGCAAGTGCGCCACCCACTGTCACAGGTTAGGCTGTGGCTTCCTTCCATGGATGACGACAGGGCAGTTCTGCCTCACCTGCTGCTTGCGCACCGCACCTTCCTGGTGTGATGTGCTTTGAATTTTTGAAATGTGCTTTCAAATAGGGGCAGGAGGGTCTCTCCCCATTCTTTTCATTTATTGCTCGGTGGGTTTGCTTTCCATTGTGTTCCACTCCTGAATTCCAGCTTTTCTAAAATTAGTCCCTGAAGTGGAGTCATCACAGTTTGTTGCAGTGTTCAGTTTATTTGCATCTCCCCACCCCCGCCACCATATTACTGTCACGCACGTGCACATTGATAAAGGCTGTATTAAACAGCAATCATATGCTTCATCCTAATGCTATTCCAGTTACAGGAGCTGCAGATGTCTTTTGTATAGACTCCATTGCACAAGCATCTGAGAAGCTCTGCTATGAATTCTGTCAATGAGAGAGGCTTGGTGACCTTCTAGTAGGACCAGGGCTTTCTCTGTAGTGGCACCAACCCCGCATAATGCCCTTTCCCCCACCCTACAAGGTTTCAGATGTTTTGCCAAGATGTGGCTCTTTCAGCTTTAACTGTGGGCTTAAAGTAATAGGATCTGTGGTGGCCATGCCTTTGTCTCTCCTATCCGTGTTGGCAACTTGTGTTTTGCTGTTGAACTGGTTTTGGATTGTTTAAAGCACTTTTTATGTTTCATTGTCCCTAAGTTTGCTCTAAGCCAGTGGTTCTCAAACATTTTAGCACCGGGACCCACTTTTTAAAATGACACTCTATCACAAGGTGGTCTAACATGTGGCCCGCGGTCCGCATGCGGCCCCCGAAGGCCTCTTCTGCAGCCCCCGAACGATCTCGGAGTTCCCCCCCTCCCGCAGTCACGCTCCTCCCACGCTCCCCTCTCCCTCTGATAGAGTCTATTGGGACCCACCTAGCTTTATGAGACTTTAAAAAAGTGATCTAGAAATAAATAAATAAATACATTTACAAGTAAAGAGCTCACCTGCTTGCAGGGTAATTAGCAGCTATCTTGCAAACTGCAGGAGCTCAGCTCTTTGAAGGGCAATTAGCAGCTATCTGATTTTTGAATAGCCTCAGGACTTGTGGCAATTACTGTGCTGATCTTTCCATCACCTGGGACCCACCAGAAATCAGGTCGCGACCCACCAAATGGGTCCCAACCCACAGTTTGAGAAACACTGCTCTAAGCCATGTTGGGTTACATCTGTAAGAATTTTAAAATTAGAAATATTGTATATTTTAAAAATGGCTCTGGAGGTGGGGGGGAGGGAGAGAATATGTTGATGGTATTAGTGTTAGCGAGTGGACCCCCCCTTTACAGACCTTCCCCCCCCCAGCTCTGAACCAAACTGGAAATCTGGACGATCTGCTTTTAGCAGTTACTCCAAGACAGCAAAAATTAAAATAAATACCGGTAAATACTTTGTGCGTGCTTTGCAGGCAGCGATGGAGCTAAAAGCCCTGCTGCCAATCTTAATCTGCCTGATGATCCCAAGAGTCAACCCTTCAGGTCTTCAGTTTTAAACGGCAGGGAAAGTACCATATCCAGAGTCAGGCCATGGGTCCATTTAAGACAGTGCTGTCAATACTGACTAGGATCCGTTTCCCTGGGGTTTCAGGCTGGGCTCATTCCCAGCCCTGCCTGAAGATTGAACCTGGGACTTTCTACATACAAACCATACGCTCCTTCGCTGAGCTACTGCCCCTCCCTCTGTGCTCTGTCCCACCCACAGTCCAAATGTGCTTCTGGAGACAGCAAAATGGACTAGCAAGTTTTTTGTTTTGTTTGTTTTAAGGAATGGATAAGGGCAAGCACTTTGGTACCATGACGGCGCCCTATCACTTTGTAGGTCGTCGTACTCACTCTGAGAATTGAAATTGCTATGTAGGGTAATAAAGGGCCATAGCGACCATTAAGCAGAAGTTACCTGTTTCCCAAATCGCCATTTAATAATTAGGAGAATTAAGACAACGTGCCGACATAGCACCTGTGACTACGACTGTGTCCAACACCTTGCGGTCCTGTTTGTTTGGGTTTGATCACATTCTTTGTATGCAAAAGGACCGAGGGTGTTGCCATTGTGCACATGGCCAGCTAAGTGAGGAAACGAACTGAAGCGGCTGTTTCGAGGGGTGAACGGGGGGAAGCAGTGAATCGACGAGGGGTGCCGTGAGCCCACCCCTGCCCACCGGTCCCCAGCCCGCCACCCACTGAACTACTTCAGTTGGCTCTCTGATCCTCTTCCCACTCACTGAGAGTGAGTGGGAAGAAGACAATCGAGGCAACGGCAGCTGCTGAAGGGGGAAAAAAAGCTGCTGTTGCTGCCACCTCCTCACCCACCTACTAAGCAGCAGTTTTTGGAAGGATAAAAACTCTCCGGATACGTAGCAACCAGTCCTGGACTACTGGGACAAGATGATAAAGAAACATAAATAATGGATTGCCTCTCACCACATACCCCAAACCAATGGTGTGTCAGGGGCGACACAAGCCTGGCGTTGCCCTGGACCTCCGCTGCCTCCCCCATTCTTTTCTCCCAAAGAAAAAAAATTAAGCCCCTTATGTGTCCTTACCTTCCTCTGCCTCGTGGTTCTTTTACAAAACTAGGATGTGCAGGACTTCTCGGTTTATTTAAAGGGACCACCACGTGAAGACGGAGCAAAGCCTCTTTGAATAAACCAGGAAGTCCCTGCAGCACTTCTTGGTTTGGGGAAAGAATCATATGATGGAAGAAGGTAAGGAAGAGGATCAGTGTAACTAGTGTCTGTGGTGACCTTGAGGGAGGCGACTGTGGTGGACTTGGGTGAAGGTCACCCCAAATCCTCCCCTCTTTCCACCACCTGCCCTGATGATGAAGCCGCATCATTTGCTTCATGGCCGGCCCGGCCCTGGCTGTATTGTACTCGGAATGTTTTCTTTCCTTACTTCTGGTTTCATTTCACTCTCTCAGATCATTGGTGTGGGGTATGTGGTGAGAGGCAATCCATTATTTACTCCCAGACTTTGATTGGATTGGTATCACTAACTGCCATGGCTGCTTCCCCCACCCCCCAATAATTTTTGGGAATTGTACTTCACACAGGTGCGGCCAGTGGGTGGCGCAGTGGGTTAAACTGCTGAATCTTGAGCTGTTGATCGAAAGGTCGGCAGTTCGAATCCGCGACGGGGTGAGCTCTCGTTGCTTGGCCAGCTCCTGCCAACCTAGCAGTTCCAAAGCATTTTAATGTGAGTAGATAAATAGGTACCGCTTGCAGGAAGGTAAACAGCGCTCTGTGTTCCGGCCGCATGCTACGCGCTGCGGCAAGGAGAGTCATGCCAGCCGCATGACCAAGGAGCCGTCTTCGGACAATGCTGGCTCTTCGGCTTTGAAATGGAGATGAGCACCACACCCTAGAGTCGGACATGACTGGACTTAATTGTCAGGGGTCACCTTTACCTTTACGCACACAGGTATGCGCCGACTAGTAACATTCCAGAGAACAACCAACTGCACATACGACGGAGGTCCCGCTGAATTTACAGTGCCAGCTTCCTTCCTTCCAATTCCCTCCTGAACGGGCTAACTGGCACAAAGCGCACTTTCCATGTGCACTTTCTTCCTGTTTTCAGCCCCCCACCCACAGGGCATTCTGCGGTTCCCCCAAGGCATTATGGGTGCGACCTGGCTGCCATTTTTGGTTGTCCGGGCAATGACTGACATGCTTAGCGATGGGATTTGCTGGACATATTCCCATCGCTAGGTGGCACATATCTGTACTGAGAAATATGTTAGGGATCCCCAGCTCCAATCATCAAACTGCAGTTCTCTGGGAAGATTGTTAAACCAGGTTAATACGGTAGCGTAGATATGGCCTAACAGGATAATATAATGTGTTCTACTTGTCCTGGTACAGTGTACCCAAGAATGGCCTAACTGCCCCTGGAATCTGAGGCACTCTTTCTTCCCTGTTGATGTGCCGGCCTCTGCTCCTCTCACTCCCTAGACTAGCAGCCCAATCCTGTGTAGGCTGTAGCAGCCTAAAAGGACGACCGCCGCATCCTATTGAGTTCCCAGGCTGCCCCGGGAACAACTCAGGAGAAGGGGACGATCTTCCCCCTGTGTAAACTGTGGGGGCCTCCTCGAATGTATGAGAGCTCCAGAGCTTGCGTACATTCGCGCCACTCGTGTTGGCATACCTGGGACCTGGAGGGAGCTATTGATACGGGGGATCTTGGCCCGTAGTATCCCCGCCCCGTCCAGGCCCCAGGTGGCCAATGGCCGCACTCCCTTGCTGCCCAGTCTGCCCTCCCCCCCCCCGCCCCTGTCCTGACCAGCATAGGACTTACCCGGTCCAGTGGCTGCAGGACCGGGGAGACGGTGGGGCAAGCAGCGCCGGCTGCAGCTTTATGGCACTTGCGCGACACCCTACCCCGGAGCAGTGCGCGCTGCCCCGTGCCTTCTTTTACGCAGAATTGCAGCATTCAAAAAGAAGCGTTGATAGTACCCTGTCTGTTTCAGTGCAGCAGGTGGGAACATGAGACAGACCTTCACGATTGCAGTGTTCACGATGGGGAATACACGGTCCAGACCAAGAAGGTACCCCAAGGAGGTAAACATCTTCACTTGGCTATTGGCTTTCCTGCTTGCAGCCAAGACTGAACATTTTGAGAAGGCCTTCGGGGTCTTTTAATGTTGACTGTGGAATTGTTTTCTGCTGCTGTGGCTGGAGTCTGTTGTTGTTGTTGTTGTTTTGGCTTAATTATTTTATTTTGTACATTTGTACAAAAGCTGCGTATCAGCTTTTGTAATCTATTGATGATCTGTATTTTAAAATGTGTCATTCTAAGCTGCCTTGAGTGTTTTCCCATGGAAAGTGGGGCATAAAGTTTTGAATCAATGCAACCGATAAATAGCACAATACCACTTTATCTGTGATGCTTTTCAGATGAGCAAAAACCGGTCCCTGCTCTGAGGAGCTTACAAACTAAATTTAGAGCAGGATGGGTGGCCAAGGCGATGAATCAGAATACCATCTGACATATAATTATGCCTTCTTGTGTGCTAAATGTGAGCAGTCTGAATATGGCGACTTGTTTTTAGAACTGAGCAAATGTTCGTAGTCCTGGAACAATGCAAATCAGTGCATAATCTCAAGCACATCTTGACAGCTCTGTGTGGTGTGTTCTCACAGAACTGTATTTGGCGCAAAGGATTCCAAGGAGCTGTTCACCATCTGTGAGGCACTGGTGTTTTTCTTCATACGCCATTGTTACCCTTCTTTCCAGTGCAATGAATTCCCATGGCAAAGTTCCTGCGCCTTCACTTTCTTCTCTATCTGTGTCCCTCCAAAATATCTTCATCCAAGTGTCCTCACTTTTGGATGCTAGGAGCCAACAAGGTGTTGGTCCCTTTTTTTTGTAGTGGTGCCACAATGCCTGATGCCTGCCTTATTAGCCTTTTAGTGTGGAAGTTCAATCTGTCCTGTTTTCCCAACCTTTCAAAAGAGTTAGAGTTTGTTCTGATTATATTTTCATATGTTGTTTTTAACACTCACATATAAGCAGCCTTGAAGACCAATTGGTGGAAGGGCAGAGGGTAGAAATCGTGTTAAATAAATCAGTGCTGAGAAAACTGGTATTTATATGTCAAAGAGCCTCATGTGGCTCAGGAGTCTCAGTTTGGCCACCCCTGGCTTATAGTCAGAGTTCCACCTGGAAGACATGGATTCAAGCTTCAAAGGTCTCCTTTTTGGGCCTGTTATTCCCAACTGTGAAATGGGAATAATTGCATTACACACTTCCTAGATACTATTAAAAAAAATGTCCCGAAGGAGCTACTTTTAGGTAAGAACCTCTAGAATGTGTGGAACTTGTTATCATACAATATTGCCTTATATACTGAGTCTGACTGTTCCAGCTAGCCTAGTTTCCTCTGATTGGCAGCTTCTCTTTCTGATCCTAAGAAGAGGGCTTTCTTTCTCATTGTTGGTGCTTGGGCTCCATTAACTGGTGAGGCCAGGGATTGAAACTGGCAGCCCAATCCTAACTAAATCCCCATGTGGTGATACAGTGCTGCTGGCGCCTCTTCCGCTGTATACCCTGCGGAAGATTTTTTGGCTGCTGGAGGTCTCCTCAGGGTAAGGGGACATTTGTCCCCTTGCCCTGGGGTAAGCCCCCAGCAGCCACTATCAACCCGGACTTGCACCAGCTCAATCGCTGGTGGAATTCCGCATTGACCCAGGAAGGCAGAATAAGCCCGGGAAGGGGGGTCAGGATTTGTTGTGCACCACAGTGGCGTCACTAGGGCGAGCGCGGCGTGTCACCCTAATGACCCCCCACATACAGCCCCTAAGTGAAATGTTGGCACGGCCGCTAGGCCGCGTTGTGATTTTTTGGGGGGGCGACCCGACGGGACACTGCCCCGGGTGCCCCCAGACTCTGCCGCCCCCACCCCCAGGCCGGCCAGCTGGCCGGCCGCCTCCGTTCACCTGACTGACCTTTTTTTTGGTTTTGCTGCTGCTGCGGTGAATGCTCTCCTCCACGCTGGCTTTAACTGTGCCTCGGATTTTCGCGCATGTGCAGAACGGTCGCTAAGGGCAAAAGGGCTCCCTTTTGCCGTCATCGACCATTCTGTGCATGCGCGAAATTGCAACGAGCCGGTGCTGGACCATTTTTGAAGAGGCCGAGCCACCGGCCGAAGACAACATGCAAGAAGGACTGCTCCGGCGGCCCGGCAGCGAGGGTGACGCGCGCCATCCTTGACGTGCATCACCCCCTGGCGGCCTGCCCCGTCCGCCACACTACAGTAACGTGGCTGCACCACCACCACTGAACATGGCCTCCTCCATTACACCCACCCCTCCCTGTTACCTCCTCCCCCACCCTGTTCCACCCCCTGCATGGCCTTACCTGCTCCGGCGGGTCTTCGGCCATCTCCAGGCTCACCGGAGGCCGCTCCAGCCTCCCCACCAGCAGGTTTGCAGCATGCACCGGCAGAGCCTGCTGGCGCAATGCTAGTTACGCCGGGGCTGTGGGGGATAGGATTGGGCCGTGAGACTATATGTAGGCAAATCACATGCTCTACTGTTCAGCTACAGCCCGTACAGTAAAAATCCTGTTGTCAGTCCTTTCGTACATGCGGCTTCTAGGCTGCACTCTGAACTTATGGATGTGTGTGTTCATGACATGTTCATGTCCTGACCTCTCCCCTCATTATCCAGTTCTTAGCCATGTGGGGGACACATCACCAAACCACCCATCATATGATTACGGATACTTTCTGGAAAGCAAGGAAAAGGGCCAGGATGTGCGAGCATTGTGTATCCACAGGTCTGTAATCGCATGGGGCTGGTCAAGTGGTTCATTGTTGGGGTAAGTGGTCCACATGTAAGTGTGTGGTCCATTGTAAGTGGTCCAATCTGATTGCCTAATGGCTCTGTGATGTTATTGCCTTGACTATGTGATTGCTGATTGGTTGGGGTCACACAATCAGAAAGAAGGAGGAAGATGAAAAAGCTTGTTTGTCAGTGTAGAGGCTAGGAGACAGCTGCAAATATGAACTTCTCTGGTTCCAATCTCACCTCTGCCATGGCCTCACCAGTTGGCCTTGGGCATGCCACTCCCTCTCAGCTTCAGCTCCCCATCTATAACATGGGGACAATAATGCTGACCATAAAGAGTTGTTGCAAAGACTACATCAAGATAATATATGCACCCTCTGAAATCGCTATAGAAATGTCATGTTATTATTGTCTGTGAACAACAGTGAAAAGGTTTGCAAGAAGAGGTGTTCACAAAGCATTTTGACTCCCCCCAAAATACTTAACCTGCTTCACAAAATGCTCACATTCAACGTATCCTTTATTTTAACAAAGTGTGTTTAAATATCTATTTATCTGTATTCCACCTTTCTCCCCGAAGGGCACCCAAGGCAGCGTACAAAAACATTAAAATACATATATCAGCTATAAAATGCATAAACATATAAAAGATAATGCTTTTTATATAATATATTTTCTCAGCATATCTTTTATTTATTTATTTACTTAGTTATTTAAAGAATTTCTACCCCACCTTTCTCCCACAGTCAGGGCACTCAAGCCAGGTTAAAATACAATAAAAACAATACAAATATAAATTTAAAAATATTAAAACAGTAAAACAAACAGAGCCCAATGGACCACTTAATCTAATTAAATTTACAATTCATTAAAAATGCCAGCCCATTATGTCAGCGATTGAAGGCCACTCTGTGTGTGTGTGTGTGTGTGTGTGTGTGTGTGTGTGTGTGTGTGTGTGTGTGTGTGTGTGATTATAATGATAAATAATAAAAGATATGCTGATCGAATCGTGTTCTCCTTGTTTGGTGTTACAGTTGTTTCTCTGAAGAGATGATTCCGAGTTGCGTGTTTTCAGTTTCATAGATGCAGCCTGATTTGACCCATCTTTGCTTGGCTGTAAATCCTGCAGGGGGCTAACTTCCAAATATGCCTGCCTCGAACTTTAGTCATATTATTACTTTCTTTAGTTAACGTCATCTGATTTCTGTTCCCTTGGTAACATTTTGTTTCATCTGCATGCAGTGACTAGTAGCTACTTCCTATGTCAGTCAGTGGCATTTCTACACCCCCCAGTGGGGGGGGCGCCGATACAACACCCCACAAGTGATGCCACAAGTCCCGCCGCCTGGGGGCATGATGTTATTTTCACCAAAATTTTGAAGCAGTGCAGCGCAAAAACACCCACCCACCCTGGTGCTTCTTGGCCTCATTTCGGAGCCAGACGGAGCCAGGGTGGGCGGGCGAGCCAATTGTGTAGCCGAAGACGACGCAACAAAGACAAAAAGCAGCGGAGGGGGCGACGGATCCGGAGGCAAGTACACCCCCCACTGCTTGGCGCCCCGTCGCCTTGGCCCCCCCGCCCCCCTAACGATGCCTCTGATGTCAGCTGCTCCTCCCATCTAGTGCTTCACACTGGAAGTGGCTCTCCTCAGCCCTTTTCCAGTCAGGAGGTGTGGAATCTTGGAATCTTCCGACAGTGATTCCAAGAGTACGCCCTTCAACAAAAGCCCCCTTTATGAACTGCTCAGTCTGATTTAGAGACACATATGCATAGACATTATAAATTGCATATTCAGTGTTCTGTTCAGGCTTCTAGGCCTGATCAACATTCTCCTCACTGTTCAATTTAGGTCAGACAGTAGGATGCTAATAGTACGGATCACAGTCTGCACATTAAATTTCCTGTTCTTAACCTTTCAGATATTTAGCAGGCTCTCCCTTCCCCAGACTTGATGCCGGTTACTGAACTTGGAAAGGAGACAAGAACGTCATCGTTTGGGGAAAGCAGATAAATTTTGGTGTTTCTGTCAGGTCAGGTGTGGCCATGGTTAGCAGAGGAACCATATCTTTGTTTGTTTCATATCCTGCCTTTCTTTATTAAAATACACCCAAAGCACCTTTCAGCATCTGAAAACAGGAAGAGAGAGAAGGAGCAAGTAAAACACTTTAAAGCAGTCGAATAATAAAAGCAAATCGATTTGTGCAACGGCATAATAATATTGGCCGTTTTATTCTCAATCCCTTTTTTAATGATCCCAAGCATGGAATTGGCCTTCTTCACAGCCGTCGCACACTGGGTCGACACTTTCATCAAACAGATTGGCGTGACATTAGCTATCCTCCAATCCTCTGGCACAGTGGCCGTTTTAAGGGACAAGTTGCATATTTTTGTCAAGATATCAGCAACTTCATTTTTGAGTTCCTTAAGCACTCTTGGGTGAATGCCATCTGGGCCCGGTGACTTATTGATCTTTAATTTGTCAATTAAGTCTAAGATGTCTTCTCTTTTAACCTCTATTTGACTTAATTCTTTAGTCAGGAGTGGCCGTTCGGGCAGTGGTATCTGCCCGAGGTCTTCTGCCGTGAAGACAGATGCAAAGAACTCATTTAATTTCTCTGCAACCTCCAAGTCCCCTTTTATCACCCCTTTCCCTCCCTCACTGTAACAGCGGGACAACCGCTTCTCTGGCAGGTTTCCTGCTTCTAACATATTTGAAGAAGCTTTTATTGTTCCCCTTAATGTTTCTGGCCATACGCTCCTCAAAGTCTTTCTTGGCTTCCCGTATCATCTTTTTACATTTCTTTTGCCACAGTTTGTGCTCTTGTTTATTTTCCTCATTAGGGCAAGACTTCCATTTACGAAAGGAAGCTTCTTATATGGTTCATGAGATCACGAAGGGTCGGACACGACTTAATGACTGAACAACAACAAAGCCAACTGTGCTTGTTAGCCATGCCGGCACCCTCCTGGACTTAGTCGAGCCCTTCCTCCTTTGTGAGATACACTCCCACTGGGCCTCTATTACTGTTGTTTTAAACAGCCTCCATGCACTCTGGAGAGATTGGACTCTTTTTACCTTCCCTTTCAGCTTCTTTCTAACTAGTCTCCTCATATTAGGGAAATCTGCCCTTCAGAAGTCAAGGATTTTCGTGTCAGATTTGCTTGGCACTCTCCCCCCGACATGCATGGCGAAACAGATCGCAGCATGGTCACTGTTCCCCAATAGCTCTGTAACATTTACCTCCCTGACCAGGTCCTGAGTACCACACAATATCAAATCCAGAGTCGCCTGTCCTCTGATTGGCTCTGTGACTAGCTGCTCTAAGGCACAGTCATTTAGCATATCCAAAAATCCAGTCTCTCTTTCATGACCAGAGCTTGAATTGACCCAGTCGATATGAGGATAATTGAAGTCCCCCATGATCACAACCCTGTCTCTCACTGACATCTCTCTGATTTGTTTCCTCATCTCGAGGTCCTCTTCAGGTTTTTGATCTGGGGTACGATAACATACCCCCACTATTACATCGCTACTTGAGCCTGGAAATTTAACCCATAGTGATTCTATGGTAGAGTTGGACCCCCCTTCAATCTCTACTCTGCTAGATTCTACCCCTTCTTTGACATAGATGGCCACTCCACCTCCAACACGTCCCTCTCTGTCCTTCCTATAGAGTTTGTAGCCTGGGATTGTGGTATCCCACTGGTTCTCCGCATTCTACCATAAACTTGCTTTAATGTGCATTGTCTTTAATTGGCTGGAGTCTACTTAGCATTTCAGCCAACATTAAGGAAAATTCACATGCTCAATGTGGATCGAGAATAACTTTAAATTGCCACCATTGTTTCCTGTTGCAGGTCTGTGATCTATGATTATGGACTCAAATGGTTATAATCAAAGCATCGTTGGGCTCCTAAATTAACACATATCAAATAAGTGGAAAGAGCAGCATTCGATGTGGCACACAATTGCGTAGTCCCACAAACAGTGTTTGCTACTTGCCCTGTTGTGACCTACATAGAAGTGATGTGGAAGTCAGCACAGGGAATGTGGCCTAGAGCGTACCAGAGAGCACAAGAAAACAACATTAGCATGTTTGAGAAACAACATTTGCTCACCGAGAATCCCAAGTATGGATCTATAGCAGTGTTAGCACCGGGACCCACTTTTTAAAATGATACTCTATCGGGATCCACCTAGCGTTAGAAGACTTTAAAAAAAAAAAGATGATCTAGAACGGAATAATATATTTATTTATTTACAAGTAATTCTTTATTTGCAAAAAAAAAAAAACACCCGCAACCCATTTCTCATAATGAATGAGGCAGCCCTAATGAATAGCCTCAAGTCTTGAGGGGCTTATTTATGTGACCCAGCCTTCACCTACCCCCACTACCTGTCATTGGCAGACTTGGAAAAACACACAAAAAAAACCACACCCGGGCTTCCGGGTTAGTTAGGTCAGGCACTGGCCCAGATTCATCAGAGGGCCCACCCCACCCAGTCTAGCCAGTTCCTGAACCCTCAATAACTGGTGTCCCAATGTGCCATGGGGGGCAGATGGGGGAGTACTGTGGGGAGCTCCAGAGATCCGTCAATAGGTATCAGCCATGATAGGTAAATGAAACTTCCATATTCTGAGAAATGAATGTACAATGGAAAGCATTACCTGCAAACCTACATAGTAAACTTTTGGGAAGGGTTTGGCTGGCGTTTTGCAGGGCTTTGCCCCCAACAGTTTGGTGCTGGCATTGTACCAACATATACGAAAGCCCTGGCATAGTTCATGGGGGGGGGGAACAGTATAAGAAGGAGGGAAAGTAGAGTAGGGAAACAGCTGGGGAAAGGGTGCGTACACTTTCCCCTACCTGTTTCTTGGATTCAAAGCCCCCCCCCCCCAACCTAACCTTTTCCCCTGCATGTTTCTGAGGGATGCTTTTCTTTCTTTTCTTTTTTTAAAAAAAGAAGGTTGAGGCTCTCTTTCGTGCTTTTGCCTGTAAGGTTTAATTAGCCCCCACGATAGAGGCATCTGGGCTGTCTTTTTGTTTGCTTAACATTTATTTATTTAATTTGCTTTGCATATTTGTACTTTTCCCTTCCCAACACGGAGGTGCTCAAGGTGGCTTACAACAGTTGTTGTTTTTTCTTTTTCTTTTTTTTTTAAAGCAAAATTATAACAGCAAAGGTACTAAAATGTAAAAGCAAACCTCAAATAACAAAACAGTGAAGACAGCAGCCTAACCCCAACACAGCAAACACTGCGGTGGGAAACCAAACTGACACCACCACCCCTCAGGCTTTTTTCAGCTGCCCTTGGAACACAGGCAAAATGGCAGCAGGTCTGATTGCCAACAGTACAGGAATCCACATTGTGCTTTTGGAAAGATGTGGTTTTCTTGTAGGGTTTTGCTAAAATGCCCCCACCCTGTATTCAGAGGGGACTGTTGTGCATGAGTGTGTGTGTGCGTGTGTGCATGTGGGGGGAGGAAGATAGCAGCCATGAACCAGCAGGAGGAGCATTGCTACTGTATTTGCTGGCAGAAGCTCCCTCACCAGCACGTAGTAGGTAGCAGTGAAACAACGTGGTGAGCCAGGGGACTGGTTTCGGCTTGCCTGATCACCAAAACTTTGAGCCAAACGGTCTCCATGCAGAAGTTCGGCTCCAGCCTAGCCTTCTGTAAAATATTTAATTTTGTAAATAGATGATATCATTACCTTAAGTTGCATAGAGAAGAACTGTGATGCCCAGGCCTCTTCCTATGCATGTCTACTGGTATTTATTTCAAACTAAGGGCTGCTTCGCCCATTATAATGTCAGCAAACCCTAGTTTGCCACTAAGTGCATATTACTCAACAGCAAACCGCTGCCAATCTTTTCTCCTTGATTAATGTAAGTGTAGGATAGACTTGCTGGTCACGTCCATTTGACATGTTTAAATGGACTTTGAAATCAATTTAGATATACACATTTAGAAATGTAATGTTGTAATGTTTGAAGTGGCCCCAGATTCTACTGTATTCAGTGGGGTTCACTCCCTAGCAAGTTTACATAACATTACAGCTTGGGGGGGGGGAGAGAGAGAGAGAGAGAGAGAGAGAGAGAGAGAGAGAGAGAGAGAGAGAGAGAGAGGAGTTTGTAATAAACTTTAAGAAATATATTTTATAATAACTGACATTTGGAAAAATGCTGTTTTTCTCAAAGAGCAAAAAGTGGCATTAGAAAATGTAGTTTGAGTTTTCTCCAACAGCAAGAACTTTAGTCAATTTTACAAAATCTCATAAAAGTATTTGGAAAGTTCTCCATCATTGTGTTTTCCAGATTCTATTACTGATCTCAGCATATAAATTAAGGTTAGAGCCTTTTGTAACAACAGCAACAATCTACATTTTGTAAAGCCCTTCTGTGCCCTGCACAGAAACTGGGCCTTGATTTCTTAGAAGGTTTTCCAGTTGTTTGAGGCTACCCAAGTGTTTGTGGCAGAAAAATTGCACAAGCATGGCCTACATGTGTATGACTGTACATATGTAGACTTGAGCTCAGACAAAGCATTTAACATGCACTGAGGATGAACAAATTTGAGATTCATTCTCATGCTTCCAAACATGTGGAATGATCCAGAAAAACCATATCATTGTAAACCAGCCCTTTGTCATAGTACTATTTGCAGACAAGGTGTCTCTCGCCTGCTAATCCAGTTTATCTGGAATCGTCTAGAACAGCTGCAGGCAGAAGATAAATTAGGGTCTGCTGGTAGATCAGTGGGTGATTTGCAATAGATCAGCAAAAGTTCCTGACTCTCAGTTGTTTTAACTAGGACAACAACAGGGCTGCAGTCCTACAAGTACTTTCCTGATTCATAGACAAGTGGTATCTCCCTGCAATAAAATGCGTAAAAGAGTTGATAGAATTTGCTGTTCTTTAAAGCTGCAATTACAAAAAATAAAAATCTTTGCCAGCCCTGCTTTTCTTTCACATCACATTCACATTTTTTTCACATTTTTTTTAATACTGCCCTTCCTCTAAGAAGCTCAGAGTGGTGTACACATTTCCTCCCCTCCTTTTTGTCCTCACAACAACCCTGTGAGGTAGGTGGGGCTGAGAGATAGTGACTGGCCCAAGGTCACCCAGGAAGCTTCATGGCTGAGCGGGGATTTGAACCTGGATCTTCCAGGTCTAAGTCTGACTCCCAAACCACTACACCATCCTGGCTCTTTCAGCTTCGGGTGTTGTCTCTCTGCAAAATATTATTTATTTATTATAGTATTTTTATATACCACCTTTCTCACAGACTCAAGGTGGTTTACATAGGCAGACTGATCATAACCCCCTTTTTTTTTCAAATGGAGTTTTTACCAGTATTGTTCTATGAGAGAAACTCCTTTCTCTCAATTTGTCCAGATGTTTCCCTGTCAAAAGTGCAGCCACTATCTTGGCTGCACTCCTGCTCTTTCAAGCTTTCATAGACAACCGCAAGTCACACCTCGGCAGGTTCTCAAGATGTTATCCGTCCCTTGCCAGCTGACTCCTCCACATTCCACACATTCCAAACTCCTCCACATTCCATCAGAGGCTTCCAGTCGCCCTTCCAAGGCGAATCCCAGGCTGATCCTGCTTAGCTTCTTCAGGCAAGGTGACAGTTCAACCTGCAGACAACGCCTCCTGCCCATGAGTATTAATTGGTTGCTGGTCTTTTTACAGCTTTGCTGGCCAGTTTTTGAGCTTTGTGTTAGAATTCCTGATATGTAGAAACACTGCTGTAGAGTTGTATTTGTATATGCAGCTTATTCCAGTGTATGGAATCATGGAATGTGGCTGGTAATTAGCTCCACTCTCTAAGCCGCTATTTTGCACCCGGCTCCAATGGAAACAAATAGAAATCCACACACATGACATCTGCTCTGCCCACCGCTGTTCTTGAAGATTGCTGCCCAATGCTTTATGACTTTTCTAGAGCAAAGCCCGGTCTCCCAGCAATGTACTAATTTATGCAAAGAAGAGATACCTTTTCTTGCGTCAGTTTCTATTGCTCAGAATTTCCTAGAGCACTGCCTCAAGGGCATAGGAAAAAACAAAAACAAAAGCCAATGACTGTGGACGAGTTCAATACATAAATCTATTGGGGATGGCTTCAGGCAAAATGGATGAAAAGGCAGGTGAGGTGGTCAAAGGTGTGTGAGATAATTCATTTGTGATGGAACGCTGCAATTTATCACCCTGACATTTATAGAATAAAGTCCAAATACATCCTTCCAACCTCAGGGTCTTTGAAAACTATGGAGTCCTCTTTCCTCCCCTTATCTTTAGAGGAAATGAATGAAAGCAGAGATACCAGGTAGACCCATGGTGTTTCTTTTTTGTTCTTTCACCAAACGAAATTTGATCAGCTTCTCTCTCCAATTTTCAAACGAAAACGGAACACAACCTGCCATTAATATAACAAAGGATTGAAAACAAGTAAGGGAATGGAAATGAAAGATGTTCTTCATATTATTCCGGTGATTCTTGAAGCAAAACATTACCGTAGTGCAACCATTTTCAACCACTGTGCCGCAAAATAGCTGGCACACATTCGAGTAGACCATCGAATCTGGGCTGGGGCTCTACTTGGGGTAATGGGACGAATGTCCCTTTACCCCAAGGAGGCCTCTAGGTGTGCCGGAGGTGTGCCAGAGCAGGCCCCATCCTGGATAGAATTCAGCTGGCGCCTTATTTGCACCGCCGCATCCTGCTAGACAGGATTGGGCTGTAGTTGGTGGATTATCTGCCTCTTAACCAATTCATTGATTCTATTTGAATACATCTGCATATCACCAAAACCTTGAGCTAGTTGCCTGTTTGAGACATCAAAGGAAGTGTGAGACAATGTATAGCATAATAAATCAAACCTACAACTCAAGAAGGCCAGACCATAATAGGCTTTAAATTGCTTATTACAATCTCAACCGACATGTCAACAAATATGTGTGTCCTTTGCTTGTAGCCCCACCAATTAAAATTGGCCTTCACTGATTAATCAACTAGATTTTGGGTTGATTACTCTTGCAATTAAACTGATGAGAGCATGCAGCCCTGACTTGAATATATCTCACTACTCAGTACCAAACACACCCATGAGTTCCATTATTGTAAATCCCTTTTTTTTTCTTTGTTCTCTTGCACCTTTCTTTCAGGACATAATTTGCAAACAGTGTTATGATATACAGAGAAAGAACTCTATGTTACAAACTTCTTGGAAGAGAAATAACACATCCTCCAAGTGGAACCTGTAGAATATTTTCTCACAATTCCAAGCATGTAGCAAACACTGTCTGGCCCTCATTGACACCAATTTGGTAGGTGGGAAGGAGGGAAAGGGCTTTTCTCTCTGGTGTCGCTGCAACTTTGGGACTCTCTGCCCAGGGAGATTTAACAGGCTCCCCTCTCTTGATGCTTTTAAACGTGCAGCCAACACCTATTTATTCTTGGAGGCTTTTAGTCAACTTTTTAGCTATGATTCTCTCTCTGCTGATTGCTTTGCTTTTGTTGTCTTATTATTAGGCTTACCAGCATCCCGGAATCGATGCTGGCTTCGGCCTAGAGTGGACCCAAGCTGCTCCCAAGGGTGCACCGCGGCTGCCCAATAGGGTTCCGGCTTCTGTCGTGTTGTTGACCGGAAGTTCCGGAAGCCTATTAGGCAGCCGTGGTGCACCCTTGGGAGCGGCTTGGGTCCACTCTAGGCCGAAGCCAGCATTGATTCTGGGATGCTGGTAAGCCTATTTATTATTCTCTTACTGTTTCTATTGTTTTGCATTGTACTTGTTGTTAGCCCCCCTTGCGAGGTTTTTATACTGAAAGGTGGGATATAAACCTTTTAAATAAATAAATAACGGGCAGCCCAGTCCTGCCTAAGATCCGCCGCAGTGCACAAAGCGCTAAGCAGGATCAGGACTGCGCCGGTGGAGCTGCGGCACACCTTGAGAGAAAGGGATGTTTGTCCCTTTCCCATAGTGTAAGCCCCTACGGGCCTTCTCGGATATGTGCCAGCTATTTTGCTGGCACGTGTCCAGGGAGGCCATGTGAGGCCGGCCAGGCCCGGGAAGGGGTTCAGATATAAGATATTGATATCCTGTGAGCCACCCCTTCCCCCTGCACCTAGGCACCCAGGGGCAGGGGAAGGCAAGGGTGGTGGTGAAGATGGTGCAAGGCATTCTAGGTCCAGGATGAGCATCTTTTCCCACTGGTGCTGCATTGGGACTACAGGCTCTACATGTCTTTCTTGGCCAGAGGAAAGTTCCCAGGGGCTTCCCCTGACTCGGAAAATTACAGCGTATCATTTCCTTGCAGGGGCTGCTGAGTCCTATAGTCTCAATGCAGCCCTGGTGCGAAAAGATTCTCTGCTGGAGCCTGGTCCACTCCGTACCACCTCTGCCACAACCACAGTGCTTTCCTGGAGATGGCAGAAATGACTTGGAGCACCCAATTGCTGCTGTTTCTACAGGTATCTCCTCCCCCTGCATCCCAAGGGCAAAACTCTGGGTGCTTGAGAACATGCACAAATATCCAAACTCTTTCAGAGCAAGCCAGAAGATGCTCATACTGTGCACTGACACTGTAAATATGTGTGAGAGGGAAAGCCCTACAAGGCTTTGTATATCTCAGATACATAAAGTCTTGTAGGGCTCTCCCACTCACACAAAAATAAGTTCAAGAGAGGAGAGTTGGCATGAGTTCAGTTTGCTATGTAGCAATTAGTCTTCAGTTTACAGCTCTCTCTATTACAGAGCATGTGTCAAAACTATTGATCGATGAAGCCATTTTAACCTGTATAGTCCTTTTGCTTGGCTAAGACTTGATACCATATTCCATGGCTCAGATTCTTACTAAAACTCTGAATGAAGCAAAGCTAGCTAATGTCACCCAATTCATCTTAAAAACTAAGAGTGACCACACAAAATTGAAAATTGCAATAGATTCTAGAATGCAAGAATTCTAGGTGGCGAAAATTGTAGATGTAGGGCAAAATGTGGGATTGTTGTTAAGAACCAAATATTGGAGAAAATTTGGTTGGATGGATGGATGTTTATTTGTTTTAACCTCAAGTGAATTTGCTCAAAAATTCTCCTTGCAATTCTTTTTTTTTTAATCAAATTTTCAAATTTCAGCCAAGGTATACATTAAGTGCAAATAAGTTGCAAGTTATAATCTACCCAACATATTTTTAAAAATATACATTAATATCTAAACAATGAGGAAATATAATCATAACCCATGTATACCATTCAAAATAATGAACAAGATATATGTTAATTCTAAGTAATAAACAAGTTATACTCCTACCAAAACTATGTGATAAGGCTTAATAATTAACAAAATGATATCCAGTGAAAAGGCCCACTAGGTTGGTTGAGATACCAACCTAGTCAAAATTTTCATTGTCATTCTTGGATCATTTTCATGTCTAATTTTCAGTTGATTTTTTCTGCTTCTTCAAATATTTATTCAACGTTTTGTGAATATTTGCATTTGACATCCAATTATATCTGGATTAATATTTGACATTTGTCAGTATTTAATAGCAACTGACAACGCCATTCAGTATTTAATAGTTGAAAGGTCATGTGATATCACATTTGACACCCACTAAGTTCAGTCCTGATCAGGGTAGGAACTGCTTGGGGGAGGAACGTTAACACTTCGCCCTCACACCGTGGTCTCAACAAAAATCACTCCCAACTTGCACTTTTGTCCCATCAAGAAAGTTTCCATTGGCACCAACTACTACTCCCACCATTAGGATTCTCTACAATTGCTATTAACAAAAAGACACGTTAAAATGAAGGGCCAAACTACACGCTTATATAACATGTGGTTTGGCCCTCAATTATATGCTTCTCATCAAGGATCTGAATTCTCTTTGAACATGGACACCAGTGTCAGTAACACAATTTTTCAAGTCCATGGCATTACCAAGGGGAGCATTCCAGTTTCCCCTCCTTCCCCGCTGCCTCTCCCTCCATCCTGCCTTTTGAAAAGGCAGCGTCTGGTCCCAGGACAGAAGAAGGAAACCAGGGAAAGCGGTAGAGACCAACAGCCCAATTCTATCCAAAGCTGCACGATATATCTAGCCTGAGACTGGACGTAGGCTTACCAGATTTTCCGGGACCCAGAGGGGGGGCGGAAGTGACTTCACGGGGGGCAGGTCAAGGAACCGTGATGTCACTTCCACCGGAAGTGATGTCATAGGGGTGTGTCTGGCCGGCACAACTGGAAGTGATGTCGCAAAGGGCCGTGTCCGATTGGACACGCCCCCTGTGACACCACAGGGGGGAAATCTCTGGAAAAGCAAAATATTTAAATAAATAAATATTTTACTTACATTTAATTAATTAATTAATTAAGTATTTAATTAATTAATTAAGTATTTAATTAATTAATTAATTATGGAAAGTAGCTGTCCTTTTCGTTTATTGCTATGGAAGGTGATGTTATTGGTTGGGAAATGGAGGGTAGCCAGCTGTTCCAGAACAGAGGAAGCCACACTAAACCTGTAAAAAATGTTAATCTCTGCATGTTGCTCGTTAGAAGATGCAATTTTTCTGATTATCCCAAAAGCCATAAGGAAGAGTTCTCAGACATAACAGAATTCATTACATTGTCCATCTTGATGGTCTCCAAGAAAAATGAATAATCTCCCAACGCTGATCTAGGCATCACTCAAGGTGGGGAGAGAGATCCCCCACATCCAACAAGACGCACTCAGTAGCAATCCCTTTGAAATGTGCTTTCGGTGTGAAGGAATGTTAGTCAGAAATCAAGCTTTGCCTTTCTTAAAGACTATGGATTGCTCATTAGCCCCCTACTAGGAATGCTTCATTTCCTTGTGTGGAGCTTTCTAGGCAGATCTTTAGCTTGCCTAGTACGTGTTGTGTGTGTTTGCGTCACGTTCGGGAGGATTATATTTGCCTGTTCAAGCCCAGTCTCCACTCCCGTCGTCTCCTTCCTGCCCCTCCCCTTCTCCATCAAAGCGTTCGATCCAGCCTTCAAGTCTCGCAGCGATTGTCCTGCCTGACCTACTTCAAGGTTCAATGGAACCATTTGAGACTGAATTCTTAGGAAGTCATGTAAACCAAGAAAGGCTGGGCGTGGAGGGGGGGGTGGAGAAGCACTCAGGTAAGCAGCAGCCTCGCCATCCTCACCAGCACCAGCGCCAGCACCAGCAGCATCCCCTATCTTTGGGATTCCAAATGGTTCACGCCAACAGAGGAAGGGAAGCGAATGTGCTCGCTTGAAGAGCAGCACTGTGTTGCTTTGCCTCAGCTCCAGCTGTGGAGCTCCACTAGCAGCGGTGGGCTGCGGGACACAGTAGTTGCGAGATAGATGCCACATCTGGAGTATTGTGTCCAGTTCTGGTCACCACATCTCAAAAAGGATATAGTTGAATTGGAAAAGGTGCAGAAAAGAGCGACCAGAATGATTCGTGGGCTGGAGCACCTCCCTTATGAGGAAAGGCTACAGTGTTTGGGGCTTTTCAGTCTAGAAAAAAGGCGCCTGAGGGGGGACATGATTGAGACATATAAAATTATGCATGGGATGGAGAGAGTGGATAGAGGGAAATTCTTCTCCCTCTCACACAACACCAGAACCAGGGGACATGCACTAAAGTTGAGAGAGGGAGAGTTAGAACGGATAAAAGAAAATATTTCTTCACCCAGCATGTAATTCATCTGTGGAACTCCTTGCCATAGGATGTGGTGATGTCACCTGGCCTAGATGCCTTTAAAAGGGGTTTGGACAGATTCATGGAGGAAAAGACCATCACAGGTTACAAGCCAGAAGCAACCTCCTGGCTTTAGAAGAGGGTTTTCTCTGTGCCAGGTGCAAGGGAGTGACAACGGGAAACAGGTTATCATGTTGGCTGTGTGCTCTCGGAGGCATCTGGTGGGGCCAATGTGAGATACAGGAAGCTGGACTAGATGGGCCTTTGGCCTGATCCAGCAGGGCTCTTCTTATGTTCTTATGTTAGAGCCAGCGAGTGAGCAAGCATGTGCCCTGGACTCTCCTGCCATATCCTTTTTCACCTGTTTCATCGAGGAGAGCTCTTCTGGGAGCAGCCGCCGCCGCTACCTCCAGTGGTCGTGACGCCACTCTCGAGTGCGCCCACTCTGCAGTAATGCCAGACCATCCCCGTGTGCGGAAGCAACCCAGGACCCAGGTGGCTGCCAGCTCGAGACTGTTGCGAGCTCACTAGCCCTTCACCACCCCCTTCGGAGCTTTTCACTACAGTCTTTTGGGCATGCTTTTCCCCCCTCCTGTCTCTCTTTCTCTGTCTCCTCACTTGGCTTCAACCTGAGGGGGGGGGGTCTGAGAAGAGTTCTGACTTACCGCGATGCAGCTGGCGGGACAGGAAAGACCAGGACAGTCAGGCCCGAGTTGGGCCCTTCCAGGATGGTGGCCGCACTTCCGGGAATGTCTCGGATAGTTCTGGGACCCTGGTAAGCCTAGGCTGGAGGTCTCCTTGAGGGAAGGGGATGATCATCCCCTTCCCCATGTCGAGTTCCAGCAGCCCCTATGGGGTATTTGGAGGCATGCCAGCTAAATGGCCGGCGGAACTCCAAGCAGCCCCATGTCAGGCATTCAAGCCCAGGACAGGGGATAAGATTTGGCAGAGCCCTCATCTGCTGAGCGTGCCCCCCTCTCTGGCCTCTCCCTTCCCCCATCCTGAAACACTCCTCCCCACCTCTGTTCTGCCCTCCTCCCGCCTTCCTACCACCCGACATCGAGCTAACCTGCCCCGGCATGTGCTGCTCCTTCGCCAGCAGAGGCCTGTCAGCGGGACTGGCTTCCACGCCATCGCAACATGCTTTACAGCACATTTACAACAGCGCAGAGCCCAGTATTGCTGGCAGAGGCCAGCATACGATTGGGCTGTAAGGCTGGTGGGTGCTCTAGCCTGGGTTATGCAAATGTCATATACACTTGTTAGGTAGTGCCTGACACCTGTGGCACACTGGTGATGCACAATATGTTTCCCACTGCATGTCTACATCGCCTCAAGAACTCTTAAAATGCAAGATGCAGGCCAAGGGAAGTGAGTGAAATGGTTCCAGCTCATAGCCATTTTGGCTACTGAATCATGGATGGACTTCTGAGGTGGGGAGGAAAGCTAGCAACCTCTTTTTACCATAATTTCTTATTTGCAGTGGTTACAGCCAGAACTGATAGGCAGCCAAGCTGAACCAGCAGAATCCAGCTTGTTTTTGATGCGTTTGACAATAATTTGATTGTTGTTTTGATGCTGTTAGCTAACTTGAGTTTCCATTGGGGAAGAAAGGCAGGATATAAATTGAATGAATGAATGACACGCATACATAAATAGCTGTGTTTTAGTTTGACTGGATTGTGCTGTGTGGATTTCCAATATTATTAAATAATTTACCTCTGAAAGCAGAAAATTCGTGGCAACATCTAAACCTGGGGAAAATTCAGCAAAGTACAATTCGATGAGCTTGAAATGAGGCTCAGTGGGTTGAATCCCAAATAACTCTTCTGCAAACAGAAGACACTTTTATGCACACACTAGGTGGGGTGATCTTTGCTAATGCCCCCGTCCTGCTGTAGTTCCCCTGTGCCACTTAGCATCCTGTTCTGGGGGATCCTCAATCCTCAGAATCATAATTGTTCTGCAGCAGACTGCAAAGGAAAGGGGGGAAGTTGGAAAATTGCTCCCTCCTTGGGCAAACAAAAAGAACTGTTTGGAATCCAATATTTTGCACATGATCACCTTTAGCTGAAGCCATGACCCTGTTTTGATCTAAGAGGATGGCTCCCTTCTGTCTGATTAAAATCTACCCTTGAATTATATTTCTCTGTTACTGCAACATCTCCAACCCCCTAGTGCTCTCCCTCTCTCTTTCTTATTCTCTGCGTCTCTGAGGTGCTTATATAATAATTTGATAATTACTTCCCTGTGTTTTCCACAATTTTTAATGAGGGGCTCACCAAATGCAGCTCTTTGTAAATGTTTTCAAATGCAGTTAAATGTCATTCGTTATGCCTCGGAGTTTTTCTTTTTGACGCCAAGATGCATTACTTTGCATGCATTAATACTGTGTTTTATTTGTCACTGCTCATCCAAGTTTCAAAGGAGATCCATGCGCTTTTGAAGGCTGTAAAGATCATTGCCGGCACTAT
Organism: Plestiodon gilberti rubricaudatus; assembly: GCA_026170595.1. NCBI lineage: Eukaryota > Metazoa > Chordata > Lepidosauria > Squamata > Scincidae > Plestiodon > Plestiodon gilberti. Next base: position 221,245,414 of record JANXHW010000003.1, read on the forward strand.
TCATGCCAGTTATTTTTAGTTTAAGACTGAATTACTTCATACTCTCTTAATTTGGCCTACATTCAGCTATTTTGCATCTCACTGATGTTAAGGTTGTCAGACCCGTGTTTATTATAGCTTTTGCTATGAGGTAAGGTCTGTAAGATCTGTACATTAAAAAAAATGTAGCTCATTAATTGTATGCATTTTAATCAATTTATGGCCCAGTCCAATCAAGGACCTATGGCAGCAGATCTCGCAATCCACTGCTGTAGACCCCATTGCAGTGGCGCTAAAGCCATGCCGCTATTGTGCATGATGGAGCGGCTGGCAGAGATGGCCAGAGGCACCGTGCATATACCTGACTTGCCTAGATGTTCTGCCAGCCCAAGTAAGGTGGCGGCGGGGGTGGACCGTGGGTGGACCATGGCAAGGCCAAGGATGGCTTGGGGCAGGGGCAAAGAGTGGGTGGGAAGGGGTGGATCACAGCGTGCATGCCGGATCCTATCGCCCATTTTCACGCCCGACCTGCACCTTCCTCTCCTCGAACTTACACCAGCTACATAGATGGTGTGGGTTCAAGGAGAAGCATAGGCAGCCAGAAGGCCTACCCAGAGGTATTTTACCTCTGGTTGGCTTTCTGGTTGCCCCACCCCCACCACTGGATTTAATTGTGTGTGTGTCTGATTGACAGTATAATTCTAGGCATGTCTACTCACAAGTAGGTATCATTGAGTTCAATGGACCTTGCTCCCATGTACGTGTGTACAGGATTGCAGTCTAAACCTGTATATGTTTATAGGCAGATGATATTTCCCTCACAATGTCAGAGGTAGAAGAAGAGGCATTCTCTTCCAGGTGATGGGGTAGGAAGAATACCTCTTCTAGCAGCCCGATCCTGTGTAACTTTAGGTCAGTAGTGCAAGTGCCTAAGGTGTCGCAAAAGTATCATAAGGCACTTTTTTGATGCCTCAAAGAGTAAGTCGTGCCAGTGCAGAGGCCGGCACGGTGGCACCACTCACTCCCCCGGCGGCCCAGACCTGTGCCGGATGACCCAGGAACGACCTAGGCCACTCGGTACAGGGGCAGAGATGGGTGAGGGGGGCCATTGGATAAACCGGGCTGAGAGGGGGCGGGGATATTTGTATGGACTTGCGCCGATATCCAATGCCCCGTCACAGCCCAGGCTGGCCCTACATGGCCTCCCCATCTGCACGCCAGCTCTGGAGCTGGTGTGCATCCGAGGAGGCCCATAGGCCCGCAGCCTGCTTGCACCTCGGGAAAGGGGACATTTGTCCCCTTTCCTGAGGTGCTCCCGGGCCGTGCTGGCATGTCCTGCAATCCACACAGGATGTGGTGGCCAGCGCTTTAGGCATGGGCTTTGCGCTGTAAGATGGCACCACCACTCATGGCTTTTGATGTGTATTAAAATAATATTATGAAAGTGCCCACATGTGGAAGGTAACTTCTGCTCACAGAAGGGCTGTTTTATATTTTATGAGCATTGCACAAGAAAAGTACCATGAAATCCAAATATGTGTCCCTTGCAGAAGAGGTTTCACAGTGTCTTCTTCAGGCAGACCCATGAGAACTGCTATAGAACCTGCCTATTACAGCACTGCAAGATGTCCTCTGCAAGTGCTAGCTGATATTGTCATTCCTTAGATGGTTATCTGGACCCAGCCCAGTATTTGTTTTTTTTTAAAAATCAGATGGTCAGTTAATCAGGGTTTTAATTAATCAATCAATCAATCTAACCAATTAATCGAAAAAACATTGCAACCCTGATTTGCTGGAAGGCAGGCTTACTCTATATTTTTTATACAACCAGATGTCTTTGCATGTGCCTGAAGTTGTCTCATAGGTGCTACAGACCATTGTGATCAGCATCAGACTGATGATGATGAAGGCTGTCATTGCCCAGACACAGATCACAGATGTGCATATCTTTAGCATCAGTGCGCCAGCATTTCAAACAATTGAGCTGTTTCACGTGGTGCTCCAAGTGTAGCATCTGAAAAGGGCTTCAACATTTTTAGATGCTCCAGCTGGTTCTGCCTACTTGCCTATTAAATGACATTAAGCAGATTATTCTTCAAAATAATTTCTATAGCACTTTTAGGCTGTAATTTTAAGCAAGCTGACGTTGGAAAAATCTAGAATTGGTGACACTCGTTGGCAATGCAATTTCATACCAAGTGCCGTTCAAAGCATATTTCAGGGTTCCTCCCAGGGAGCACCATCTGCGAATGTTCAAGAAACCAATTGAGATTCTTTAGGACAAGTGAAATTTCTCAGAGGGTTGCACATCCCTTTTTTGTGTAGATATGTTTCACATTTGGATAATAACTGTATGATGTTCTTTTTGTGCTTTTCTTGGTCAGGAAATTCAGTATTTCAATCCTTGAATTCTTGACTTGTAAATAAGAATGTCTTCTCCAACCATACCTAGTGAGTCCATCGCCGAGCAGGGAAACCTAAGTAGTCCGGAAAGACAGGAGACAGAACCCCATAGTGCTGGAAACAAAGTGTATATAAAAATACACAAGGAATCATTATTCCACTTAATGCATTTCGAGCAAATTAATGGCCCAGTCCCATGCTGGCCTTTCACTGGCAGATCTCGCAACCCCCTAGTGTGCTACCAATCACTGCTCCGTCATTCTGTAGCCTGCTACTGAAGGTGCGGGAGCCGGTAAGCCCCACGCCAGCAGTGGCAGGCTGCAGAACCTCCACCAGAGCAGGTAGGTTGGTGGTGGTGGTGATTCAGGGCGGATCAGGCCAGGCCAAGGGTGGTTTGGAGACGGGAGGGAGTTGGAACTTGGCAGCAGCCATGCATACTGGATCCTATCCCCCAACATGGCTCAGATCTGCCCCCTGAGTCTCCTCAGACTTATGCCAGCTAAAAAAAATTGGCATAGGTCTGAGGAGACCCTTGGCAGCCAGGCAGCCTACAGGGAGGTTCGTAAAAATGTTTTTACTGACCTTTCCTGGGCTCTCAGGTCCCCTGCCAGCCCATATCAAGCTGTGCGTACCCCATTGGTGGTGCTGCATGCTCTGGGCCAATGGGGGATAGGACTGGGCTGTAAATCTTCCTCAGAGACAGCAGTGCCTTACTGCTTTACGTGTGTGAAGTTCTTGTATCCCAACAAAAACACCAGCCTTTGAAGACACAAGAACCGGACATGAAGAAAACCAGACAGCAGAATCACCTTTGATCGAGTGATCAAAATGTGTTACGAGAATAATAACAGATACACTTTTTTCCAGCCCTTTTGTGTTCACCTTCTCTTTTTCTGGATCTAACCTTAGGACCCAAGTCTGCCACTTTGGCCAGGATCCAAAAAGCCATGTTGTCCTACTCAAGCTCTTCAGTGGACATGAGACGGTGCACTGTCTGAATATTCCCTTCAAATGGTCACTCCTCCGACTACATTGGAGGCAGCTCAGCAGGTTCCCCAACACTTTCTTGAATGGCTTTTGAAAGGATGAAAATAATTGCAGTGGGAAACAGCTTTTGCCAGACTCTACCCCTTGAACTATCAGACCTCACCCCCTGAGCCATCCCACTTCCTGGCTCCAGTGGTGTTCCTGCGGTAGGGGCTCGACAGTAAGTCGCGCCCCGTCCTAGTACCACGTTCATGAACCGGAGCGAGGAGGCCCCGCCCCTCGCCGTCGGAGCCATTCCGCGCAGCGAAGCCGAATGCGGCACTAGGACGGGGCGTGACTTACTGTCGAGCCCCTACCGCAGGACCGCCACTGCCTGGCTCTATCCACTGACTTGGCATTTTTTAAAACAAGAATTGGCATGCCTAGGTGACTTACAGCGCAATCCTGTCTAAATAGCCGCCGGCAGAGCGACGGATCCACCGGCTCCAGGTGTCATAAATATGCTGTAAGGCATGTTTTTGACACCTGGCGAGTAAACAGTGCTGGTGGAAAGGCCAGTGCCGCTCACTCTGCCCTGGAACACAGCCACTGCCGGCGGACGGAAGTGAGTAGTGGGGAGGGCAGACCAGGGTGGGAAGGGAGGGGGTGATTGGCCAGCCAGGCCAGGGAAGGGGGAGTGATCCTGAGTGGCATGTTATCCTCCATCCCTGGTCTGGCCCGCAATACACTGGCTCCTCAAACTTGTGCCAGCCATTTTGCACATCAGAGGAAACCCATAGGTGTAGTTGCAGCATTACCTAGGGGAAAAGTATGAATGTTTGCTCCAGCTGCACCGGCGCTGGTCTGATCCTGACTGCGGCAGATCGTAGACAGAATTGGGCTACCCAACTGCAATTATGGTTTCCTGGGAGTAAGTCCCATTGAACTCAAGGAAACTTACTTCTGAGTGGTCATGCCGAGGTTTGCACTGATAGTGGTGTATATCAGCACTTGCTGTTAGCATCCTTCCATGTGCCTTGAACCTTGCTTGTAAACAAACACTGAGTCAATTAGTGATGGCATTTGAAGGGGAAAAAATACAAGCTGAAAACCTGTCCTAGTGATAGAAAACTGTATAATGATTCTGGATGAGTCAGAATAAAAAGCATTCTTAGGCCTTGACTCATTCTCTAAAGGGATGAATCAGAAACTAAATATACCAAGTAGTTTAGGTTATGAAAAAATAATTTTGACAGTAGGAGGCAAAAGGAGGAAAATGGTGGCTTTAAACTGCAGGACTCTTAACCTAATTCAGTCACTGGTTAACATGAACAAAAACCTTAGGAACCTCTTGTGTACAACAGCCCGCCATCTAGTTTGATGCCTTAGGACAGTTATTTTGATTCTTTCCTTTTTTTCCCCTCACCAGGGATGGAAAATTACTTCTGAGCAAATGAGTCAATTCTGTTAGAAAATGAAACCAAAAGAGATTCAAGGAAGAGAAAATGGTTTCAGAAAAGTATTTTGCAGTCTTCTGAATTCATGCAAGGACGTCTGTGGACGTGCATGGACATACAGTTAATCCTTGTTATATCCGTACTCCATTCCCACGGATTCACTTATCCGCAAGAACAAAATTGTAACTTACGTTGTCCTAGTCATGGTCTCTTCACAGCCATTTGCGGGCTAGAATTACTCTTAAATGTCTGTCTGATAAGGCTGTTTGTTCAAGTTTACATATTAACTGCAGGTTGTTAATAGCCAATGAATGGAGAAAAAAGAGAGAAGAAGCTGTGTGTTTCAGTAATCCAGCCAAGGACTGGTGTTCCAATGGGCTGTGCTTGCAAGCAGCCGATTCGGGCAGCCCAATCCTCCGGAGACTTCCAGTGGCGGAAAAAGTACTCCGCTGCCCAAAGCCATCGCGAACAAGCCGTAAATCACGTTTGCAACGACTCGTGAGTAAGGGCCACCAGTTCTAGGCCGGCAGCCCTTACTCCAGCGCAAGATCGCCCATGTGGCCGCAGGAGAAAGATAGGGGGGCCATTGGCTGAGTTGGCCCGGGAGGGGGCGGGAATGGCATCCGCCATATCCCCGCCCCTGTCCTGGCCAGTGCGGCTGTTACACGGCCTCCTCCTACTTCCACCAGCTAAATAGATGGCGGAAATTCGAGGAGACCCATTGGGCCTTCCCTGGTTTACACAGGGGGAAGGGGACAAACGTCCCCTTTTCCCGAGTAAACATCCAGGCAACTCCAGAGTGACCCAGAATGGGGATAGGATCCGCCCGTCAGATAGTTAGTAGGATTGCGCTCTAAGTTGGGTTGAGCAATATGCTTGTGGTGGATAAGTCAACATTTGTCTTATGGACTTCGCTTTTGGAACACACAGACCATTTTCTTCCTTCCAATATGCTTGGAGGAAACTTTTTCTTCCAGTTTCTAGCTCCAATGGATGTACACAGCACTTACAGATGCAACAAATGATTTTCAAAAATATGCATATATTAAAGACAAACATCAAAGAGGTCTATGGCAAGCAAAAAATTGTTAGAGAGCTGACAGTCTTTAAAGGACTCTGCATCTTCTATATACCGTATTGTCTCGAGTATAAGACACACCTGATTATAAGACGCACCCTTAAAGTTTGGTGCTATTAAAAAAATTTAATTAAATCACTGGCATTAAATTGCAACAGCCTGATTATAAGATGCACCCGTAGTTTAAAAACTTAAATTAGGAGAAAAAAGTGAGTCTTATACTCAGACCAATACGGTAATTAAAGAGCTCACAAAAATATCCAAGGAGCAGCAAAAAAAAGGGAACGCAGAAAACTAAACCCATTGGTTTGATGTGACTTAGATACAAAATAATTGGAAGGGAACTCTACTTGGGAGACAGGAAAATGAGCACCTTAAGAGCCATTGCCTAACTGCAGATTATTACTGGGATGCATGTGTGCAAGAACAAATTTAAATTACTTACAGTCATCTTCAGTTCTTATTGGTGATTACTGTAACGCTGTGTGTTAAAAGGAAGCCAGACAAAGTCTTCTACAACAGAAAGGGAGAATATTTGTATTCTCAGCAATTATGCAAATCTCTGGACAGCCATCTGGGGGTCAAAAGTGACTTCTGGCAAGTAAAAATGGCAGCCAACAGCCACTGACTGCAGGGAAAAGCTGTCTCACACACCCCACTTTGCCCCTACTATTCTGAAACTATGAGAAACCCAGAACATTTCCAAAATACCCTTCATTTTCACTATCTGCAAATGGAATAGTGAAATGGGGGCATCTGGGGTCAGCCCCACAACATTCTAACTGTTGATAAGATTTGGGGGTTCAACTACTGACTTTGTAGTTGATTAGTAATCTTATGAAAATGAACATGAACATGAAAATGAGCGAACTCAGGAAGATAGTGGAGGACAGGAAGGCCTGGCGGGATACGGTTCATGGGATCACGAAGGATCGGACACGACTTAACGACTGAACAACAACAACAACAACAACAGTAATCTTGGTAACTGCTTTGTGAACTTTTTGTTGAAAATCGGTATATAAATACTGTTGTTCATCATCATCATCATCATCATCATCATCTTCTTCTTCTTCTAACCAACTATACTGATTATTTTATTTAACTGGCTAAAAGGTAGGGTCAACTTAAAAATGTAGAGCCCAATCCTATGCTTCTCCCCCCCCCTGCTGATGCAGGCACACCAAAATGGTTCACGCTGCATCCTGCGGGGGGGGGGGTGTCCCTGAGGTCTCCTCTGGACAATTAATTAATTAATTAACAGTATTTATATCCTGCTTTTTAACAAAAAGTTCACAAAGCAGTTTACTGACAAAATCAAATGATTCAATGGCTCCCTGTCCCCAAAAGTCTCACAATCTAAAAAAGATACAGAAGAACACCAGCAAACTGCCACCAGAAAAGACACTGTGCTGGGGGGGGGGGAAAGGGGGGCAGGTACTCTCCCTCTGCTAAATACTGTATTGGTCTGAGTATAAGACTCACTTTTTTAACTAGGGGTGCGTCTTATAATCAGGCTGTTGCAATTTCATGCCAGTGATTTAATTAATTTTTTTTAATAGCACCAAACTTTAAGGGTGCGTCTTATAATCAGGTGCGTCTTATACTCGGGTCAATATGGTATAAGAGGAGAGCACCAATTGAAAAAGTGCCTCTTGCCCAGTTAGCAGGGGTAAGGGAACATTTGCCTTACCTTGGTCAGCAGGTACTGATGGAGCCCCTGCTGCACCTGCTGACCCTCCAGCATCGTGCGCCTGCATCCGTTTTTGGAGCGCCTTTTGCGGTGGAATGCATGTTCCACCGGTGTTAAAGCCCAGTAGGATTGGGCTGTTAATGTATTGTATTTTAATAAATATGCATATCCCCAAAACCTCAATTCAGTTGTGTGTGTTTTTTGAACTACTCAGAGGTAATGTAAGTGAAGACACTAAACTTTAGCAGGGGATACTTCAGAGAATTGGAGAACCGTGATAGGGGGTACCCGGGCCTCCAAAGTTTGAGAACTCCTGCACTAAAGCCATTTTCAAAAAGAAGTGGCCAAAATTCTTTTCTTTGCCCTCTATTACATTAACCTACCAGGTCCAAAATTATCTCAAAAAACAAACAGGAATGACAGACAAAGATTGAATAGATGGAACAGGAATGACCTTAACTCTCAGCACTGCTGGCTAAAAGTTTCCCATGTTAATTAAGATCGGTCCTCACTGTCAACTGGGACCAGGTTTTGTTGAGCAAGCTACTGAGTAAATGAATTCAAGCTTGAAAACTGTAATTGGAGGCTAGGAGTGTGAACACTGAGATGAGAAATTCCCTTTGAAATCTTGGGTTTTGGACCCATCTCTGTGGGGAGGGAGGGCAGAGGTGTCGCTTGAGTAGGGGCGGGGCCGTAAGTTTCGCTCCGTCCTAGTCCCGTTTACCAAGCGAGCAGGGGGCAGCCCCGCCCCCTCACTGTCGGAGCCATTCCGTGCGGAGAAAGCAGCAGGCAAGAGACTCCCTGCCTGCTGCTTTCTCCGCACAGGAATGGCTCCGACAGTGAGAGGGTGGGGCCGCGTCCTGCTCGCTTGGTAAACGGGACTAGGACAGAGCGAAACGTACAGCCCCGCCCCTACCGGAGCAACACCTCTGAGGGAGGGACATGAATCTTGCTTCTAAGATGCACAAGAAACATATTCTGTACTTGGCCCAATGTTTTTGGAGAAAAGTCCTTCTTCATGTGCACTGAGCTCTGTACTTTGCTACACAGCATACAAAACAGAGAGCTCCTGAAAACACTTTTTTTTTTCAAAGCGCATTGGCCCCAACAAAGAATATATTTCCAATGCACCTTACAGGTTGTCTCTCCTATTGTTTCACCAGGGCATTCCCTTCATGCTCCCCAGCTTGTCTTCAGGCCAGTGAATGTTGGGCAGGCTCCCCATTAAGTAAAATAAGGAAATGTGCCTCATTTCAGAGCACTTCAGAGAATAATAGAGCAAAGCTCATTTTGTGTGTCTCACTTATGGCAATAGATAGATGCTGCTCACTGAGGATGGTGTTTTGGTTTTTTAACTTCACAAATTCTTCACCTTTTATGGAATGTTCAGTAAATGCAGAAGAACACAAGAGACAGCTGTGAAAACGGATGACTCTGCAGCAAAGATGGCATCTATCAGTGCCTCTTGTGCCTCAGGCACCCGGATGACGGCCTCTCCATTTGCCAGTACTTTCCGTGTCAGTGCTGGTTTTTTCATCTTCCTCATGCTAATTTGCTGTCCAGTTCTGTCCCATGGCATCTCCCTTCTTTCCCCATAAAGCGGGCAGCGCTTTTGACTGAACGGATCATTTGAAGATGGAGCAAACAGTAGTCTATCCGCACACAGATTCACAGCCCAATCCTATTCCCTGTCAGCCTACAGCAGTGTTTCCTAAACGTTTTTGACCTGCAGCTCCCTTTAACCATTGGCGAGCATTGTCCATGGCTCCCCATTACATGATGTTGATGCCTGCCAATTGGCATTGCCCTGTTTTCCGAGAGGATTCCGTGGCACTCCGCGGCTCCCCTAGCTGGTTTCTGCGACTCCCCTGGGAGCCGCGCCTCCCAGTTTGGGAACCACTGGCCTATAGGATGCAATGGTGCCAATGGAGTGTCTGCTGCATCTTATGGGGGGGGGGGTGACCAGATGGCCCAAGAGAGAGAAGTAAAAATGATTTTTACTTACTTCCCCACAAGCTGCCTGGCCGCCAATGGGTCTCTTCAGACCTACGCCAGCTATTTAGACCCTTTCCCCCTTTCCTCAGCTCGACATGCCCTCTGCTAGGCTGAAAGCAAGAATGACTGGCCCAAGGTCACCTGGTGAGTGAGCATCATAGCTGAGGAGGGATTTCAACCCTGGTTTGACACTCTACCCCACTCACTTCTGAAGCTGGTGCAATGCTGGCCAGTATAAGTGAGTACAATGGCAGCCAGAGTTTTCAGCATCTTGTAAAGAGGAGAAGCGTCAGTCCAGGCAATGAATATATGCCCAGGGCCGGCCCGTTCATAAGGCCAACTGAAGTGGCTGCCTCAGGCAGCAGATTGGTGGGGTGCCCATCTCGGTCCACCCACTTGACTCCACGTCCCTTCCTTCTCCTTCCACTCCCTGGATTGGAAAAGGAAGAATCAGGCAGAGAAGCAGAGGAAATGTGGAAGGAGAGTGCTGAGCTAGAACATTGGAGAGTGGGAGGAGCCATCCCAAATGAACTTCGGTATGAGACTTGGGGTATAAGAAGTGCACTGCATGGTCCCCATTTGCATCTCTGACAGAAAATACACAGGTTTACAGAAAACAATGACATGAAACTGTCCTTTTTTAATCTAATCTTTTTTATATGAGAGCTCAATCAGTTAGGGTGTTCAGGTGTCAATCAAATCTATTCCAGGAGCTGGGGGGAGGGGAAATTCCTAGACTGTTTCAAAATAATTTGTCCGAGCTTCTGGAGGATAACTTTACATGCCCATGATTCGACATGCTGATGGATAAAGCATACACTAAAAGCCCAATCCTATGCAGATCTAAACAGAAGTAGGTCCCATTATGTTCAATGGGGCCTACTCCCAGGAAAATGTGCATAGGATTGCAGCCTCAGTCACTGGCGTCACTACAGGGGGGGCGGAGCTGTAAGTTCCTCCGTGATCGGAGCCTCCATTACACAGAAGAATGAAGCGCCCCGCCTCCGCGCCTTCCGACCCATTCAAAGCAGTGAAAACAACGCGCAGGAGACTCCCTGCGCATTGTTTTCACCGCTTTGAATGGGTCGGAAGGCGCAGGGGTGGGGCTCTTCGTTCTTCCGTGTAACGGAGGCTCCGATCACAGAGGAACTTACAGCTCCGCCCCCCTGTAGTGACGCCAGTGGCCTCAGTAGTCTACAACCAGTCTTCATCAGAACATTTTCACACACATTGTTTGAACTGCATTTGACCCTCTTGTGGAATAGCTACTGTATGTGAATGTGAGACTATTGTTAATGTAGCATCGGGGGGGGGGCATTTTTAAGGTAAATGATGAGCATTCGGTCCAGTGTCAGTTTCATGTTGTTCAAATTGCAAAGTCATTGAAGCAAGAACTGCTCTAAGCTCCTTTTGTATCCTGCACTGAGCCTTCGATTGGAACGATGTTTGCAGCAGCATATCCACATAGTAATCAGGAGAGGACGGTCCAACGGCTAAATATGCATTCTTGACCTTTTGGGTTTGGCCCTTGACTGTGTTGAAAGATGACCACTGAAACAGGGTTGTGTAATCCCTTTTGCTCAGAGATGCATGCCCGCTTAACAGTTATTTCACCAAAAGGTCGGCCATAATTTCTGGCATGATTTTGAGATTTATTGTCATTTTTTGTTGTTAGTTTAACAAAGTAATGACACGTCGAACATCTGCTATTTGTGAGCCAGGCATCTGTAATTCAGAAACACATAAGAAAAGGCTTAGTAGGTCCAGCATCCTATTGCCTGCAGTGACCAACAATGCTTGAAGGCAAGAGACCTCTCTCTCTCTCTGCGTTGCTCCACCGCGACTGGTATTCAGAGGAATTCCTGCTTCTGAAACCTGGAATCATGCATCATGACTAGTAGCAGCTGACATACCTACAGTGCAGTCTGTCTACTCAGAAGTAAGTCCAGTTGATTTCAATGGAACTTACTTCCAGGTTAGTGTGTATAGGATTGCAGCCAGGCACCCAATCCTACCTAACTTCCTGCATGGGAATGCAGCGAGGCTAGCAGAGGTGTCGCTGTTGCGTGGCGAGGCGGGCGGGGGCCCCCAGGTGACGCGCGCACACACGCGCAGAAAGGTGACGCGCGCACACACACACGTCGCCTCCCCTGCGCGCACACGCACGCATCGTCTGGGGGCCTCCCGCCCGCCTCGCCAGGCCGGGAGAGCCAGCTTGGGGACATCTTCCCCGGCCGGCTGCCCGGGGCCTTCTGAGGAAGGCCCACTGCGTGAACGTTATTTATAACGTTCTTTTGCGCATGCGCAGAGACCGTTCTTGAGGGAAAAGGGATGCCTTTTTCCCTCAGGAACAGTCTGCGCATGTGCAAAAGAACATTATAAATAACGTTCGCACAGCGGGCCTTCCTCAGGACAGCCGGCCGGGGAAGTCGTCCCCGAGCCGGCTGCAACGATTGAGGGGGCACCCGGAGCAGCGCCCCGTCGCCCCCCCCAAATCACGGCGCGGCCGTATAATTATAATATAATAATAATATTATAATAATTAGTAACGGGGTGTGTGTCCGGGGGGAGGGGTCACTAGGGTGACGTGTGCGCCCGGCCCTGGGGCAGCGCGTGCCCTAGTGACGTCTCTGGAGGCTAGCATGGGCTACACTGCTTCCGGTGTGGGAATAATGGCTATTGGAGGCTTCTGCGGGGTAAGCAGACATTCATTCATTCGCAGCCGGTTTGGATCTGCAGCTCTGGATTTCATAGCCTCATCTCAGGTTTCTGCTGTCCATGCTCACAGAATTCACTGTGGCTTTTATTTTATATATTTTGAAGGGGGGGGGAATCTTTTCATATTTATTTGTTTGTTTGTTTAAAATATTTTTATCCCGCCTGACAGCTCCAGTTTGTGAAATGGACATAAAAGCAGCCTGCTCACTGTCTGGCTGTTTTATGTTTTCTTCTTCATGCACTGAGAAGAAGTGATCAATCTCTCTCACAAAGGTATCTCAATATTTCTCAGCATCTGTCCCTGAAGGTCATTTCTCTCTAATCCAATACACAGGTCCCATTTAAAATCTCTCTCTCTCTCTCTCTCTCTCTCTCTCTCTCTCTCTCTCTCTCTCTCTCTCTCCCTTGGCTGCAGAAGCTTTGGGTGCTTTCAGAGCACAGTATATGATATACCCTTTCCTTTTCTTGGAAAAGGGCAAGATCCTTTTCTGCAAAATGAGGGTGGCAGTGGTGAAGGCCCATCATCCCATGCAGATACTCTTCTTAGTTATGTCCTCTGGCACCCGTGCACTCAACACTTGTCCGAAGAGGGCAGCGCTGAACCCCAGGGACACTTCCACTGGCACAATCTAGAACCCTAAAGTAAAACATGTCAAGAGATTATACAGTCAATTCTCGGTATCCGCAGGGGTTAGGTTCCTGGATAACCCAGTGGATATAAAATCTGTGGATACAGAATCATTGATCCTATGGCACAGACAGTTCAAAATGGCCATGGATAGCTTCAGAATGGCAGCAAATGTGTGGGTAACAAATCCGTGGGTAGCGAGGATTGACTATATATATCATTGTTCATTGAGCACTGTCAAAAAATACAATTGTAAAAGAAAACACACCATGAAAAATGCTTAATTATTTTTACGACAGTCAGCATTGTGAGTTTCCATGCAAGGTTTTGAAGAACCCCAAAGTGGTACCTTTTCAAAATCCACGATTTCAGCTTATTAAAATGTTAGAAACTGTTGAAGGGACAAATGTATTATAAAGAACTGAAATGTATAATTATTATACATAATTTATATAAAGAGAGCTCTTTTTACCTTTCCATCTGTTGAATAATGAATCCAACTTTCGCCCTGTTTAATGGCTCATTAACACAGCGCTGTATTGCTCTTACATGAAGTCCTTACCAGAAGCACCACAAGTAACTTATAATAAAGGAGAAGAAAGAAGCCTCCAGAACAATGCCACCATGCATTGTGGGAATCTTCCCCAGAGTTTTCTTCTGTTATTTTACACAGCTCCTTTTAAAGTTGCTGAGGCGTTAGGCGTGATGATGATGACTTCATTAGGTCTTCAGAACTCAGAACGGTATTAATATGTAAATGAAAGATCATTGCAAGCAAATTTCTTTGCTGATAACACACAGGCCTTTCTAGACTGTAGATGCTGTCACAATGTCTCTGGCATTCAGTGAGGAAAGAACAGACTGTGACTAGGGCTGACACCAAAATCCGGACATAACTGGATGTGGGCAGAAGGTTCTCCAGGGTGAGAAGGTTCTCCAGGGTGATCTTCTTCAGAGGCGTTCCTATGGTGGGGGCGGTACTATAAATTGCGCCCCGTCCTAGTCCCCGTTTACAAGCCGACACGAGGCGGCCCCGCCCCCTCGCCATCGGAGCCATTCCGTGTGGAGAAGGCAGCAGGCAGGAGACTTACAGTACCGCCCCTGATCTTCTTTGAGCAGCAAAGTCAGCAGCAACACACCAGTTGAAGACTGGACTCTTCTTCCGTACAGCCTCAGTGGCTCATCATGTGTGAAGATGCCTCCACAGTGAGGGAATTCCTAGTTATGTTACCACTGCGATAGAGTCAGAAGTAGAGCCAGGACTTCTGTTTTGGAATAAAGCTTGAAGAGACGTGTGCATTTTCAAAATCATGAAAAGTGCATAGAATGTAGACAAGTCTACAAAACCCATTTTTCTAGAGCAAGACGTTCAACGTCCTGCGACTGTATTTCTCTCTCCCCACCTTTTTGCAACTTCAGCAAAGAACAACCCAAGCATATGTCAAGCACCCCTTCCCCTGCCCACACTACTGCAGTGCATGCTGCATCCTGCAGGGGGGGCAATCCTGGAGATCTCCTCCAGGTAAGGGAACATTTGTTCCCTTGCCTGGGAGTAAGCCCCCCCCCCTGTCCAAATGAGTCTACTTAGACATGCACCAGCGTTTTTGCTTAGTGACTTACGGTTATCCTGTGTAACTTTGGACCGGTGGAGCAACTGCTTCGCCAGTCTAGGGTGTTGCAAACATGCCATGAGGCACATTTGTGACACCAGCCGGTGGACCCGGCTTTGGGCCCTGCAGCCGGGTGGCAGAGGGCGGAACAAGGGCGTTCCGGGATAGGGAGATTGGAGGACCAGGCCCGGGAAGGGGGAGGGATCGGCAGAGGAGTTCACCATATCCTATCCCCCTTCCTGGGCCTATTGGGCCTTACACGGGCCTCCCGAATGTACACTAGCAAAATTGCTGGCATGCCGACCCCTTTACCCGAGAAGGCTGCCAGCTGCGCCGGGGCAGGCCCAATCCTGCTCAGGATGCAGTGAGTGCCTTCTGTGCGCCACTATATGCTGCTAGACAGGATTGGGCTGCCCCGACTTACTGGCACCAGATCATTTCCTGGGTCCACTGGTGTGTGACTGCAGTCACTTGCCACTAGTGGCAGTGGCCCGGCTACGCTGAATGGCAGGATGCCGACAGAAGGAGCAACCCTTGCAGTGCAGCAGCCTTGTAGGATTGGGCCCAAAGTAAATTAAAAGGGAAAAATGCAACATTGGACATGAACTGTATAGGAGAATATGATAACGTTTCCAAAAAGCTGGAATAATTTTCCTTCTCTATAACTGACCCCCTCCCTTCCCAAATTAATCTGAAAGGGAGGATTAACGTTTAAGGCAGGCAAAAAATAACAATGAGAACTTAACAGTGTCTTTCAGGGAACAGATCGTATCCTGCCGTTTCCACTTTTAAACCAACAACGGCTGCTGATATTGAGTCATTTTCTAATATCATTTGGTGAAGACTGGTGCATGCTTTTCCCCAGGTTAGCTAAAATGGTCCTGCAATTGGGTTCTATAAGGTGATGAGTAGGGGAAGTGATAATTGCAGCTAAGAACACTAACATGGATGAAAATTCAGATCAAGATCCAATTCACACAACCCGGTCTGTATCTTGCCATACGCAGAGGCGTCGCTCCGGTAGGGGCGGGGCCGTAAGTATCGCTCCGTCCTAGACCCTTTACCGAGCGAGCAGGAGACGGCCCCGCCCCCTCACTGTCGGAGCCATCCCGTGCGGAGAAAGCCTGCTTTGGATTGGGCCGATACTTACGGCCCCGGAGCGACTTACAGTTGTTGCATGACTGCTGGAGTGTGAAAGAGTTTTGTCTCATTTCTTTACCATGCACTCAGGTAATTGGTCATCCTATGATAACTTTCAGATTGTGTGTGTGTGTGTGTGTGTGTGTGTGTGTGTGTGTGTGTGTGTGTGTGTGTGTGTGTGTGTGTGTGTGTGTTTTAGCCATACAGGCCCTTGTCTAAAGTAAGGTGTGGATGAGTTAGTTCAGCTAGGCCCCAGTTTTGAATCTGTCTTTTGGAGCACTAAAATAAATCCTTTTTGCACCTTCCACTCTCACTTCTATTTTCCTCCCCCCCCCCCCCGAATTATACAGCTGAGTCTTTGGCCACTGCACAGGATCTCTGCACACAAATGTTTCCCCACCATATGTGTAGGCTTACCAGACTTTCCCAGTTCTAAACAGGGACAACCCCCCCCACCAATTATTTAAATAAATAAATAAATAAATAAATAAATAAAAACTAAAATGAAATGCTAAAAATTGTGGCCGAAAATTTTATTTATTTATTTATTGCTTAAATTAATTAATTAATTAACTGGCCTGTCCCACCGCCGCTGCCATTCTGCTGCCATTGCCGCCATCTTCGGAGCCTGGCCAGCTGCATCTCCTCAGTGCCCCCAGCCTCCTCCTCCGCCGCCGCCACTTGCAAAGTGCCAAAAGGCATTTTTTTTCCTGTCAGTGGCCATCTTGGATCTCACAAAATCTCGCGAGATCCAAGATGGCGGCATTCAAATCTCGTGAGGGCATGGGGCAGTACTGCCAGTTCCTCCTGCCTCCCTGCCCAGAAATGCTCCGTACCTCCCACCGGCGCTGGCGGATAGTGTTCTCTCTGCTGGTCTGCGCACGCAGCCACCAGCCATTGCACTGGCAGCCTCATTACACTCATTGGTAGAATGTCACTTCCTCTGGCGTCATTGCACTTCCACCGGCAGAACTGCCAGCAGATAGGATTGGGCTGAAAATTGCATTCAAAGTCCCTGACGTCTGGAAAATATGTACTGTACCTTTAAAAACAATGAGCCACGGGCAGGGAACTGAGACGGAACAGCTTCATTCTCTGATCTTAGGCTCCCCCCCCCCCGGGCATGTAGTTCGCAAGTAGAAATGGCGGGCAGAATTGCCTGCACTATTTAAACTGCTGGGTTTTTTTAGTCGCCCTACTGCGCATACTCAAAATCGCACAAGACGATGGTGTGCAAAACGTGAGCTGTCTGTATAACTAAAGTATCTGAAAGAGGCTCTCACTCTGCATAAGTGTTCTGATTGTCGAGAGATGGAGCAGACAAAATATGGCCCTTATGGCCTTAGTGCTACTGGAATTAGGACCCAGGGAAGATGGAGAGAACAAGGTGGTAGGCTTACCAGATCTCCAACCGGGACAGAGTGCTGGACCTTTAGGAGAAGGAATGGGGGCAGGTGTAGCTTGTTAAACCTTAGAGCACAATCCTAGGCATATCTTTAGGAGAAGGAATGTGGGCAGGTGTAGCTTGTTAAACCTTAGAGCACAATCCTAGGCATGTCTATTCAGAAGCAAGCCCCACGGATGCCTAGGATTGTGGTCTAAGGTTTAACAAGCTACACCTGCCCACATTCCTTCTCCTAAAGGTCTAGCACTCTGCCCCGGTTGGAGATCTGGTAAGCCTACAAGGTGGTATGACAATCGCCAGCACATCTGGAATTGGGAATTGAATTCCCCAGCCCCAGATGTGTTGACAGTTATCGCTGCACCTCGTACAGTCAGGTCCCCTTGGGTCTGTGTATCTTAGGATCCTAGTGCTGATTCCTCTGTGTCTCCAGAGCCCGTTTTGCCAGCTGCCTGCCCCCACATGCTCTCAGCAAAGCATCACCTGCATGGCACAGGTGTCACACTCCTTTGCCTCCTTGCTGCTGCAGACAGACTCAACGACCCTTGTGGAATTTGTCCCCTAAGAGTTTTGAGTAACTGCACTTGTTTTCTTGTGCCAGCAGGCAGAAGCATTGCCAGTTCTGTCATCTGTAAACATTTTCTCCATCATATTCCTTGCAGGCTTTTCAGCGACAAAGTGGCAGGGAATCGAACAATAAATCTGGCCCCTGCGTTGTAATATTAGTAATATCCTGGATTGTAGCAGAGAACAAAAGCAGTACATGTGGGCTGGGTGTGATTAAAAGTGCAATGGTGATATAGAGTGAAGGCCTGCAGAGGCCGTTAGTCTGCTACGCCAAAAGTGTCCAAGCTGTTGCAGCTGATGCTGTCATGTGTAAATTGATGCAAAATGAAATGCATGATCGGTGAGTGGATAATGTATCGGGTCATGTGTGACTGTGAAGTCAGACATGGCATTTTTGCTAAAGGGAATGTTCCTTTAAGAAGAGTCTTGTCACAGAGTTATAGAGATGAAAAGAACATGAGAGATATTTAGGCAGATGTAGGTCACAGTATGCGCCAACAGCCTCTATGAGGCTATCTTCTGGATTATACTATCTATTTATTTCAAAGATTTATATCTCCTATTTCCCCTCCCCTTTGGGAGGTGCCCAAGGAGGCTTGCAGTATTACATGTAAGTAATAGCCTAACATGTTAGTAGTAGCCCTGTCCTCAAAGGGCTCACAGTCCTAAAGTTTGGGTGATTAAAGGGGTACAAATAAACTAAAAAAAATCATTAAAACATAATTCTCCTCCTCTTCTGTTTCTACGGCCCCAGTGACGGGGGAAGGAGAATAGTCCATGCTTAAGGGGGCAGCAATAATTCGAGGTGGAGAAGATGGGTCCGCCCTCCTGTCTTCCTTTTCTCCCTTCTCATAGGCCTGTTGGTGCTTCTGTGGCTAAACAGGTGGAAAAAGTGAATTTCCCACAAGGCACTACGATCAGGTAGATTAGTATGGCAAACCATAAAACCACTGGCGTCACTAGACGCGCGTCACC
Source organism: Plestiodon gilberti rubricaudatus (assembly GCA_026170595.1). Taxonomy (NCBI): domain Eukaryota; kingdom Metazoa; phylum Chordata; class Lepidosauria; order Squamata; family Scincidae; genus Plestiodon; species Plestiodon gilberti. The sequence continues at coordinate 221,264,025 of JANXHW010000003.1, forward strand.
CTGGTGCGGGGACGCGCGTCACCCCCCCCTAGGGGCGCGACGTTATAGGCGCGGGGGGAGGGGGCCATCCGGATCCCCCCCCCGCATCGCGTCGCCCCCCTCCGGACGCTCTGAGGCCGGCCCAGGAGCCGGCCTCAGAGCGTCCGACGCCATCGGCGCTCCAGGGCCTTCTGAACGAAAGCCCAGGCAGCGCGTCAATCCGGGTATTTTCCGGATTTTCGCGCATGCGCAGACCCGTTTTGAGGGCTTTTTGCCCTAGGGGCGCGACGTTATAGGCGCGGGGGGAGGGGGCCATCCGGCTCCCCCCCCGCATCGCGTCGCCCCCCTCCGGACGCTCTGAGGCCGGCCCAGGAGCCGGCCTCAGAGCGTCCGACCCCGTCGGCGCTCCAGGGCCTTCTGAACGAAAGCCCAGGCAGCGCGTCAATCCGGGTATTTTCCGGATTTTCGCGCATGCGCAGACCCGTTTTGAGGGCTTTTTGCCCTCAAAACGGGTCTGGGCATGCGCGAAAATCCAGGAAATACCCGGATTGACGCGCTGCCTGGGCCTTCGTTCAGAAGGCCCTGGAGCGCCGACGGGGTCGGACGCTCCGAGGCCGGCTCCCGGGCCGGCCTCGGAGCGTCCGGAGGGCGACGCGCGTCACGGAGGTGACGCGCGAGGGGGTGCGCGCGTCACCCCATGGCGCGCGTCACCCCCTGGCGGCCCGCCCCCCCCGCCACGCCCCAGTGACGCCCGTGCATAAAACCACACTTGTTTGGGCACCAGAAAGCCCTAATAGGATTGGGCCGATAATTATGGATACAAAGCCATGATTCAGAGCCACTCCAATCTGCTTTTTCACTTTTGCTTGCAATTTTGAGCATGGAATATGATGTGCAGTTAAACCAACTGTGCATGTAACAGGCAGCAATGATTCATAATGGTAATGTTGCCTGTGCTTTTTGAATGGGGAACATGATACACCGTTACATACAGAATTAGTGATGCATTGAAACAGTTCCCCTCCATTTATTGAAAATTACAGGTGTGTCCTTAATGTGCAATCAGTGTGGGAGAAGAAAAAATAGAACACCCACAAAAAATGGGATTTTGAGCATCCCTAGATATTGTAATCCTGCCTGTCTTGTGAACCTCTTCGAGGTTTCTTACCTGGTATATCTTAGGAGCACGTTTTCAAATGCAAAGACAAAGATATCTTTGAGGAACATAGTTAATGTGACTTTCTGCATACTGACCCTTGTTCTCCGAGTCATTGAATACCTGACTATGCAAGTGGCCGAGCCAATAAGTCTTAAGTGAACATGCAGCGCCTGTGAGGAGACCTGCCTACTTCACAAATAATCACATGCTTGCGCCTCTGCAGAAAGGAGGATGAAAGGAAGACTCTAGAAGCATGGTTTCCCTGAAGTTCAGCTCATCTCTCCCATGACTTCCCATATTATCCCCTTCCGAAACCTTCTGACTAACCCTGCTGCAGAGGGTTGACAAATTCAACTCCCAATGTTCGGCTGTCACTTCAGATGTGTGGCGGTTCCACGGAGACCTCGCTGCTCTGTCTGCTCTAATGCTGCTCAGATCAGGGGAGTAATCAGATCCAGCTTTGCTCAGAAGGTGCCCATTAAGTAGGAAAATGTGACTTGCATTTTCTCCAGGCAATTAAGAGGAGAGTCTGAGATGTGATGCACGGACTGATGTGCTTCTGGAAAACAGGGTACCGAGCAGGTTTTGAATAATGAAACGAACTGTAAATAATCACATTTTTGCCACCAAGCAACTAATTTACAAAACAACCAGGCAACATTATCCAATTTGACATCAATGTTCTTTGCTGTAAATAATTGAACAGGTCGGTCTGACTTTGAGGGTGGCCAGAGATGGCGTCGTCATCTGGATAATGCCGCCGCAACTTTTCCTGAGTTTTTGGAATTTGCATGTGAATCCAGGAATCTCTCGGAATCCAGATCTGGGATGCCATTTCAGCATCCACGCTAACAATTATGAGAACTGGACTAGCAGTCCAATCCTAACCAACTTTCCCGCGCCGATGCAGCTGTAATGCAGCCCCAAGGTATGGAAACAAACATTCCCTTACCTTGAAGAGGTATCTGTGACTGTTCCCTCCCCACTGCCAATGCAGCGTACACCCCGTTGGCACGGCTGCATCAGCACTGGAAAATTAGTTAGGATTGGGCTGTTAGGCTGCAATCATAAGAACATAAGAACATAAGAAGAGCCCTGCTGCTGGATCAGGCCAAAAGCCCATGTAGTCCAGCTTCCTGTATCACACAGTGGCCCCACCAGATGCCTCAGGGAGCACAAGACACAAGATAACCTGTTTCCCGTTGAAACTCCCTTGCACCTGACACAGAGAAAACCCACTTCTAAAACCAGGAGGTTGCTTATGGTCCTGTGATGGTCTTTTCCTCCATGAATCTGTCCAAACCCCTTTTAAAGGCATCTAGGCCAGGTGCCATCACCACATCCTGTGGCAAGGAGCTCTTCAGATAATCCTATACATGCTTACCTGTGAGCAAGTCCCACTGAACTCAACAGGGTTTACTTCAGAGTAGAAGTAAGTAGAATGTAGACGTAACTACTGTGCGAAGTAGAATGTATACTTGTATAGGATTGTGCTGTTAAAGAGGTAAGGAGGAGTTGTCGCTGGATATTGAAGATGGATGCTGGAGCCAGGAAAAGGGCTTTAGCTTGAAGCTGGTGTGCTACAGGCAGGAAATACTGTTCTCTTTACCATTTTCCTGGTGCTTATGACCATCACAGAAGAAAGATGGAGTATAAGTATACGTAACAATAAATGGAGAGGGAGATCGTTCTATTGCTACATTTGGCCTTTAGGTGTATCATCATCATCAAACATGTATTTTGTCCACTTCCTGCTTAGCATCATAGCTGATGTTTCAAAACGTCCTACCTTCGTGGGATGTAGCAAAATACCCGTCAGGTTGGTTTGCAGCTAATTAGGAAGTACTGTAATACTAGAGTTGTTCTCATCATACTTAATAGCAATCTTACCCAGGACCTCTGGCATGTTAATCCTCCCCGCTAAGAAATCTTCCAAGTCAAAAAATTTGAACTTCTATTGAAATGCTGCTGATCCTCCTCCTCCTCCTTCTTCATATTGCACCATTACTGTAATGTGTGTGGCACTTTATGGTAGAAGTGAAGGTCTCTGCCCTGAGGGTCTTCCAATCGAAAATAAACTCAAGGGGGGACAGGAAGGGATGGGAATGGTGCCAGGGTAGATGGGAAAGAATATGTGATTATTTCACGTACATGGTCAGGTGGGCTGGAGTGCCCAATCGACTGGCATTGCTAATCGCAGCAGCAAAGCTGGCTAGGATCGATGATGGTCTACGCTGGACCCAGACATCAGTAGTAAAACCACACCCTGCCCTGACATGTGGCTCTTCTGTAACAGTGCTGAATTCAAAGAGGCTCTTGCAGCAGGATGGTAACAGTGCAATCCGATCCATATATAACATATTGATCCCTGGATATGGGGGCCCACCTGTACTCTTTTTGGAATTCTTTTGGTTTCTTCCCAGAAACTCTTCAGATGGGGAAGCCCCCAAATTTGTGTACAGCTTTGCTTTAGGCAAAACAACAGTGTCTCGGACCAACATGACCAGGCAGATTTTCGTTTCTTCATTTTCCTCCGGTGATGCCTAAGCGACCAGGGTCAAGAGATGTCCCTTTTTCCCGAGCCCAGTCACCTCCTTCATAATTGCAGCTCTTTTGAACATTCATGAGTCGTTCATGGCATCCAGCTGCCTGCTCTCTGGACCAGTAATTTCTAACAGATGGCAGAAGTGAGAGTTTTGCTTCTACGCATATGTGTTGCCCATAGGCAGGGAAAGGGGCCTACCAGGCGAATAAATCAAACACAGAAGAATTACGCTGTTAAACAAACGGGGGGGGGGGTGCATTTTGTAAGCATCTCTAGCAGAAAGAGTTTAGACTGAATCACTCAAACCAGCTAACGTCTACTAAAAGAAAGTGGAAATTTTTACATTTGCATAAAGAAATAGAATATAATATAGTCTTGATCACGCCATTCCCACTAGGTAGTCGTATTTGAAAACTACAGAAGGGGGGAATCTGTTAAAAGGGAGCGCTGAGCACTTTGTATTAAATTTCATCAGGAAAAAAGCACAATCTCCTCTCTCTCTCTCTCTCTCTCTCTCTCTCTCTCTCTCTCTCTCTCTCTCTCTCTCTCTCTCTCTCTCTCAATCTTCATATGCTTTTAGAGTTGATCCAGGTCATGTTAGGCTAACAGATTTGCACCAGGTGAAAAATCCAGTTGCTTCTTGCTGACATTAGAGATATACAAAGGAAAACCTGCCTGAGGAATGTCATTGTTGCTAGCTCCTTTCGCCTCTTCGGCAGATGAAGAACACACACACATTCAATTTAAAACAATCACATTATAAACTAATTAAAAGTCGAAAACATAAAAGAAGAAACAAGCCAGCAGTGGAAGGTTAATAGCATGCTGATTTGGTAACATTACAATTTGTCATTATTGCAACAATAAATAATAGAAATGATGGAGAAGAGTTACAATGAAAACTAAAACAAATTCTGAAAGTTTAAAAAGATGCAGCTTCCTTTTGGCTGAAGCAACATTATCGGGAAGAAAAGACGCATCTAATAATTAAATTATGCTCCTCAGTGGAATAGTTGACTACCCTGTCTTCTGTTTTCAGCCAGATAAGCAGAAAGAAAAAGAACAAGATAGAAGATAAAAGGAGGCAAGAGATGGGAAGGAGGGGGTGGGGGGCGTTCTTTTGTGCCAGCTGGGCAGGGAGTCGGATTATCAGATCACAACAATTTATATAGGAAATGTGGGCACCACACCAATTTGCCTCTGGAGAGAATTCCACAACCAGGGTGCTGCACCCTCCCCAAAAAGCACCTCTTCAATAGCACCTTCCTATTGTGGGAAGGTAAACAGCGCTCCATGTTCCAGCCGCATGCTACACGCTGCGGCAAGGAGAGTCATGCCAACCACATGACCACGGAGGCGTCTTCAGACAACGCTGGCTCTTCGACTTTGAAATGGGGATGACCACCACACCCTAGAGATGGACACGACTGGACTTAATTGTCAAGCCTGACCTCATTTTTGAAGCAAGCGGAGCCGCTGCGACCTTTGCGCGGCTGGCGCGTACCTCAAACTGGAATCCTACTTTTGAGGGGGCGGGTGCACAGAGCTAGGGGGCGGTTCGCGGAGCTACTGCAGCCTGCCAATCGTAGGAGAGGGGGGGAGGGTGGCTGCATGCCAATCTGAACTACCTCTAATCACCTTCTTAAGAAGGAGGGACAACAGGAGGGAAGACACTCCCCCGCTCCAAGCGCGTAGGCAGAGGCAGAGGCGGCGGCAGAACCTCTGCCTGCAATGTAGCTCAGCCTTCAGGGGTCACCTTTACCTTTACTAACTTCTGGAAGCAGGTAGTAGACACATGAAAGAAAGCCTCATTTGGAGCCCTTGATTGACAGGTCGTTTTGCACCCTCCAAGCAGAGCTCCTGGAAAGTAAAGACTTTCCTCCTCACATGGAGAAATTCAATGTGCTTTGCATGGTGTGGCGATGCAATGGCAGGAGAGGGTTGGCTTTTGAATTGCTGCTGCCCGAATGGCCACTTTTAAAGACACCACAACCTAGTCAGAAAAAAGTGGAAGCCTTGGGTTTAACTGCCAAAAAGGAATCCATCCACCATTTCCTTCTGGATCTTATTGTTGTTGTGGCTGGATGGAGAAGTCTGGTAGGAATTAAAATTGAGTTGCCAGTCAATACCTGCCAGGTGTTCGAGTTTCCTCAGTTGAATACAGTGCAACAGTTGCTAGTTGTTATTATTCAGTGATGGGGAAAGGCACTCTGCACATGCTTATAAGCACCCTTGTTAGTATTACATTTTATCTTTCCTAGCTGAGCCCTAGCATGGTGAAGCTGTGCCCTGAGAAGTCCTGAGTGATGGCCACTAGAAAATGATGAGGTGCAGCCCACTGGCTCATAAGGAGTCACTCCCCAATGCATCCTGAAAGCCAAATGCTGTGCAATGCAGTCAGTAAACACAACTCACAACTCAGTAAACACAACACACACACACAGGGTCCCTGGGTTATGGATGTCCTGATTTACGGACAACTGTGTTGGCACTTTGGCAAGAGCCTGTGAGTTGGCAAGAGCTGGCTGTTCGTCTGTTTCGATTTCCAGGCACTCTCTCTCTCTCTCTCTCTCTCTCTCTCTCTCTCTCTCTCTCTCTCTCTCTCTCTCTCTCTGTGGATTGGGAATAGAACTGCCATGAAAAATGTTCATTACTGCCCCCATATAGCTGCTATTAAATATACATGTTCCCTCAAAAAAATCTCCCTCTACACCAGGATATTTTGCATGAAAAACTAATTAAGCAGAACTTGTTCACAAGTGCTTTTTGGACAGAAAGATCTTGCTTGCAGTGCCGCATTTTCCTCAGCGCATCCTCAAGAGCCTTCTTATACCATACACTACAACTATACTGTACTACTCCCCGTTGGAGGAACTCAGCGTATATTTATTTTGGTCAGATGAATCATGCCAGGGCAGAGAGAGTTCCCCACTCCTCCCCTTTCTCTTCAAATGCTGAAAATGGTAACACCTCAGTGAGAGGGCTCATTAGTTTTGAAGCACTTCCCCTCATCTACGAGGCACCATCACTTACTGCTCAGTGAACGAAAATGACTGTGCTTCAAACTGCTTGGTGCAGCTGAGGCAACAGCTGCATTTATCAGACACCCAAAAGATGGGAGAAAGCGCTAGTGAACTCCACACTTACAGTGCAATCCTGAGGATTGCGTCAGTGATGGAACGAGCATTCCGTCGCCGGAAGTAGTCGCAAACGTGCCGAAAAGCACGTTCACGACTACTCTGGAGCAAGGGAGGCCGGCGCAGAGGCCGGCCTCCCTTGCTCCATCACCAGAGCTCACGAGTGGCCGCCACCGAACCCAGATAAGGATCCAGCGGGTGTGGGGGCGTTTTGGTGGGCGGGGGAGGGGCCCATTGGCCTAGCTGGCCCGGGAGGGGGCGGGGATGGCCTCGGCCATATCTTGGCCCCGCCGGGCGGCTAGGCCATTACACGGCCTCCTCCGACTTCCGCCAGCAATTTTGCTGGCGGAAATCCGAGGAGGCCGGTTGGGCCAGCTGGTATTTACACTTGGGGAAGGGAACGAGCGTCCCATTCCCTGAGTAGACCTCCGGCCCGGCAGCAACATGGCCGGTGGTGCACAGGATCCGGTGGGCGGCCATGAGCCACCAACCGGATCCTTACGGTGGATTGTGCTGTCCGACACTAATAATATAGTGCTGCCGGCTCATCCATGAGGCCAAGTGGTCACTTCAGGCAGCAGATTGGTGAGGGGCCACCTCTCTCTCTCTCTCTCTCTCTCTCTCTCTCTCTCTCTCTCTCTCTCTCTCTCTCTCTCTCTCTCTCTCTCTGCCTCCACTGCTGCTCCTTCTTCTTCCATTCCCTGGATTGGAAACGGAAGAGGGGAACAGAGGGGATGAGGAAATGCTGAGCTAGAACAAATTGGAGTCTGGGAGCGCAAGGCTGGCACCTGACTGGGTCACATCATTTGGCATGCTGCTGCCTCAGGAGGTCTTGGGCCAGCTGGGCAATCATGAATAGTGGGTGCTGGGGAACTGTTTCCCCAGCAGCCCTGATTATTCCTCGTGGGAAAGCTGCAAATGTCAGCAGGTGCAGCTTGGCTCACCTTACCTGATACGTTGCCACCTGCGCTGAACTGCACCTGCCAACATCCCTCTTCTTGATAAGTTCAACTGCTGGACCATTGCTCCAGCAGGCTACACTGGTTCGTTTCCAGGCCCAATTCAAGCTGCTGGTTTTAACCTTTAGAGCCCTTAACAGTTTGGGACTACAGTATCTGAAGGACTGCCTTTTTCCTTATCGACCTGCTCATCCTCTAAGATCTTCAGAGGGGGGGTCCTTCTTTGTGTGCCCACCCTGACTGAAGCAAGGGGGCAGCGGTGAGAGGAAGAGACCCCTCAGTGCTGGCTCCCCGAATGTGGAATTCCCTCCCAAGTGAATTATGATCAGCCCCCTCCCTGGATACTTTTCGACAGGACTTGAAAACGTTTTTATTTCGAATGACTTGTGGTGGTGGGTAGAGTGGGGTGGGGGGAACGTTTTGACAGTTGAGGATACAGAGGTGAGGCTTGCTGGACTTTTTTTATCTGCTGTCTTTTTTAATCTGCTATTTGCCTGATGTTTTATATTTTAATCTGCTGTTTTAAGGCCGCTGTGGCCTAAGTGGTTTAAGTATTGCTTCAATGTATGTTTTAAACTGGTACTGAGAGCCAGGCTCATAGCCTGGGGAAAGGCGGTATTTAGAAATCTTCTAAATAAATAAATAACCTGTTAAAAGTTGCAGCACTCTTATCAAAGAAACCCAGTTCATGCAATTTTGAGTCCAGGACACTGTCCGCTAATTAGACTTGCTCTCCATATCATCATCCCTTAAGCAGCTATTTGCCGACAGCACTGCGTTTTGTGTTTGTTTTCATTCAGGAAACTACGGCGAAAGTGGAATGGAGGCCTTCAAAGACATGTCAGCCAAGGAAGGGATCTGTATCGCCCATTCCTACAAGATATACAGCAATGCTGGGGAACAGAGCTTTGACAAGCTGTTGGAAAAGCTAAGAAGCCACTTACCCAAGGCAAGAGTGGTGGCCTGCTTCTGCGAAGGCATGACTGTGCGAGGCCTGCTGATGGCGATGCGGCGTTTGGGCTTGGCTGGAGAATTTTTGCTGCTAGGCAGGTGAGTCAAACTGCAGATAATTATAGTCTTTTTAAGAATACGAAGACAATGCAAAAATACATTTCATTCAGGCTGTGTTATCAATGCTGTCACCTGATTAAAGAAATCTGGGTTGATTAAGTGTATGCTTTTTAAATCCCTTAATTACATTTGCATACATTTGCATATCAATTAAAACGCTAGTTCCGATACAAAAAGCATGCTGGCTTGGATCCAAAGAGCAGTGAGCGGAAGGCGAAAGTTACGGCCAGGAGCTGTTTCGTGAGTTCTTCGTGGAAGACGCCTTGCCACACAGAGCCACAACATATTGGGGGTTTCCTCACAGTATAAGAGCATAAGAATATAAGAACATAAGAAGAACCCTGCTGGATCAGACCAAAGGCCCATCTAGTCCAGCTTCCTGTATCACACAGTGGCCCCACTGTTTCCCTGGCAGGTTTCCTGCTTCTAACATATTTGAAGAAGCTTTTGTTATAAGAAACAGGGTCTGAGAAGGTGATACAGGCTGTAGCCTGCAAACAGAAGTTGACTATGAAAAGTTTTGAAAAACAGCTTGTCCAACATTTTGTGCACACACGGGCGTGTGGAAAAGCTGGTCTCGATTTGGGGTCGCTCTTTCATACAAACTAAAGGAGTTCAGATGGACAACATACTAAAACATCACCAAAATATGCAGAAATGTTTTGAAACCAAGCAATTGTGGAATGCTTAAAATAAAATCCCAAACAATTTTTCTAACATATGGCAAACAAACAGTCTGGCAATTTGCCATATGTTAGACAATTTGTTTAAGAAACATAGTGTGGGTTTTGTGTTTAACTGTGTTGACGTTTGGTTCTAATAGATTTCTGACTATTAAGGAGATACACTAGAACACTTGTTGTATTTTCCACCAAAAATACAGTTCATATTTGCTTTGTTGTCAGGGATTAACTCCCTTTTGTGTATGATCAGTCACACACTCATACAATGTGTATTTTCTCGTACAATGCTCTTCTGCTAATTCAGTAATAGTATTTCCATGTGCAGAAGAGACTTTCCATTAGGAGACAAGAACTTTTCGATTTTGTGATGGTCTGTTTTCTTCATCGAAGTATTTGCATGCCTCAGAAGTAGTCCTTTCATCAATACTTCATCAACACTTTGATTGGAATGGAAAGCAATTGAAGTGCTGACTGCTTTGGTTTCACCTTGTGACTGATAGGCAGAACTGCAGTTGACTGGCTCGGAAGTGATAAGATACAGTACCAGAGAGGTGAAATTCTAATTCAAGAAGAGGGCAGAACTTACGAAGCATTTGGAGCTTAGGGGTGTAACTTGTGTGCATGCTTAGACCATGAGGGCGCCAACTGTATGTGCAAGAATACTCCTGCAAAACGGCTTGATATTAAATCAATAATATCAATGCATGCTAATAGTAACTATTACTCACAAGCTATTATTCAGAATAATTAAGCACCCAGGCCAAGAGGCCAACCAAACAACCATACTATGAAAAAGCAGAGGTGTTCTGGAGTCTGTTTAAGTGTGTGTGTGTGTGTGTGTGTGTGTGTGTGTGTGTGTGTGTGTGTGTGTGTGTGTGTGCGAGAGAGAGAGAGAGAGAGAGAGAGAGAGAGAGAGAGAGAGAGAGAGAGAGAGAGAGAATAAATAAAATTTAACTGATATTTATTTTTTTAAATACTGCAGTTTGGTTGTTTTTTGTTGACCTAACATAGTAAGAACATAAGAAGAGCCCTGCTGGATCAGGCCAAAAGCCCATCTAGTCCAGCTTCCTGTATCACACAGTGGCCCCACCAGATGCCTCAGGGAGCACAAGACAACAAGATAACCTGTTTCCCATTGACACTCCCTTGCACCTGGCACAGAGAAAACCCACTTCTAAAACCAGGAGGTTGCATATGGCTTGTAACCTGTGATGGTCTTTTCCTCCATGAATCTGTCCAAACCCCTTTTAAAGGCATCTAGGCCAGATGCCATCACCACATCCTGTGGCAAGGAATTCCACAGATGAATTACACGCTGGGTAAAAAAATATTTTCTTTTGTCTGTTCTAACTCTCCCTCCACTCAATTTTAGTGCATGTCCCCTGGTTCTGGTGTTGTGCGAGAGGGAGAAGAATTTCCCTCTATCCACTCTCTCCATCCCATGCATAATTTTATAAGTCTCAATCATGTCCCCCCTCAGGAGCCTTTTTTCTAGACTGAAAAGCCCCAGACGCTGTAGCCTTTCCTCGTAAGGGAGGTGCTCCAGCCCACGAATCATTCTGGTTGCTCTTTTCTGCACCTTTTCCAATTCAACTATATCCTTTTTGAGGTGTGGTGACCAGAACTGGACACAATACTCCAGATGTGGCCTTACCATCGACTTGTACAAAGGCATAATGATATTGGCCGTTTTATTCTCAATCCCTTTTTTAATGATCCCGAGCATGGAATTGGCCTTCTTCACAGCCGCCGCACACTGGGTCGACACTTTCATCGACCTGTCCACCAGCACCCCAAGATCTCTCTCTTGATCCGTCACAGACAACTCAGAACCCATTAGCGTATATGTGAAATTTTGGTTTCTTGCCCCAATGTGCATCACTTTGCACTTACTTACATTGAAGCGCATCTGCCATTTTGCTGCCCATTCTCCCAGTTTGGAGAGGTCCTTCTGGAGCTCTTCACAATCCCTGCTGGTCTTCACCACCCGGAAAAGTTTAGTGTCATCTGCAAACTTGGCCACCTCACTGCCTATCCCCGACTCCAGGTCATTTATGAATAAGTTGAAAAGCACCGTTCCCAAGACCGATCCTTGGGGCACACCGCTTTTCACCTCTCGCCATTGTGAAAATTGCCCATTGACTCCCACTCGCTGTTTCCTGGTCTTTAACCAGTTCCTAATCCACAAGAGGACCTGCCCTCTTATTCCCTGACTGTGGAGTTTTCTCAGGAGCCTTTCATGAGGGACTGTGTCAAACGCCTTCTGAAAATCCAGATATATAATATCCACGGGTTCGCTCACATCCACATGCCTGTAGACCTTTTCAAAAAATTCTAACAGGTTTGTGAGGCAAGACTTCCCCTTGCAGAAGCCATGCTGACTCTCCCTCAGCAGAGCTTGTTCTTCTATGTAGTTTAAGATTTTATCCTTAATGAGACTTTCCACCATCTTCCCTGGAACAGATGTTAGGCTGACCGGCCTGTAGTTTCCCGGGTCCCCCCTCCTTCCTTTCTTAAAGATTGGCGTGACATTAGCTATCCTCCAATCCTCTGGCACAGTGGCTGTTTTAAGGGACAAGTTGCATATTTGGGTCAAGAGGTCAGCAACTTCATTCTTGAGTTCCTTCAGAACTCTTGGGTGGATGCCATCTGGGCCTGGTGATTTATTGATCTTTATTTTGCCAATTAAGTCTGAGACGTCTTCTCTTTTAACCTCTATTTGACTTAATTCTTTAGACAGGGGAGGCCGTTCAGGCAGCGGTATTTGCCCGAGGTCTTCTGCCGTGAAGACAGATGCAAAGAACTCATTTAATTTCTCTGCAGTCTCCAAGTCCCCTTTTATCACCCCTTTCTCTCCCTCACCATCCAGCGGACCAACCGTTTCCCTGGCAGGTTTCCTGCTTCTAACATATTTGAAGAAGCTTTTATTATTCCCTTTTATGTTGCCTGCCATACGTTCCTCAAAGTCTTGCTTGGCCTCCCGTATCATCTTTTTACATTTCTTTTGCCACAGTTTGTGCTCCTGTTTATTTTCCTCATTAGGGCAAGACTTCCATTTATGGAAGGAAGCTTCCTTGCCTTTTATAGCCTCCTTTACTGTGCTTGTTAGCCATGCGGGCACCCTCCTGGACTTGGTCGAGCCCTTCCTCCTTTGTGGGATACACTCCCGCTGGGCCTCTATGACTGTTGTTTTAAACAGCCTCCATGCACTCTGGAGCGATTGGACTCTTTTTACCTTCCCTTTCAGCTTTTTTTTTAACTAGTCTCCTCATTTTGGGGAAGTCTGCCCTTCGGAAGTCAAGGGTTTTCGTGTCAGATTTGCTCGGCACTCTCCCTCCGACATGCATGGCGAAACAGATCACAGCATGGTCACTGTTCCCCAACGGTTCGGTAACATTTACCTCCCTGACCAGATCTTGAGTGCCACACAATATCAAATCCAGAGTCACCTGTCCTCTGGTCGGTTCCGTGACAAGCTGCTCTAAGGCACAGTCATTTAACATATCCAGAAATCCAGTCTCTCTTTCATGACCTGAGCATGAATTGACCCAGTCAATGTGAGGATAATTGAAGTCCCCCATGACTACAACCCTGTCTCTCATTGACACCTCCCTGATTTGCTTCCTCATTTCAAGATCCCCTTCAGGTTTTTGATCTGGAGGACGGTAGCATGCCCCTACTATTACATCACTCTTTGAGCCTGGTAATCTAACCCACAGTGATTCTACGGAGGAGTCAGAGCCCCCCTCCAGCTCTACTCTGGTGGATTCTACCCCCTCTTTGACATAGATGGCCACCCCACCTCCAACACACCCCTCTCTGTCCCTCCTATAGAGTTTATATCCTGGAATTGCAGTATCCCACTGGTTCTCCGCATTCCACCAGGTTTCTGTTATACCTACTATGTCAATGTTTTCCCTAGCCACCAAACATTCCAGTTCTCCCATCTTTGCCCGTAGACTTCGGACATTTGCATAAAAGCACTTATATACCTGGTCCCCCAAGAAGGGCTGCATGTTTGCACCTTTATTCCTGCAGCCTTCTGTCCTGCTAGACTGGCTGTCATGTCCCATCACGCTACCACTCCCAATTTTTACTCTGCTATTACTTGACTGTTCCCCATCCTCTGCACCCTCATTCCCTAGGGATGAGGAGTCCCGAACCGGATGCCCCTCGGCTCCTGTCGGCTTTCCCCCAGGAGTCAGTTTAAAAGCTGCTCTGCCACCTTCTTAATGTTACGCGCCAGCAGTCTGGTTCCGTTTTGGTTCAAGTGAAGCCCGTCCCTCTTGTACAGGCCCGGCTTGTCCCAAAATGTTCCCCAGTGCCTAACAAACTTAAACCCCTCCTCCTGACACCAGTGTCTCATCCACGCATTGAGACCCCTGAGCTCCGCCTGCCTAGCTGGCCCTGCGTGTGGAACAGGTAGCACTTCTGAGAACGCTACCTTTGGGGTCCTGGATTTGAGCTTCCTACCTAGCAACCTAAATTTGGCCTCCAGGACCGCCCGGCTACATTTCCCCACGTCGTTGGTGCCAACATGCACCACAACCGCTACCTCCTCCCCAGCACTCTCTATCAGCCTATCTAGACGAGAGGTGATGTCCGCAACCTTCGCACCAGGTAGGCAAGTCACCGTGCGGTCCTCACATCCGTCACAGACCCCCCTCTCTATGATCCTGACTATAGAGTCACCCACGACAAGAAGCCCCCTTCGCCCCCTCCCCAGAGGAGTATCCATAGTGCGACTGGATTCGGGCCCATCACCTGAAGAAGGGGTCCCCACTGTGGGATTGTTTCCCTCTTTTCCAGAGCGACGTCCTCCAGCCCTGAGACTCCCTTTCCTGACAGCTGAGGAGCTGGCCAACTGAGGGTGGGACGATGCCTCCACGTCCCTAGAAGTCTCACCCTGGTCCCTCTCTACCTGTCTCTGCTTCTCCAGGTCAGCAACCGTGGCTGCAAGGGAGCGAACCCGTTCCCTGAGAGCCTGGAGCTCTTTGCACCGAGCACACACCCATGACTTGTGCCCAAGAGGCAGATAGTCATACATGTGACACTCGGTGCAAAACACTGGATAGCCCCCACCCTTCTGCTGGCTGGCTGACTGTATAGCTTTTGAGTGTAAGTTATGGATTTATCAAAGTTTGGGTACCTTAATGTTGTTGGAGCTCTCCTCTCTTCAAGGTTGTTGGAGCTCTCCTCTCTTCCTCTCTCCTCTCTTCAAGGAAAGCGCCGGGCAGTGTGTGGGGCCTGGCTTCCTCGCCCCGCTGCTGAACTCGCCCAGCTGCTTAACTCGCTGTGTCTTTTTTACCTTGCCACTTGGTCCCAGTGAGGCCACTCGCTGCTCCTGAAAGGGCTCACTTGCAAACCAGCCCCAGATTTAAACTGTTGTGTAGCTCCTCCCCCTGCCTACCTGAAAGTTTGAAAAGATTGGCCTCTAAGGGGGGTGGGGCCTGATGGGGGTTACTGGCAGGAAATTCCTGTTGCTATTGGTCCTGCTGCTGCCTCAATTTACATCTGACCGACTTAGCTGGCAGGAATGTATGTTGCTATGGTTCCTGAGCCACCTTAATTTACATCTGGCCTACTATACCATGCGGTCTGGCCTACTATACCATGCGGTCTGTATGTTTTAAACTGTATGTTTTAAATTCTGCTTAAGTTTAACTCTGCTTAAGGTGTAGTTTAGCTTGCTTTCTCCCCTTCTTTTAGCCTCCTCCTGTTTTGTTTTGGGCTCCTACTCTAAAGTAGACTCAGGTCTCTGCCCTGGGCTTTTACTCTTGAGTAAACACTGGTTTTACTCAGAGTAGACCTGTTTAGATTTGGACTGCCATTCTCTTTAGAATCAGCTCCCAGGCTTGTCCAGTTTCTGCCCCTGTCTTTTAGATAGGTCCTTGTTTGTTTATTTGAATCTATTTAATTTCCCCACCTAGCTTCTGTGCCTGTGTCCTAGCTACTGGACCTTAAAATTCCCCTCCTCAGGTTATATTTAGTTCTACTTAGCTAGGCTTAGTTCTTAGCTAGGCTTAGTTCTAGCTAGGGTTAGTTCTATCTTAAGTTTAAGGTAGCTTAAGGTAGCTTTAACCAGGTCCTTTACAGTTAATGGTAAATTAAAGTTAAACAAAGCTGCACAACTGAGAGAGTTAATTTACCTTCTCCTCGTCCAGCTGCTTAACTCGCTGTGTCTTTTTACCTTTCCACTTTGTCCCAGTGAGCCACTTGGTCCCAGTGAGGCCACTCGCTGCTCCTGAAAGTAAAAGGTTAAATACTGAGACTCCAGGATAACTAGGTAGACTGACCCTTTAAAATAACTATATAAGCTGAGGCTCACCATTTCCAGACCTGAAAATGAAAGCAAAAACTTTGTTGACAGCGGATGGACCTTTTGGTGTAGTTTTGCTTAGGTAATCAGACCTAAGTAATCGGACCCAACTCCCTCTCAATCAGAAGTTTTGTGTCATCATCACTATTTGGATCCAAGCCATTTTCTTTGCTCTTAGGTATTGTACACACGTGACATAACAAGCATAATCTTTGAGTCTCTTGTGTAAGAGAGGAGGAATTCTAGGCTAAAACTTGCTAGATGCAGTTTTCATAAGTACTTGTGGGGTGTATCTCATAATCATGTATATGATGGGCAGCCCAATCCTATCCTCCCCCAGCATAGGATGTTCAGCGTGGGCCGCATGGCTGATGCACACCTGATGCACGTCTTCCTGCCTGGGAAGGCCATGGCTGGAAGTGTACTCAGGGTAAGCAGGCCCCCAGCCTGTGCATCCCTTCCCTTGAGGTGACCTCTGTGACTGCCCCCCCCCATCGCAGAATGCAATGCATGCCCCACTGGCATGGCTGCATCAGCACTGGAAAATTGGTTAGGATTGGGCTGTTAGTCATTTAAGATTCCATTTTCAACTTGTTGTCCTCTGTTTCCTGCCTCTATTCATGGGTCCATTTCTTTTATGGTTGTCATTTTGACGATTATATGATTTTATAATGGAGCTGCACTTCATGAATCCTGAAAGTTGCTTTGGGGAATCTCATCAAAATATGGGATAGAAGTCTGCAAATGAATGCTTTCGTAAGGTGATAATGGTCTTTGCCCTCAGAGAATTGACAAGAAATGAATTACTAAATGCCCCTGTAAACTTGAGTATTATTATTAGTCACATTTCTATTCAGCTCTTCCCCCCAAGAAATTACGGGCAAGGTAAATCCCTCCATTTTATCCTCACAACAATCTTGTGAGGCGGGTTAGGTTGAAGGATGGTGACTTGCTCAATGTCACCCATTACATCTTCTAGCTGAGTAGGGATTTGAACTCAGGTCTTCCTTCTCCATCTGATCTGCTAACCACCACACTACACTACACCACACTGGCTCTGCAGAATACCGGTAGTCAGCCACAAAGGAAACATAAAATAAATCAGCTTGCCCATTCAGTACTCATTTAAAACAGAAAGAGCTGTCCTGCTCAGGGTTAAACCCTGCATTCTCCACAGTACCTGCTATTGCCTTGCCTGTTCACATACAGTCCTGTGCAGATGAAAGACATCTGTTGTTTAAGCAACAACACAGCTCTGGGTCATCTTCAGCACACCTAAAGCATTTTAAATGCTCAGCAAATGTTTGCCTCCGCTGCCTCCATAGAATTGGATTCTGTCCTGCCTGAATTTCAGCCATAAAATACATTATCGAGTACTTTAACTTTACAGTTATTGTACTTCATAGGTAGGCATGCACACGACTGAACTTGTTTGCGCTTGTGATTCAGAGCTTTCCCCCACCCCACCAAAAAGGAATTAACCTTACATGTGGCTCTGATTGGACTCCAGGAAATAGGATTCCAGAAACAATCTGGCTGTCTTCTGAACATATTGCTGAAGAAATAGAAGGGTACTAATTGTGTTAAACTGAATGAATTTTATTCCTTGTTAGCTGGGCAAATTGCACTGTTCTGGAATGCAGACCTTATTAGTCACTGAGATGTTTCTCATTTCATTTCATGCTTTAATAGCACCAGGAAAAAGACTGAGCCCATATGCCTTTCTGCCATTTTTATTTATCCCACAAGTTCTGAAGAGGTTTCGTTCTTCTTAAATGGGTCAGGTGAACCACCAAACGGAGTCAGCTGCAAAATGGTGGCTCAAGAAGCAGATCCAATGACCTGTGGCACTTTACACTGACATGACCTGCATATAGTGGTACAACAAAGCTACTTCCACTACAGAACAGGAATCCTAACAGCAGAATTTTTTTCGGGAGGGGGGGAGTGCGGGTGGTGTATTTCTGTTGCTATAGCTAAACAACTGACAGTCAGAAATCCTTGCTGATCTACTGTCAATCATCCAGCTACTCACCAGTTATCAGGGAAGGGAGCCAGAGAAGGCAGGTTGACTGAGGGGGAAGGGTTCCTAGTGGCACCCCGTTCTACTCTCACCATTTTTACTAGGTCAGCAATTGAATGGAGGGCTAACTGGCAGTTCTGTCTGCTGCCACCATCCCCGAGACAAGCATAAGGGGGCCATCTGGGAAAAAACCCTTCCCAGGAGACCCCAGAACCTCAGCATTTCTTATTATAAAATCAAATCTCAATAGAACCCGCTAGCGATCAGATGTGACAACCCACTGAATTACCCATAATCATGGACTAGGCAGGCAAGGAGTCAAAATGTAACTAGTTTATAATAAATCAACAAGAAAACAAAATGGGGGGCAGTAGCGTCACTTTGGTAGGGGCGGGGCTGTAAGTATCGCTCCGTCGTAGTCTCTTTACCGAGCGAGCAGGAGGCAGCCCCGCCCCCTCACTGTCGGAGCCTTTCCCGTGCAGAGGAAGAGGCAGGCAAGAGACTCTGCCTGCTGCTTTCTCTGCAGGGGACTGGCTCCGACAGTGAGGGGGCGGGGCTGCCTCCTGCTCACTCGGTAAAGAGACTACGATGGAGCGATACTTACAGCCCCGCCCCTACCGAAGCGATGCCAGTGATGGGGGGAGTGGGTGGAAAAAGTACAAGCAGGCTGATGGAATATGTCTGAACTTAGCTGGATGGACACAAAGAAATAGCTTGACCAAATTGGATACAATAGTTAGTTATGCCCAGCAGAAGGAGCTGGGATGCTACTCAAAAACAAAGGAAACACACTCCCAACATTCAGCGAAGTTTGCAGATGAGTTTGGAATGAAAAGGGCAAAGAAAACAAAATTAATTCCCTGAGGCTGCAATCCTATGCACACTTTCCTGAGAGTAGACCCAACTGAATACAATGGGATTTACTTCTGAGTAGACATGCATAGGATTGTGCTGTGTATGTGTCTAGCTCAAATTACAGCCCCTATCATTAACTACTTACATTGTCCCAGGAATCCTGGTTCCTGCATTTACCGGAGAATAAGTGGGTGTGTCTTCCACAAATCAGCAGTAGATTTCAGCGCAGGCCTGGCAGAAACACATACAAGAATCCCTGTGCTTGAACCTAGGTAACCTAGAGGTGATAATGTGATAGAGGTACCTGATTGGGGTGGAACCCACCTGGCCAGTCTGTCCCACCCCTTTATCTAGACAGACAGGTTTGGCTGCCAATCGGTAGGTGCATGCCAATCTTAGTAGGAGGCTTGGTTACTCCAGACATGAAGAAACCCAAATCGACATCCAGCAAATGCCTGTCTGGAATGGAATTTTTCAAACCAAGGACAAAGACAGCTGCAAGAGGATGTCCCAGCAGTTTTCAGGCTGCTGACCCTACACAGAAACTTCTAGAGCAACCGTTCTCAAAGTTCTCCTTGCAAGTCAGGGAGAGTTGTGAGTAGCTGCGAGGGCAGGGTGGCGGCACGCCCGGGATTGCACCACCAGTGGCAAAAGGGGCTATCTTTAATTTACAATTGTCGTGCTGGCCCTCTGCAGGGTGTGGGGAGGCACATGGCCCCCTCTGTGGACCTCCTCATGCTGCTGATCGACTCTCCATGGTGATTGCAACCCACTTCCGGTTTTCATCCCTTTCCGAACTAGTTCTCAACCCCTTTCCGGCCGTTTACCACCTCCGGCTCCACTCTCTTGTTACGTACCATCAGAAGTGACTGGCGATGACATCATCACCAGTTACTTCCGGGTTTAGGAGGCCCTTCCCAGCAGTGGCGTACCCAGCCGATTTTGCGGGTGGGGCCCGGTCCTCCCCGCCCCGCCCCAAAACTAATTAGCATAAACTATGCTAATTTTTTGCCGATTTTTTGGGCCGATTTTCGGCGATTTTCAGGGGTTTTTAAAGGGGGTTTTAAAGTATGTATGCTTTGCGGCACTTAACTTGTATAGGAGCCTCCAGCGAAGCGATCGGCTGACTCTCTCCAGCGACGACGTTCTCTTCCAGGGGCGCAGATCGGCGATCTGAGATCGCTCCTCTGCAGCCCATGACTCGAACAGCTCATCGTAAGCTCTTCCTTTGAGTTCGCGCATGCGCATAGCAAACAGCCATTCACGCATGCGTGAACTCAAAGGATGAGCTTACGATGAGCAGTTCGAGTCACGGGCTGCAGAGGAGCGATCTCAGATCGCCGATCTGCGCCCCTGGAAGAGAACGTCGTCGCTGGAGAGAGTCAGCCGATCGCTTCGCTGGAGGCTCCTATACAAGTTAAGTGCCGCAAAGCATACATACTTTAAAAAACCCTTTAAAAACCCCTTAAAATCGCCGAAAATCAGCCCTAAAAAGCGGGAAAAATTCAAATTTTTCCCGCTCTCCGGAGCCTCCCGCCCCCCCGCACCACCTCCCGCCCTTGCGCCCTGGGGCCCTCCGCACCAGGGCACCACTCAGCGTACGCCCCTGCTTCCCAGAGTTCCTGAGAGGCTCGGCCAAAGACAGGATCCTCTTGGGAGCACAAATGTGGCACCAGAAGTGCAGCATTGGAGTGGAGTTCCGACAGGCCGATGAGCCGGCAGTCTGGTACCACCATCAGTCAGCCGAAGTACCATTGGTGGTACAAGTACCACTGGTTGAGAACCCCTGGATTATAGCATTTGGCCCCTTCCAAATAGTATATAAGAGTTATATAGTTGCTTATCCATGGGAATGATAGCTCCTTCTTATAGGTAATTATCAATGTA
Source organism: Plestiodon gilberti rubricaudatus (assembly GCA_026170595.1). Lineage (NCBI taxonomy): Eukaryota > Metazoa > Chordata > Lepidosauria > Squamata > Scincidae > Plestiodon > Plestiodon gilberti. Next base: position 221,284,642 of record JANXHW010000003.1, read on the forward strand.
CAGTATTTTCAAGAATTGTTTTATAGAGACTATTGGATTTTATCAAATGAATTTGCATAAGGAGAGATGACTGGTTATGATTCCATTTTTTTTTGTTTTGCATAAGGAGAGATACACAAGGCTATGATTCCATTTTTCTTTTACTTTTTAAAAGCAATGTTTTTTTTTAAAAAAAATCGGTAAATAATCCAAGAGATTTGTTTTACAAACCAATCGCCACACAACGGGGGCTTATACCAACATGTTTCATTTTGCATGCTTCAGTGATTCTGAAAGGAGGCTGAATAAAAGTAAGAAAAAGTTCTGATTTGTCAAATGGAAGACGTGATTAATTTTCCTTATGATGGGATTAAAATGACAAAGTAGCAAATAGCAAACGCGTTTCTCCCCTCAGTCTGACTCACTGATAGTTTGTAGTGAAGCTGTTGTGTCTCCGGAGGTTAAAGCTGAAGGCAGCTGATAACGTGGGTGAAATACCAAAACCTCAAAACCTCAATCCGCTTGTGCAGAGCCTTGAGAAAACCTTGTAAATCTTGGCAGGGAGAGACAATTTCCAGGAAGAAATGCAGGCAGTGGGGGAAGCGGTTTTCCAAACAATGGGAGCCCGATGACATTCGCTTGATCTTTATCCTTTTAATTGGAAAAATCTTGCAATAACTGAAAAGGTGAAATTGAAGCTGTAAAAAATGGAAAATGGATATTTTAACAATTGCATTGGCTGTTACGTCTTGTGTTTGGCTTCAGAGCTCTCTACAGCATCTCACCCCATCTTTCTGCTTCCTTGGCCTATGTATCTCCCACACTTTCAGTCCTTCAACTCAACCATCTTAAGCCATTTGCTCTCTAAAAGGACGGCCAATTTTCCCTTCCTGCCTCTAATGCCTGCAATCACCGCTCAAGACATCTGTGAGTACAACCTCTTTCTTTTCCATGAAGCCGCAGGTCAAAACCAGTGCGCAAATTATAGGAGAGGAAAAAAAAAACAACCCTGGTGGAATCTGCAACCCACCCCCTTAGTCCCCTGTGTTGGAACTTCCAAATTACCTGGCCTCATTTCTGAAATGCAACCAATGGATTAGGAATCTTCCAGTGTTCTTTTTTTGCTTCTGAATTTTGTCCAGAATGCTGTGTACACATAGTTTGCCAGGCTTTCAGATCCTTCTATCAGCAGCATTGGTGGGCTGACTCCCACCCAGTGTGGGGCTTACCTGGTGGAGGCTTGGCATTCTGGACACTCAGGGGTGGCGTAATGACGTATCACATAGCCCCAGACCTTCCGGGCTTCTGCATTGTTTTTACTGCGAAAGCCTGACTCTGAACCACCCCAGCTCGGCAATCTCCGGCCACAGGCACCCTCACTCTCTCGCTGAAGCGCAGCAAAAACATGCTGTTCAGCGAGAATGGGAGGCAGCTGCGCCCAGAGAGAGCCAGAGATTGCCAAGCAGGGGCTCGGGCCATGTGGTGGCACACACACACCCCGGTGCAACTCGCTCCAGTTGCCCCTCTGTAGTGATGCTACTGCCTTCCATCTATTCATGTCTTCTCCTCTCTACATTACTGATGCACATGTGCATAATACTAAGACTTCCCCCCAAAAGCAACCTTGATGTAACTGTACATACAGTTATAGCAAGACTCCACTGGTGTTTTATCAATGCTCAGGAGTGCATGTATACATCAGCAAAATAATGCTAAAAAAAATCTTAGGAATGCAGCAAACTGCTTTAGACTGAGTCAGACCATGTGTCCATCTAGCTCAGTATTGCCAACACTGACAGGCAGCAGCTCTCCAGGGGTCCAGGGGCTCAGGGAGGAATCTCTGTCCTGCCAGTGATGGAGTCTGCGACCTTCTGTAGGCAACACAGGTGCTCTGCTATTTAGCCACAGTCCTCCCTAGTGCAATCAGTCACATCAAGATTGCATTTTTGTAGCGTTGTCAATGTTCCCATGCACTTTGGTAACACACTGGGAGAAGAAAAATGCAAATGAGCTGAAGAGACTGATAATTGTGACAAACTATGCGTGAAATTGACGCATTCCTAATTTTGTCTGGGAAATGAAGAAAATCCACGCTTGGATCACAGTGCTAAGTATGTGTGGGTTTGCCCATTCCCCACATTTTGTCTGCTCATATAAATAAACACAGTCAGGACAACCAGGCTTTTGGGTGCCCCAAAAGTGCATTGCATGAGTCGTCCTCAAAACAAGTCACTTCCTCCTAAACTCATTTTTTTTCATGGTCTTATTAGTCCAGCCCGGGAATTTCTGGTAATGGCATTACTTCATCTTGTGGCAGCAAATTCCATATATTAAATATTGATTGTATTCTGTTGCACATCATGCTGCAGACGAATATGCCTCGTATCCCTGAGCTCTGGCTAGGTGTTCCCGTTTCCATTAGCTGCTGTTCCATTAGAACGTCTACTCTGGTGGAAAAATTCTCCATTTTTTTTAATTTTTTTGCAAGGATCCTAACAAAAAACCAAACATTTTTGTGAATGAACGATTCCTGGAGGCTCAAATTTAAAATTGTTCTCCTGAGTACTCAGACCTGATCAGTTCATGAGGCTGACAGAAGCAGTTGCCTCAGGCAGCAAATTGGCAGGGGGCAACCACCCCCGTGTGCCCCCTTGCGTCTATTGCTCCTCCTCCTCTCCTCTCACTCCCTGGACTGGAAAAAGGAAGTAGAAGAGGAAGTGTGGAGGAGAAGAAAGTGGTGGGCTCAAGTGTTGGAGTCTGTCCTCTCCACACTTCTTCTGCATCATTCCCTTCTGTGGAACAGAGGTTGGCACATCGTCAGGTAAGTTTCTTCAGATGCCAAGAAGCTTTTTGGCTGGCCTGGTGTACACTATGCTTTTTACCTGAGGAAATTCAAGCAACGAAGGTAATTCTAGCTACGCCCAAGGATAATGAATAATAGCTATAGTTTGAAAAGTCAGCCAATTCTCTGAAAGTACAAAAAAAAAAAAAAACCAGGAGAAAAATTATATGGCATAATGCTGTTTAATTACAAATCTATCTGCTTGAGTGGATGGTAAATCATGCTGAAAATAAATTATGAGTTTCACTGTCAGGAGGGCAGTTTGGTCTCGTTTTTTGGCATGAATTCCAGAAAAGTGCAGAAAAGCCTCCCTTATCTTGCCTATAGGTAGGCTCACCAGTTCCATACCGGGACAGAGTGGGACAGATCCATGCCAGCAGTGGCGTCGCTAGGGTGTGGCGGGGGGCGGGTCACCAGGGGTGACACTCTGGGGGGGGTGATGCACCCAGAGGGTGGCACGCCTGAGGCCCGCTTGGCGAGCTGCGTCTTCTTCGGTGGCTCGGCTGCTTGAACTATGCCGGACAAGGCTGAAAGCGGCATGCACACAATACTGCTTGAAGCCTTGCCCTCAGAAGGGCCGAATGAAGACCCAATTGCGTCTTCGTTCGGCCCTTCTGAGGGAAGGCTTCAAGCGGCATGGTGCACATACGCTGCTTTCAACCTTGCCTGGCCTAGTTCAAAGAAGAAGATGTGGCTTGCGAGCAGGCCTCGGGCGCATCACCCTCTCGGAGAATCACCCCCTCCCGACGCGAGTGGTGAGTACCAGGGGGTGACATGGCAGTGGTGTGTGTGTGTGTGTGTGTGGCGCGGCAGTGGGGGGGGGTGCCGCGCGGCGCTGGCCGACCTCCCGCTGGGGGTGATGTGCCGGCTCGTGACGCCACTGCATACTAGGTCAAATTTTCACCTTAAGAAGAAGGAATGTGGGCATGTGTAGCTTGTTAAACCCTTAGAACACAATCTTAGGCATGTCCGCATTCCTTCTCCTAAAGGTCTAGCACTCTGTCCCGGTATGGATCATCTGATAAGCTTATAGGAGACTGGATAGCTCCACACATCCCTGCATAGATGGATATCTAGATATAGACCCAGAAACAGCATATGCAGCATCACACAGCATCACCCAGCACTCTAGCAGGGCCCACCACTGGTGCCTGCACTTGAGCTAGGGTTGGCCAAAGCTATTTCAGGAGATTTGGCTAAATCTGACCAAAGCTAATTTCAGGAGCTTTTCAGGAGCTTTTCTACTCAGAAGCAAGCCCCATTGTGTTCAGTGGGGCTTGCTTCTGAGTAGACATGCCTAGGATTGTACTCTAAGGTTTAACAAGCTACACCTGCCCACATTCCTTCTCCTAAAGGTCTAGCACTCTGTCCCAGTTGGAGATCTGGTGAGCCTACAATAGTTCCCATGTAAGAAAAAATCCTCCAAAGTCAATCACAAAACTAAAAAACCAAGAAAAAGATGGGTAGAGAGGTTCTAGCCCAGCAGCTTGTTCCTTGCTGTGCTAGTTTTCTCCTTGCGGGAAGGGACTTTTCCTTTCTATCGCTTCAGGACGCTAGCACCTCGTTCTGCTGCATGTGCATACTAGGTTTCATTCACACACTACTGTCGTCACTTTGACTCATCCATGAGACTTGGGAAGCAATGAACACAAATGGACCTCTTAAGACACCCTCTGTGTGGTGGCTGAGTCGTGAGAAGCAATTTTGATTTACATTTGAGGAGGCTGAAAGAGTGAGGGTCCAATCCTATCCGACTTTCCAGCACTGATGCAGCCATGCCAACAAGATGCATGCTGCATCCTGGGGGGGGGGTGGGGGGACAGTCACAAAGGCCTTCTCAAGGTAAGGGAGCATTTGTTCTCTTACCTCAGGGCTGCATTGCGACTGAATTGGCGCTGGAAAGCTTTCAGTTCGGCGGCTCGGTCGCTTCTGACAAGGGCAGGCCAAAGCAAGGCTAAAGCGACGCCGTGTACACCATGCCGCTTGAAGCCATGCCCTCAGAAGGGCCGAACAATTTAGCCCTTCTGAGGGCAAGGCTTCAAGTGGCGTGGTGCGCATGCACCGCTTTAAGAACATAAGAAGAGCCCTGCTGGATCAGGCCAAAGGCCCATCTAGTCCAGCTTCCTGTGTCACACAGTGGCCCCACCAGATGCCTCAGGGAGCACACGAGACAACAAGATACCTGTGTCCAGTCGCCACTCCCTTGCACCTGGCACAGAGAAAACCCACTTCTAAAAACCAGGAGGTTGCTTATGGCTTGTAACCTGTGATGGTCTTTTCCTCCATGAATCTATCCAAACCCCTTTTAAAGGCATCTAGGCCAGGTGCCATCACCACATCCTGTGGCAAGGAGTTCCACAGATAAATTACACGCTGGGTAAAGAAATATTTTCTTTTGTCTGTTCTAACTCTCCCTCCACTCAATTTTAGTGCATGTCCCCTGGTTCTGGTGTTGTGCGAGAGGGAGAAGAATTTCCCTCTATCCAATCTCTCCATCCCATGCATAATTTTATACGTCTCAATCATGTCCCCCCCTCAGGCGCCTTTTTTCTAGGCTAAAAAGCCCCAGACGCTGTAGCCTTTCCTCATAAGGGAGGTGCTCCAGCCCACGAATCAATCTGGTTGCTCTTTTCTGCACCTTTTCCAATTCAACTATATCCTTTTTGAGGTGTGGTGACCAGAACTGGACACAATACTCCAGATGCGGCCTTACCATCGATTTGTACAAAGGCATAATGATATTGGCTGTTTTATTCTCAATCCCTTTTTTAATGATCCCGAGCATGGAATTGGCCTTCTTCACAGCCGCCGCACACTGGGTCGACACTTTCATCGACCTGTCCACCAGCACTCCAAGATCTCTCTCTTGATCCGTCACAGACAACTCAGAACCCATTAGCGTATATGTGAAATTTTGGTTTCTTGCCCCAATGTGCATCACTTTGCACTTACTTACATTGAAGCGCATCTGCTTTAGCATTGCCTTGGCCTGCCCTCGTCAGAAGCGACCAAGCTGCCGAACTCAAAGCGGAGGGCGAAGAGGAAAAGCAACAGGCAAGTGGTTAGCATCAGGGTGGGTGGGCTTTCTTTCAGCGGGGGGGGGGGGTGACTCGGCCAGCGGGGGGGTGAGGCGCCGGAGGGGACTATAGTCCCGCCCCCAATTATAGTCCCGCCCCCATCCGGCCCCTCAGCAGTTTGAGGGGCAGTGAACAGGCCCCCTGCTGAAAACGTTTGAGGACCCCTACCCTATCCAAATCTCCAGTCTCCTGGAGGTTGTTACTGATTCTTGTATAACACCATGCCATTCTTGGAAGGTTAGCAATCCTACCTTGAGCTCACTGGAAGGATTGAGCCTAGGACGGTGTCAATTTGCTGGCTGCTGCCATTTTTCCCCACAATACCTCAGAACAATGGTTGCATCTGGAGAAAAGTCAAAGGACAGAAAGATACGCTACTGCTGCCTAGGGGTAATTCCCCCTCCCATCCTTAGGGAAGCCATCGATGGAGAAGGGTGCACAATGGAGAGCACCTTCCTGCAGGCCCTGTGAAGTAGCAATAGAATTTTATTGTTGTTCAGCTATAGACCATTACACTGACTTCACTGGTGAATAATAACTGGCACATATACCGGTAAGTGAACACAACAACCAAGGAGCGTTGAAAAGAATTATCCAAAATTTGAAGAAACAGTTTCGTTATAGTCTTCAGTTACTTAATACACAGGGCTTTTCTGTTCTTTTCCTTTTTTAAAAAAAAAGAACATTTCCAGGAGGTGATATAAAATCTCAGTTTTAATGAGTCGTTTAAAAAAAATATATATCTTGACTTCAAGAGCAAAAGAAAGTAATTAAAAATGCTTCCGGTCTTAATTGGGGCTGATTAGCACTCTAGCTGCCACAACAAACATTCATGTCAAAGTCAAAGGAAGGGATTTTGAAATGTCCCAACTATTCTGTTTGAAGGAGGAGATGAGAATTTTAATTAGAAATCTAACTATCAGCAGCGTAACTGGCTCTGTTGGCGCCCGGTTCAGGGGGAAGAATTGGCGGCCCTATAAGTAAATATCACCGCGGCCGGTAGGCCACGGCGTGCTCCGGAGGGAGGGCGCCGCGCTCCGGGAGGGGGCGCCGCGCTCTGGGAGGGGGCGACCCAGCGGGACCCTGCACCGGGCACCGCCCTGCCAGCGCGGACCCGGCCGGCTTACCTCCATTTCTCCATTCCCGTTCGTTCAGTTCAACTTGAAAGCGCCGGCCACGCAGCAGCCGGCAGCCGGCAGCGCGGCAGGTGCGTCGGAAATGACGTCGTGAGGTGAGTCCTCCTTCAATTCCCTGCCGCTCTCGGAGTCAGACGGACTCCTTTTCCCCGACCCCGCGCAGTGAGTGTCTGCCTGCCCCCTCCTTTGATTCCCCGCCCCCTCCTTCAATTTCCCCGGACTCGACTCTAGTCTGGCACCGGCACCGCGGCTTTGCCGCGGCGCCTCCGCAGGGGTGGCCGCCTGGTTCGGCTGAACCACGCGAACCACCCTTGTTACGCTACTGCTAACTATTATAAAACTTTCCCAAACCACAGTTCACTAACTTGCCTGAATACAGTACTGGAGAAAGGAGGGGATAAATCAAGAGACCTCCTAAGACAGACAGTCTTCACCTGCCTCCTAAGTACCGTCTTCAGAGCCCATGAGAGGGGAGTAAAGGGGGTAAATTGTACACGGGCCCAGGAGCCAAAAAAGGGGGCTCAGAAATTTCCTGGGATCTCAGCTGGCCACATGGAGAGTGAAAGATGGTGGCCGGGCCAACCAGGAGGCCAGATCTACCCAGCAGATAGACCTGGGCGCCGCATTGGGAAGCCTGGTAAACCTGGGCTCTGGAGCCTTTTCCAGCCATTGCTGCCCTCCCCCCTCCCTGTTTTGCCCCCTCCCCCTTTGAGAAGGGGCCCAAAAGAATCTTTGTACCCCCTGATAGAATTCCTCTCAGAGACCCTGACAGTCTTCCATTGAAATGAACAAATCTTCAACATGCTTTACTTCTGCTTGAGCACACACACACACACACACACACACAGACACTGGCGTCGCTGGAGCGTGGCGGGGGGGCGGGCCGCCACGGGGTGACACACGCCATGGGGTGATGCACGCACCCCGCGCGCGTCACCTCCGTGACGCGCGTCACCCTCCGGACGCTCCAAGGCTGGCCCGGGAGCCGGCTTCGGAGCGTCCGACCCCGCCGGCACTCCAGGGCCTTCTGAAAGAAGGCCCATGCAGCGCGTTAATATGGGTATTTTGTACAATTTTCACGCATGCACAGACCGTTTTGAGGGCAGGGTGCAGCCAGGTCCCCTCCCCCAAAATTGCGACGCGGCCTATGGCCGCGCCGATATCAGAGCCTCGCTAGGGTGACGCGCGCGCCCCCGCCTTGGGGTGACGTGCGTCTGGGTGACGCCACTGCACCCAGTTCATGTTTTACATACAGTACTTGCTTCTATATAAAGAGAAATCGGGGCAAGTACCACCTGTCAATATCTTGCTAAAAAAAATGGAAATAGTTATTTTGTAGCTCACTTATATAACTTACCCAATTTAGAAGCAAGGAATTCAAATAATCAATCAATGGAAAAGGCAGCATGGTGAGGGAGCCAGATTGAGACCCCGGTGTGAGGAGAGGTTGGTTTAACCCTTTCTTCCTGTGCAGAAAACCACACCTATGCAGTTTTTTCATCAGAAAAATGATACAGGGTGTGTGTGTGTGTGTGTGTGTGTGTGTGTGTGTGTGTGTGTGTGTGTGTGTGTGTGTGTGTGTGAAGAGGAATCCATTTTGATTTCTGACTCATCTTTGATATCCTGTTTGTCTCAGCAAGTTATTTAAAAAATGGGAGAGGTGGCTCAACATTTCAGAAAGACTATTAGGTTAAATACGATTTAAACAATTCATGGCCAACAATAATAGACACCAATTGTGGATTGTGGTTCACTGTGCTGGTTCACAGAGACCAATGGTGGACGTGAGCACTTTTTATCGTGAAATGATGACGGGCCACGTCAGAGCTCACCAGCAATGGGAAAGGCTGTACAACTCCACAGAACCATGTTCCCCCTGCTGCTTTTCCACTTTCAGGGAAAAAAATTAAGATACAAGGATTAATCAGTAAAAATGATACAGAGCTACATGTAATTTTAGGCCTGGTTTCAGTTGAAGAACCAACAAAACGCCAAATCACAAGCCTTTTGTTGGTTCTTCAATTGAAACCACGTCTATGCATATTTGCTTGTATTTGCCTCTCTTCCACTTGAAGTTCAGATTGTCGCCTCCTCTTGGTTGGGGCCAGAGGCGGAAGGACGGAGCGCGTGGAGCAGCTGCTCCAGGCAGCGGGCACGGGGGGGTGCAGTCAGCGTTGGGGGGGTTACTTACCCGTGCAATGTTTTGGCCCTCCCACCCTCCCTGGAGCTTGTTCGGCTCCAAAACAGTGCCGAAACCGGCGGGGGTGTTTGTGTTCGGAGTCACGCTGGGCGCGACAACATCATGTCTCTTAGGCCCTGCCCCCTTGTCCCGGGCGCCAGGAGGGCTAGTGACATTACTGGTTGGGGCTAACTGGACTTTTGCTTATATTACTCTGAAGAGCTCTGTGAAAACTGATAGCACCATATAAGTAGCAGGTATGATAGTAGCAACCTAATAGTCTATTACCTGAATAGCTTTTTTACCTGAAGAGGCTTGTGTACACGAGTGAAACGTTGTAACAAAATGAAAATAAAAATCTTTTACATGGCTCTTGATCCCATAATGAAGCTACAATCAGGGTCAATTATTGCTGGCCTTGAATTGTTTAAATCATATTTAACCTAATAGTCTTTCTGAAATGTTGAGCCACCTCTCCCATTTTTTAAAATTTCAATTCTTTTTTTTTCCAGTTTGCAATATAAAAGACTGGGATTTGAGAGTCTGGTAAGAAAACATTTGGGAAAACTCCTGTCTAAGCACATGTTTGTACAGTACTAATAAATGCAACAACCAAAAAATTCAAGTATCAGATGCAGCTAGTAGATATGGAAAATGAACGACCAGAGATTAACTTGTACTAAGAAGGAATGGCTTTTCTTTAATCGGGTTGGTTGTTTTTTATGGGCTTTTCTAGTATTATGGTTAATTCTGTGGCTTGCAAAGTGAGATTTATTTCAGTGGATAATTTTTTAAAAGGTTGAGTGTAGCAAGATGGTATATTTCTAATGCCTTACTGACCTTGAAATGTAAAACTCCTAAGTGGAGCCAAAGCGAAAAGATTTAGTTGAGCCCACATCTGCTTGCCAACCACAAGAATCTCAGCCAAGACAGATCAAGGTTTAGCTTTTCTTAAAGGAACGGTGGTTAGTTCTAGGCATTGAAGATGGATACTGGAGAGGGTTCAATGAAGAGTGGCAAAGAGAGGCTATCAAAAGATACAGATCAGATAAAGGTTTTTTGCTAAGTCAAGACTACTGTTTTTTGGGGGGGGGCATACATTTTTGACTGTTCCCAAAAACATATGTTTGGTTTTGGGTGACTTTTTCCAGCACTCTTTATGAAAATCTTTGCTTAATATTTACATTGCCTCTCCTGCACTCTCAAATATCTGCGCAGCTGGAAGCTTCAGAATCGTCCAAGTCCTGGCCTACCTTTAAAGCCTTTTCAACTTGGGGCTGGAGTTCTTGAGGAATTGCCTCCTTCCATGTGAGCCTGCATGTTTGTACCTTAAAGTCACCTGAGAGGGCCCTGCTGCATGTGCCACTCTTGCCTGAGTTCAGATTGGTGGTTACAAGAAATAGGGTCTTCTCTGTGGTGGACCCAGAATTATGGAATTCCCTCCCACTTGATTTCAGATCTTTGCCCTCCATGTCTGCTTTTTCTTCTTAAGTTGTTGTTGTTCATGCTTTTGATTTTTGCGTTTTCCACTTGCCTCTGTTGTTTTTATGATATATTTGTGCTTATATTATAACCACATTTTTAATTTTAATATTGTAAACCGCCTTGCACATCCAATGTTGGGGCAAAAGGTAGATCAGTGTTTCTCAAACTGTGGGTTGGTCACCATTGGTCCACCCACTTGGAGCCAGTAATTGCCATGGAGCCAGCGGGAGTGGGCGAACCACAGCCTGCTGCCCGTGTCCCGCGAGCCTCCAACAGGCGCGCGCGGCACGGGCAGCAGGCTGTCATTCACCCGCTCCCTCGCTGGCTCCGTGCCGGTGAGAGAGCGGGTAAACAGATGACTACTCACCCGCTCGCCACCGCCATCTTCTTCTCGATTGAAGAGCTAACCCGGGTGCCGGCATCATCTTGACTCGCGAAATCTCGCGTGATCCAAGGTGTCGGCGCCCAAATCTTGTGAGGGCATCATGCCATCAATTTTGAAAATGGAGGCTGCGGCAGCAGCGGCAGAGCTACCATTCCTCCCGGAAAACCGGCCTGGGACTTTTCCGGGAATGGAGGGCCATTTCTGGGATGGTCCCGGTTTTTCCGGGACGAATGGTAAGACTACTAATTGCCCTTCAAAGGGCTGAGCTCTAGCAGTTTGCAAGATTGTGTAAATCTATGGAGATAAATGTTTGAGCGTCTTTTGGGGGGTGTTTTATTCCAAGTCCGTCAATGACAGGTAGTGGGAGCCAGTGAAGGGTGGGTCACACAACTAAGCCCCTCAAGCCTTGAGGCTATTCATTAGGGCTGTCTCATTATGAGAAATGGATTGAGTATTTTTGCAAATAAATAAAATATTACTTGTAAGTAAATATATTATTTCTTTTCTAGATCACCTTTTTTTAAAGTCTCGTAAAGCTAGGTGGGTCCCGATAGAGTGTCATTTTAAAAAGTGGGTCCCGGTGCTAAAAGGTTTAAGAACCACTGAGGTAGATTATTATAAATATTTTAAATAAATGAATGCATGGACTTTTCACCACAGTGAAAAGTCACAGGTGTTCATGCAGGTAGGAAATCTACAACATTTCATAAATGCAGATTTCCTGAAGGAAGGTATGGAGACAAAAACCACTGAACCCTTTCGATGTGATCCAAGCTGCTCTCCTAATCTCTTGCTCACTTGGCACCTGTAGTAATAATAATAATAATCTCCCATGACTTAAGCAAGCCAAGAGTCTGGGACCACATTATCAGGCTGACAAATGGGGATGACTGCCTGCTGCCAAGAGGCCATCTGCGAGTATCTGAATGTGTCCTCCACGGATGGCCAGAAGCCCAGGCAAATCTTGGACTGTGTTAAGGGAAATAACCCATTGTGTTGCAAAAGCCTGCACTCCATTTTTGGGTTTGGTTGTCTCACATGCACAGACACAAAGGCAGAATGTTTCAAAGCAGTTTCTGAAACCACTAAACGAAAAGCTGTATGAGTCACTCATGAACTTGCACAACAGGGTCGACACCTGTTTGATGAGACTTTTGTATCAAATGCAAATCTCAAACTAAAATTCACAAAGCGTATAAAGAAGTCATGCTGATTCCACACAGGTCCCTTCAGCTGCGTGCGGATAATTGTAATCAACCTCAGTGTTCCTGTGGCAGAAAACATAATAAATATTGGGAAGAAATATACAAATTCAAGGTCTGCTGACTCCTTATGGGTCAAAAGTGATTTAGCATTTTGGCTCAGCCCTACACCTGTCACCTGTCCCTTCTCACTCGCCTGCCCTGACTCAGTGGCAGCAGCAGCAATGCCAGTAAAGTCTTGCTGGCACAAGCAGCCTTGTAACATGCAATTGCTAGGAGACCTGACATCCATACTAAGGACTGAGGCACCCTAGGAAAATCACATTTCCCAAGGCCCCTGCTGCTTGGGACACTACCACTGCGGCACTGAAGGTGTCCGGTATGGAGGGAGGCACAGTAGTTTGGACTGTAATCCATGGCAAAGGAGAATTTTGGGGGTAAACTGAGTTCCTTTCATAATGGGCATGAGCATTACAAGTGGATACATACCGGGTAATTATGAAGTTGGTTGACATCACTAGTCAGCGCTTGATACTTTTGTTTTGGGGCTTAGCTGATGTTATACCAGAGCTCTCTTTAGTCTCAAGATCTTGCTGCCTGCCTCTCTACACTGGATCATGCATTCTCAGACTCTGGCACTCCTACTGCAATATGCTGCTCATTTGCAGCAGAAACACATTGCTCTGAATGTTCTCCATGGCACACAGCCATCATGGCATTGACAATGCGCATAGGGGAGCTGTGCGATCCTGGCTGGCTTCATTCTGGCAAACGATAAAGGCTGTAATTCATAATATTTGGGCAGTTTTATACATTCAGTTTACAATGATATGCAAAGTACACACAGAGAGAGGTATCCACTGGTTAGTTTCAGGCACAACATGAAGCTGCAAGTCTCAGGCTCACAACTTCCCTCTGTGTGTGCGAGTTTAAAATAGATGCAATGCAAGACTTTACAACATACATTAAGATACATATAAAATAATACAATCAAGAAAAACCACAACCATTTAAAGCTTTTCTTTGCTGTTTGGAACAAGCTGCAGTTACCCATTTTGCCTGAATACAGGAAACTGTGGTTCGTACGAAACATTTTTAGTTAACGTACCAGAATGTATCAAACCATGTTTGATATATCCTGGTTTGTTCATATTCAGGTGAAATGGGAAACTGTTAAGTCAAACAGCAAATGGAAGCTTTAAATGTTTGTTTTTTCTTGATTGTGTTTTATAACTATTTTGATGTAAACCATCTTGAAAACACTTTTTGTGCTGAAAACCTGGATACAAATAACTCAGCTCCCCTCGCACACAAAGAAGGAAAGAAAAGGAGGGGGTCATGGCTTACAAACATAATGTGAAATCATGGCTTTGTGCTAAGTCTAAAGCAGGCCAGTCTGTATTTGCATAATTTAATCCCAATGCAGAATCAGGTTTTGCTTCGTACTTTTTAATGGAGAGATTGGACAGTTTCTGAATATGTCTGTGCTCGAGAGTCTCCTTTTTCCCAACTGTGAAATTCAGTCTCCTTGATATATGAGTCATTTAGCAGTGAGCAAGATTGATTTGACTCTCTCGGGCTTCCTTCCCTGGGAGAGATGGTGGCGGTTTACTGTGAAGAGGCAGCCTGTTTACTCTCCCTTTGTGCTAGGGGCATGAACAGTTCATAAAGGCAAGAGAGATGACGGTGATAATGAATGCTCTTACAATGACCAAAGGAGATACAGGAGGTACTGCTATGTCAAGGGTAGGGAGAGTGCAAGGAGCAGGGAAGATTCGTACACGTTGCTGTGGTCTTAGCGAGGCATCTTTTTGATGACAAACCATTCTCTTATTATTTGTGTGTGCTTCTCTCCATGGCACTCATGAGAAGATTTGAAATCATCTTTTTATTTCTATTTCTGAGAGTGTGAAGTTTCATATCAATCATATAACAAGATATTGAAGATATCCACGAATACGGCGGAGATTAATGGCATTTCCCCCCATTTTCCCAAATGATAGGAAGCGATGCCCTACTTGTAAATTTCTGAAGCTTGTCCAAGGGAAATGGAAGATCCATAAAGTGACCTTTCCCTGTCGAAATATGATTAACTGAGTGTACTGAACTGATTACATTTAGAAATTGTGCTTTGGGTAGTTAAGCTTTGTCAGGAGGAACTAGACCCAAAATCAATGTTGATGTGTGGCATGCAGTTTGTCTAAAATTAAAGATCTGTCATCATAATTCATGGTAGGTGATGGTCATTTTGCAGAATGCATCATTGGCCAAAATCTTCAGTTCTCATTACAGCAAGGTGTAAACCAGTGACATCGCTGCCTTTGGTGTCACCCAGTGCGGTGACTTGTGGTGTCACCACACTGAGTGCGCAGATGCGGAAGTAATTGGCAGCAATGTGATGACATCATCACGTCACCACCCATTACTTCCAGCTTGCGAGCCTCTGCAGAACTTGGAGCGGCCAAAGAAGACAGCCGAGCAAGAGGATCACCCTTCTCTGAGGGGTGACACCTTTCTTCGGAAGTCTTCGACTGCTCCGAGCTGAGACATTTTTCGGAAGCCGAGAAGCGGCTCGGAGCAGCCAAAGACTGTTAAGCCTGGCTGGCACGGCGGGCTTCTCTCATGGTATCACCTCTTCAATGGGTATCACCTGGTATGGCCTGCATAGGTTAAGGTAAAGGTGACCCCTGACAATTAAGTCCAGTCGTGTCCGACTCTAGGGTGTGGTGCTCATCTCCATTTCAAAGCCGAAGAGCCAGCGTGGTCCGAAGACACCTCCGTGGTCATGTGGCCGTCATGACTCTCCTTGCCGCAGCGTGTAGCATGCAGCTGGAACACGGAGCGCTGTTTGTTTATTTATTTATTTATTTATTTATTTATTTTTCACATTTTTATACCGCCCTTCCTCCAAGGAGCTCAGAGTGGTGTACATATTTCCTCCCCTCCTTTTGTCCTCACAACAACCCTGTGAGGTAGGTGGGGCTGAGAGATAGTGACTGGCCCAAGGTCACCCAGGAAGCTTTGTGGCTGAGCGGGGATTTGAACCTGGATCTTCCAGGTCTAAGTCTGACTTTATCTACTCGCATTAACATGCTTTGGAACTGCTAGGTTGGTAGGAGCTGGCCAAGCAACGAGCGCTCACCCCGTCGCGGGAATCGAACTGCCGACCTTTCTTTCGATCAGCAGTTTATGGTTCAGCGGATTAATCCACTGTGCCACCCGCTGGCCTATGGCCTACATACCACCCCCTTATGACACCCTGGTGTAAACTTGTCATACTTATGCCTTTTCACAGCCAGATATATAATCTAGTTGGAAAATTGTAAGAATTAGGAAATTCACTGGAGAAATTTTGTGGTTTTGTTTAATCTTGCCCTGCCTCCAAATTTCCAAATGTCTGTGCAAACACCCAAGTTTCTTATTTCTGTTTCTTATATACCCCTTATCTACCAAGTTTCTTATATATCCCCACACCAAATTAATAAATTATGCACTTTATTTAGATGAGGGTTGTCTAGAAAAAAAGAGAAAAAAAGCCCTCTGCTTTTGCAAATGAAGTCTTTGTGTGTGTGTCCCCCATTAGAAAAGACAGTCACAGTTATAATCCAGTGATATGCATGCAGCATAACCATAGAGACGCAATCTCTGTATCAACTGCCTCAAGAGGTTACCTAAGGACATTGCAACAGATGAACATGATTTCCTCTCCTGTTCCTATCTGATTAACTTTCACAGCTTTTTTACTATTTCTACCTGTGTTTGCTTTGAAGGGCCTTTACATTCTAAACCAGGGGCGGGGGAACCTTTTCCCTGGCGAGGGCTGTTTTAAATATTAGAAATTTGCTTGAGGGCCGGCCGTAAGGCCGCCCGCCATTTTTATTTATTTATTTAATTTTTGCCCCCGCCCCCCATCGGCCTCCGGAGGCTCCGCGCTCACCGTCCGAAGCCGCTGCCGGGTCCGCGCGTCACCTCCAGCGTACCATGCCGATGAGGGCAAGAGGGCAAGAGCTTGCCCTCATCGGCGTGGTACGCATGTGCGAAATGGCCAACGGCCTGGTGAGAAGGGGTCGAGGCGGCGGCCGGGGAGGACATGCAAAGGCCCTCTCCCGGCCTCCGGAGGTGACGCGCGGACCCGGCGGAGCCTCCAGGGGCCGGTTGGGCGGCCTCCCGGCAATCTCTCCGGGGGGCGGACCGGATGGCCTCGGGGGCCTGATCCGGCCCCAAGGGCCGGAGGTTCCCCACCGCTGTTCTAAACCTATCTCTAGACCTAGTAAATGTGCTATGATTTAGCACAAAACGTCGGTCAGACCAGCCACGCTATTGGAATGATTTGCATCACAAATGCTTTTTAAAATCGTGGAGCATTTTAACTTTGATTTTAAATTGTTTTTAATACGCATTTTGGCTTGGATAAAAATATTTTTCTACATGGCTTTTTTACCCTTGAATCCTTTTTTGTGCAACATTGTTTCTAGCCATGACAGCTTCTACACAATACACAATCTATTGTTAGGCTGATTTATTTTTTTTAATCTCCAGCAATTTATCCTTTCAACCTCTGAGGCTACTTCTTCATCTGCCTTCAAGTGAAAAAGTAGAATTTGGTTTAGAGGTGGTGGAATTGTGGAGGAGATAGAGGGAAAGCAGTTTGGAGGGGGGGAGAGCTTGACACAACAATTTATACACATGATCTGGAGCATCATTAGAAATTTTTCAGATCCTCAATGTCTGGAAGTAAAATGTTATTGCAAATAATGAAACAAACATGCTGTAAAACTGGGATATTTGTAACATCTGTTTATTGCTACGCACACAACTGATTTAATTATCGCAAAACCATTCTGGTTTAGTAGTATTACATGATTCATAATTAATTACTGCCAAGGTTTTTGCTTTATTTTGTGTTATATCTCCTGGATGACTAAATCATCTCTCATTGCTTCGTTGGGGGCATAACATTATTGCAAAATTGCACTGGGGAGTTTGAGTCCATTTAAATGGCTTCCTATTCATAATGCAGATTCAAAGGCTCACCTTTTGAGGAACTAAAATAGCTGATAAAAATTGCAAATTATGGCATGGATCTGGGGAACAGACACATGCGACATTTTGGAGAACTGTCTGAAAGACATAATGCAATTGCAAAATTGCAGGGCTGCCTCAAATCAATTTGAAATTACTTGCTTCATTCTCATAATGCAGATTCAAAGCTTTGTCTTCTGAAGGACTAGCCTTTTTGAGATCAATTTCCAACTGAGCAAAGTTAAATATGGCATAGAACTAAAGGCCCAATCCTATGAATCACTGCTGATCTAGATGATAGATAGGTCATAGCAAAAACATAGACTGCAGCTCTGTTATACCAGACTTAAAATATGCAATATCTTGTCTTTTCAGCTGTACTCATTGCCACAGAAGCAAATGAAGCAACTTTTCCAGTAATTTTCCTGTTCCCTGTTAGCTAGCAAAAATCCTTTTTGTTGTTGTTGTTGTTGTTGCTTTGATCAATAGTCTCTGCCAGCCAAAACTTGGACCGGATATTTATGTCATCTCCTTGTAAATGGGACATAGAAACAAATTGTGAGGAATGTCCTCCACTGCACCTTCATCACACATACAATCAATGTCTCTTATCAAACAGAACATTCCTCATCCGGAACCGCATTGGACGGCTGTTGGAACCAAAAGAGTATGAACGCTCTTCGTGTTGGAGACTAAGCCTGATGCTAAACATGACATTGTCTAGTTTAGGATGGGTTTTTTAATTTTAAATTAGTAGAAAGGTTGCTATGGCATCTTGAGGGACCAGCAGCAGTCCCAGATGCGTGGGGTCAGAATTTCCACAGAAAAATAGCATGGAATTAAAAATTGCTACTCCTGTGCTGCAGTGCTGATTCACATTGGACCATTACATGGCTATTT
The DNA here is from genome assembly GCA_026170595.1 of Plestiodon gilberti rubricaudatus. Classification (NCBI taxonomy): domain Eukaryota; kingdom Metazoa; phylum Chordata; class Lepidosauria; order Squamata; family Scincidae; genus Plestiodon; species Plestiodon gilberti. The sequence goes on from JANXHW010000003.1 coordinate 221,302,849, forward strand.
TAAGATTAAAAACTCCTAAACTAGACAGTGACAATGTGTCGTCATATCTAGTTTGGCCCTTGGTAAATTCCAAGAAATTGTTTTCGTAGGCATCAAGACTACGTCTGAATATTTGATTCTGTGGAGCTGACTCACACAACAAGGTCAGATTGGCTTGGGTGACATCAGTTTTTAGGATACTACCAACAGCACACTCCTAGGTACGGTATGTTCACTCAGCGAGGATTACTCTCAGGTAGGTGTGTATAAAGGTAAAGGTATCCCCTGACAATTAAGTCCAGTCGTGTCCGACTCTAGGGTGTGGTGCTCATCTCCATTTCAAAGCCGAAGAGCTAGCGTTGTCCGAAGACACCTCCGTGGTCATGTGGCCGGCATGACTCTCCTTGCCGCATGTGGCTGGAACACGGAACGCTGTTTACCTTCCCGCAAGCAGTACTTATTTATCTACTCGCATTAACATGCTTTGGAACTGCTAGGTTGGCAGGAGCTGGCCAAGCAACGAGAGCTCACCCCGTCGCGGGAATCGAACTGCCGACCTTTCGATCAACAGCTTATGGTTCAGCGGTTTAACCCGCTGCGCCACCCGCTGGCCTAGGTGTGTATAGGATTGCGCTATAAATGAGGTAGTGAGAGATCTGTGGTTTTTGAGTGAGAGAGTGTGATAGTGAGGGATGTGAGGATCTCTTGTGTTATTTAAGAGGAGCCCAAAGAGGGATGATTCTGATCAGGATCACAACCCTGGGGGACAGAGATTCAGTTCTCCCCCACTGCTGTTTTCCCAATTGAAATTCTCCCTGAAATCATTTACCCTATATGTGCAAAATCTTTGTTGTTGTTCAGTCGTTAAGTCGTGTCCGACCCTTCGTGATCCCATGAACCATATCCCGCCCACACTGGTACCATATATGGGTGCAACATCTAGGTACCCATATATGGTACCAGTGTGTCTCATGCTAGGAGGTGATTCCAACACCTTTTGGAGGTGATTCCAGCATGAATAGAAATTACACCCTTCTTTTAAAAAGCAGGAGATCCAGCCATGGGATCACCTGCAATCTCATCTAGCCTCACCCAGTCTGGCCCTTCGTCTGGCCCCTGGAAAACCAGACACAAAGAGTGCTTGTCAGTGGCTTCTCATCAACCTAGAGCAGGGGTTATCAACCTTTGTGGCAATCTGTACTCCCTGTCACAGTCCAGCGCGGTCGAAGTACTATACCCCTATACCTAATTAGCTAATTAATTGGATTACGTAATTAATTAACAATTTTTATTTTTTTAATTTAAATAATAAAAGGGGTGTTTTGCTAGGGTGCCAAAAACAATTAACTTTTAATTACCAAGTAATTAGATACTGATCACAGCTGATAAGGGGCAGGCACTGGCATACCCCCAGTCGTTGGTCCACATACCCCCAGGGGTACGCGTACCACAGGTTGAGAACCCCTGACCTAGAGGGCAGTTTTGAGTGGAGTACCCCAGGGCTCTGTCTTGTGCCCAGTTCTCTTCAACTTAGATGAGGGGTGTGAGCCCCAACTGACATACTGGCTGTGCCAGCCTTGTGCCATGGTCAGGAACTGCCTGCCGTGGTGTTTGCAGTGATGTCACCAAGGAGGAAGGACTGATTGAGAGTGAGGAAATCTATCAGGATCGGGTGAGTGACACCTTGTTTTCAGTTAGCAGTAGCCACCCCAACTAGAGTACAGTGTCCAATTCTGGGTGACTCTTTAAGAAGGATGCAGCCAAATTGGAGCAGATTCAGAGAAGGGCAATAAAGATGGTCAGGGATCTGGAAAACAAATCCTATGAGTGCAAGTTGAGGGAACGCAGTAGGTTTAACCTGGAGGAAAAAAGGTGAGGGGACACACGATAGACTCTTCATATACCTGAAGGGCTGTCACATGGAAGAGGGCAAAAATTTGTTCTTTAGATCTAATGGGCCGAGGTATAGGAGGGGAGATTTAAGTTATTAAAAAATCTTAACAGTAAGAGTGGTTTGACAACAGAACCGATTACCAAGAGGTGGTAGGTTCTCCCTCGCTCGAGGCTCGACAGGCACGTTTTGGAGATGCTCTGGAGAGGATTTTCATGCTTCACACAGGGGGTTGAGCTAGATGGCCTTGAAGACCCCATCCAACTCTATGATTAAATGCTCTCTGGAATGTCAGTTTGGCCACTGCCAGCTTTGTATGGAGAAAATAAGATTGAGAAAACCCATACAACTGTATTGACCCCCATTCTTTTTTCTCTTTTTTTTCCTACCTGAGTAGTCCCTTTCAATGAAGAGTTGGACATATGCTGCTAATGGCATAACTTTGATACACTCCCAGTTTTCAAGGGCAGTATTTTAGTTCAGTCATTACAAATACGCAAATGCAGTCTCCAAATTAGAAAGCTAATGTAGTTGGAGACTGCAGGGTGATGTTGTTGCTTTAGGATCAGTACTGACTGCCTCTATCTTTGCTTGAATATCCCATAACATTTGCTCAATCTGTTGTTATCCCTCCTCTAAAGGAACTGTTCACAATAAAGGCTTCCCTCAACTTTCTGCCACTTGGGGAAAGGAACCATTAAACAATATATTGCATATTTTTCATCGTACTGCATAACAGCTGGACATTAGCTGTTGTATTAAAACCAAAATATCCCCACTGGTACCTAAGTGTAGACGCAATCACACAAGATCTGTTTGCTGCAATAAGAGTGGCTCCCTACACTACAAGCATCCTGTGTAGTAAAAGCTATGAGCTTTAGGGTGCAATCCTATCCTACTTACGCCACCAGTGTAACCAGCGGCGCAGCGAGAACGGGAGGCCCCAGAATGGAAAGGGGATTCAAATCCCCTCCAAAAGGGGAATTCAAAGGGGATTCAAATCCCCTCCAAAAGGGGAATTCAAAGGGGATTTGAATCCTCTTTCCATTCTGGGGCCTCCCATTTTCGCTGTGCCGCTGGTTACAACGGTGGCGTAAGTAGGATAGGATTGCGCCCTTAGTCCTATACGAATATCATAATACTTAGCATTTATTTAGTTATTTATTTTTTATTATTATGTATTAAATACCCCCACCACCACTCTTTCTCCAAAGGAACCAAAGTGGCTAATAATCATTCATAGAAAACAATCCATAAATGTCAAATTGCATCATTATGACTGATAAAAAGTGCAGCTATACAACCAAGCGATGTAAATAGCCAAGCAATGGCTCTCCAAGTAGCATCCTTAAAACAGTATTGGCTTCAAGAAGCATTAAGAGCCAGAGGCGTCGCTGGGGGGGGGGGGCAGCGATGGGCGACACGTGGTGGGGGTGCACAAGTGGCCACTTTGGCGGCAATTTGGCAGTGGAGGGGCAGCGCAGGGGTGGCAGCAAAAAGGGTGTTTTGTGACGCGGCGCTGGCAACAGGAGCCAACCGCCTGACTACGCCACTAGTGTGCTTTTTTTGAGTTAAAAATGCCAGAGGGGCATTTTTCCGTGATGTTTGGTGGGAGACGGGGCTTGTGATGTCACATACAGGTGGGTGGGGCTTGTGACATCACTGGGGGTGTCACGGGGTGCGGCCCCCATATATCCGTGGGGCGTAGCTATGCCTCTGTTAAGAGACCACTTAAACAGTTCTACATTCACCAGACACCTAAAGGCAATGCAATGTAAGGAACTGTCTGATCTTCACAAGGAGTGTGTTCCAGGCAGTTGGTGCCACCACGGAAAAGGTCCTGCTTCTTCTGATACTCACCTCAGATAGCCCAGACAACTGGAGTAGGGACTGAGAGGATTACCAAAGCATCAGCTCTGCTCCCAAGCAGTGTGTACAGTACAAAACCAGATGGACCAATTGTCTGACTCGGTAGAAGAGAGCTTCCTATGCAGATCTTATCCTTGACTAGATGGCATTGTAGTAGCCCCAGGCATCACAGGTGACATGGTCACTGGGTACCAAATAACTGGTGTCTTAGGCTGTGAAATGTATCTGCTCAGTGCTGCTTTGTGGCCTTCAGCTTCACTCTTCCCTTTTGCCACCGTCTTCCCCAACTTGCAATGACCCTCGTCCTTGTATTATGTTGTTACCTTGAAAGTATTTATAAGATATGATGACGCTCCCCTGAGAGCCCTTCTCCAGAATATGGCACATGCCCATTTATTGGGAGGCTTCATGAGAACTCTGCGACGTTCAGAGAGGTGAACTTGTAGCTAACAAGAAAATAACTACACAGGGCATCTGAGTCCATATCTAAGGTTGTGACCGGTACTTCAGGGAACTGGATTCTTTACAGAATCCATGGACTGAGGGGTGGAAAGTGTAGCACATAACTTCCCTGGGTTTATTTCCACATGTCATCGCTTATCAGTATCCGTGTCCTTGCCTTCCTTTATGTATAAAGTGTGGTTGATCAAATGCATAATCCTAAACACGTCTAAAAAAAAGGTAAAGGTGACCCCTGACAATTAAGTCCAGTCGTGTCCGACTCTAGGGTGTAGTGCTCATCCCCATTTCAAAGCCGAAGAGCCAGCGTTGTCCGAATACACCTCCGTGGTCATGTGGCCGGCATGACTCTCCTTGCTGCAGCGCGTAGCATGCAGCTGGAACACGGAGCGCTGTTTACCTTCCCGCAAGCGGTACCTATTTATCTACTCGCATTAACATGCTTTGGAACTGCTAGGTTGGCAGGAGCTGGCCAAGCAACGAGAGCTCACCCCGTCGCGGATTCGAACTGCCGACCTTTCGATCAAGCGGTTTAACCCACTGCGCCACCCACTGTGTCTTGAGCCAGCATTTTATGTTTCTTATTTTGCTCGATTAAAGGGCAAAATACTTCCAGAAGTATCGAATGTTTTTGGGAGGAGGGGGGAGAAGCAGCATATCAAATAAATGGCAGCCCGATCCTGCCCAACTTTAGACCAGCTGAGTGAGTGCTCCACTGGCCGTAAGGCACTTTTGCGGCGCCTTGAGTGTAAGCAGCGCCGGTGCGGAGGTTGGCACTGCTCACACCGCCGCTGTCCCGGACCTGTGCTGGCCAACGCAGGTGAATGCTGTGCCGGGTGGCGGGGGGACGTGGGGAAGGCGGGCAGGGGTGGCAAGGGATGGGGCCATTGACTGGCACGGCCTGGGAGAGGGCGGGGATATCGGCGCTGGGTTGTGCCAATATCCAACACCCCGAAAGAGCTGGCACGCATCCAAGAAGGCCCATTTGGGCCTCTGGTGCTTTATTGCGCTCCAACAATAAATAAATACTTTAAAAAAAATTGGTGAGCCTATATATAAATCATTATAAACCTCACAGCTAAATGCAATACTGCTAATGGAAAACTGTTAAATGGGCAGGTCCAGGGTCACAGTACCATCCTATTTTGGACCTACAATTTCATTGACATATGTGTAAACATCCTTTCATTTCAGTGATCTCATCCAATCTTATCAGTGGTTTTGAAAAAAATGAATTTTAGATGCTAAATACCATGCATATGTCTGGATGTTGCTTTCAGGGCACCATGATAAGCAGCACATTTACCTTGTTTGGATTATGATTTATTTAGCTTTTTATTTCTAAAACACTCTGAGGATGCCATAATTTTGATGTATGCTCTCTGCTATTCAGCCAGTTATGTAAATTATTGCTGTTTGAACCACTCTGCGGGGACTATATAGAGATGTGTTACCTTACTCGAAACAGTTGACAAACTCCAACAACAACATTGTGGGATCCAGATCATATTCCCATATGTAGTGGAAATAAATGGTATGTTTTGCGATTAGCGTGCTCTTTTTTACTTTTTTATTGCTAGCCACCTACAGCCTGGCAGGTTATTCAAATTTATGGAAGAAGTGCTTCTGGAAAGTCAGAGATTAAACTTGTCAATACAGAATCAACATTTTTTTTTTAACTCAGGGTTAAATCGCTGAACCATAAGCTGTCGATCGAAAGGTCGGCAGTTCGAATCCGCGACGGGGTGAGCTCTCGTTGCTTGGCCAGCTCCTGCCAACCTAGCAGTTCCAAAGCATGTTAATGCGAGTAGATAAATAGGTACCGCTTGCGGGAAGGTAAACAGCGCTCTGTGTTCCAGCTGCATGCTACGCGCATACGTGTTCCAGAGTCATGCCGGCCACATGACCACGGAGGCGTCTTCGGACAACGCTGGCTCTTCGGCTTTGAAATGGGTATGAGCACCACACCCTAGAGTCGGACATGACTGGACTTAATTGTCAGGGGTCACCTTTACCTTTACCTAGATATCTTCAGAGTAGATAACGCACTTTGTTCTTGTCTATTTTTAGTTCAGGCTCTCTGCTACTGTCCTGGCCTAGCAAAATTTCTACTAAACCATAATGTGCCACAAAAGAAAATATTCCTTATACAGTGAATAATTAGTCTGTGGAACTCCTTGTCACAGGATGTTGTGATGGTGTCTGGCCTAGATGCCTTTAAAAGAGGATTGGACAGGTTTATGGAGGAAAAGTCCATCACAGCTTACAAGCCATAATGACTACCCGTATTTATTGGCGTATAATACGCACCGGCATATAAGACACACCTTCCTTTTGGCCCTGAGTTTCAAGAAAGAAAGATTTAAAGCATTTTGGGCCACTTGGCCACTTACCGCTTGGCTGCTTAATTAGCTAATTTACATAAATTGCACAAAAATACCAGGATCTCTTTTAAAACACACAGCAATAAGACACATGAACAAAATGCACCAGAACATAAATCCCAAGTACAAAAAAAAACCCAGACTCAACTCTTTTTCCCCCAACCCACCCCACCCATGCAAGTTTCCAAAGTAAAAAACATAAAAGTACAAAAAAAAACCAGACTCAACTCTTACCCCACCCCACCTATGCAGTTTCCATAGCCTCCCAACTAGGCCCAGTTCAGAAGCTTACCCAAGCTGCATTCATCCAGCATCGAGGAGAGCTGGAAAGACCACACCCTCTGCAGCTCAGCTGAACTAAACTGAGGAGCACAGCGCCCTCTGCTGGCTGCTGAGAAGCTCAACTCATGCACGTGCATAAATTAAACCCGACAAACAGATGTAGATCGGATAGATTAGTCAGGGAAGAAAGCACAAGGGAGCTCTCAGGCTCCGGTAAGCCCGGTAAGCCCCAAAAATGCTTTAAAACGGGCGGGGGGGAGGAGGGATTTTTAGTATTGGCGTATAAGACGCACCCTACTATTTTGGGTCACAAATTTAGACAAAAAAGTGTGTCTTATACGCCAATAAATACGGTAAATGCACTGGGTCTCTTGTTGTCTTGAGTGCTCCCAGAGGCATCTGCTGGGCCACTGTGACTGTGAGATACAGGAAGCTGTACTAGATGATCCAGCAGGGCTCTTAAAGTGTTATCACAAGGTGCCTGCTGTGTTGAAACCTGAAGGTCATGTGTGATTATTTCTCAGGAACAGCTGTATCTCTACTTATTATTGTGTTGTATTTAGGCTCTCTTACTGTATTCACTTGCGCTCCATGGAGTCCGTGCCCTCATTCTCACTTGATTTTATCTGCCCTCAATAATGCCGTCATGTAGCCAACGTGGATTGGCTGCTAGCATCATGACTCTATGCTCTTCACTATGTGATTCCTGATTGGCTAGCATCACGGATGTGACTAATCCAGGTCAGAGAAAGAAGCAGTAACCAAAGAGCCAAGGGAAGCAATAACGTGAGAGAGA